>OZ025303.1:101285998-101967664 GCA_964019185.1 Maratus speculifer
TCGGCGAAGCCGCAATAGATGACAGCACCAATCATTGCTACCTGCTTTATTCTGACATATTTCTAAAGGGGAGAGAAAGTCCAGAGATCATTACCCATGGTAACTGCTACATTAGGATTTTCATAATCCCTTTATTTAACGAGTACTTACATTGCATAGATTCGGTGCATATTTGGTGGCATCCAGCATCGAACCCGGGTACTTTCAGCCTGGAGTTCGGTGCTATGACCACTAGACTATCACGGCCACACCAAGTGAGTTTTAGTAATAGCTTTTAAAAATGTAAAACCATTAACTCTATTCGTTGCTAGATTTTTTCTAGTAATTCTTACAGATTCCTTGTAACCGTGTAAGATTAATAAAAATTTTTTAGTAATTACAAAGATCACTAAAATTTTTTAGTAGATCGACCCTTTTTTTTTTTTACAGTGTATCATATTAGCATAAATGCTCAATAAAAAGAAGTATATATTTTAAAGAACGAAATAAAGATTTATGTTTTATCTAGCGTTTCTTTAGTACGTCAGGAATAGTAGTAAAGACCAATTACGCCTACAAATAAAGATAGTGAGCTTACTTAAATATAGAATACCATTATTTTTTTTAAACACGAAGTTGGTGATCTAGCGCAACATTTCATTACATCAAATCCATTACGTGAGATAGCAAGGAAAAGTAGATACAGTCGACATTAAATATGTGAAACCTCTGTTATCGGGACAACATTTGAACGCTCAGATGAAGATAAGAACGGATGTAATTTAGAACATTGATTCAATATCTGCGAGTTCGCATGTGCTCCTGAGATCAGAATTACGAAAACATCAGACGAAAAAGATTGAGCTAACAAGATGATTAACGGACAGCGTGCACGTTCTAAAACATCACGACCGACGCAATCACAACTGATCATGGTTAGGAATTGAAAAAAAAATTACAAATGATATCTTAAAAAGAAAGAACGAAAATTAAAAAAATAAAGATGGTAAAAAAGGAACTTCTACTTAACGAGAATGTAATGAATGGTTTTTCTTCCAGTATCATTCTTTAAAGATAATACGGGCGAGGACAAAGCGTTATTAGAACGATGAATTTCCTGGTAACATTTTTCTCTTTTTCTTTGACTCCGAAAGTGCTACCGAGCAAACGTCAGCTTTCGATTCCTCGTTTGTAATTCGATACGTGCTTAAATCGTTTGTGGGT
Source organism: Maratus speculifer (assembly GCA_964019185.1). NCBI lineage: Eukaryota > Metazoa > Arthropoda > Arachnida > Araneae > Salticidae > Maratus > Maratus speculifer. The sequence goes on from OZ025303.1 coordinate 101,287,202, forward strand.
ATCATTTCCAGTGGAACTGCGAGTAAAATAAAACGTGAAAAATTTATCTAATTTTTTTAGTTTTTTTTTTTTTAAGATAAATTCGTTGCTATTAAATAAAAACATTTTCGTGAGTTTAAAAGAAATATTGTATTAAGTATAAAATCAGAGACAGTTTTTGAAAAATATTTTCTAGATAAATACTGCCAGACGATATTTTCGGATGCAAATGGCAATTCTTTTTTTTTTATTATTTATTTAATGGAATCGTTTATCACTTTGTGCAGATGGAAGTTTTATGTATATAAGTATGAATATTGAATATTTTATTCAAATTATTATAATGAATATTTAGTATGCATGTGACTAAAATGATATGAAATTTCTAATTGTTACTAAACCTGATATAAAGTACCTAACCATTACTAAAATTCAGATTAGATTAATAATAAATGAAGAAATAGATTAATAATATAAATTAAGAATTAGATCCAATATGTACTAAATAAGATCAATTAAAGGACACGAGGAATAATACAGCTCATATTCAAAATATTAGAATAATTACCTTTTTTTTTAGAAATTGAAAATATCGTTTGGTAATTTAATGTCTTTTAATGAAAATATGCAAACGATATTTTTATTAAGAACTTATTGTTGATTAAACTTACTTGTTATCTTAAATTTAATATCATTTTTGAAATGATTAATTGCAAAAAAAAAAAATATTTTGAAAAGTCAAAATATTAGAATATTTATTCAAGTGGTTCAAAATATTAGAATATTTCACATTAATTCTCCTTTAATTATTACCAATTCTTAACTGGTGGCATCATTGATTAAATTCAGACTATTTTATTTAAAATCAGTATTCTTTTTTGCAGTTTGTTTCTTTTTCGTCTTAAAATGGGCCGTGTGAGTGATATTCCTGAATCTACTAAACTTCGTATGGTTGATTTGTATTGGCACGGTAAAAATCAATGTTTTATAGCGAATTATTTACATTGTTCGCAATCGAGCGTTAGTAAAATACTAACACAATATTCAAAAATTGGAAAATTTCAAAATAATCGCCGAAATGGTGGCCGAAAACCAAAAACATCTGCTAGAGATGACAGGAAACTGAAGCGTATAGTTAAGAAAAACCGTTTTAAAAGTGTGCGATTCTTGCACCGAAAATGGAAAGAAGAAGGAGTTGAAGTTTCTACATCGACAACATTAAGACGTCTCCATAAATTTAAATTTGAATCTCGTGTACCGAAAACAAAACCTCTCATGACTGCAAGACAAAAGAGTATAAGATTGAATTGGTGTAAATCAAGACGTTTAAGGAGCAATGAAGATTGGAAAAATATATTATTTAGTGATGAAAGTATGTTTTGTGTTTCATATGGTAATCAAGGTATTCGAGTTTGGAGAATGAAGCAAGAAGCATTTGATAAAGAATGCCTTAAACGTTCCGTAAAATTTGCTGCTAGTGTCATGGTTTGGGGTTGTATGAGTGCAGAAGGACCTGGAAAGTTATGCATCGTCTACGAAAAGGTTAACTCTCTGATATATCAAGAAATTTTAGAATATTACATGATTCCATCATCAGAAGATTTATTTGAAGATGATTTCATCTTTCAACAAGATTTAGCGTCCCCGCATACCTCGGTGTCAACTAAGAATTGGTTCCGCCAACGCAACATTAAGGTACTTCCTTGGCCACCAAATTCACCAGATCTTAATCCCATCGAAAACTTATGGTGTATAATGAAGAAAAAACTTCAAGAAAATCCTCTTTCAAGTAAAACTGAGTTAGTGGCACGTATAAAGTCTATTTGGGCTAATATTGATAGAAATGTTTGTAAACACCTTGTATATAGTATGCAAGATCGATTGTATGCTGTTATGAAAGCTAAAGGGGATGCTACAAAATATTAACTACCATTTACTTCATATTCATAAGGTAATATTGTTGCGTAAAATAAAATATTCTAATATTTTGAACCAATCTAAATTTTATTCTAATATTCTGGTGTGTTTAAGGAAGCTGTATACCTAATTTATTGTGCTGTATTTTATATTTTATAAATGTTAAAATCTTATCTAAACATTCCAGATTTAATTTATAAGAAATTTAATTGCATTTACTTAGTATAAAAAATAAATAAATGACAAATAATTTTTTCTTATTACTTTTTCTCAATTATTCTAATATTTTGAATATGAGCTGTAGTTGATAAGCACCAGACGGGGATATTTTCGACGCGAAATAGCAATTATAATTTATTTAAGTAAAAAATTAATTTTTCATATTGATTAGACATAGGCATTACTTTTAAATATTTTCACTTTGATTTATCTTTTATCTATAAGTAAGATTATTTTATTTTAGGTCATATTTTATTTTAAAGCAAATTAGACCGAGAGGCGGCAGCGCAGACAATCACCTCATCGAGTTCACGGATGAAAATCTAGCACGAGTTAAACTTTGATTCGCATATTAAAACGCAATCGGTCTGCCAAGGCATATCTTGGTGGAAAATGCCTAAAAATCTGACTTTAGCAATTGACTCGTAGATTTACCATTAGGCTTTTCTGCACCAAGAGTATGAAAACATAGAGGATTGGGATCAGGAAAACATAATGGTAAATCTATGAATCAACCGCTAAAATCAGGTTTTTAAGTTTTTTTCTACCAAGATATGACTGGACGAGCCGATTGCGTGATTAATATGCGAATCGAGATTTAATTCATCCTAGATTTTCATCCGTGAGGTGATTGTCTGAGCTCCGCCTCCCGGTCTATACGTTTCGCTGATTATTTGAGAACTTCGAAGTGATAAAATCCTAATCTAAGAACATTTATAAATATTTATTTCAGTATGTTTTTCTTCATCTCAGGATTTTTTACCAAAAGTTTTTACGAGTTTAAAAGAAATATGTCAAATATAATAGATATTCAATACATAATATATTTATACAATGAAACCTCCTACAACGGTCACTCCGAACAACGTTAACCTCCGAATAAAGGTCATGTTTTAGTGTTAATGAATCTCTTTCGTAGAAATAACATTACACAAAACTTCCGAACAACGGTCATCTCACAGCATTATTTATTTTTTTTTAATATTATGTTTTAACTACAACTGAGATTGCGAAGAATGTAGATGTGGAATTTCTTATTTTACATTCTTACAAATTCTCTACTAATCTCTAGTACTAAATCCCGTTCGTAAATAGCTGTAGCAAAAAGGGTGCAATTTAAGTGCAAAGTTAACAAAAATTTAAGTGCGAACATGCGATATCATTTGTAGACTTTGTAAATCGTACGATGATATTTCTTGTTTATGTGTAGTATGTGTTTTTCACTAAAAGAATGAATTGAAATTGAAATAAATTTAAGGGTGCACAGTACACCTTGAAATTGACCAAAATATCGATTTATCTTTTTAAATATTAACTAAAAGCTTGTTTAATTGTGAATATTTTGACGCCTTATTTTTTCCTATACGACAATTATACCGCGAGATATAGTAAGTTTTGTTAATAGATCCAGCACAATTACCCATACAAATGAAAACTTTAAACTGATTTTTCTCCCTGTTCATTTTTTTATAATTTGATTGTTTGGAAAATAATAAGACTTTTTTTGCTAATTTAGATGGTGTGAAATATTTTATACTTTTTCTCCATGGTGTATTTAGTATTTTTGTGTATGGATTTAACATTCAAGTTTATAGTTATAATAATAATAATAATAATAATAATAATAATTATTATTATTATTATTATTATTATTATTATTATTATTATTATTATTATTATTATTATTATTATTATTATTATGAGAGAGTTTATTGAATTTTGTTCATTTTTTGATATACGAAAGAAAAGAAATTAAATTTATGTAAAACCCCATACATCTAAAAATTCAAACACAATTTTATATAGTATATTCTAATGAAAGGGGAAAAAACGAAGCATAAATATTCATATTTGTAAAAGTAGTGGAGATTTTTAAAAAAGTGAATTTAAAAAAAAAGATTTTTTTTTAAAAAAATTATTTACTTTTTTAGTACTAAGTATTGTGCTACCACATACATTAACGTATTATTCAAAATTGAAGAGATGGTTTCAAAACTAGTGTGTCCCCTTAAATTTAATTGATAAGTTGAAAGTTAGCCAGGACATCTAAAAAGGTGTAAGTGCACGAAAATTAATTAAAATGTAAATTCTGGAATGACCCCAAAATATGACATTCTGAAAAAAAGTGAATTTTATTTAGAAAAGTTATTTCAAAATGTAAATCTGGAATCTTAAACTAAGGCGTTGGAGAACTGGTTACTGCTAAGATTGATAAGTTGCTTTAGGAATGGTTTTCAAACTGTCGAGAGAAAAATCTCTAATTTCCTGGGCCAATTTTGTTGGAAAGTGCCCCAGAAATTGCAGAGAAACCGGAAAATTAAAAATTTTGCGCTTTCTCAAAATGATAACAATTAAACGATGGGAACGATGATAACGATGGGAAAATGATTATGCATTTAGAGAACGAGATATGCTTAAAGAAAAAAATGCGAATAAGCGAATTTTTTAGTGTTTAATAATAGTATGTACGATAATATGTTTTTTTTTTTTCAATAAAATAATTTTAATAAATTAATAAAGTAATAAAATAAATTATAATAAAAATAATATATGATTATATAACGGTTTTAACTACAACTGAGATTGCGAAGAATGTGGAGGTGTATTTTCTTATTTCTTAAGGATTCTTTCTTCTTCTTCTTTCTTCTTCTTAAGGAATTAATTGAGGAGTATGATGTTCTTAAGATACTTACTGTTGCTTATTAAAGACTATAACGATATTTTTATGCACGATTAAAGGGAAATGAAAGGGAATATAATTATAATATATTGTAATAATAATGAAGTATAAAAGAACTTAGAAGCTCAAGTTTATTTTTAAAAAGTACATTTTCTAATTTATTGATGTTTGTTAGTTATAAAGAGCTATTCTCAGAATGCAGTGTTTTCATGATAATGTTTTTACTACTAGACATTTGAGCTAGAAAACTAAGTTAACATTTGTTTTTTCCTTTATTTGTTAGAATTTCTGGTGGCAGTAAGCTTTAGTTCCCGGATTCTTATAATTTATATAAATTCAGTAAGAAAGATGGAACTATACAAAGCTGCTGCAAGACTTTTCACTGATAAATATAATTAATTTTTTCAGTAAATTTTGTGTTTTTAAGTAATAAATTACCTATCATTAAAATTTTTGTATCTGTTTATGATTTATAAAATAATAGAACTAAAAAGTTGATCCCAATTTAAGTTATAACTATGATATTTACAATTTCTATTTTTATTAGATAAAATTTCTGGTTAAAGTTAACAGCTAAATATACTTACAATTTTCACGATAATTCTGATTCAGATTTTTAAAAGGGTGGATAATAATTTTAAGTCAGAAAACCAGAATGTAAACATAACCAGTAGACAAAACTCTCAAAGCCCCGCAAAAGCGCGAACTCGTGAATTTCACCTTAAAAGTAAAAGACTCTATGATCGAAATTTTCTCGAATCCCCATTAAAGATACAAGATTCTGTAATTTATGAAGAATTTAAATATGTATTTAAAACTCGAAAATTAGAACCTACTTTCTCTGGACCATACAAAATTATAAATAAACTTTCTGATGTAACTTATGAAATAGATAAATTTAATTATGAGACAGGACAGAATTCAGTTATTGTGCATATTTCTAAATTAAGACCCTATTTTTCACCCGAAGATTTTAAATTGTTTCATGAGCAACCCAAAAAACAAACAAAACCTCAAATACAATCACAATCACTAGATCAAACTAAAGTCAAGACAGTAGATTAAATTTTAATTCTTATTCTTTAAATATTTTATCACCATAATTTTCAACATTAGCAAGTATGTTCTTGGTGTGCAACAAGAATATTACTTGATTTTGGAAGTTTTTGGGGTTAAATTGGGCTCCTTATGTAGGCATAAGATAAGGTGTACACTTTGATTGTAGAAACTTTCAAATTGATGTTGATAAATTAGTTTTAAGTGTATTTAATTCTAACTATATTTACTCATTTATTTTACTATTTTTATTATTATGCTATTCATTCAACAGATATTTATATGATAACAGTTATAAAATTTGATGATTTTACACAAACCTATAACTTGATATGTGATTTTCAGTGATTGTGAAAACTATAGAAATTAAAAGTTTTTCAAAAGTAAATTATCTTTATTTCCATTTCTCAATTAATAATGACACCCTTTATTCCTATTTGTTTTATTATTAAAGTTTATCACCATGCGTAGATGAAACACTACTCTATATTTGATATATGAAAGCTTATAACCAAACTTGACAATCTTGTAAAAGAGTATCAGAGAGGAATTATTGTAAAGAAATACTGGTTGAGAGTCCATTTTCTAAATAGTTAGATTTAATTTTATTTGGATTTTGGAATTATTATTATTTTTTTATGTAATACTTTCGGCTAGCAAAAAATACTTTCTTATACTATTAGAAGATAAGAAAATTATTTAATTGCTATGCAATTATTTTTATCCTCAACCAATATTTTCCCTATCAGTAATAAACAAACTGTGATATTTTCTTTTGATTATACACTTGTTTTATTATTATTATCATTATGATGTCTATAATGAAATATAGTATAAATTACATTCTTAGTGAGAATATTAGGATATATAGAATTATTATTGTTGCTATAAATTTTGAGTTTTATTACACTACTTATTAATATTGTTATTATTATTATTATTTGAATTTTTCTATATTGTTTATTATTAATGTTGAAGAGTGATACTATTTACTATTGCAAATTGGGCACATCATTTATTAAAAGATGTTGGATCCAACCAAAGATTAAAACTAAATTTACAAAAATTATACAATTTACTAGTGAAGTACATTGAAAAATTGCATTTTTAAAACTATTTAAAGACTTTTCATTTGAAGGACTGTATGTAGTCAACTAAATTTGAGAAGAACATTTATTGTAGCCTTTAAAGACTTTATTTACTATAAGGACTGTATCTAATAAATTTAATTTTTGAACTGAAATATCTACTTATTAAGTCATTGAAGTTCTATAAACTCCCATGAAAGAGATTTTTTATTGCCTTTATTATATTTTTTTAATATTTCTTGCTTATTAATATTTATAACTTATTTACTGTTGTTGTATATATTATCTCCTATGCACTTACAAATGGTAAGTGATCTTGTAATATTATTGTATTTCTTTCAGGGGAATGCTCTTACCTAATTTTAACTCTATTTAATTTGCTCTTAACTGTTTTTTTATTAATCGCTATTATTTTTTATATTGCGTTAATTTTATTTTTCTTCCATCTCTTAGCTTCCTGGATTTTTCCAAAATTTAACTTTTCTAAATTATTAGATTTCTGTTGTCTGAACTTGTAGTCTTATTTAACTACGAATTTCATACAAAGTTTTGGGGAGGGGGGGAATAATATTACAAATTTAAAATTTTTTTCGCCAAAATTAACCTTATACTATATTAATTTCCTTTTAACAATATTCCGTACTTAGTTCAACTTATTAAATTCAAATCTTGTTTCTTGATCTAATCTATTAATCTTTATGGAAACGATATAAATTCTTAATTCGCCTTAAAAAAACATTTATTCCAATATGCGTAAATTTTAAAAGATGGTTCTAAACTAAAAATATTCTTGATTAATCTTTATTTCTTAATATTGCAAATAAAATTGATTTTTTCCTTATTTTTATCAAACCTTTTTAAGAAAGTCCTATTAAATTTATTCCAAAACCATATCTTTCAAAAAATATCATTATTTTTATTTATTTATTTTATTTTCCCCCTTCAACGTTTGATATTTGTGCGTATCAATAAATTCATATTTTTTTCCAAAATACTGTCTGCAGGATATCGAATTCATTGTTCGATTATGAAACTTGCAAATAATATTAATGGCTTATATCTCTAAATGTCATATATAGATATAGATAGATAAAGATATAGCGGATAAAAGATATCTGAAACGATGTCCAGTGCAAGAAGCAAATATTTTCCATAACATATAGCTACTCTAATTTAATTAAATCAAAGAGCAGTTTTTAGTTTATTTCAGCAAAAGATTTTATGCATACAAATTTATTATTATTGCAAATGTCCAATGTTTAAATTATTCTCATTATTCTGATGAAGATCATATTCTACAATAAGTATTATTAAACGTCCTTCAATCAGAATTTCTTGAATTGAGTTTTCATATATAAAATTCATGAAAAACAATAACGATTGCTGCAAATTATAATTTAGCCTTAAGTAATATTTTCTTTACATATTTTATCTTTAATTCTAAAACACAATGAATGAAAGGTAAAGATGTGATGAAAGCTATTAGTAGAATGTTTTGTGTTAAGAATATCAATTCTAATTTATTGAAACAGGGATGTTTTATTATTATTATTATTATTATTATTATTATTATTATTATTATTATTATTTACTTATTTATTTATTACTTTGAAGTTCTCGATGCATAAATTATGTTTTAATATAATATAAAGTTTATAGTGTAAAAAAAAAAAATTTTAAATAAATTTTAAAAAATGTTTTGCAATTTTATTGTGTAAAAAAACAATAAATATCTGAAAAAAGACATAAATGGCACATAGTATTTAGAAAAACCCTATTAATATGATGATTCACTAAAAACTAATAATAGTAAAGATTTATAGAATCTATTGAAAAAAGTATTGGTACAAAATGTTAAAGTATTAATAACTAAAAAGCATTGATGACTTATTTAAAAGAACTGATTACTTATATACGAATATTTAAAAAAAAAAAATTTTGAAATGTAAAATATTTGGATGAAAAAATACTTTTATGTCCAAAATACAGAAATTTTCCATTTTTTAAGCATTTTTCAAAGTAGTGTAGAAAATTCGAGCAATGCTTCGATTCAGATAATTTATTTTCTTAGCTTGAAAATTAAAATGGTTATTAATTGAAACCGCAATTATCTCTATTTATTATTAATTGAAAACATCATATTTTTAAATTATTGATAGCTTGTGAATAATCTGCCTGTCTGAGAAACATCTAAAGTTAATGTCATATTCTAATTAACTTATTATTACGAAGTATATTAATGCTCGTTAAAGTTTAATTGAAATTGAAGACTGGTAAAAAAATATATTGACGTAATTACGCTCCGAGATTTCATAAAGCAATTTCTAGAGATGAAAATTTTAGAAATAAATAATGAGTTTTGAGAAATTATCCAAACTGACAACGACAGTCGTTATCATATGAAAGGACGAAAAAAAAGAAATCTTAGTTTAATCTTTTAATATGCCTCTGACAGTTAATCAACAAACAGTTAATTATTTTTAAGGTTCTGTACTTAAAAAGTGAAAACGGAACTATTATATGATCATTCATGTATCTGTCTATCCGTCTGTCACAGCCTTCTTTTTCAGAAACTATGAAATGTGGGAATTTCGCACTTGGCAGAGTTATAAAGGCTATTGAAGCACATATTTATCGATCGTCGGCCATTCAAAAATATTTGTTAGGAAAAATGTAATGGGCTAATTAAGCTACTTTAAATTTATATATATACATATAGGGTAACATCCTCAGTAATTGGCACATCCTACAAACATGTCCTAAAATAAGATTTATATCCAGTCTTTTAAAAATGCAAGACCATATACCAGTTATATGCTCATTTACGTTAAAGATTATAACTTTGATTTATGCTACTAGATGACAATAGTGCTAGGAAAGAGAAACAATTATGGCTTGTATGAAATTAGCCATTTTTGTTGCAAATGCTTCTTCTTTGATTTAAGGAAGGCATGCTTTTCAATTCATTATTATATGATTTATAATATATTTTAAATTTTAATTGACAACAGTTTTGTTTAGTTAAAAAGGGTTACTTTAATTGTGTAAAAGTATTTTCGACACAAATATTTGGATTTCTGAATTAGTGATAGATGCCAATTAATGGTGCTTCAATTTTGCTAATTCCAAGTAACTGGCACCTATTCCAATTACAAAGAATTCGCAAGGAATTTGAGATTAAACCACTTATTTTGGAAGTACTTTTAAAGTTATAGACTAATTTTGTTTATCATTGTTTTTATTTGAAAATATGAAATATTATCAGTAACTGGAATCCATTAAAGCTTCATATGACAATTACTAAAAACAGCATGACAATTACTGGGTATTAATATAAGTATATTGTATTGTTTTAAAGTGTTCACATTTCAGACTAATATGCTGATTTCTTACTCTCAAAAACCTGAAATATGACATCTTCATCTACAGTAAAAAAAATTTAAAGCGTTTAAACCCAATGCAAAATGTAAAGTTTTTTTTTTTAAATATAAACTTGTGCCAATTACTGGATCACAAGGTGTCATACATTGGTGCTCTAGGTGCCAATTACTGGTGATTTCAGCAACTTTTTATAAGTATACTTTTATAAAAATACTTTTTCAAATTTTTTTGCTTTTCGTGGGTAAAATAGATGCACAGATATGCATTCTTTGATTTAAAAATATTTCCAAGTAAATATCTTATTTCTTTGTAATGAAAATTGAAGTAAGTTTAAAGACAAATTCTTAAAGTGCCAATTACTGGGGATATTACCCTATATATACATATATAATAATAAAAATTATTTGTTTTCGTTAAAATAACCTTATAATGTATTAATTTCCTTTTAACAATATTCCATATTTATTGCAGCTTATTAAATTAAAATCCTGTTATTAGATCTAATCTATTAATCTTCATAGAAACGATATAAATTCTTAATTCGCCTTAAAAACATTTATTCCAATATGCGTAATTTTTAAAAATGGCTCTAAATTAAAAATATTCTTAATTAAACTTTATTTTTTAATCCTTTAAGCGTCTTGCATTGTGCCAGCATTTTTGAAGTTCTAAGAATATACCCATATTTTCTCCCCCTGCTAATGTTCTCCCCCCTTTTTTATCGTCATTTTCATTCCAGGAAAACGTTTCCGACCATGCATTGTTATGTCCTATAACCTAATTTCTATCGCATAGCTGTATTCTAACTTTCTAACTCTCCTCTCTAACTTTATAACAGCTGTGCTGAAACGCCCTGTACAGTTGCATTAATCACGTAACATTACTGGGTGAAAATGTTGCATTTAAAAATTATTGATAATTTAAAAATAAAAGTATTTATTGCGAAAATTTAGTACATAATTAGTATAGAATTTAGTTCATAAAGTTAAAATTAACAATCTTGTTGACTTTATGTTGAAGAGTATCTTCGAGCAATTTAAAAGACAATAGAAATTGAAAACCTATAAAAAAATATATCTGCATAATTACGTCTCAAAGTTTAATTAAACAATTTTTAGAAATAAGATAATTAGTTTTAATAAATTATCTAACCTGACAATGACAGGTGTTATGATAATAGCAAGTGAAAGAACGAAGAAGGAAATGTTTGATTTTTCGTTAAAATGCTTTGAAGAATTAACAAACAGATATTTAATGAAGTCAAGAGAAAAGCTTTTTAGTAAACGATTAGAAATGTAGCCGAAATTTTCGAAAAGCTTGATTAAAAAGTTTTTTATTTACATTTTAAACTTCAAAGCTATCTCATTTTATCTGTCTTAATTACAGTAAATTTAAAGATAAATTCAATGAACTACCGATTTCGGAAATGACACGTTCATTATTAAAACAAATTGAAAATAAAGAGATAAATATTTTAATTTAATGTACTTCATTCATAGTATCATGTGAAATTGATTTATAATTTACAAGTTAATTCTGTTTTAAGTTTATATCGTCGTTACAGTGTCTAAAAAGTATATAATGTGGAAATCGCATATATTTGTAATGTTTTAGTCCAAAGTGTTGTTTATCCAAAGTGTCAGATTATTTCTGTGGCTTCCGGTTAGAGGTCTGCACGGGCTCGGGCTTGGCCCGTGGCCCGTACCCGGCCCGACGGAATCGTTTCGAATTTTCTAACGGGCCGGGCCGGCAGATTTAGAATAGTTTTTTAACGGGCCGGGCCGGCAAAAAAATTGAACGGGCCAGACGGGCCGGGCCGATAAAAAAAATTTTCGGGCATGTCGGCCCGTTCTGAAGGTTTAAGCAGAAACAATAAAATATGAGCTATTTTCAACGAAAATGGTTTTAATGAGAATAAGTATAAATGTAGCCATACTAGTTTGACAGCATCAATATAAAAATGCACAGTGTATCAGCATCGGAGAATTACATTATGTGTAACCCGTTTTAATATTTTTTAGCTGACTCATGCCGGTCCGAGATCACGCGTGCATTATTTTTCTACATATAGACTGGCCGGACCGTTACTAGACTTAATTGTTGGCAGAAAACATGATTTGTAAAATTATTAACAGCGATAAAGAACTTATGTTGGCTTAGTCTTCGGATATATACTTCTTGATGATTTTTAAATTAATTTCTCAATAATGCGAAAGTTTGACGTATTTTCTGATTAATTTTAAATTGTAAAAGTATAAAAGTGATAAGCCTAACTATTGAAGGGATTTGGAATCGAATAGTGTTTTTCATTTTTGGTAAATAAAATACTTGTATAACCTTGTTGAGATATAATAGTTTCTCAAATGATTGCAGGTTTTTCTCCCTTCCCTTGCTATTGCTTCCGGAAATTCTATTCAAAACGCTAATTATGACTGTATTTTATTTGTTTGCAGTATTCTTAAATTGCTTTTATCAAAAAATGGATAACGCCATTCGATTATATAGTTTCTGAATAAAGATACCTGCTAATCTTATGCGTTTCTGAGAGAAAAAAATGAATTTAGAAATGTATCAGAAAGGAGCTTCTTTGAATTTTAGAATGAATTTGGATTTGAAATCTATAATAAAATGATGTAGAAATATATTTATAAATCTTCTTTTATTAAACAGCTTCAAACGTAACGATGTTTTTAGCTTTCTTTCTTTTTTCTTCTATTTTAAGCCATATAAATTTTTTAATGAATCTTTATACGAATGTTGAAAGCCTAAAAATCTAAGTAATCATTAATGTTGTTAATGTGTATTTGCTGTAAAATATACTGTAAAATCATTCCTTAGACATGTATGCAGTATTCTTTTAAGGAATCTTAGTTATATGATAAAAATCTGAATTTTTTAGAAATTGTAGAAATTGTAACGGGCCAAAACGGGCCGGGCCCGGGCCGAACTTTTGAGTTTTACAACGGGCCGGGTCGGGCCGGGCCGAAATAACTTTCCTACGGGCCGGGACGGGCCCGGGCCTGGAAATTCCGGCCCGTGTAGACCTCTACTTCCGGTAATAACCAGGTAAGGCACATTTTTAATATTTTGAGTAATTATCGTTTAAAGTTTTCAAAAATGTCTTGTTATCATTATTTTTATAAAATAGACTAGAACTTAATAATTTTCACTACATTCAATTAGGATATAAGAACCTCTTTTTTTGCCAAAATAGTAATATGAAAATGGTTTTTATTAATTATTATAATTATTAATTATTATTAGTTTTTATTAATTATTATAATTATTAATTATTATTAGTTTTTATGAATTATTATAATTGAATGTACTGAAAATTATTAAGTTTTAATCTATTTTATAAAAGTAATGATAAAAAGCCATTTTTGAAAACTTTAGATGTAAATTACTCAAAATATTAAAAATGAGCCATACCTGATTGTTGCCGGAAGCCACAGAATTATAGATGATTTAAAGAAATAAATATAAATCTTATCTGGTTATTAGCGTTACTTTATGCAATTACCCAATTATTTCTGTTTTTTTCAATTTTTAAATGAAAATTTATAGTCGCCCTGTGACGGGAAGTATTTGATTTTCATTTTTCAGTACTATGGCAGGTGAAAGTACCCTTTTAAAATTTTCCCAAATTATCTCAAATTTTTCAAAAATGTGCCGTATCTGGTTTTTACCAGAAGCCACAGATTTAAGACGGTGCTTCCATGGAACTTATTGCTTGAAAGTGTAAACAATAAGCGTTAATTTCAGCATCTAAAAATATGCGGAATGAAGTGAATTAAAAAAATATACCTGAATGAATGGAATGAACTTAAAATAATTTCGTTCATTCCTTTTGTTTTGAATATTACAACATAGATATTTATACTTCTGTGTTACAAAAATAAGTTTTTTGCATAGTTTAAATTTCATCATAGATATCTAAAAGCACACAGGATTTCTATTCATTGAGAGCAATAAACTAAATCAGCGGTTTTCAAACTTCATTGGTACGCGACCCACCTCTAAGTAAAAAAAAAAAAAAAAAAAAAAAAAATTGCGAACCACTTTATATAATTGTATATATCAGAATGGAAAGTGCTATATAAGCTATCAGCTAACTTATCCTACGAAAAAGGCAAATTTTCGTACGAAGGATATACCATCAACGAAAACAATTCGCAATTCCAATGTGTGTAAAGTGGAGTAATAATTAACACAACACTCAAACAGGAAAGATAATTGAAAATACATTTAATTACTGTAAAAAAAAAAAAAAAAAAAAAAAAAAAAATCTTAAAAATCAGTTTGTTTTCTGGCGCTGGTTTCTACCGATGAAAGCATCTATATCAGGGTTATTTTTTTTTCAACCTTAATTCACTTTCAACTCACAGTTTTTGCTATATTTATATTTTTCAAAAACAGTCAAGTACAAAAACCATGTTCATACGACTATGGTATATTTCACTCCATCAAGGAATTCAAAGCTCAATAAGATATTTCTGGATATTTTGCTGGTATATTTCTTTATAAGAAAATTAAGGAATTTTTGAAATATTATTTGCTACTGAAATTGAGATGTTTCTTTAAAAGATGAAATACAAAATATATTTTTGTGACAAACCTCGATAGTTTCTGCGACCCACAAAAGTAGCCGACGTGACCCACCAGGGGGTCACGACCCATTGTTTGGGAACCGCTGAACTAAATCATAATGCCCTCTGGTGAAAATATATATATTTTTTTTTTTTTTGGATAGGGCTTTGCTTGCTGTATTGCACGTTATATACTTCTAGACATTATCCGAAACTAGATCAACTCTAAGCTGGCCCCTTTGTATTTCAGGAAGTGACTTAAAACTAAATTATATCGATATTATAACGTTGTATAATAACTTTATATTTTACCAGTAAAGTGAGTTTTACATTTATACTATCCGCGATCGAAAACTATTAAGTTAGACGTTCCATGTTTCAGAAAATATCTGTTTATAAGGAAGTGAAATAGCTAACTATATTATATGCTTATCTTAATCATATAACATTGCGAGTCAATATGAGATGTAAATTTCCAACTGATCGAAAAGTGTCCATGCTAGGGAACTCTTGGCCAAAGCCGTCAGTGCTCTACCATTTAAGCTATCCTGGTCGAATCTAGTGGGTCTAATACACCCAGCTAACCAGCTCCACCGGATTCATCCAAAATAAGACAAACAGCAGAGCATTGGCGGCTTCAGTCAAGAGATCCCTGGTTCGAATTCTTGTCCGGACATTTTCCAGTCAGTTGGAAATTTACATATGATAAGATTTGTTTTCCAATTAGAATAATTCTGTTAAAGTTAATCTAAAAGTCAATATATTGATTTTAAAAATACAATATCACTGACAAACTATTGTGGCCTTCCAGCACTTTTCGGTATGGCATTACATTTCACACAGAGAAAAGTAAGTGTGTTAGATACGTTGCTTTAATATCTTCACGATTGTTAAAGTTGGTTATGAAAGAAAATCAGAGTACGACTTGAGACGAGAGAACATGTATTTTTTAACTGAATAAATCACTTAGATAGATGTTGCCACTTTCAAAGATACAAACTGCTGAAAATCAGTTGACGAAAGAATCAGAATGATTGCTTAATGATTGCGCCATATAGTAGCCAATTCTTCTTATTTTTTTTCCGTTAAAAAAAGAAGAAAAAACGCGTTTAATTTAGGAGAAAAATAAATATATATATATAATTCAAACTACGTATCATCGCGAGCTACACAACTTTTCCATCTCTCTGACAAGTTGTGTATGTACTCACAGAAATCAGTGCTTCTTTTAATGTGATCCAGTCATTAAACCATTTTTCGAGACCTTCATAATTGTTAAAGTGTTTCGTAAAATGTGTGTGATATATCGATGAAAGCAAGTTGTGGTTGAAATGGGTAAACTTTAATAAGAATGAGTGACAGGTGGAGCAACAGTGTTCAAGCAAGTATAGTAATGGTGTTGGTTGCCGCTTTCATTGTGCCGTGTCTCAAAACCCCTTTTTAATGTCTTGTAGCCGAATCTGGTCAGTTTTCGATGAATTCTTAATTCAAAATTGATCAATCATTAACGGTAGAGAATGGTATTAACTATTCCACCTAATTTTAAAAGTTTACAGTGTCGGAATCCATCTGATCCCACAAAATGCACGGTATTGTCTTCTTTCTAAAGCAATTCAGTCTTTCGGTCAATGCTAATGATTGTCCTGAATCAACCGGTGATATTATGTTGGTACATTGTTACCGTAAGGTATCACAAGTATACAACGTATTCACTTTTTTGTTTTTTGTTTTTTTTGTGAACCAGAAAAGCAGTGCATGTCGCACATGCTTAAGACAATAGGCATACACAGTCCGGATAAATTGGTTAGATGATATTCCGGTTCGTACCAAAGCTGTATAAAATATCTCAAGTCCGGACTTAACCGGAGAAGAATGAAGTTCAGTTTCAAACCTGGCCCGAATCTTCAGAAAAAATCAATAACATGCATGGCACACTGTAAAAAAAAAAAAAAATCTGTAAAGGTACTACACTTTATCTAGGAAACTGGGGTTCCAAGAACATTTCCTGTAACGGTAACAACAAAAACTCAAGTTTTAGAATCGGTTACATGGATTTTTCCTGTTATCGTTACCTGAAAAGTTCTTGGAATCCCAGTTTCCTAGAAAATGTTTAGTACCTTTACAGATTTTTTTTTTTTTTTTTTTTTTTTTTTTTTTTTTTTTATACAGTGCACAAACCAAATATTTAGAAAGAAGTTAAATTCAGGTTCGGACCAGACTGGGTCTAGTCTAATGAAAGAAAATCGGTATGCATCCGTGAAATTTTTAGAAGTAACGACATTTATTTAATATATTCGTCCTGCTATACCATTGCATTTTTTTTTTTTTTTTACCGTATGAGTTTACAATATACCTATTATTTGTATCTGCTATACATCCTGAATAATTTTAATTTAAAGATCATAAAAAGCATAAAAAACTCGAGTATAATATCTAGAATTTCCATACATGTATAATAAATAGGAATCTAAAAATAACATTAAGAAAATATGGGCATAACTTCGAAGAGACCTTTAATTAAATAAATATTAGAGATGAACATTTGAGTAATAAAATAATGAATTTTAATAAATTTTCCGGGATGACAGTAATAAGTGTTATGATATTCGCAAATAAAAGAAATTAGAAATAAATATGCGATTTTTCTGTCATAATGCTCCTGTAACAATATAATATTCAGTATAATATTCAGCCAATGGAATAACACATCATTTAATATAATATTCAATATAAATATTGAAGGAAGTCAAAGGAAATTAAATTTTCCTAAAACTGAAGAAACTTTTAGTAATTTGCAGAGAAAAGTAGTATAAAATTACGGAAAGATTAATTTTATAAATTTTAATTAATATTTTTAAATAATTAATTTTATTTTAAGTTATTTTGGAAACAGGATATTTAATTATAATTTTAACGAAACACTGAAATTAAAAATTGACGTGATTATAATTATAATACTTGAAAAAGAACAAAAACGTGAAACACGGGGGAAAATTCATAAGAGAATAATTTTCATTTACTTATAATATCAGAAGAAGAAAGGTTTGTTTTCGGGAATATTTTAAAATTACAATTTTGGATGTCAATAAAAAGAACGGATTATGTTTGAAATTATCTATTTGTCTGTTTCATGTAACATATGTTATAGAATTTTTGTAACAAACAAACAATATAGAGTTAACGAGTTAACTCGAGAACAAAAGCAGCTAATTCCGTAAAACGCCATATTTAATTAAACCCTAACACAAATTGTTGGGTTCATTAGGTTTCTCTGTGAATAACACGACATGTAGCACAAATAAATGCTCAAATTTACGACAGTTTGTAATAATGCATGCTTGGAAATATCGATCAAGCGATTGATGTATAGATTCAAGGATGTCAAGTATTTATTTGTTTATTGTCTAAGTGGAACAGAATCACCAGACCTTGAAGGCCCGATGTAGATTCTATTTGTCCTACATGGAGTGTTCCACGACACGCGGGTACTCGTTAACAATTAGCAAAAAAAGATAAACAAAAATATAGCTACAAAACAAACTCCGGCCGCCGGAGCACAGCTCCTCCCTCTCGACAACGGGCGGACGAGCAGAGTGGGTGATGATAATTGTATGAAGTTGGGTATAGGAGCATTAGGTTGATGCGTAGTAAAGTGTATTGCAGAACCATGCAAGCCTATGAGGTGAGATTAGTTAGTCCCATTTGGAAATTAAAAATCATGTTTAATTTGCCTATAATATTGGGCCTTGATAAAATATTAGATAGCCAGTTTTAGAGAAGGATAGAAGGGCGTTTAATATGCCAGGCTAGGGTAAGCGTGCAGTAATAGTAGCTGTGCACGTCGACTTCGCTGCATCCGCAGAAGTGGTTGGATGCTCGTTTCAAATTATTTTTTAAAGGCCATGACCAGAGAGGAATACTATAAAGGCTGCTGAGAAAAAGTACATTTCTCTAGGCACTACAGGTCTGAGATTATAAGTGTTTCTACTTTTGGCAGACATATCGCAATAATTCTGCCATTCTGGCATGATTTTTAGATCCAACTTACTCTGAATGTGTGAAGGGGGAATTTGAGGGTAAAATCTATCGATATTTTTTTCCGTTTCTTCTTTCGCCAACTTGTCAGCCCACTCATTGCCCTCAATCCCAATGTGAGCCCACATGTGGCCCAAGGCGACTTTGCGAATGAGAGAGCACAACTTAATTTTTATGCCAAAAACTACAAGGTTCTTAGTTCTGTACGCGAAAATTGCAAGTAGGCCTGAAAGACTATCACTGTACAACTTGGTGAAGAAAGATGAAGATGGTTCGGAAAAGATCCAATCTAGAACTTGCAGAATCGCAAGACGCTCTGCTTAGAATACTGAGTTATCAACCCCGATTCTACAGGCCCAATCATGGATCGTCACATCGTTCCGCATAATGCAGGCTGACGTCACGCCCGATTCCGTGCGGAATCCATCAACGTAAAGGATTAGGACTCTTAAGGATAAAACCAATGAATGTTTAGAGAAGTTGACTTGCAGATAAGTTGTTTCTTTCCAGGATGCAGGAACCAGCTGCTAACTTTCCTGTTTATATCTGTCTGTGGAAAGTGCGCGTCTTGTGTTTGTTTGAAATTGAGGTGAAGGTTTCTATTTTTTGTGTATTCATAATTTGGTGATACTGCCAAGTATCTTAAGAAATCTGTGCAATAGCAAAGATTCATCAAAGATTCAAGTGATAACATCCTCTTGGACAAATGCACATCTCCAATTCATCACGCCTCAAAAGTGGCATCTGAGTGATTGCGCACAACAGGCCTAAAATGGGCTGACACTCTATCATATTGAAACCATACAGTCGCTTACGGCTGGCATCGAAATATCTTGAACTAGTTCTTGAAACTTTTCCAAAAAAGTCACGTAACAACTGCCTGTCTTGGTGCGACGGACCAGTCCCTTAGCTACCCTGCTCTGCTGATTTATCGAACCTCAATTTCTTCTTATGGGAACATCTGAAAACTCCAGTTGACTTTGTTAACGATTTTGTCGCTTGAATAGGGGAGAGTGGGGATACTTGAGCATAGGGGATACTTGAGCCACCCCTATTATCTCTACAGTTGGTTAATTTTTCTTTCTAAAACTGCCAATATGATAACATATTTATAGTTCTGAACATGTAAAAAAGAAATCACACATCTTGGTACCATTTTGAAAATATAGTGATTAATAGTTGTCTTTTCCCCATCTGAAGTAAATATTTGGGTGCATGGCTTTTTTGTTTTTTTGTAATCAAAGTTTTGTTTAAAATTGCAACTATATACATACATTCAATAAGCATAATTTCAATTGTATTTTGAGTCTAAAATAGTTCTAATAGCTGCATGCTTTATTTAGTAAAACTCTGGGAAACAAAAATAGTGATAGTGGGGATACTTGAGCCAATGAGAGTGGTGATACTTGAGCCATGTCGCAAACATCCCCACTAGAAATTAAACATGGGTGAAACAAACAAAAAGTAAAATTCCATCCTCATATTCACTGATAGATATTTTTCTGGATAAAAGGGAGAATAATTTTTCATTTTATTTTTTTTCTTAAAAAAATAACGACCTAAAAATGTTTTAAAATATATATTTTTTAAATGAAAATGTATATTTTATTTTTCATTTTGACTTACAAAATAGCCTGTCTAGATAAATGTATACATAGTTTTCAATTTAACTTTCATTAAATTAAAATAACTTTTTAAAACGGCTTTACAGGCTATAATCTCTAATACTTTAATTAGTTAGGTCCAAGATATTAAAATATTTATTTTTTAATATAACATATTAAGATTAATATTTTATATTGAAATCGTAACCTCTGTTGCTGTAACTTTTTTTTTAACTAAGAAAATTGAAGAAAAATTGGTAAAAAGAGCGCACAAAAAACAAGAAAAGCAACAAAAATCCCAGTTCAAACTTACCTAAGACAAAATCTTTTCCTGTGAAATCAAAAAAGTGTGTGAAATAGTAGAATGATACATCTGGCTTAAATTCCGACAGCTACTAAATTAAAAGCATGAGTTCGACAATATCATTAGAGGAAAATTATGTCAATGATGGTGATGATGTGAAAAGAAAACCTTCTATTGATAATTGGTTACTAATAAAATATGCCAGAAAGAAAACTTTAAAAATATTTGTTGGATAAGTGCTTAATATTTTGAAAATGAAATTTGCCCGAAGAATTGCAGATTCCAAATTTAAATGGCTCTGAACTGAGGATGTTTCTATCGTCGTTATAACTCAAGTTGAAATTATCCTCCGTCAACCAGTTGAAAACGACAAAAAATGATCGTATTACTAGCTTTGTTTTCTCAATTGGTTTTGAGGGACTTTACGTTTCATAATTTATCATTCTGTAAAATGTTTGTGCAAAAATAAAGCAAAAAAAATTACTTTTGTAGGTATTTTTCCTTAGTGGCTCAAGTATCCCTTCACATTGGCTCAAGTATCCCCGCCATGGGGATACTTGAGCCACGATGTAAAACAAAAAATAAACATTTATTATACATAGAAAAATAGTTCAAAATTAATTGAAAGTGGTTTTTAGTTGAAGAAAAATTATCAAATTTTCATTTTCAATATTTTATTTTATTCTAAAAAAATATAAAAAATTAAAAAAAAAATTAAAATTCAAAAAATGGCTCAAGTATCCCCATCTTCCCCTATATGTTGCTTTTGCTGTTGCAGATGTGCCTGAATGACCGGTCGTCTTATCATCTATAAACCAATCACTTCATCGACGCTTCCAGGCATGCATTATTGTTGGTTGATGCAATTTTGAACGCTTATTACAAATAAAGGGGATCGGGGGGGGGATACTATTCTCTACAGACATGGCTTCCATGTCTGAGCGGTCCCCCTCAGGTATTCAAATATAAAACTTGTCAATGACGTTGACAATATATATTCCTTTCCTATGGTTGTGCCTCACCATGTCATTTGCGACCATATATTTTTAAACAATACAAAATTTTTAGTGTCCTCTATCAACTCTTACAGTTTGGCCCATGAGTTCAGAGTCACCTTGTATGTTTGAGACAGTGCAACATCAATAAAATACATTAGAAATGATATTTCTGATTGGCCATAATGTAACGGAATCGTTTAGAGTGGCTCTTTAAACGAACTATAAATGCTACACACTCCAACTTCAAAGCTATTAATGCCATGATAAACCTCAATAATGTATATCAATTACTTGAGAGGTAAAGCCCAAACAAAGAGACAAATCGAAGTCATAAACATTTTTCAACTATACTGCAAATTTTTAAAAGCCATAAAAATTTGCAATTCCAGTGCATCAGTACAATGCAAAAAACAAAAAACTATTATTATACAGCTATAATTGCTTGCTAAGGTTTTTAAAGACCTTGTTAATAACGTGTTAATAAATTGAACTTGATTAAACTTATAAATTCCTTGTATTTCATAACTTTCTGTGAAAACAATTTTTTTATCAAAGCAAATACTAATATCTTTGTCTTACTCTACGTCTTTCTGACATTCCTTTAACAATTTTGAAACAGCTACGTACTATTTAAAGTTTAGATTAAGTTTCCTTTGAAATGTTCTAACACATCTTTATATCCACAACAGTACAGAAGTTTGTATAGTTTCCTTATATATAATCATATTTTAATATCAGTTTAAAAAATAAATTATAGATTCTATAAATGAGATAGAAATTTGCAATAAAAAATATAAATTCCGTAAAAAACTGTTGCTTAAAAGTACTACAAGAAAAAATCTTTATCCCAATTTAGTGTACATTATAGTGAATTCAGAAAAGTGTAATTCAAAAAAAATTTTAATGAATTTTTTAAGATTTTTAAAACATGTGCTTAAAAATGTTTTAAAAATCATTATACATTTAAAAAATATTGAAATAGGAAATATATATTTATAATAATTATCACAATGCTTGCACGTGTCTGCAAAAAAAGTATCAAGAATGCATAAGTTTGACATCAATATTTTAAATTAGTGTTTCTGAAAACTGTTTGAAAATTAACCAATCATTTCACATTTTTGTTTCAGTAAATTCTTATATCATCTATTTTGTGTTTTTTTTTCCTTCTGTATTGTTTGTAAGAGATATGAATAAAGATAATGATTAGCGAAAATTCTATGTGTTGAATTTTAATACATATAACAATGCCGAAAAACAGTAAAACATTTTCGGAAATTTTGCTTCTTAACTTCTTCGTTCGAAATATATTATTCATTTAAAAAACAAATTACATTCAGTATCATCCAATGGAAAATAATGCGCCATTCTTTAAAATTATCTTTGGATTCCAGATATATTTTTGCTAAAATCAAAATCGTTTGTCTTTAAAGTACGATTACGTTAAAGAATCCGTTTGAAAATTTGCTGAAGCATCATTTGCACGTGTGAAACTGGCAACGTGGTAAATTGCTAAGATATGGTTTTAGTTTTCCGGACGTCGAAGAATTTGCCTTCGAGTTTTAACTCAAACAAATTATCGTCTGCAGAATTTTTAATACGAATATTTTATTCACTGGCTAAAATAAATCTCATTCTTTGACTAAGTTTTATGATTAGAAATATTTTTAAATAAAAGTATTAAAGAAGCATTAGAAATATTAGGGAAGCACACTCCTTTTTTATGGAAAATATTTATATAACATTTTTTTAGACATATAATACATTGCAAATATTTGATAAAATTATTCCTTAAATATTAAAGGGTTTTCTTTCAATGAAGTTGAAAAATTTTAAATCAACTTTTAAAATGTATGATTTTACTTTCTTACCTTTTAGAGAATATCATTATAATAAAAAAATCTCAAATAAAAATTTCTAAAGCAACTTATTTTTTCTAATATTATTCACAATTTATAAAATGTTATTATGTACATGCTATTTATAATACTGTATAGATTTTATATCTTATGTTATTCTAAAAAAATCTAAAATATTTTTTAAATAAAAAAAAATAAAAATGCCTTTTTTTTATTCTTTGCCACTTTCTCCCAGTACCAGATCACAATATTGGAATGAATCATATTTTTAGTTTTTTTTTTTTTTTTTACATAACTTAATGAGTTTTTGTTGTTGTTGTGGTTTTGTAAAAATGGAATTTCGTAATAAATCGTAATAACTGTTTATTTTCCTGAAACAATATGTGCAAAGGTGTGTTTTCGATGCCAACACAACATTTCAGTACTTTTAGAACTTGATTATGAATTAATAAGTTAGCTTAAAAACATTTTTCAGTTAACCCATAAAAAGTTAAAAAGTCTGAAATAGTGCACATATTTACTATTGTATAAGAATTAATAACAATAGATTTAATGACGCTCCAAACCGTAACAGTAAAAAATTAGTCGTTGGAGGCCACCGTAATACTTACCCATCATTTATATGCATATGAAAATAAAATATGTGAAAACTATTTATACAATGTATTTCAATTCCAAAACTAAATTTAAATGTTGTTAATACACATAGTAATAATCTATTAATGAATTGCTGATGCACCAATTTCAACAAATTATATAAAACGCCAAACTACTCAAGAAGTACCAAACTACGTAAAAGAAACATCCTTGTAACTCCAAAAATAATAATCATATTAACTAACAGTTTGCTGCGTCGGATTAAGCGTCTCATTTTCAATTAAAATATACCTCTGAATTGAAATTTGAATGAAATACAGGATCATGAAAAATCGAAGAATGTGGAAAACAGGATTACAAATATCTCGACAACTAATAATCCGATCGACTTCGTTCTTTATGCAAAATTTGTATTTTTTTTATTGCCTTTTACATGCATTCCTTAAAATAAAAAAATTCGAAAATTTTTATATACCTTTCATCAGAACGAATTTTTCGAGAATCCGGAAAAAATAGTTCCGGATAATCGAGCTTGCTGATATTCAATAGGCTTCATCCCATTCTTACATACTAAGTGCATACAAAATTTCAAGTCTCTATCTCAATTTGTTCGTGAGATAGAGCATTTACAGACAGACAGAACAGACGGCAAATTTTTTTTTCTAAAAATATGTTTTTCGAAATCTCCAGTGTCTAAAACGTGTAAATCCGTCAAAAAAAATTTTCGATTTTCAAAACGATTGCAAGACTTACCCTATACTACGTATGATGGGTAAGTAACAAGAGCCTGTAACAAAAAAGTATTACCATAAAGTGGAAAAAATGTAGACACAAACGAACTTCGATTCACCGAGCTTTGATTAATCAACGTTTCTGTTAACCGAGTCGGCGGTTTTTTTTGGGGGGGGGAGGGGGGGAGGTGAGAAAGGCCACACTTTTTAGTTAACAATATTTTGTTTCTAGTAGCCGTATAGCTCTATTGAACACCAGGTGCAATGTGTTATCAGATAATATCTCTCACATTTGACTGGCGGACTTTTGAAGGACTATAAGGTTTTGAAGCAATAAATGACTGTCCTAATATAGTTGGAGCAAAAAAAACGATATTACGCCGATAGATCTTTTGTTACTCAAAAATTCGCGTGATCGGGCATCCACGGAAAGAAAATCTGTACTTATTCAACTAAAGATAACAGACTTTTTACAAAAATTAAGTAAATTTGACGAATTAATGAAATTAATTTTTTAAAAAATATAATTGTTTTTTTTAGATTTGTTTTATTTTTGAAAATGCATCTTTTAATGTTTAACACAGCATAGTTTTAAAAAAATTCAATTTGCCTTTAAAAAATTAATTAACTAACTATTTTATTGGAATTTTTTTTCTGAAAAAACATAAATTGTAGTCATAAAATTAGGCGGTTATTTTCATATTGAGTGCATATGAAACAGTGTATTAAAAAAAAAAAAAAAAAACCTTATTTTATTTTTATACTTTTTTTTTTAATTAATTTTAAAAGCAAGCAAAGAATCCTCAAACTTTAATTTCCGTTTGGGAGATTCTATTTCATGTTCTAAGTGGATCCATGTCTATTGTGAAGAAAAAGAAAAAAAATCGTTTCTTCTTTTTTTTCGGATATGGACTGCGGTCAGAAAGGCGCCGGACATCTTAAACGACCAATAAAGACGCCAGTTGAAAAAAAAAAAAAAAAAAAAAAGACACAACTAGCCATCGAAACGGGGGAAAAATATATAACGGTAAAAAATATATAAATTCCCTAAGAAATATACTCTTTTGTGTGCCTGATACTGAGAGACTATTTTTATTTCTTCACTGCAAAGTTACTACGATTAAATAATAATAATAAAAAAATTTTAATCTTTTGTTTCATTTTGAAATTTAATTTTACATTATTCTTATCTTAACATATTTTTTTAAGTAAAAATGGAATTTTTCAATCGATTTCTTACTTATTTATTTGTTTAACTGTTATTTAATCTATTTAACTTTAATAGGTTTTCTGAAAAATTAGATTTTCATCGGAAAAAGTAAAGAACTATTACTCTAACTCAAAATTTTACTTTCCTATAACCATGAATTTTTTTGTGTAAATTTTCGAAAATGTCTATGAAAGTGTAATGAACTCTAGAATTAGCTGTAAATGACTTATTTGTTGACATATAGCTATTTTTTATGAAAAATTACACGTAATATTGCTGAAATTTTCTGTGAAATTGTATATAATCAGCTGTATATCTCTTTTGGATTTCCATATATTTATTTTTAGTTCATTACACTTAAGAGTGTCTAATATTCATAAGTGGAAAAAAAAATAGTGTTATATACATTTTTTTTTTTTTTTTTTTTTTTTTTTTAAGAGCTGGAGCCGTTTTTACAAACAAATGCTAAAAAAGGACCAAATAAATTCAAATTTTTTTAAGTTGCATAGATATTATGTACTTTTTTATTACTTTCTTTATTCTATGTTAGATTACATTGAAAAATACCAAAAAATGTGCCGAAACTAGAGTTTTAAAAAAATGTCTCCGAACGTAGTCGGATAGATTCAGTGGCACCAACTTATATGGGCTCATGAAGCACGAGCCCATCCAATAATTTTGAATCACAGCGTATTCAATTTTCATTATTCTAATTATTTATTTTTTTATTATTTCAGTATTCATCTTTCCTCTCATAATAAAATGACTTTGTCAATGACCATGTATTTTAATTCTCCGACTGATACCCATAAATCCTAAATGACTGAAAGGTTTTGCTCCCTGTTTAACACTCTGCTATTTTAATTTATAGTCATGTTCATGTTATCATAACATAACTATAAATATTAGTGACTTTACAAGGTAGAAGTATGCGAATATCTATATTATAAAGGCCAAACGTATCTGTGCGTAACGCATACGTCATTTTGCGAATGGCAACACTTTCAAATTTTAAATGAAATTTCGGTATTGCAATTTTTCCTACTGCAACTCATATTCAAAATATTAGAATAATTACCTTTTTTTTTAGAAATTGAAAATATCGTTTGGTAATTTAATGTCTTTTAATGAAAATATGCAAACGATATTTTTATTAAGAACTTATTGTTGATTAAACTTACTTGTTATCTTAAATTTAATATCATTTTTGAAAAGATTAATTGCAAAAAAAATTACTTTGAAAAGTCAAAATATTAGAATATTTATTCAAGTGGTTCAAAATATTAGAATATTTCACATTAATTCTCCTTTAATTGTTACCAATTCTTAACTGGTGGGATTATTGATTAAATTCAGACTATTTTATTTAAAATCAGTATTCTTTTTTGCAGTTTGTTTCTTTTTCGTCTTAAAATGGGCCGTGTGAGTGATATTCCTGAATCTACTAAACTTAGTATGGTTGATTTGTATCGGTACGGTAAAAATCAATGTTTTATAGCGAATTATTTACATTGTTCGCAATCGAGCGTTAGTAAAATACTAACACAATATTCAAAAATTGGAAAATTTCAAAATAATCGCCGAAATGGTGGCCGAAAACCAAAAACATCTGCTAGAGATGACAGGAAACTGAAGCGTATAGTTAAGAAAAACCGTTTTAAAAGTGTGCGATTCTTGCACCGAAAATGGAAAGAAGAAGGAGTTGAAGTTTCTACATCGACAACATTAAGACGTCTCCATAAATTTAAATTTGAATCTCGTGTACCGAAAACAAAACCTCTCATGACTGCAAGACAAAAGAGTATAAGATTGAATTGGTGTAAATCAAGACGTTTAAGGAGCAATGAAGATTGGAAAAATATATTATTTAGTGATGAAAGTATGTTTTGTGTTTCATATGGTAATCAAGGTATTCGAGTTTGGAGAATGAAGCAAGAAGCATTTGATAAAGAATGCCTTAAACGTTCCGTAAAAT
Source organism: Maratus speculifer (assembly GCA_964019185.1). Taxonomy (NCBI): domain Eukaryota; kingdom Metazoa; phylum Arthropoda; class Arachnida; order Araneae; family Salticidae; genus Maratus; species Maratus speculifer. Next base: position 101,315,424 of record OZ025303.1, read on the forward strand.
TTGCTGCTAGTGTCATGGTTTGGGGTTGTATGAGTGCAGAAGGACCTGGAAAGTTATGCATCGTCTACGAAAAGGTTAACTCTCTGATATATCAAGAAATTTTAGAATATTACATGATTCCATCATCAGAAGATTTATTTGAAGATGATTTCATCTTTCAACAAGATTTAGCGTCCCCGCATACCTCGGTGTCAACTAAGAATTGGTTCCGCCAACGCAACATTAAGGTACTTCCTTGGCCACCAAATTCACCAGATCTTAATCCCATCGAAAACTTATGGTGTATAATGAAGAAAAAACTTCAAGAAAATCCTCTTTCAAGTAAAACTGAGTTAGTGGCACGTATAAAGTCTATTTGGGCTAATATTGATAGAAATGTTTGTAAACACCTTGTATATAGTATGCAAGATCGATTGTACGCTGTTATGAAAGCTAAAGAGGATGCTACAAAATATTAACTACCATTTACTTCATATTCATAAGGTAATATTGTTGCGTAAAATAAAATATTCTAATATTTTGAACCAATCTAAATTTTATTCTAATATTCTGGTGTGTTTAAGGAAGCTGTATACCTAATTTATTGTGCTGTATTTTATATTTTATAAATGTTAAAATCTTATCTAAACATTCCAGATTTAATTTATAAGAAATTTAATTGCATTTACTTAGTATAAAAAATAAATAAATGACAAATAATTTTTTCTTATTACTTTTTCTCAATTATTCTAATATTTTGAATATGAGCTGTACAATCTTTTGAACTTCTAAATATTACTCATTTTCAATTTTTATACCATCGTCTGAGGAAAAAATTTACTTTTAAATGAAATTTGTTTGAAAGCTATACCTTAATTTTTTGTAGTTTTTAGTATCGCTTTTCTAATCGTGGCAACAAGAGTACTCCATTTGTAATGCAATAAAAGCAAAAAAAAAAAAAAAGGAAAGAAATTGATTACTGTATCTTTATGTTGCCATTTTCTCATTAAAAGGAAAAAAAACTGAAATTTAAATATTTCTGTTATAAAACCCGGTGAATTTTGATTTCGTTTACAGAATTTGAATTACACGTAAAAGAATATCAACAGTTAAATGTCTGTTTCAGCTAATAGAATTGAGACTTCAAGTTTTGAATCAAAATGATCAAATTAAAATGCCATTTTTTTTCTGAAAAAGTGAATGCAGATTCGAAATATGCATTTGTAAGTTTTGATTGAATGAAAATGATGCCGGGTTTAGATTTCACGGGGAAAAAAAACTCTATGATTGAGTCAAAGTTGAATAAATCTTGCTTTTTTTCATTTTGGAATACTAGCATAAGAACCTATATTGATAACTTTATCATAATAACAGATCTTTATTATTTTTTACTGCTTACAAGTACGATTAAAGTTTAATTTTAACAATTTCTACAACTGAGTTTTTTAAAAATAGTATTTTGTTACTTTGACATTAAATATCATTTGTTTCAGAGTTAGACTTACCAATATAAAATGCATTTTTTACTGTAGCTAATTTTGTAGGTTTATTTTAAATCAATGAAAAAGTTCCTTTTTAAAAATTTTCTTTCGTCGAAATTCGACGGGTTCTACCTTGTAATTTAATAAAATTGCAACGTTATTAAAAAAGGATAGCTTGACTTAAAATTCTCGTCGTTCACCATCTGTCAACCAATCAAAGAAAAAACAAACTGGTTACACACTTTTAGAAAAATATTTATGAGCCTACCCAATATTTTTGGGCCAATCCAATATTTTTCAAAAATTGGCGCCACTGGATACCTTAATTAAAAATAATGAAAAATAATAATAAATAATTTTTCTATACTTGTCATATTGATTGATTGTGGTAGAAATTGATTCGCTTCAAACCACACCGTTCTTCCATTAAACAAATTGATATTTTTATTCTATCACAATTCAGCCACACAATTTTATTTTAGTGACATTTCTGTTAAGGCACTAAAATTATAGCGAGTTATTGATAAACTAAAAATGCTTTTTAACCCTTACTGCACAATTTTTTTATGAAAAAATATTTGAAATCTATATATCTATATTATAAAGGCCAAACGTATCTGTGCGTAATGCATACGTCATTTTGCGAATGGCAACACTTTCAAATTTTAAATGTAATTTCGGTTTTGCATTTTTTGCTACTGAATTTTTAAAAACTTTAATCAACATACATTTTTAATTTTTACACCGTCGTATAAGGAAAATATATACTTATAAATGCAATTTATTTGAAAAATGTATTTTTATTTGTTTTTGAAATAATAATTTTTTTGTAGTTTTTAATACCATTTTATTAATCATGGCAATAGAAGAACTCCATTTCTAATAAATGTAAAGGAAAAAAGGGAAAAAAATTATTACTGTGTCTTTATGTTGCCATTTTTTTTATTAAAAGGAAAAAATTTTAAATTTAAATACGCTCTGTGTCAAGTTTTCAATTAAAATGATCAAAATAAAGTTTCAATTTTTTTGAAAAGTTGAATACAGATAAAGATATGAAATGTGCATATGTAAATTTTGATGTGGTGAAAATGATGTCGGGTTAAGATGTTACGGGGAAAAAAATTCTGTAATTGAGTCAAAATTGGATTTTTTTCTTTTTTCCATTTTGGAATACTAGCATAAGAGGCTTAATTTATAACTTTGTCATAATAACACATGTTTATTATTTTTTAATGCTTACATGCATGACTAAAGTTTAATTTTAACGACTTCTACAGCTGAATTTTATAGAAATAGAATTTTGTTAACTTTAGTTAAAATATTTTTTGTTTAAAAGTTAGACTTACCAATAAGGTGCATTTTTAAGTATAATTTTGCAGGTTTATTATAAATCAATAAAATAGTTCCTTCTTAAACATTTTCTTTCGTCAAAATTTGACGGGTTCTACCTTGTTGGTTTAATATCGGTAAAAATCGTTAAAAAATAATAATAATTTACTAATTTTCAGCTAAAATTTGAAATTTTATCGTGTGTGTGCCATAAGTACACAATTTGGGTTTTAACCGCTTCTCCGATTTGCCCGTACGTCATACGGGCACTATGTTTCTGCCAATCATGATTTGCCCATATCACGTACTGGAATTCATAGTCCAATCATGATTTGTTATTCTCACCAGTAAATTTTTATTGTAAATTCTGCATTATTTAATCAGAGCATTCTTCTGATTCGATTAAGCAAAAATTTCTGTTTCGAAAAACCGGCGATAAAAGATTAAAAATTCTGTAAAAGACAGGAAAAAAAAGCATTATTTGAAAGTTTTTTACAAAAATATCGATCAATTAAGTGGATAAAATACTGTATTGCTGTATTTTGCAACTAAAAGAGCTAAAGATAATTAATTTTTTCTGCTTAACATTCTGCTAGTTTCTGTATATTAATATTTTTAAGTATTCAGAAAAATAATGAAACTAAGCCTTATTTTAATAGCTTGGTCGAAATTTCTTTTGTTTCCATAGAATAAATTCTATTTAGTCTGGTGTTGCCATCAAACATGGACAAAATAAATGTTATTCGATTCTTTAAATTGTTCCTAATCTCAGGCAGCGATCATATTAACAAAATTCAGGGCACATAATGAAAATTATAATGTTTTTGATATGACACGTGGTTCAGTAAAAGGTTTAATGTTTTTTTTTTTTTTTTTTTTTTTTTGTTCTTTAATTTTATAACTTTCAGTCATACAACAGTGAAATTTAAACAAATAAACGTAAAAGTAAAAATACTAAGTTTACTAAATGGTGTAAAAATTCTTATAAAGTTTAAAAACTATACAAATATTAATGTAAAATATATAGATAATCAACATTTCGATTTTCATCTGAGATTTTCATCAGGAAAACGCTGTTATACTACTTCCAAACACAGTAAATTTAAGTAAGTTCAGGCAGTCATTTTTGAAAAGTTAAGGAAAACTGTTCACGGATTTTACATTGAACTTGTTGCTATTCCCCCTCCTTACCTTTTGTACTTATTAAATAATAATTTGAATTCGAGACCAGGGCATAAACGTGCCGGAATTTATGAAATACCCATTATTTTGGAAAACATTGGAATACTATCTTACATTAGAGCTATGAAAAGAAAATTTCTTAAACATTTGAAAGAACATAAAAGAGACATTTTGCAATATCGATGGACAACAGCACTTGTTATATTTTATTTAAACAATCCTTACAATTTCATAGACTTTAATAAAGCCAAGATAATAATTTCATATAATACGGCTATTAATGAGCTATAGAAAGAATCCATCTAAATTATGATTACATTGGTTTGGTTTATCCTGTGACGGCCAATTATCTACCCTAAGGGTACAGGCCCTAGGGGGGGGGGGCTTTCGTGGGAGGTCTTTCTAAGGGAATCTAACCCGTATTTACGCAAGGTTTGAAGAAAATCAAGAAAACTCCGAACAGTTAAACCGACGACAGCGATTGGGTTCGAACCCAGCACCTGTCATCTACCAGTTTCGGGGGCAGAACCACTTGGCCACTGGTGGGGCCAGTTATGATTTGAAGAAATAAAGTTTGCAATGGTAAAATTCCATTCAATATCCGTAAACTTTGGTTTCAGGTGTTAAAGTAATCTTTTACAACTAGTTTCACCCGTCTTATATTTTTCAACGTGAAATCACGCCACGTGATTCTCCTTCCTTAAACAATTTGAATGTTCATTCTAATTTTTGTTGGATAAATATTGGCAATACATGTCTCTTGTTTATGACTAGTTAAAGCAATAATTAACTGGTTATATAATGAACATTTAAATTTCAAGACGGTTTTACTCTGTTTGAAAGGTTTATAACAGCATTTTCCTGATGAAGATCTCCGATGAATATCGAAACGTTGATTATCTTAACTTTACTTAAATGTTTGTATAGTTTTTAAATTTTGCAACAGTTTCCACACAATTTAAGGGTGTATTCGAAAAAACGTTTTTCCACCTTCAACAGCTCGAAATTTTCTGATACAATTTCAGACATATTTTTAAAAGTAGAAACATGAAACTTGCTGAGGGGATTTTTGAAGAGACATATAAGGTGCCGTGTGATGTCATTTTCTGCTCAATTCATTAGAATTCGATTCATAAACAATTATCTTCTCAGTATGACCCTCTTTTCCGTTCACAGATCTCCCGCTTCGGAAAAATCGGTTCAAAATACCGTTTTTGATTGCTTTTTTTTTGCAATATTTTCTGCATTTATCAAAGAATCGACAATTACGGCACCTTGTGTACTTTCTAAATAAGACAATTTGTCAGTTTGATTCATATGAGAGCAAAAATGAATTTAAAAATATATCGGAAAATAAACAGTTTGAATCGAAAAACACCCTTATCAAACTTGTTATTTTTATTTTCACGTTTATTTGTAACATTTTATGATGTAATTGTCCAGCTCTTTCACTGAAACTTAAACATTTTTAGAAGCCAAATGTAATGAAAACCTGTTAGACAATTGCTTCTTTTGTACCAAAATCTGCCGCCAGATGGCAGCACCAAACATTCTTCTGTTTTCACTGGAAGAGATCTTTAGAACAGTTAGTTGATGTAGTGACTCAGCTGGCTTAGGTAGCAAAATGCTGTCAAGAATTAAGAATTCATTATTATACATTATGATTCCAAAGGAATAATTACTGTTCATCAAGAACTGCTTCAAACTGAAGCTAATATGTTTCAAAGTTATTTTTCTTTATTTGTTGTGTTTCTGTAGATATTGTGAAGACTGTGCATCTGTTCTTTTGTTTTGTGAAATAGTCCAAGTATTTGTTCATCATTATTCTACTTTATTTCTTCAAATAAATGTGTGTCAACTAAAAGGTAAAGCTTTTAACTCTTTTTTATTATTGAGGAACTTACTTACTCACGCCTTATGGAATAACATTCCAACAAAACCCATTAATGTTATCCTACTATTCAATATCGAATCTCAACTTTTTTCACCTAATTTTAATTTTAAAGAAAAAAGATAAAAAAAAATTTACTCCAGTCTCCCATTTTAAATCCCGGTATAAGAAATTCAAATGATAAAAAATAGTCGACATCATTAAAAATAATGATTACTATCAAAATAAAAAAAAATATCCAGAGTCTTTCGTGAAATAGGAAATGATGCATAAAAAAAGTCTTGAATACGGAATATGCGTTGAAAAGTCTGAGAAAAATTTTAAAGTCTAATTTTTATTAGCATTTTATTCATATGTCTTTGAATTTATTTACAGGAAATGGGTTAAAATTAAAGTAGTCTTAAAATCAAAGGTCTCCCTTTGCAAATAAACAAATTTTAACAAAGTAAATCACATTTTAAGTATCTTTTCCAAAATTTCCCATTTATTTCAACGCGTATAGAAAACTAAATGCGATTTTCATTTCCAAATTAAATAGAGGGATTTTTTCCGTACATTTCGAAGTAATGTGTTTTAAAGTCAAATAAAACGTTTTCAGTTCTAATCTTGTATTACAAGACAAAAACACATCATAGCATAGCTTTGTTATCATACTGACGGTGGCACTCTAGCCTGTTTATGTCTAATTTTGATGGATCCCGTCAATTGGCAATGAGCGAAATAGTCTTTAAAGCATGGCTCCCTATTTCCGTTTCAGAAATCAACCATACTTTACTTGTCATTTTAAAAATTTTCCCTTGACGACGAGTTTCACATCATAAGTTTCATTTATAATCACGCCTCGTTCTCTTTTTTGCTTTTCTTTTGTAATTTTTGTATTGGATATATATGCAGCGAAAGTTCTATTTATCGAAGCCTCATCGTTACACTTTAAAGAATTCGTTATGAAGAAAATTCTTTAAATAGAAATTAATTCAAATTCATGAAATTTGAACAATAAAATACATAAGCATTGTTTCCGAAGAACGAATTCTATTTTATTTAGTCTAGTATAGCCACCTGACATGGACAAAAGAAGTGATATTCCATTCATTGGATTGTTCTTAATCTGAGACAGCGATCATATTCGCCAAATTCATGGATCATAATGAAAGTTATAATGTTATTAAGTATGCTCCAGGTAGCATATTCACAGTATCCGCAAAGAAACTGTTCGGGAGGGTTAAATTCTGATAGGGATTGGCCGACGCGTTTTCACGTAACTTGGCGATAATTATACTTGGCGTAGCGATAGACGCTTCCGTCGAGTTTGATTTCCTTCGGAGCCGAGTACAAAATAAACCGAGTACAAAGTAAAAATTTGTGTTTAAAAACTTTTAGGCTCGCCACACACTAGGGAGACATGCGTCAAAAAACGTGCAACATGACGCAGTCAAACCGATTTTTTCTTTGTTATTAGGGTGAAATTGTCGCATGTCTCATGTTTTTTCGCTCAATGTCTCATAGATGTGTGGCGGGCCTTAAAGAGTACAGCTTTCAGTAAGACACGTTCCATCCAATGCAATGCTGCAAGGGAAAAGTTACTTTGTACTCGGTTCGGAAGGAAATCGACGGAAGCATCTATCGCTCGCCAAGTACAATTATCGCCAAGTTACGTGAAAACGCGTCGGCCAATCCCTATCAGAATTCAACCCTCTCGAAGAGTTTCTTTGCGGATACTGTGAATATGCCTCCAGGTATGCATGTGGTGCAGTAAAGAGTTAAATGCTTTCTTTTTTCTTTAGCTTTATAACTTTTAGTTATACAACATCGAAACTTAAACATTTTTATAAGCCAAATATAATGAAAATCCGTTAATATTATCCTGTGATTCAATATCGAACCTCAACTTTTTTCACCTAATTTTAACTTTAAAGAAGAAAGATAAAATGCTTTTTTACTCCACTCTCCCAATTTAAATTCCGGTATAAGAAATTCAAATGCTAGAAAAGTAGTCGACATCATTAAAAATAATGATTACTATCAAAATAAAAAAATATCCAGAGTCGTTCGCGAAATAGGAAACGATGCATAAAAAAGAATTATTATCTTGAAATGATACTTAAATACGGAATATGTGTTGAAATGTCCGAGAAAATTTTTAAAGTCTAATTTTTTTATTAATATTTTATTCATATCGCTCTGAATTTATTTAAAGGAAATGGATTTTAAATTAAAGTATTCTTAAAACCAAAGGTCTCCTTTTGCAAATATCCAATTTTTAATAAAGAAAATTGCATTTTAAGTACATATTTCAAAATTTTCTGTTTATTTCAACGTGGATAGGGAAATAAATGCTATTTTCGTTTTCAAATTAAATAGAGGATTTTTTTTTCTCCTGTACTTTTCGAAGCAGTATGTTTTTATGTAAAATAAAATGTTTTCAGTTATAATTTTATATTAGAAAGCAAAAACACATCATAGCATAAAGTTGATATCATATTAGTGGTGATAATCTAGTCTATTTATGTCTAATTCTGATGGATATGGTTAATTTTGCAATGAGAGAAATAGTCTTTAAGGGGACAGTGGACCTTTATTTGAGCAAAATTGTCGCAAAAAAGGTTCTTTTCTGTGGTATGATAGTACCAAAACAGTTTTTGCTTATTAAAATATCATTTATGAAGGTATTAAGAAGTAAATAATAAAGGTAAATGTATGTATACTTTAAATTTGTTTTTCTCAAAACTAATTTTTCAGCGTTTTTAGATTTTTGAAATGTTTCTTGCGTCGTAATTTTTGATCAATATTTATGAAATTGATAAGGAAATATCCTCATATTGTTTAGAAAGAAACTGTGTAAGCTTTTTAAAATTTGTCTTCATTAAGATAGTTAAATTTCATTTTTTACTTATTAAAAAACAAAATTTTGATGAAAATCGATATGGAATTTAGAAAAAAGTCTGTAAAAAAATAACTATTCAAGAAATTAAAAAAAAATCTTTCACAAATTGGTTCATAATAAAGTTTTAATTGATCAAAGTGCAAAAAGGCAAGAAAATATCTCAAAAATTAAAACACGAGGAGTATTTTCAAATTTCGTTTAAAAATTTAAAAAAAAGTTTTATTTAAAATTTTTAAAAAGATTAGAAATTTTTTTGAAGGTTTTCTATATGCTTTTGATGAAATGTATGTATGCACAAAATTTCATATTGCTATGATGAAAATGAAAAAAAAAAGTTAACGTCCACGTCCCTTAAATCATGGCTCCCTATTTTTCTTTCAGAAATTAGACGTACTTTACATATGTCGAAATATCTCCCCTGATGATGAGTTTCACATTATAAGTTTCATTTTTATTCTTGTCTCGTTCTCTTTTTTTACATTTCTTTTGTTATTTTTCGCATTGAATTTATATACAAAACGAAACTTCCATTTAACAAATCCTCGTCGTTACACTTAAAAACTTCGTTATTAAGGAAATTCGTTAAATAGAAATCAACTCGAATTCATGAAATTTATATAATAAAATACGTATCCATAAAATGAAAAAATACACTGTAAAAAATTTTCGGAACGTTATTCAAATTAACAGTAACCTTCCCGATATTATCTGATATGTCAGAGCTGTTTTCACTTTCCGATAGAATCAGGAAATTTTCGGTTTACTTTCCGAAGTGAACGAAATCCTAGCTAACGCATGCGCAGTCCAACTATTTCTCTAGTCGACTGTTTCTGCAACCGCGAGAATCGGAAGTGATATGTTCCCGCCTAATCACCATCACCACTTCGATGTTCTAAAGCATTTTTCTTGCATAAACAAAGTAAGTTTGTGTTGTATTATTATTTACTTTTGAGTTTAAAGTTATAATTCAATTCTATTAATATTTATTTTTAACTTGTTTACCAGTTTAATTCAGGTGATTAATTTAGTATTGCATATTTCACTGATGTCCATGAAATTCAGTTTGAAAGGTAATATAAGGAATACCTATTTAAAAAAAATGATGATAATACTTTAACATTTACTAAGAAAAAGGATAAATTTCTTACTTGTAAATACATTAAAATATATACATTTCTAGTTTATTTATGGGTGATTCCACAGTATTGCGTACATGACATTTACAAAGTTCATTGAATTATTTGTTTATAAGATACTGAGCCGAATGAATAATTTGAATTGTTACTATAAAAGATAAGTTCTTCAAAATACATTTATATGTTACTGAGAAAAGAATTTAAATTCGAAACAAATCACAAATTATAGACGTTGCAGACATGATGTACGCAGTTTCTATTTTGAAAGTTTTTATACTTTTTAGAAAATGTCAATTTTATTTAAAAAAATATTTTTGATAAGAATTGAATGTATATATAAATTAATTAATATTAGCAATATTTTATTTTTTATGGTTTTTTTAAATGTAGAATTAGTCATTCAAGTTTATGAGTTGCAGACACGGCATTAATGCCTTTCATATTAAACGTAACAAAATTTAGATACAAATATCTTTATAATAATAATGCAGTTTTAATATAAATGTAAATATACACATTTGTATGTATTTTGATGATATAATACATACACATTTGTATGTATTTTAATGATATAATACATAAATGATACTTATTTTATATTTTTATCTATTTAAATTAAAAAACAAAGAAAAATTTAACAAGAAAGCTGGGAGCTCTGCCGATTGCCAATTAAGATTAGCAAGTATTATCAATAATGTTATATATATATATTTAGAGCTATTGTTGAATCAGGGGGAGGGGGTGCTGTTTGAACCAGTGTTGGATAACAAGTTAACAGACCAAAACTAATGGGGGGCAGAGGGGGCACATGCCCTAGGCGCCAGGCGAAGGGAGACCATGTGAACCTGTTGTATTTTGATATTTCTCACGTTTATGTTTAACACGGTATTGTTAAACACGTCCTGTCTGGGTTATGCCAAAATATAGAAGAATTTAAGGATATGGCATAAAGATCCTGTATAAACCGGAATCTTTTTAGATTATTTCCGATTCCACTTACAAGATTAATGAATCAATATTTTACAAAAGAGAATACGTAGTTCAGTATTACATATTTTATTATTATTAATTTTAAATGAAGTAAGATATTAGAAAATTAGTAAAATTATATTTGTAAATATGCTTTACTGAGGAAAGGGGGGGGGCACCAAAATATGTTTGCCCTGGGTTTAGCATACTAACTAAACGATCCAAAGGCGATTCTGCTATGTATTTTTCAAAAATCAAAGGTTTTCAGTTCCGAAAAAAAAAATCGTCCTCAATCTGGAAATTTAGACAAAAAACATATTGCAAATTTCGTTAAATCGCCTCCCAAAAAAATCAATGTCGTAAATCATTCGCAGAAAAATCGTAAATATCGTTAGAGTTTTGCGCAAAAAACACGAATTTCTGTAGATAATCGTGAAAAAACTCAAATTTCGTCAGAAAATCGTGAAAAAAAATGTGAATTTCGTCAAACAATAGTGAAAGAACAGAAATTTCATCAAAGATTCGGGGGAAAAAAAGCAAATTTCGGATGGAGATCACAGTTGAAACGAAAATATCATCAAAATACCTGCAAAAAACACAAATCGCAAAAAAAATCAACTTTCGCCAAACGATCTCAAAAATTCTGCAATTTTTGTCAAAGAATCACGAAAATTCCGCAAATTTCATCAAAGGACCGTGAAAAATCCGCAAATTCCCTCAAAAAACCTTGAAAAAATTGCAAATTTCATAAAAAAAAAACTAAGTCTGATAGTTTCGTGCAAAGATCGCGAAAAATCCACAAATTTCGTCAAAAGGTCGCAGAAAAAACACAGAACCAAAATTTCCCTGCCCCCCCATTTCTCACACAATCTGCTGTAACTTTTCAGAAAATTTGTTGCGAATTTCAAGGAAGTTTTTGCTTAGAATTAAGTTTGAAGATCCCTTTGACAAATTTGGCATTTTCCCGCAATCCTTTAAAGAATTTAGCGTTTTTTTGGTAGTTTTGTTGGTAGTAGAAAATCGGCATCCCTACTTTTCTGCACCCAGGGCGACTCTCCCTCCCCTTCCCAGGTCGCTGTTTATATGGCGATCCTTTCGTGAAATTCGCAATTATTCCCCTGTCATTTTACAAAATTCGTGTTTATTCTGCAATCATTTTATGAAATTCGCGTTTACTCCACAATGATTTTACGAAATTCGCGTTTATTCCGCAACCATGTCACAAAATTAGTGTTTATTTCTCGATTTTTTAAAGAAATTTATGTTTTATAGCGATCATTAAAGAAAAAGCGAGTTTTTATTTCGCGATTCTTTGAGAAAATTGGCGTTTCTATCGAGATAATCTAACAAAATTTTCTGCAAATGATTGATGAAATTGATTGTGAAAATATATATTTAATCCTCCGTTCAAAAGCTATGAAAAATCGGTTATTAGTATGGAAATTCGGAGATAACTATCCGAATTTCCGAGCTGATAAATGATTATTCATAACTTTTGGAATCGAATGTGTTAACTTTTTGGAAAATTTGAAACGGAATTACTCCGTTCTCGCGACAGAAAATTGCACGAAACTTGTCAATCGATTGCAGAAAAAAATGCGAAATTTGACGATCCATTGCGAAAAATATCGTGAATTCAATCAATTTGTCGCTGTAAAAAACTCGCAAAATATGTCATTCATTCACACGAAAATATCAGAAAAATTGTGATTTTTTTTTGTAGTGGAAGCCTCCCGCATAAGATATTCTTTTGGGTGGGATTTCAAAATTTCAGGCTCGAATCCCGCCCTGAAATTCAAGTCTTGAATGTGAATTTCTTTAAAATATCTCAGAAAGAATATGAATTTTGTCAGAGTATAGCGAAAAGATTATGTGAATTTCGCCAGAAGATCACAAAAATAAAATGCAAATTTCAATGAAAAATCAGTAAAAATGCTACAAAACTAGAACAATCTCTTAAGTTGTATAATTATTTTCAGAGGAAAAAATTTATTGAATTGAAAGACTGAAACCTTTCCCTTTTACGAATGTCAAAAATAGTCGCGAAACAAACATTCACACACACATATGCAAAAAAAGTCCTCCAGATTAATTTTAAGTGTGTGTGCAATGATTTTTCATTTTCAAAGGCTGCCAGAACATAAAATGTTTCTGTCCTATCAGAAAATCGCCATTTTCACATTCAGTTCATGCACTTGGCACACCATGTTAAAGAAGGCCAAATCATGCTTACAATAAATAAATAAAAAAAATATTTTTTTTTTCTAGAAATCATGGTTGAATGTAGCAGAAAATAAAGTTGAGCATTTCAAAAAGGTAATCCTTAAAGCTTTATTTTTGTTATATTTTAATTAAAATAGATATTTCAGACGAGTCAAGTCTCCAGATTTCAACAGAAAACTCTTAATTTTCACATGTTTTTCTATACTCCTGATTTTCGACATATTTCTCCTGATTTTATGCATATTTTTAAATATTCTATTACAGTAGACTCCCTAAAATCCCCACATAATTTACGAATGTAAACTATGAAATATTTAGTTCAGATATAATTACAAAATTTGACTGTTTTAGTCTTATATCGATTCCAAACATATTTCAATTTGTAATTTTTGTTATTACTGAATTCCTGTTTTTTCATCAAGGAAAAATAAATTTATTTCTGAAAAATTTAAGATATTGCTGATATCACTGGTAATTACAATCTTACCAAATATATTTATGTACTAGTCAAGTTTTTTTTGGTTATTAAGTCTGACAATAAAACTTCCATATTTTATTATTTTGATATGAATTAGTAATGTGCCTTTATGAAGGCACAATGATTAATTTCGGAAAAGTACATTTCATCTGCATAATGGAAATGTAATCATACCTTAATAATTATTAACTTGAACTGCTTTTAATACTTTAATCATTTTGAAAATTATGTAATTTTTTATTATTTTAGTATATTAGTTATTTTATTTTTTATTATATTGTAAGCATTCATTATAGTTTTGACTGCATTATTAATTACATTTAAATTGCTGTTTTAAAAAATGTAAACAAAGCAATGACCAGAAATTTTCAAAATTCTAAAATCCGCACAACCTCTGGTCCCAAGCTGTGTGGCTTTGACGGAGTCTACTGTATTTTACAATCAATTGTATTGCGATTCAGAAATGCAAAATTCCAGTACTAGTATAGGTGTAATTCTTTACTGTGATTGATCATAATACAGTCCACTCCCTCTAATCTACAACCCTATAATCCGCTTTATATTTTAGATGCAAACAAACAGTTAAATTCTCCTTTTTTTTTTAACCAAGATGCACACTTTGACTATAATAAAGGTTGGACTGTACTGATGAATTTAGAAATTTTTAATGCATTTCTGCATTTATTAAAAGAAAATGTTTTATGTATCTTATAAATAACTATTAAGACTGCTATCATCTGAGCACATTTGCTGACTATGTAAAAGATAGATAGCTCTTGAGGATAAATATCTTATTTTTTTAGAATAAACAAACTTATGTTACTAATCAAGAAATTCTGACTCTTAAGGGCATCAAGATTAAACTGCATAGCATAAATAAAAAATGATAAAGCAAACAACCATCACTGTGATGTTTGATAGATTTAAAAATAAAAAAAATGTTTTCAATTAATTTTATATTATTATATCATTTAAATGTGTTCCTATTGACTATAGCTTTTTATGCATGAAAAAGTATTTTCTTTCATTTCTGTGTTATTTATTTCCTGCATATTTAACATTTGTTGATAAATTCCAAATATTAGAATGTAAACAAAGAAATGACCTATAATCTGCGAAATTCTATAATCCGCAAAACCCTTGGTCCCAACCTGTGCGGATTAGAGGGAGTGTACTGTAGTATTTTATGAGATAAACTACAATCAGATTCTTAAAAAACTATGATGGATTTTTAAGATTTACTGTTTTTGCATGTTTTGGATTATTAATAATTTGATTCATTTAAGGCTTATTTACGATTTTTACTATAGTTTGATACATGTCAACAAACTGCCACCTTCCCTGTAATATGTAGTCAATTTAAAATATGTTAAAACATTATATCGATCAACTACAAGAAAAGTGATAAATCTCGCAAAAGTTCATGCTGTGTTTTATTCCGCTAATCATTTTATTCCATCATATGTATGTCTTGCTACACAAACAGTTTCATAAGTAAAGTTATATGGAAATTTACTTTTTTAATGATATATCCATTTGTGACTTCTGACCACAGAAGTGAGGTGGATTGTGTAAGGAGGTATTCAACTCTCGATACCTCGTTCTGCATCCTCCTTGAAGATTTTGTGTTTTTATGCATGTTTCCATTTCTGCATGCAGAACTAACTGCTATACAGTATAATTATGCAAATTTTCTTTTGCCTCTCATTTAAAATTTACTTTTGTTGAGATTTGTCAGTATTCTTGCGAGTGAACAATATGTTTAAACACATTATACTTGCAAGGAATACATATTTTCCTTATTTAAGGCCCTACATCAGTAACGCTCCGAGATAGAACGGCTAATGTTATTTCAATGGAAGAAATTTATCGCTTTCATTCCTTTGCATTTTGCTCAAATTTAATAATTTTTGTTGTTTTGAAAACCTGTAGGTTTAAACTATGCACGTCATTCTGAAATTTCATTTCTTTTTTTAATTTTAAGGCGATACAAGTGCGTTATTTTATAGTCTTTAAAATTCACTTTTAATGTCTTATTACTAAAAATCTGTTTGACATTTTAAAATTTGGTAAAACAGCATGCAGAGTTTAATTATTTAGCTTTCAGAAAATGTTTTTTATTTTGATTTTTACAAAAATTTAATCTATGCTATTTGTATAAAAAGTTGAAATACTTTGATTTAAAATAGTAGAAAATGATGTTTAACTCCGCCTTTAAAAGGGAGACGCCTTAAAAGTAATTAGGGTGAAAGACGATATGGGTTTACCTCCAGGGAGTCTTACAGGGACGAAGGTGTAAAATCTTGCCTGTGGCTATTAGTAAAATGTTGTTTGCTGGTTTAGGATAAAAAAATAAAAACATCCTTTCCTGAATGCATGATAGTTCGATCAGAAATGAATTTCAGAAATGATGTAAATACATGTTGATTTCAAAAAGTTTGTTTAACTAGGCATTCAATCTCAAATGTACTTTAAAAGCATTATTGATTTCGAATAAAAACACATTTAACATTTTTATTATTTTTCTTCCATATATTTAAAGTTTAATTTCTAAAAAAGATTCTTTAATTGCGGACAACATCAAAATGAAATATTCGTTAATTTATAAAAAATAATAGAATTAACTTTTTGTCATCTGCAGACGACAAAGGGAAAAGAAGAAAGGGCAGAAAGAAAATAACAATGGTTCTGACATTAAAAATGAATAGATATATTCGCGAATAAATACATTTGTATTAAATTTTTCTTATCATTCTTTTAGACAATTCTTAATGAATTAGTTTAAATGTTCCTTTTCATAAATATTTCATAAATATTTCTATTTTAATCAATAAAGGTTTGCAGTATACCCACTCTAAAATATAAAGTAATAATTATTATGCAATTCATGATTAAATTGGATAACACTAATTTAAAAGATAGAAATATATTTATTTTGACACTTCTATCGAAAATTATGACTAATTTACAATACTTTAGAAAATATATTCTGTTGCGGTAAAATTCACATCCGTAAATGATATATTTATGCTTAATTGTATATAAATTGTCTTTCCTTTGTTTTTCCCTTTCAGAAAGATAAACGAATGATTTTTAAAGTTCTTATACTATTTTAACTAAATAATACGCATATATTCCAAAGCCTGTCATAGTCTAACTGATCTAAGTTTTAGAATAGCGGTTTTTTCAGTCACGCAAAAAGACAAACTCAATTATACTAAACCTATGGAAGATTTTTTAAAAGATACCATATTTTCATTCCAATTTTTAATTATTTTTTTTTCTGCATAGTATAGCTGACGATGGTTTGTATAGAGGCCGCTTTTTACTTTTTTCGATACTGACTGTAGATTTTAAATATGAGGATAATATCACTTTTGAAAACGGTTCCGAAAATTAAACTATCCTGTAAAGAAAATTAAAAAAGTAGAAAAAGGCCTTTGAAGAGATCGCTCTGAGCTATTAAAGGGGAAAAATATTAAAATGCAGACGAGACCTATTTATAAATTTCGACCGTTGGATTATCGTCGAAAGTATTATCATAAGCTAGTAAATTGTTTCGTTTAATTAAAGTTTATATATATATATACCCGTAAAATAAATCGAAAAAATAGAAAATGGCCTGCAGACGATAAACTTTTATAAATTTCTTTCATAGCATTAGTTTTAAAGCGAAGGCATTGTTTCGTTTAACAGCAGTAGCCTCTTTAAAATAAATAAAATCGTAAAAGCTATTCAATGTAAAAGAAAAAAATAAAAATATTTTTTTTTTTTTTTTTTTTTTTAAATGTAGGCGAGATATCTTTATAAATTTCTACAATGGGATTTCGTTTGACTGAAGTAAGTCACTTTAAAATACCTGTAACGAAATCAAAAATTGTAATACCGCCTTTGTACAGAAAGATCTCAGCTGTTCAATATAAAAAAGATTATTAAAATATAGACGAGATATTTCTATAAATTTCTGTGATAGGATTTCGCTTCATTGAAGTAAGCCCCTTTAAAATACCCGTAAAAAATCGAAAAAAATATAAAGCGGTATTTGTACAGAAATATCTCAGAAATTCAATGCTAAAAAAATCATTTAAAAAATTAAAATGTTGACGAGATATCTTTATAAATTTTTATAATGGGACTTTTCTCTATTCAAGTAAGCCACTTTAAAATACCCGTAAAAAATCGAAAAAATGTAAAAAGGTGTTTGTACAGAGAAATCTCCGATATCTAATGCCCCCCCCCCCCCCCCCCAAAAAAAAAAGTTTAAAGACAATTAAAATACAAACGAGATATCTTTAAAAATTTCTAAAATGTAATTTAGATCTATTGAAGTAAGTCACTTTAAAATACCCGTAACAAAATCGAAAAGATATAAAACGTTCTTTGTAAAGAAAGATATCAGTTATATGATGGAAAAAAAATTACAAATATTAAAATGATCTTTACAAATGACTTTTAAATGATCTTAAAGATATCTTCATAAATTTCTACCATGGGATTTTCCTTGATTGAGGTAATCATCAGTTTATATTTACTTGTAGACGAGATATCTTTATAAATTTCTAACATTCAATGCTAAAAAAATCATTTAAAAATATTAAAATGTAGAAGAGAAAAATATATATTTATATGAACTTCAAAACTTCATAGGATTTCGCTTGATTGAAGTAAGCCCCTTTAAAACTCCCATAACAAAATCAAAAAAATATAAAACGGTCTTTGTACCGAAAGATCTCAGATATCCAATGCCAAAAAAACATTTAAAAATATTTAAATGTAGAAAAGATATATTTATAAATTTCTACTAAAGGACTTCGCTTGACTGAAGTAGCCTCTTTGAACACCTGTAAACAAAACCAAAAAAGTACAAAACGGTCTTAACACCGAAAAATCTCAGCTATCCAATGACAAAAAATTCATTTAAAAATATTAAAAAGTAGAAGAGATATTTTTATAAATTTCAACCAATGGATTTCACTTGACTGAAGTAGCCTCTTTAAAACACCTGTAAACAAAGTCGAAAAAGTTTAAAACGGTCTTTGTACCGAAAGATCTGAGATATCGAATGCCAAAAAATAATTTAAAAATATTCAAATGTAGAAGAGATATTTTTATAAATTTCTACCATTGGATTTCACTTGACAGAAGTAGCCTCACTAAAACACCTGTAAACAAAATCAAAAAAGTACAAAACGGTCTTTGTACCGAACGATCTTAGCTATCTAATGACAAAAAAATCATTTAAAAATATTAAAATGTAGAAGAGATATTTTTATAAATTTCTACCAATGGATTTCACTTGACTGAAGTAGCCCCTTTAAAACACCTGTAAACATATTAAAAAAAGTACAAAACGGTCTTTGTACCGAATGATCTCAGCTATCCAATGATAAAAAAATCACTTAAAAATATTAAAATGTAGAAGAGATATTTTTATAAATTTCTACCAATGGATTTCACTTGACTGAAGTAGCCTCTTTAAAACACCTGTAAACAAAGTAGAAAAAGTACAAAACGGTCTTTGTACCGAAAGATCTTAGCTATCCCATAACAACAGAATCATTTAAAAATATTAAAATGTAGACGAGATATTTTTATAAATTTCTACCACTGGAATTCACTTGACTGAAGTAGCTTTTTTAAAATTCCCCTAAACAAAGTCGTAAAAGTACAAAACGGTCTTTATACCGAAAGATCTTAGCTATCCAATGACAAAAAAAACATTTAAAAATATTAAAAATGTAGAAGAGATATTTTTATAAATTTCTACCATTGGAATTCACTTGACTGAAGTAGCCTCACTAAAACACCTGTAAACAAAATCAAAAAAGTACAAAACGGTCTTTGCACCGAAAGATCTCAGCTATCCAATGACAAAAAAATCACTTAAAAATATTAAAATGTAGAAGAGATATTTTTATAAATTTCTACCAATGGATTTCACTTGACTGAAGTAGCTTTTTTAAAATTATCCAAAACAAAGTCGAAAAAGTACAAAATGGTCTTTGTACAGAAAGATCTGAGATATCGAATGCCAAAAAATCATTTAAAAATCTTTAAAAATAAAAAGATATATTTATAAAATTCCACTATAGGATTTTGCTTGAATGAAGTAGCTTCTTTAAAACACCTCTAAACAAAATCGAAAAAGTACAAAACAGTCTTTGTACCGGAAGATCGCAGCTATGAAATGCCAAAAAAATCATTTAAAAATATTAAAATGTAGAAGAGATATTTTTATAAATTTCTACCATTGGATTTCACTTGACTGAAACAGCTTTCATAAAATTCCCTTAAACAGAGTCGAAAAAGTACAAAACGGTCTTTGCACCGAAAGATCTCAGCCATCCCATGACAAAAAAATCATATAAAAATATTAAAATGTAGAAGAGATATGTTTATAAATTCCTACCATTGGATTTCACTTGACTTAAGTAGCTTTTTTTAAAATTCCCCTAAACAAAGTCGAAAAAGTACAAAACGGTCTTTGTAGAAAAAGAATTAAGCTATCCAGTGACAAAAAAATCAATTAAAAATATTAAAATGTAGAAGAGATATTTTTATAAATTTCTACCATTGCATTTCACTTTACTGAAGTAGCTTTTTTTAAATTCCCCTAAACAGAGTCGAAAAAGTGCAAAACGGTCTTTGCAACGAAAGATCTGAGATATCGAATGCCAAATAATAATTAACAGATATTAAAATGTAGAAGAGATATTTTTCTAAATTTTTACCATTGGATTTCACTTCACTGAAGTAGATTTTTTAAAATTCCCCTAAACAAAGTCAAAAAAGTACAAAACGGTCTTTGTAACAAAAGATCTGAGATATCGAATGCCAAATAATAATTTACAAATATTAAAATGTAGAAGAGATATTTTTATAAATTTCTACCATTGGATTTCACTTCTCTGAAGTAGATTTTTTTAAATTCCCTTAAACAGAGTCGAAAAAGTACAAAACGGTCTTTGCACAGAAAGATCTCAGCCATCCCATGACAAAAAAATCATTTAAAAATATTAAAATGTAGAAGAGATATTTTTATAAATTCCTACCATTGGATTTCATTTGACTGAAGTAGCCTCTTTAAAACACCTGTAAACAAAATCAAAAAAGTACAAAACGGTCTTTGTACCAAAAGATCTGAGATATCGAATGCCAAAAAATAATTTAAAAATATTAAAATATAGAAGAGATATTTTTATAAATTTCTACCATTGGATTTCATTGACTGTAGTAGCTTTTTTAAAATTCATCTAAACAAACTCGAAAATGTAAAAGACGGTCTTTGTACAGGAAGATCTAAGTTATCCAATGACAAAAAAATCATTTAAAAATATTAAAAAGTAGAAGAGATATTTTTATAAATTTCTATCATTGGATTTCACTTAACTGAAATAGCTTTTTTAAATTCCCCTAAACAAAGTCGAAAAAGTACAAAACGGTCTTTGTACCGAAAGATCTCAGCTATCCAATGACAAAAAAATCATTTAAAAATATTAAAGTGTAGAAGAGATATTTTTATAAATTTCTACCATTGGATTTCATTTGCCTCTTTAAAACACCTGTAAACAAAATCAAAGAAGTACAAAACGGTCTTTGTACCGAAATATCTGAGATATCGAATGCCAAAAAATATTTTAAAAATATTAAAATATAGAAGAGATATTTTTATAAATTTCTTTCATTGGATTTCACTTGACTGAAGTAGCTTTTTTAAAATTATCCTAAACAAAGTCGAAAAAGTTCAAAACGGTCTTTGTACCGAAAGATCTGAGACATCGAATGCCAAAAAATCATTTAAAAATCTTTAAAAGTAAAAAGACATATTTATAAAATTCTACTATAGGATTTTGCTTGAATGAAGTAGCTTCTTTAAAATACCTGTAAACAAAATCAAAAAAGTACAAAACAGTCTTTGTTCCGAAAGATCACAGCTATCCAATGCCAAAAAAATCATTTAAAAATATTAAAATGTAGAAGAGATATTTTTATAAATTCCTACCATTGGATTTCACTTGACTGAAGTAGCTTTTTTAAAACATATGTAAACAAAATTAAAAAAGTACAAAACGGTGTTTGGGCAGAAAGATCTCAGCTATCCCATGACAAAAAAAAAATCATTTAAAAATATTAAAATGTAGAAAAGATATTTTTATAAATTTCTTCCATTGGATTTCACTTGACTGAAGTAGCTTTTTTAAAATTCCCCTAAACAAAGTCGAAAATGTAAAAAAACGTTTTTTGTACAGAAAGATCTAAGCTATCCAATGACAGAAAAAAAAATCAATTAAAAATATTAAAATGTAGAAGAGATATTTTTATAAATTTCTACCATTGGATTTCACTTACTGACTGAAGTAGCCTCTTTAAAACACCTGTAAACAAAATAAAAAAAAATACAAAACGGTATTTGTACCTAAAGATCTCAGCTATCCCATGACAAAAAAATCATTTAAAAATCTTTAAATGTCGAAAAGACATATTTATAAAATTTTACTATAGGATTTCGCTTGACTGAAGTAGCCTCTTTAAAACAGCTGTAAACAAAAAAAAAAAAAAAAAAAAAAGTCTTTGTACCGAAAGATCTCAGCTATCCAATGACAAAATTCATTTAAAAATATTAAAATGTAGAAGAGATATTTTTATAAATTTCTACCATTGGATTTCATTTGACTGAAGTAGCCTCTTTAAAACAACTGTAAACAAAATCAAAAAAGTACAAAACTGTCTTTGTACCAAAAGATCTAAAATATCGAATGCCAAATAATGATTTACAAATATTCAAATGTAAAAGAGAAATTTTTATAAAATTCTAGCATTGGATTTCACTTCACTGAAGTAGCTTTTTTAAAATTCCCCTAAACAGAGTCGAAAAAGTACAAAACGGTCTTTGTACCGAAAGATCTGATCTATAACATGACAAAAAAAAAAAAAAAAAAAAAAAAAAAAAAATATTATTAATTTTTTTTTTTTTAATGTAGCAGAGATACTTTTAGAAATTTCTAGCATTGGATTTCACTTGACTGAAGTAGCTTTTTTAAAATTCCCCTAGAGAAAGTCAAAAATGTAAAAAACGGTCTTTGTATATAAAGATCTCAGCCATCCCATGACATAAAAATAATTTAAAAATATTAAAATGTAGAAGACTTATTTTTATAAATTCCTACCATTGGATTTCACTTGACTGAAGTAGCTTTTTTAAAATTCCCCTAAACAAAGTCGAAAATGTACAAAACGGTCTTTGTAGAGAAAGATCTATGCTATCCAATGACAAAAAAATTATTTAAAAATATTAAAATGTAGAAGAAATATTTTTATAAATTTCTACCATTGGATTTCACTTGACTGAAGTAGCTTTTTTAAAATTCCCTTAAACAAAGTCGAAAATGTACAAAACGGTCTTTGTACCGAAAGATCTCAGCTATCCAATGACAAAAAAATCATTTAAAAATATTAAAATGTAGAAGAGATATTTTTATAAATTTCTACAATGGGATTTCACTTGACTGAAATAGCTTTTTAAAATTTCCCTAAACAAAGTCGAAAAAGTACAAAACGATCTTTGTACCGAAAGATCTCAGCTATCCAATGACAAAAAATCATTTAAAAATATTAAAATGTAGAAGAGATATTTTTATAAATTTCTTCCATTGGATTTCATTTGACTGAAGTAGCTTTTTTAAAATTCCCTTAAACAAAGTCGAAAATGTACAAAACGGTCTTTGTACCGAAAGATCTCAGCTATCCAATGACAAAAAAATCATTTAAAAATATTAAAATGTAGAAGAGATATTTTTATAAATTTCTACAATGGGATTTCACTTGACTGAAATAGCTTTTTAAATAAACAAGGTCGTTAAAGTACAAAACGGTCTTTGTACCGAAATATCTGAGATATCGAATGCCAAAAAATAATTTAAAAATATAAAAATGTAGAAGAGATATTTTTATAAATTTCTTCCATTGGATTTCACTTGACTGAAGTAGCCTCTTTAAAACACCTGTAAACAAAATAAAAAAAGTACAAAACGGTCTTTATACCGAAAAATCTCAGCTGTTCAATGCTAAAAAAATCTTTTAAAAATATTAAAATACAAACGAGATATCTTAAAAATTCCTATCTTGGGATTTCGCTCTATTGATGTAAGCCACTATAAAATACTCGTAACAAAATCGAAAAAATATAAAACGGTCTTTGTACAGTTCAATGATCTCAGCTATTCAATGCTAAAAAAATCATTTAAAAATATTAAAATGTAGAGGAGATTCTTTGGAAAATGTTTAATGTGCAATCTCTGACATAATAATCACGATCTGTATGTTGTCTTTTAAAATTACACATAAATTTCACTTGAAACTATCTAACAAAAAAGGTCAATGTCGACTTGTTTTAAAACGGATCCGACTGTTTTGGTCAGAAATGATCTCGAAGAAACTATCCAAATGCACATATCCCTCGGGCTATCAGTATTGAAAAGGTGCGAGAGTTTTTAGCATTTGCTAATGACTTTTTTCTCCCTGGGGTATCTTATCCCCTTTTTATCGCCTGGAGGTAAAGGGTGGCGTGAGGTGACCATTTTCTTATTAATTACAAGCTTGGAAAATATCATTGGTCTTTTAAAGTGTCAATCGTTGGGTTCGGGATACGCCTTCCTGGTGGCAACACGCATAGGTTTGTGATCGGATTTTGAGTTTCGGTTTGACTGATGCAGGCTCTTAAGTAAGAGTGACATATTTCTTTTTAATCATTGGGAGAATTAAGCATCCCCCCTCCCCCTTGTGATGAAGAAAGAAACTATATGAGTGGTGTATTGTTATTAAGAAATATATCCTCATATCAATATTAAAATATTAATAACGATATTTAAAAAAAATAACCTAAACCTTACATAATTTAAAGTTGAAATTTTGAAAAAAAAAAAAGTTGAATTTTTGAGTTGGGCAAAATCATAACAACCCTGCTTTAAGTTAAATATGCTAAATTTATATAGTTTCTTTCATTAATTGCAAATAAGAGATCAATTGAAAACTTTTTCTTTTCCTTCTTTACAGCTTTTTTTTTTGGGGGGGGGGCATTTTATTAATGCTTAGAAATTCCTTTTAAATCTGGTTCTTTTGAAATATATTTAAATTCGCATTTATTTTTGCATTGATAACTTAGATTAGGGGTGCACAACCTTTTCAAGAGAAGGGCCACTTACAAATATGTCTGAGTGGTCGAGGGCCACATCAATAACATAGAGAGAATTCGAATTTGAAGGTGATCTCTGACCTATAACCAGATAAAAAATATGTTTTCAGAGGGAAGTGGGGGGGGGGGGGATACCCCTTTAGATTCGCTTAACCAGTCAAAATATCCAATTCAGTTGGTGAGAATAAATCAGCAGTTTTTACGTCTATATATATAAGAGATATACCAAGGTTTATTCTCAAGATGTAATAATATTCCTTGACTTTATTCAGGACAGTAAATTTTGTTTTATTAAAAGTGTGAAAAAACAATAAGTGGCTAAATGCCGAAAAAAAAAATGCAAAATTTATGAATGAAGGAGAGGGATGGAGCCCTTCATCAAGATCTTTCAGTGCCTCATCACTGATATTCCCAATTTTTCAACTCCCGATCAACAAAATTTGCAACTTTCCATGCCTGATCGACCAAATTTAGGCTTTTTAAGAAGTGACCGACAAATTTCGCAATTTTTACGAAACTGGTCGAGAAAATTTTATCTTTCCGTGCATGATCAACAAAATTCGCAATTTTTACGAAACCGATCGAGAAAATTCACAATTTTTTCGCGCATGATCAACAAAATTAGCGATTTTTACTTAACCGAACGCCGAAATTTGCACTTTTTCCTCTCATGAACGATAAAATTCGTGATTTTTTCTACGGCTGACTGACGAAATTTTCGACTTTTACTAAGCCGACCGAGAAAATCCAAAAAATTTTCTGCACCTGATCAACAAAATTAGCAATTTTAACGAAGCCGATCGGCAAAATTCACGATTTTTCAAAGCTGATCGGCAAATTCGCGATTTTTCAAAGCCGATCGATAAAATTCACGATTTTTACAAAGCTGATAGACGAAATTCTCGATTTTTTGAGCCTGATCGACAACATTTGCGATTTTTTTCGAAGCCAATAGAGAAAATTCATTGAACAACTTCGAACATTGAACATTCGCTTGAACAGCAAAATTTGAAGCCGATCGCCAAAATTCGCGATTTTTACGAAGCTGATCGACGAAATTTGGATTTTTTTCGCATGACTGATAAAATTCACGATTCCTCCATACCAGATCGACGAATTTCGCAATTTTTACGAACCTTCTGGACCAAATTCGCAATTTTTATAAAGCCGATTGACGAAATTCGCGATTTTTCTTAACCTGATAGACAAAACGCCTTATTTTTCTGCACCATATAGACGAAATTCGCAATTTTATTTGAGCCTGATCGACGAAATTTACAATTTTTCCGCATGAGATTGATGAAATTCGCGATATTCTTGTGTCCGACCAATGCCGACCAATAAAACTCTCGATTTTTTTCGTGTCCGACTGACGAAATGTGCGCTTTTCCACTTTTAACTAAAGAAATTTGCGGTTTTTCCACGCCATATCAAAGAAATTCAAGATTTTTAACTAATTTTGACGAAATTTTTTTACGCGGCAAGATGAAATTCGGCATTTTTTTCCTCGATAAACTTAAATTTCATGATTGTTTCGCAGCCAATCAATAAAATTTTCAACTTTTCTGCGCATCATCACAAAATTCGCACTTTTCCCGTGCCTTATCAACGAACTTTGCGATTTTTTCTTACTTAATCGACAAAATTCGCAATTTCTTTCGTGCCTGATCAACAAAATTTGCGTTTTTTTTTTTCACACATAAACCGAAAAAACATGCGATTTTTCCGCAACTGATGCGTTTAATTTACTATTTTTTGTGCATCGTCAACAAATATGACGATTTTTTTCTTGCTTTGATTTTGACGATTGACGATTTTTTCTTGATGTCTTTCTGATTGACAAAACGTGCTATTTTTCCATATCCGATCGGCAAAATTTGGTATTTTTTTCGAGCCTCATAGGCAAAATTCACGATTTTTTTAAACCTGATGAACGAAATGTGAGAATATTCTGAACTTGATCAATGAAATTCGAGATTTTTCCATACACGTTCTACGAAATTTTCGATTCTTAAGCGACCGATGAAATTTTATTTTTTCCTGCGGTAAATTGACAAAATTTACAATTTTTTTTCTTTTACTTTTGCACAAAAATTGCATTTTTTTCTAGTTGTAAATTGATGAAGTTCGCGGGCCACTCGTTAACACATCGTGAGCCACTTTTGGCCCGCGGGCCACAGGTTGTGCATCCCTAACTTAGATTAAATATTGATACAATTGTAAAATCATGAAAATTTTTGAAAAACCCATAATGGGTTTTTTCAAGTGGGCCCGGGCGGGTTTTTTCAGGCTGGGCCCCCATGGCAAAGCTGGTCATCATCCTAGTCATTAATAAAAGTATTTGTTATGAGAACTGTTGTAATATTTTAAATCTTCCACAAATATGCTGCAACACTCTGCTCGGTCCACTTAATGGCCGACAGTCCTAATAATTCAAATTCTATTTAACCAAGCTATCAAAATTTTTGCTATGTCAAAGAAAAACTAAAAAAAAGTAAATAAAACTCCATGAAATAATACATTGGTTGATCGCAGGCAAAAAATGTTGCGCAGTTTTTGATAGTTGATACATAGAAAGAAAATATCACAATTTGCAATCAGCTGCAGGTAAATATAGCCAAATTTGCCATTGGATTGACTATAAAAACTGTGAAATTCATTGCTCAAAAGCAGAAAAAATATCAAAAAATTTTGCCAATCGCAGGAAAAAGCCACAAAGTTTGTCTCACTACTAAGGTTTTGTCAACTGGTCCTTGGGGGGGGGGGGGGGAATTTATCAATGAGTAGTTGGTCAATCGCAGAAAAAGCTCTGCTCTTTTGGCAGTTGCTTGCAGAAAAGCTGCAAAATCCACCAAACGGTTGAGGATTAAAATTATTGTAGAAGATTTAAGTTTACCCATGATTTTCTCCAATCAGTCTCAAGAAAGGTCTCAAAATTTACCTATCAGTACAGGGAAAATATCATAAATTTTTATAAAAGATGAAATTGCACTCCTACACATACAAAAAAAAAACTTTTTTAAATTCCCACAAAACATTTTTAATCAGCTGAAGGTTTGTTGCAAAATATTTTACTTTGAGGTATAGTTTCTTTTAACAACTTATAAGTCAATAGATAAAGGTTTTTAAGTTAAGTTTTCGCATGCAGGACATTTTGTCCTTTTTCCATGGAATGCCCTAATATGTTTCTAAGTTAGTTTTAATTTTATGCTCCGTCTTCTGGTATTTATTTTCTTCTATTGAATATAGTTTTTTTTTTTTTTTTTTTTTTTTTTTTTTTTTGAGGAAAACTTGTATTTTATATAATTTAGTTTATAAATTAATCCATTAAAATTTGTAAAAGGCTACTTTGCTTCATTGTATCCAAATTATGTGAAATGTAATGCAAAAAAAAAAAAAAATTACTACTTGATTATGCCATTGACTAATTTCACAAATTATGCAAATATCCAAACTAATCACTAAATTATACAAATTGGCATAATTTTTATTTTAAATAATGAAAAAGCGAGCAAATTAGTATAATATTGATAAAAGTATAAATTAAAAATCACTGATGATGTAACGTTCTTGTTAAGTGTCAAGTGACATTTACAATTATCCATTTTTGGTATTTTATCATAGGCGATAGATTTTGGTTGAAAAAATAATCAAGTAGTACAAAAGAAAAAAATATTTATGCAAAAATTGCTTGTGTTTTTGGATAGAATGAAGCAAAAGATATTTATTAAAATAAAATTAGCTTAATAAAATAAATGCATTTAATACACGTTATAAGCTCAGTGAAAGTGTGATATATTTGAATGTGTATATGGAAAGTAAAAAAAAAAATTTGTTTGAATGTTTAAATATTTTTCAGAAGACAAAAGAAAAAAGTTGTAATGTAATTTTAAAGCTAATCCTTTTTAAAGTCCCACCACAGGATCACTTAAATTTAAATATAAAAAAAAATCCATCTTTTGAATTTATGAAAGAAGTTAATAAAAAACACCAGTGGGTAAATTTTATCTCTTTTTACATCCAAAATAATGTTTGTACTGTTTATATAATTATGTAAATAGAATATGAAATTTCTTTTTCATTTATATTAATAGCAGAGTATCACACAGAATTTGATATATTTAACAATTTAAAACCTAAATGTAATATCTTAAAGCTCCCATGAAGTAATGCTGTATCCAGGGTTGGCATGGTTTAAACCAATTGGTTTTTTCTCAAAAAAACCAATTGGTTTTTTTCGAAAAAAATCTAATGATATTTTCTCATTTTTCTTTATAATTTAAGACTTACAAATTGTATATAAATATTTTCTCTTTTAACACTTTTTTTCAGCAATAAGTATTAGATATAGTGGGCCTAGATTTTTTTTTTTTTTATGTATAGGATGAAAATCACTATGCATTGGTGAACATATTCCATTGCTGTAAAAAAAAAATCTTAGAACATGTGAATTGATCAAAGATAAAATAGATTAAAAATATTCAATATTTAGTATAAAATATTTTCATTAAAAAAATACAGATTATTTAAAGCAATCT
This sequence comes from Maratus speculifer, assembly GCA_964019185.1. Taxonomy (NCBI): domain Eukaryota; kingdom Metazoa; phylum Arthropoda; class Arachnida; order Araneae; family Salticidae; genus Maratus; species Maratus speculifer. The sequence continues at coordinate 101,344,705 of OZ025303.1, forward strand.
ATCATAACATGCACAAGCTTTTGAATATGGAGATACAAAACTTGATGATCTTTAACATTTTCATAAAATTATAAAAGAATTTTTTTTTTTTCTTGGGGAGATAATCTTTAAAAATCAAAATATGAAGTTGTATAAGAGAGTATTCAAAAATTGGGTGCTATGTTATAGTATTTTAACAATAACAAACTAATTTTTCCCCCTTTGTTATCCAGGGTTGTTAAATACCTGGGGTTTTTCAGGAAAAAACCAATCCACTGTGTTTTTTCAGGGGTTTTGGGGTTTTATCAGGGTTTTTCGGGTTTTTTCAGGTTTTGGAGGTTTATTGGAGGTGGTTGAGAATGCTTGAAAAAAAAAATTTCTTATTACTAAATTTAAAGTAGCTAATTGATTATTACAATTATATGACATATATCAATGACAGTAATCAAAATTGTTATAAATTGATTATTAGTAATAATTTATAAAGTATTTTATTATTACTAAATAATAGAATAAGCCAAGTAATTCTACATGTCTACATAATTAAATTAGGATTCTAAGCATATATGGTATTTTGTTATGAGTTTCTATTGTATAACGTAGAACGGATTACACATCAAAGTATTTTTTTTAATGGGAAAAAATTTGTTTGTTACTTACACGTGCTACAGAGATTAACTAACAATTATTTCTTTTAAAAATTGTGATGGTATAAATAGGACATTTCTTTTCTTTGGGGTGGGGGGTGATGGTTATAAACTTTGAGTGGTGTACTGATATTAAGAAATATATTACAATATATTATATATGTAATATAAATACATTATATATGTAATTTAAAGTTGAAATTTTGAAAAAACCCACTCGGGTTTTTTCCTGGGTTTTTTGGGCTGGGCAAAATCATAACAACCCTGTTGTTATCTGCTAAATCTAATGACTATAAAGGTTGATTTCAAATTGTCTCTCAAAAAACAAAACCCCCAAGAAGTATCTCTTTTTTTTTTCTATTATGGAAAATAATATTTACATTCATCAAACTACATCAGATGTTTATTATAAGTAATCAAAAGGTTGTTTATAAAGTTTTTCAAAGTTTCACTGTGTTGAGTAGTTTATTGTTTGGACATAAGACTGTTTACTAATAACTGTTTAAATTAAAATATGATTTTTTTTTCAATTTTCTACATAATTCACTCTAATTATTTAATTTAAATTATTTTAAAATGAATTTATACTACATATAATCCAACAATGTCTATTTTTATTAATAAATATGCATGTATATGTACTAAAAAAGGATGTTCTCAAAAAAACCCGGTTTAAACCAAAAAAACCTGGTTTAAACCAAAAAAACCTGGTTTAAACCAAAAAAACCGGTTTTTTTGGGGTTTTTTTTCAAAAAAACCTGGTTTTTTTCCAACCCTGGCTGTATCCCACTTTTAACTCATTTAGGGTTTTTATTTTTATATTGATACATGTACATTTACTTTAATAATTTAGTTTATCAGTCTCAGCAGAAAATAAAATGTATCTCTGTTTCAGAAATGATTATACTAAATACATTTTCTTTCCAGGCATAAAACTACTTCCTTGGCCTGCCACATTTCTAATTCCAAAAGAGAATTTTTCAACAGATTGATCACAATGATTGATGAGTTGCTGTGGTTGACAAAAAGTCAATTGTTCAGACATCTTTCAAACGAAATTAAGGAATATACATTATTCCCCAATATGAAACAGCCGGACATCATAGTTCGTTTACTAATATATGAATATCCTTCCCTAAAATCTTACATTGGGAAAGGTCATGAAAGTTGGAACATCAAGGTATATAAGGTGAGAGAGGATGTCAAGAAAAATAAAGATTTAGTGCCTACTCCAAGAAGAAAGGTTTACATCGACAAGTTATTGCTGGCACCAAAGAGGCAAAGAAATTTGTCTTTGGAGTGCATTCCATCACAAGTCAACATCAACAGTGAAACATTTCAGTCTTTTCTTGTTATCGGGAACATTTTTAACTATATTGGAGTAAATATGGTTTCAGAAAAAAGTATTATTATCGAATGTAATGGATTTTTGGAGGCAGTATCTGTAGCAGTAGGAATGTATTTTGTGTGTAATATTGAATACCCTAAACGAGCAACAACCACATATTTGTTTTATTAAAGTTGCATTCTGAAATTAATCCCCGAAACATTTCCAACTAAATTAATTACTTTTTGTAATATTTTGTCGAAGCTTTAAGTCTTATTAAAATCTTTCTGACTGATATTTTTAATTTTTGAATAAAATATTAGTTCAATAAATCATTTTGAATAATTTTTTTTGTTGTTGTTGATGATTCATAAGTATCTAGCTTTTATATACTTTTAAATTTGAGTCTAATTTGAGATCAATAGCTCATAGCTGTTTTTTTTAATAATATGTTATCTTTGAGCTAGAAACAATGTGTTTCTTTGTGTACAGTCTATTTAAAAGAAAGCAGAGGTTTTTTACATGCATAAAACTGGTATGTATTTAATAATATTAACATTAATACTTAGTCATATGCATAAACTTACATGAATTACTGATGTTACAAATATTGCCATTTAAACCATGAAAACTAAAGCATTTTTAATTACATATTTTACTAAGAACAATTACTGACATAATATAGCATGGTCGTTTCATTATCTGCACTTCTCTACAAATTTGCGTTTTTTATGTGCTGCTTATATAAGATATCATCTTTTTATTAATATAATAAGTATTTTAATTTAAAAAATTATGTGTATATTTCGAAATATTTGCTTAGTGTGTCAAAGTATTTTTGCTGTTAAAAATTATATCGGTAATGCTGACAATAGTTATTTCAATAAGAGAAGTAGAATGTTAAATATGTTTAGTGTTATCACTTTTATAATTTATATTCATAAACATCATAATGGGATAACTGAGTTCAAAATTGGACAAATTATTGAGTTAAAAAATTATTTTTTATTCAATGTTCAATAAGTATAATTCTTAACAATTTGTCATAAATACCTTGTTAAAATAAATAAATAAAATAAGTAAAATAATTATTTTAGGTACTGTTTATATAAAAAAAAATGCCTTTCTGAAATAGTTAAATATATTAATGTTTTATATGACCTCTGAATCCCATTAGCTATATTTTGTGAAAGTCTTCATGCACTGATATGCAAAATAATCTAAAATAATCAGTCTTAAGGGTCATGTCCCTGCCTGCATAGACACTTGTGAGCTAATGCTATTCCTGTAGGGTGGCATTTTTCTAATAAATCTTTCTCATTTTGACATTTTTAAATAATTTTCTTTGCATTGTATAGTTGATGTCCTTCGTAAGAACACTCCTTGCTTACTTTTACAATTTTTGGTCTCAAGTATTGTTTTATGAAGTTACTTTCACTTTCTGACGGGTTCTGAAAGTGAAAATAACTTTATAAAAAATAATTGTGACCAAAATCAAAACGTAATCAAGGAGCCATCTTATGAAGGATATCAATTTTATACATGTCTGAATTGACATGCAATACATATACCAAACACAAATAAGGAAAGACTAAATAGGGTTTGCAAGAATTCTGGAATATCTCGATAAGCCCTGATTTTTGTTTTTATTTTCCAGTACTGTATTTTTTCCATCATTTTGTTCAAGAAAGAAATTGAATCAAAATATTGGGAGGGGGGGGGGGGGATCTATGATGTAAAATAGTGACTAAATACAGCAAAATGGTCCTGAATATTTTGGGGAGACTTGAAGTGGAAACTCTGGTCATAAAAGACAATATGTAGTCATCTAGGTTAGGTAACAATGTTGACTCAAAAACTATTGTACAATTTTTTTAATGTTTAAAGTCTTAAAAGGGAAAAAGAAAAGAAATGATGCATGCAACTCAAAGAAAAATTGAAAGTAAGCATATATGTTTATTAAATTTCAATATTTGCATAGATAATGCACAAATAGAACAATAGTAATAAAATGTTCCTTTTTTTCAATATATACTAAAGAACAAAAATATTTATCATGCATTCATAACAAAAATGTATGTCATAATATTCATAAAGAAGTGTATTACAGAGTTATGTAATCTGACAAGCTTTTGAAGGAACGGTTTTTAGGTGAGTTATGTAAGAAATCCTGTATATTGCAATGCTTTATGTAAATATATATACTTCATTTTCTTGTCTGCACAATAACTGCGATAATTTTGTATGGATCATTTTGAAATTAACACAAAAAATTAAGAAGCCTTAAGATTTCTGTTCCTGCAAGCAGAAACGCTCTCAACTAATGCTCCTCTTAGAAAGAGATTATTTTCTAATAACAGTTTTGCATTTAGAGATTTTTAAGTATTTTATTTATTTATTATTATTATTTTGGCATTGGATAGCTGAGGTCCCTCAAAGTTGCTTTTGCTTTCAAAACCGGTTCTGAAAATAAGTGTCATTCTAAAAGATATCTGCAACCAAAATAAAAAAAAAGCACCAATGTAAAGAACCTCAGCTATCCAATACAGAAAAAGAAAGAAAAATAGAAACGAGTTATTAAGAAATAACCTCATAGAGAAAACACTAGCTTGCAAATGTCTTGGTTTGCAGGAAAAAGTCTTAAATTCGTTAATGGACTTGATCAAACCATGAAGGTAAAAGTTAGGGCTAAGGGACATTTTTTGAGAAACAGAAAAATATCAGCATTTCCTTACTATAAAAAATTGTGAGTTCCATATTGTACTATTAATGCATCAAAGATTGGTGGCTAACAACATGCGTTTGAAAATCATTTCATATTGCTAATAATTATTTGAAGATGAGGGAAAAAGTTTTTGCAGTGAAAAAAGATCTCCAATCATTACAGATATCATAACCTAGTAGATTTTTTCTGAATGTTTTTAATATTTACATTTATAATTTTTCAATCTGACACACCCCCCCCACACACACACACACACACACACACAAAAGTTATTTAAATGACTCATAATTTGTGTTATCTCACCTGAAAAATTGGATTGAAATTAACTGGATTATGATTCTGCGTTCATTTAATTTTTATGTACAGTTAGCTTATGATTTTTTACACAATCTACTTCTACTTTTAAGCTTTTCTGAATGGAATTTTCTAAATAATGAATTTGCATTGCAAACCCAGAAGACAGTGTTTGTGGGAAGAAGTTACAGATGCCGTTTAGATTTATCATGTGTATCTCATGCTTAAGTTGTAAAAAAAAAAAAAAAAAAAAAAAAAAAAAAAAAAAAAAAAAAAATCCTAATTATAAGAATTTTTTAAGATTATTAGAATTTCCTGTCTGCTAAAGGGTTGACTTACTTTCAGTACTTGGCTGTATTAAACAACCTCTTAAAACAGAACTGCAGCAAATTTTTAATAAGTTTTGCTAGAGGAATTTTTGGGGGGGTAGTTTGTTTCCTCCAGTGCATAAGACTTAGCAGCAATGTCGATAATAAAATACATTCATGTTGCATACACAAAAATATAAAGAAAAACCTCTAAAAAATAATGTTCATGTGTGTTTTTGCGAAAAAAGGGGGGGGGGATCAATTCTCGAAGTTATTTTTTTTATTAATAATATTACGACCTTTTTTCTTTTTGAAAATACAGGCCACCGCTAAATTTCTTTCATATATAAATTTCTTTTTCTTCTGATTCCCTAAATCTGATGTTAACAGTGCAGTTACAGTATTTTTTATTATAAAGTTAGTATGCTATTTTCAATTGTTTCAGTCTTTCATAAGTCCAATAATGCATATTTTTATTGCTGACTTCAAATTAAGGATGAACGTGATATTTTCTGTTGTGCCACTATCAAAGCAAAACAGAATATTAAAAATGCGTATAAATATTTTTCTGCGATGTTTTCGAATATATACGGAAACATCGCCGAAAAATATTTGAGCACATCTGCACTACAGTGACAGTTGATTTCAACCGAAAAAACATTTAGCTAAAACAGGAAATCTTTTTGATATATAATAAAAACTTTTATACATATTCAGGAACATTCTCGATCCCAAATGAAATGTTCCATAATTATTCCGAAACCTTTCCGTTCCGCAATGAAAGATTGGCTACACAATCTGAAAACTTTCCTATCCTTAATGGAAGCTTTACTATGTTTTCAGATATATTCAGAAAGGCTTCTGATATATTCAGAAACTTTTCCGACCTGTAATGAAATATTTCCGATATATTCAGAAAGTTTTCCGATCCATAATGAAAGGTTTAAGATTATTCAAAAAGGTTTCAGATGTATACAAAAAGCTTTCAGATATATTCAGGAAGGCTTCGGATACATTTAGAAACTTTTCATTACGGATCAGAAAGGTTCCGTGTTTTAACCGAAACACTTTCCTGTTCGTATCAGAAACCTTTCCGTTAGTATCGTGCAGCACAGGTATTCGTTATTTTCAGAAATGTTTCTGAAAATTTTTTACAGTGTATGCATAAAATGAAAATATTGCTAGTAGACCGGGAGGCGGCAATACAGACAAACACCTCATCAAGTTCATGGGTGAAAATCTAGTATTGGTTACATCTCAATTCGCATATGAAAACGCAATCGGTCTGCCAAGTATTTTTTTCATGAAAAACATCTAAAAATTCGATCTTAGCAGTTGACTTATAGATTTACTATTGTGCTTCCCTGCTTCTAAAAGTATGAAAACATGGAGGATCGGGAGCAAGAAAGCATATTGGTAAACTATGAGTGAACCGCTAAAATCGGATGCTTAGGGGTTTTCCACCAACATATGACTTAGCGGACCGATTGCATTTTAATATGGGAATCGAGATTTAACTAACCCTAAATTTTCACCGATGAACACGTTGAGGTGATTGTCTATGCTACCACCTCTTGATCTATAGTATTTTAACTAAGACAGTAACTTTTATATGTAATTTTATATGCAATACACTTAATTGAACTAATGTCTAAAAAACCAGTATAATAAAGAGATATAAACAAAAACTGAAGTGTAAGCGTACATCTTATCTTTTAGCTTTATATTACAAATCCTTAAGATTAAAAAAAATCTGTAATATTACTTTGTAAAGGTTTCTCAGAAAAAATACACTGTTCAAAAAAAAATTTGCATTTTTGTAAATATCTAAATAGTTTATCTATAACATTTTCGTGAAACTTGAATCTTCTTATTATATCGAAGGCTGTTAGTATTATTTCTTTAGAATGGGAGTGTTTAAAAATTATACAATTTAATTTACATGCAATCCTCTGAAATAAATACATGCATACATCGCAACAACAATCTCTCTATTTGAATGTTATATTTGCACAAAAATGGAATAAGCTTCGTTATATAGGATATATTTTCCGTATAATATGGAGATAAATTTACATGTTAATGGTATTCAAAATCATGGTTCAGCAGAAAATTTTGTGAAGTAGAAAAATTCGTTACATAAGAACTTCGTTAAATTGAAGTTCCAACTCTATTCCCCATTTTGATATACTGCATTTTGGATAATGGTTTTAATGGCACTGTCAATGATTTCGTTTTCTTTCTGGTCATTTTTCATTTGTTAAAATATTTTAATTTCGAAGTTTAACTACATATGCAGGGATGCAAGGGCTGCGCCAAAAATGACCGGTTAGTACCACTAAATTTCAATAGTGTTTGTCGTCTTATTTAATAATGGTATTTCAGAGATTTAATATAGCAAGAAATTCTATTGAACTTTAGTGGAAGAAATCAGCAATTTGTGGCGCAGTGCTTGCATCCCTCTATATATGTCAAGCATTGCTATTTCCCACGCTTTTTACATGAATTTTACTTCTTATTCATATTAATTTTTTTCGATATTTAAAATTTATAATCTTTGAATAAAATTTTATATTTTCAAAATGCGAAAAAATTGTTTAAACGAAATTTAAAATGCTGAATCATTAATAAATCGCAATGGTTTGTAAAATAGAAAGAAAATTGAATTCGAAAAAATGTTATGAATATCAGAGATTAAAATAATAATAATAATATAAACCCTTAAATTCGGTAAAAATACGAAATTTCTTTTAATTAAATCTATCTTAGTATAAAAATTTCAAGTTCTAGCGACAAGAACCGTCTATACACTTAGACCCTTTTCCTCCACGCTAGAATGTCTACACGAAAAATATTGAAATTAAGGTACACTTTGCAAAAACGAAAGGATGATATTAATAAAATTGATTTAATTAAAATAGTAGGCTTTTTCAAAATCTTATGATTTGTTATAAGACACGAGGTATGTAATTGTAATTACACAAAGTTTGAAGTCTCAGACTTATACAGTTTTTATGTACGGACTCTGTGGCGGACAGACAGACAGACAGAGGACAAAGATGGATAAAGTTTTGCCAGATGAACGAAACCCTAAAAATAATAGTGTGAAGCTTACTAATTAGACAAAATTATGAAAGACATCATTGTAGGATAATTCCTAGATATTAATATTAGCACACTTATTCAAAATAAAATAATAATAATAATAATAATGTAAAATCTTTATAAGGGGTCATATTGAGCCCATCTTAGCACTGTGAAGGTTAAATAACAATAATTAAATGTGTTGGAAGACTTTTATGATTTTAGAGATTTTTAGGTGGGACATGATACACTGAAAAAAATGGGTACTAAAAAACGAGTTAAAAGTACTCAATTTAGAAGTCTGCACAGTCTAGGCCCAGGTCCGGCCCGAACAAAACCTATCTTGGCCTGGCCTGGTGTAAGAATCAAAAGTTCGATCGAGCCCGGCCCGGCCCATTTATATTTTCACAGCTCACGGCCCGATCTGGCACGTAAAGAAATCGGTAAAAACAGGCCCATCCCGGCCCGATCTGAATCGGTACAATTTCTACAATTTCAACTAATACAAAAAATTCAAATTTTTAACGTATAATTAAGATTTTTTGAAAGATTACAACATACATATTTATGGGGAAATTTACAGTATATTTTTAAATTGCTATGTATTCCCAAGACAAAAAATACACAATAGCAATGTCAATGATTACTTTAATTTAAAGATTTTCAACATTTAAATAAGGATTCATTAAACAATTAATGTTGCTTAGAATAAAAGAAAAAAATAGGTTTAAAACATCTTAACTTTTGAAACTGCATAATAAAAAGTAGATTTATGAAAGTATTTCACTGTCATTTTTCTTTAAAGATTTTTACAAATCCAAAGAAACTACTTTCCGATACATTTCTGAACTCATTTTATTTTGAAACGCATATTGACAGATGTTCTTATTCAGAAACTATGCAGTCGAATGGCGTTAACCATTTATTAATAAAAGCAATATATCTTTGAGAAAGTATTGTCAAATTTCGAATCTAATCTCTGGAAGCGACAGCATGGGAAAGAAGTAAAATCTGCAGCCATATGACAAGAGTCTCTTATATATCGACAATTCACTTCTTTATCAAAAACGGAAAAAGATATTCGATTCCAAATCCACTCAATAGTCAGGTTTGTTAATTTTATGCCTTCATAGTTAAAAATTAGTCAGAAAATGTGGCAAGGTTTAACGTTTTTGAGTATACCTTAAGGTATATTTCCCAAAGATTACATTAACAGAAGTTCATTTTTGACTAAGTTGGTTCTACGCTTAGTAACAATGTGAAATTTCACCTATTAAATATTAAAGAATTTCAAGCGTAATTTCACTGCTAAAAATTAATTGAAAAATTAATTAAAATAAGTTCAATATCGTTATTAATATTTTTACGAAACATATTGCCTGCCATACACTTCCTCAAAAAAATTAAGTGCAGTTCCGGCCGAGTTCAAAGAAGTAGGAAAAAAATTGCAAGCCTGATCTCGGCCCGTTATGTATCTGCTAAAGAAAATCTTAAGCCCATGTAGCTATCCGATGCCGATCTTTACGGTGCACAAATTACATTTATGTTTTGATGTTGTCAAACAAACTAGTATCAGCTGGTGACACACATTTATAGGTATATCATATATACACATTTATAGTGATTCTCGCGAAAGCTATTTTTAATGAAAATAGCTCATGTTTTAACGGTTTTCTTTAAATCTTTATACGAACCAGCAAAAAAAAAAAAAATTTTATCGGCCCGGATGGACCCTTCAATTTTTTTTTTTTTTTTTTTTTTTTTTTTTTTTTTTTTTGTCTTGGACCAGGCCCGGGCCCATGAAGATTTCTAACTCAATTGTAAATACGTCATATATTCTAATTAGCTCCGATTGAAATGTAATCAAAATTCTGAAACACGTGTACCCATTTTTAGGTACATTTGTAATTATATAAATACGTAAGACCCATAGTCTTCGTTCAATCCGTCCGTCCGTCTGTTTGTCTGCCTGTCCGTCTGTCTGTCCGCATATAACAACGTCGAATCGTTTGAAATTTAAACTATATAAATGTTGCATGATTTTATCGAGTCATTTCAGATTTTATGAAAATTGGATGTACAGTTCAATTACAGGGACAATCAAAAGCATTCCGTTAAGTTACGGTCAATGGGAAAAGCAGTTTCACTTGCGTTTTAATGATGTTATATTCTTTTGAACATAATAAAATTGATGTGCATCTGTGAAGCATATACTAAAATATACGTTCTGTACAATCTGTGGTGCAAAGAATACGTGTTGCTAATTTACAGAATCGCGAAAAGTATTCCATTATATAACGGTATAAGAGGAAACATTGTTTGGGGCTTGTTTTAACTATATTAAATTATTTCATATTTAACGAAAGTGATGGACGTTGCTGAGGTTTACTACAAGTTACTATAGCAGTGTATAATAAAAGTTAATATTTACAGGAACACACAAAAAATTTTGATACTATACAATATTTGAAGTATTGTATACTATTACACCTAGATCTTAATGTTTTTAAAACACCGTTATAGTACTAACGCGCCTCATTTGCTATGTTTGACGTGCAATTTCCCATTTGATTCTTTCGTTGTGTTCAAATATGAATCATTATACGTACTGTTCCCTGAACCTACAAATTAAAGTAGACATGTACCGTCAGTTACTTTTCGTTCAAAATTAGTAACAAGAAACATTTAAATAATTATTTATTAGGAAAAAAAATAAATTATTACCAAGATACCCAAAATTATTTTATGACAATAGCACTATTTGCAAGAACTATTTATAAGCTATTTTAAAATTCTATGCATAATTTAATTCTTAAAAATATTTTATGTCGCCATAAGTGAAATAAATCATTACAGGGTACAAAATTACCGTTTTGTTTGGATTTTGATAACATGTGATGCAGGGCCGTGGCTAGAAGTGAATGATAGGGGAGCCTCAAGAAATTATAAGGGGGGGAGGCTCATATTTTCTCTTTCTCTCTCTCTGTGATTCAGAAAGATAAATTAGTGCATATTCAAACTATAGGTACTATGTTTTTTATTAAACTGTTCTTTAATAGCTTCATTTTATGCTAAGAAAAGAATATAAAAATGAAATTTCGAGTATAGAACTTTTGCAATATTAAACATCATGTTAGCTTCATATGTGCAAATAGGATGAGCGAGTGTTGAAACACTTATTTTAGATACAATTTAGTGTTTTTGCAAAAAACTCTGAAAGTTCCTCAAAACTAAATTAGATTTTACAACAGAATTCCATATGGATTTTCGAAACATAAATTCATTTAGTGACCTTGGTATTTTTCCAAAGACCCAAAATGTTTTAAGAGGGGGCTAATCCCCCCTATCGTTCCTATAGCTAGCGCTCTAATATGATGCATCAAAATAGAGAAAGCATAGGTTAATTTTTTATCTAAACAGACTCAAATTGATATGAGTACCATCGATTAACACATTTTTGAGCATTTCATTTTTTTTTCAGTAAAGAGAGCTTGGGTACCTCTACATTATAATTAACATAATATACGAGAACTAATTCATGTCAGATTCATTGCAAATATAGAATTAACTCTATAATAAATTTTCACGAAAAGCGTGCACTTTTTCGAACTACAAAATCTATATTTTCGTGCTTCTTAGCCACTGAATACTGCTTAGGCACATTTTAAACCTCCAAATAGCATTCAAATTCGCGCTCCCGAGTTGTCCGTTATTCAGAGGTTTTACTGTATTATGAAAACCAGAATTGGAAATTAAAAAATACTGTATAAACTTAACAGCTCTTGACTTTTCAGCTTAATAGAAAAAAAAAGCCGAAAATTCTCTGGAAGTTCTATGTCATTGCCATTCGCATCGAAAGGTTAAAAGCTAAATAAAAAATTAAAAGAATTCGAATGATCATGAAACTCTACATAAGCCCTAGATCTGATTGAAAACCACGTTTTGAGTATTATTCAATTTTATAGCTTTATTCAATGTATAGAATAAATATTTCAGCGAAGTCATTCCCTTGTTTACTCAACTCGGTGGCATCAAGAAAACAGATAAAAAGCAGATCCATCTGGTGGGAAAACAAGATATTAGAAACGACATTCATGCAATGGCACGTTTGTGTGTCTAGCTCTCATCTTAGCCGTGAAATGCTATCTATTCTTGCTTTATCTTCTTTTTCTAGCGTTAATTCTTTTTAAGAAAGTGATAAATTATTGGGCATTAAGCTGGGTATTAAATGCTCTGAAAATTTTAGTGTTTTGTCACGTACTTGAAATATTTCAATGCGAGTAAGAATTATAATGGGAGCAATTCGTAAAAAATGTTCCAATGTCATAATCTAATACGATTGCAATAAGTCTTTTATAAAAAATAAAGGAAAAGCCAAATAAAAGAATTGAACAAACTTTTTATGGGTGTCCTTGAAGAAAGAAAATTGAAAAAGCACACAAAAATGAACTAATTGTTCAATATAGAGGTCAGAAGAGCTGGAGTGGATAGTGGAAGGTATATGACGATATAAGCGGCATTACTTTCTTATTTTTTTAAAGGAGCATCGTATACAATCTATTTTTAAAGTAAATCTAAAGCGTATATTTTCTGATACTATTACAACTTGTGGACAACATAGACCAGTACAGAGATTTGTACGGTTCGGACCAGGCCGGGCTTTACTTTTTTCTACAGAATCGAGCCGGGTTTGGGCCGAGTCGCTAATCTTTGGGTTCGGGCCGGGACTAACTTATTTTTTCCGTACGAAGCTGGCTCTGATTTCATTCTTCCTAGTCTTTACGGTCACGGACCAAAATATTCTATCTCGGTTGAATCTCCCCGTATGAAAATCATTTTCTCGATGTGGCCATGTCTGTTCATAAATCAATAAAATTTGGTTTAGTCCAAAAATTTTTGCGAAAAAGGCATATATTTTTAAACCATCATTATTCTACAATTAAACATTAAAATTTAATATTTTTGAAAAATTGTAGATTTTTAGGCTTATTAAAAAGAGCACGAAAAAAGAACCTGCCTATCACGGAATCTTCTTTTAAAAATGAAAATAAGAAATTTCTTTTAAACTTGTTTTAAACTGTTTGTCCATGCAAAATGACTACAATAATATACAAGAAAAAAATTATATTAGACATTTACACCTACTAAGAAGGGAGCTTGTCTCTTGTCTATAATGTATTTTTTTCTTTCCAATGCGATACTGTCTTAGAAGATTTTACTTTTACTGTATACCATTTTTTAGATTTTCATGTCTCCATTACATGGAATATGGCTTAATAATATTAATGATAACTGAAAAATTTACTTACAACAAGCAGAGGTTCATTAAAAACATAAATATCGCAGCCTACAATGCTTCTGTATAAATAAAAATTATAAATATGAAAAAAAAAAATCTGAGATAAGTTTTTTCGGTCAGAACACGAGCACCGTCCGTGTTTTCAGCTAGTATATCGGGCTGGGCCGGGTCTCTAAATTTTTCTTTGTGGGCCGGACCGGACTCGGGACTAAATTTTGACTTTTATATTATAACTTTTATTTTTATAACGGACCGGTCTGGGCAGAATTTTTTTTTCTATCGATTGTGCCGAGCTCATGCCTGGAAATTTCGGCCCGTGCAAACCTCTAGACCCGTACCAGAACTTACTTTTTTTCAGGGCTCGAAATGTGACGCAACAAACATGTTCAGGTTCGTGAAATTGAGGTAAATATCATTCCGGTTCGTGTAATTGTGGTAAATGTCATTCCAGTTCGAGAAATTTTTAAAATATATCATTACAGTTTTATGCATGTAGATTATTGTGCTCTCTGTTGATATAAACAATGGAATAACGAAAAATTTTTGATTTTAATAAATATCAGATCGAGAACTAATTCGTTTTTATTTATTTTCATTGACTGAAACAAAATGTAAGATGAAAATTTAATTTGATATAGTATTGAACTAATAATATTGCAATAATGAAGTTTTAACATTTGTTACTATTTTTTTGAAACATTAACCCTCTGCATTCCGCGTCATTTTGAGTATGGGCTACTATCAACTCCGCGTTATTACACAAATTTTACTTGGTCGGCACCACTTTTTTGAAAAAAAGTTCCCTTCAAATACCGCCCAATCCACGAAAAAATGGACATGAGGATGAAAATTTAAATTTCTTTAAATATGATTGAAATTTTGCATGTTAACTGTTAAGAGTGTACTATTTCATATTTTACCAAAAAAGAATTACATTTTTGTCATTAACATACTTATTTTAATTAATAAAGTGACGCTATGACTTCGTAAAATAGACTGCGGCAAAAATCTTTACATTTCATGGTCTCGTACAGCTGAACAAACATTCTGAAAATCTCCAAACTTGGATATATATGATTTGACAGCTATTATTGAGAGTTTTTGTCTGCAGAGAAGTGTTCACTAATCTTCATTACAAAAGGTAAGCATATTTAATTACTCTTAATTATTGTGTCACACCCGCAATAAAAAGTTACATTTATATCTCTGCAGAAAAATATTTTTGATTTAAAGTTATGAAACTTTATATTCAAAAATAGTTTATTAAGATACTTTGAATTACAGACACACAAGAAATTAATTAATATTTTAATTATAATTATTGAGCGTTGCGGGCGTGACATGTCCCTGTTGCGGGTGTGACATTTAATTAAAGTCACACCCGCAACGTCTTTTAAAACTGATTACAAATGCATATTTGAACAAATTATATGTAAATTTATAAAAGAATAATATGCTGGAAAACATGTACTTGGCAGCTTTAACTATACCTTTTGATTTAATAGAGGGAATTCCAGTTAATAAATAAAAATTTGCATCACCTGAGCATGTGACACTGTGTGCAGTTGATGTATTCAGTTTGGATTGATAAAATTGTTGCTTTACTGCAAGAAAATAATTTTATTAGTGATATATGATTAAGAAATTAATTTAAAAGGTAAGATTTTTATAGAAATTAAAAAAAGAAAATTACGAAACAATATTTTAGCAATTTTCTTTAAAATTTGTTAATTTTTTTTTTATTTACATTTTTTTAATTTTGTTATTTGATAGTATTTAATATATATATTTTTAGTTTTTTAAAATAAGTAAATCAGTATTAGGGGAAGATTTTTTTCTCTTTTAATTCAAATTAAATAAAATGTAGAAGTAAGAATAATAGAAACTGTTAAAATGTTTATTCAGTTAGCATAAAATGTATATAGTCAGTTTGAAATTAACCAAAATTTATCATAATTAACTTTATGTAGGATTAGAAATTTCAAGGGATAACTATTAAAAATTTGTTAAACTTATATTTTTGGACTGCAAGTGCTATATTTATTCAGTTTACACATTAATTTCTTCTCTTTTGCAAAGAATGAAGAGTACAGAATGATAACGATATCATTGAAAAAAGATTAAGGCAAACCCTTTTAAATATGAAGCATATCTACAACAAGAGAAGGAAAGAGACAAAGCAAGGAGAGAAAAGAAGAGACTATTTTAAAAAATCATGGTAAAGGATGGCAATCTTTTTGCATTTCATCTCATGGTAAAGGAGTTGTCGATGGGGTTGGTGCAGTTGCCAAGAAAATGGTAACACTAGCAATGCTCTGCAACTATAAATTCAGCTTCAGATTTTGCCGTGTGTAGAAAAAGTCCTAAAAAATATAAAAGAACTTTGCTGAATGTGAAATTTCAGAAGATATTGTGAAAATGCTTCATGAATGCTGGCACCAAGCACAATCGGAGCTCAACATTCAATCGATACATCATGTTGTTTTTATTGACGTAGGAACAATTAATGTAGCAATAACTTCAGAAAGTGATCACAAGAGAATTTGTTTGTTACCATATTTTGTCAAAAATATAATATCCAATGATAAGAGTGAAGTTGGAGATTTTGTAGAAGTTGTTTTATTCTCCACATTAAAAAATGAATGGGGATATTATAGAATAAGAGTATCGGAATAAAAATCAAGGAAATGTGTATATTTGGCTCAATCAGTTAGATGTATCCATACTTTGACAAGGGTATAATATCCAACGATGAATGTGCAATTGGAGATTTTGTAGAAGTTGTTTTATTCTCGACATTAAAAAAGTGAAAACTTTGATGGACAAGTAAGACAAATGGATGGTGACGATATAAAATTAGAATGTTTGAAAAAAAATTAAGAAAACGTGCATATTTGGCCCAGTCAGTCAAATGCATCCTAGGAAAAAAAAGAGCATTTTTGTAAAAAAAAGCTACCACCACCAGAAATTATAAATTCAAGATTGGAAATGAATTTTTTTTTTATATTTTCCTCTCTAGATATTATAATTGTAATATTGATTAATTCTTTAATTAAAAAAATCTGCCTTGAAAATATTTGTGTATGTCATTATTTTATTGGCTATACAAGTCACACCCGCAACAGGGCGTCACACCCGCAACGAAAATTTTGAATATTTTCCACAAAAGCAAGAATTGAGTAAGTAATTTAATTTTTTCATAGAATAATTATTTAAGTATTACTGTCTAATATATAAAAATATCAATTCACTCAGTTGTCATAATTCACAGAGTTTTGCATTTTTGCACTGAAAGATGAAAATGCATGTCCTTTTTATGTCATACCCGCAACAGGCGGAAATTATCTTTTTTTATAAATGAATGATACATCGGACAATTTTCAGATTTGGATAAATGTATGTGTAAGTGGTCAACATTGAAATTCATACAAATTGAAACCAATGCTCAAAAATTTTTTTGCTGGTGACTAAATTAAGTTGTGTTAATGTCACACCCGCAACTTTGGATTGGGCGATACACATTTTTAAAATAACTCTGATTAAATAAGAGGAATTATATTTTGCTTTATTACTGGTGCCAAAAGCAAATTTTGCAAGCAAAGATGATGTCGTCACAGCGGCGACAACATCGTCACATTCAACTAGTTTAAATTGTTTTTGTACGGTTAAATATAAGTTTCTATAATTTAAAAAAAAACAGACAACAATAATTTTGAAACAGCGTTCCGGTTCGTGAATTTTTCCATTTCGAGCTCTGTTTTTTTACAGAAAATTCCAAACAGCCCATGTCTGTCTGTAATTTTTTCCAGTCCCAAGCATGCTCGAATTTAATGGATTGGCTGGAGTCCGGGTCTGACTAAACACTTTGTTTTCTTTTGTAAAAATTACAATGATGATGTGCTTCTTTTAACGAAATCTTTAGATATTTAATTTGATTTAATAACTTACAGA
Source organism: Maratus speculifer (assembly GCA_964019185.1). Classification (NCBI taxonomy): domain Eukaryota; kingdom Metazoa; phylum Arthropoda; class Arachnida; order Araneae; family Salticidae; genus Maratus; species Maratus speculifer. The sequence continues at coordinate 101,362,319 of OZ025303.1, forward strand.
GTAACACAACATTTTAATCCACTTTTTTTTTTGTAGATCCTTAATATTTTAATTTCTTTAATCGTCCAGACACTGAAACATTTCAATTAATGTGCACTGATTTATTAAGTTAGATTTATCCCTAACAAGGAAGGTCTCCTTTGTGGGCATACTCAGACTATGTTGAAAAAAAATGCTACTTGTACTAACTTACGTATATTATAAAGGATCAGTTAAATTTACCGGCGGAATTTCAGTAGAAAGTTTGTAAAAAATAAAATATTTTCGAATATTTGCGCGAAAATGTGAAAGCGACACGAGATTTGGTGAGCAGAATTTTTCCTCGCCAAAAGCAAGCTATTCTAATGCATCTGAAAATTGCTTGTTAATTGTCGCTTAGAATCCTTCATTATTCCAGTTATTTTTTATTGTAACGTTTACCTTATTTGATCAGATCATTTTCGTGTTTCAATTACAAAAAATTTTCTTTTTACAAAAACTGGTAACAAAATATCAAAAATTAAGCAAACGACTCTCGTCGCAAAGAGGTTAAAGAGCATTCGGTATAAAAGCGTATTTTTTTTTATTCTGTTTCATCGCCAATCGGTGGAAAATCGCGAAATAAACGAAAATTTCATTATTTTTTGCGGACGTTCTATCGAGGTTCCGCCAAAAATTCTTTTATAAACGTATATATCCTCACAAGAAGAACATTCTGTAATTTTTTCAGATTTTTCTGAGTCTATGGAGACCTTCCGTGTAAAAAGTTTCTCTTTTATTCTGCACATAGACGTGAGTTAAGATTCAGTAATGAAGCTTCTTTCTGCTAAACCAGCCATACTCAACTCTTTTTTTTTTTTTTTCCGAGCCGCAAACAAACATTCCGACGTTAGGCGGACCGCAACATACTTAAAAATATTTAAATTAAATTACAACATAGCAATAAAATATTTTTTTAATTATAATTATAGATAAATAATCGTCCCGGAAAAAATGTAGCAAAAAATTTTCAGCGCCACTATTTCCAAATAATAAAGTTCGTTGCCGATTTCTATTTAAAAAAAATAAATAAATAAAAGATTACAAAATTTGTTGCTTGGAAATAGTAGTGTAAAAATTTTATGTGCTTTTTTTCACGACAAACAATCACCCTAAAACACAGCATCAACTATGTAATAAGTGTAAACGTTATAATGTAAAAATACATAATTTCTAAGTTCTAAAGGGAAAAACAGGAGATTTTCTCTAATTATACAGTCTTATCTTTAATGCAAAGACTTTATAATTACTCTTTAAATTGAAACAATATATAGAGCAAACTTTAGAAAAAATATAATTAGTGTTGAAGCTTAAGAAATATATACACTACACTGTAGCATAAGTAAGAATTACCTATAAAACTTATTTTTAGCACTTTCCAACAAAGTTGAAAAGTGCTTATGCATGCGGTTTGTCTGTCCGTCTGTCCGCGTTCTAACTCCCGTAAATATACTCGGATTGCTATGAAATTTGTATACCTTATTGATGTTTACCCTAGCACGAACCCTATTGAAAATGAAGTTTCTACCATGATTGGTTTATTTACAGGGAGAGTCAAACGTTTTCGATTACATTACGGGCTATGGGGAAAAATCGTTCAAATGAATTTTAAAGGTGTTTACACACTGTCAAACATACTCATATTCATATGGATTCGCAAAGTGCACTAAAATATGCATTCGGTAATGTATGCAGTGAAAATATAGCTATTATTCTTTTACAGGGCCGCACAAAAGAATTTCATTAGATAATGGTAAAGGGGGAATTGTGTGCGATATATTTTAAACATATTAAACTGTTTCATGTATATTAAAATGGATATATGTCACTGAAGCTTAATATAAATTAAACGAAACTGTCTTGCATAATATGAAGTACATAGCATTTACAGGACCATACAAAAGATTTCAAATAGTATATTCTTTCCGAAATACCGTATATGTGTCCGATTATGGCTGAAGGAGGGATGTAATGCATTTTAATTATGATATGCGCGTTTAGATTTCCCTAAATATATGCACATTATATGGTGAGTATAAATGTTATAGTTGATAGACAGGGCTACCCAAAAGAGCTCGCCAACGTTACTGAATATGAAGGTAAATTACTTAAACGTCGTTCTTAAATAAGCTATGCATTTTTACGCTGAACTGCATTCAATTTACTGAGAAATGTTTGCAGAATATAGATAAAAGAATATACAGGGCCACGCAAAGTACTCGGTACATGGACGCCTATGAATGATAATTTATCAAAATGTGATTTCAGTTGTTTTAAAAGTGTTTTAGTTTACAATAAATTTTAGTTAATGCTGACGTGTAATAAAGATACAAGGATAACTACAGGGCTGAACAACTGTATTTAAGTATGTTTGCATCTAATAGTATGAATTGCTGAAAAGGAAATTTCAAGCTACTGGGCATTTTCTTGCTAAACTAATTTTTCCCATTGTATTAACTGACAGATAAAATACAGGGCTGTTCAAAAGTACTGGAATACATATTTAGGTATATTTGTCTATACACTATTATTTCCCGAAATAACGAAGTTTTATTCAAGATTTCATGAAGTGTTGGAAAGTGCTTCATAATCTATGCTTAACGAATGATTTTTCTTACTTGCTGAATAAGAAAACAGCACTTAAGATGTTTTAATTAAAACTAATTATAAATAGCAGGGCAGCTTTTGTCTTCCCATGAAAACATAGAAAATAACAGTATTTTTCTTAACAGTCTTTTTCGCAGTATCTTAAATATATTTATGCGTATTTCAACCAATTTTTAGCACTTTCCAACAAAGTTGAAAAGTGCTTATGCATTCGGTTTGTCTGGCCGTCTGTCCGTCTGGCCGGATGGCCGTCTGTCCGTCTGTCCGTCTGTCCGAGCTCTAACTCCCGTAAATATACTCGGATTGCTGTGAAATTTTTATACGTTATTGAGGTTTACCCTAGCACGAACCCTATTGAAAATGAAGTATCTACCATGATTAGTTTATCTACAGAGAGAATCAAAAGTTTCCCATTACATTACGGCCTATGGGGAAAAAATCGTTAATATACTCGGATTGCCATGAAATTTTAGGACGTTATTGATGTTTACCCTAGCAAAAGTCCTATTGAAACTGAAGTTTCTACCATTATTAATTTATCTACAGGGCGAATCAAAAGTTTCCCATTACATTACGGCCTATGGGGAAAAATCGTTAATATACTCGGATTGCCATGAAATTTTAGGACGTTATTGGGGTTTACCCTAGCACGAACCCTACTGAAAATGAAGTATCTACCATGATTAGTTTATCTACAGAGATAATCAAAAGTTTCCCATTACATTACGGCTTATGGGGGAAAATCGTTAATATACTCGGATTGCAATGAAATTTTAGGACGTTATTGACGTTTACCCTAGCAAAAGTCCTATCGAAAATGAAGTTGCTATCATGATTAGTTTATCTACAGGGCGAATCAAAAGTTTCCTATTACATTACGGCCTAAGGGGAAAAATCGTTTCAAAGGAATTTTAAAGATGTTATACCCTGTCACACATATTAAAATGTGCATTCTATAAAATATAAGGTGAAAATGTAGCTATTATTAATTTACAGGGCCACAGAAAAGAATTCCATTAGATAATGGTAAAAGGGAGAATTGTGTGTGACATATTTTAAATATATTAAGCTTTTTCATGTATAATAAAATTGATATATGTCACTGAAGCTTAATATAAATTATACGCTACTGTCTTGCATAATATGAAGTACATAGCATTTACAGGGCCATACAAAAGATTTCAAATAGTATATTCTTTCCGAAGTACCGTATATGTGTCCGATGATGGCTGATGGAGGGATCAAATGCATTTTAATTATGATATTCGCGTTTATATTTCGCTAAATATATGCACATTATATGGTGTGTATAAATGTTATAGTTGATATACAGGGCTACCCAAAAGAGCTCACCAACGTTACTGAATATGAGCGTAAATTATTGAAACGTGGTTCTTAAATAAGCTATGCATTTTTACGCTGAGCTGCTTACAATTTACTGAGAAATGTTAGCAGAATATAGATAAAGGGATATACAGGGCCACGCAAAGAATTCGGTACATGGACGCCTATGAATGATGATTTATGGGAATGTGATTTCAGTTGTTTTAAAAGTGTTTTAGGTTACAATAAATTTTAGCCTAATGCTGACGTGTAATAAAGGTACAATGTAAACTACAGGGCTGAACAAAAGTATTCAAGTATGTTTCCATCTAATAGTATGAATTGCTGAAAAAGAAATTTTAAGCTACTGGGTATTTTCTTGCTAAGCTAAATTTTCCCATTATATGAACTGACATATGAAATACAGGGCTGTTCTAATGTACTGGAATACATACTTGGGTATATTTGGCTATACACTATTATTTCCCTAAATAACAAAGTTTTGTTAAAGATTTCATTAAGTGTTGGAAAGTGCTTCATAATCTATACTTAACGCATGATTTTTCTTACTTGTTTAAATATGAATTATGATTATGTGTCTCGTATTTCACATAAAAGTTCGCTAGACAACAGGCTGCCCACGGGCTGCAAATTAAGTAAGGCTACTCTAGACCTTTTTTTTTTTTTTTTTTTTTTTTTTTTTTTTTTTTTGATTGAACAGTTTTGTTTTTTCTTTCTCTTTTCTTGAAAACTGCCACTGGAAATTCCTAACCTTGGACAGTTTTGAACTTTGGGTATCAGAACTTAAGACTTCATATTGTGTAGACCATTACACTGGTGTCCAAAAGTTAAGCATAATTGGTAATTAAGTAAGTAATGAAATAAATATAAATTGAAATGTGGTGAAACTCCAGGTGTTTAAACAAAATAGTACGCGTCATATATTTTCGCGAAGAGTTTTCCCCGAAATGGAACAGGGGACCGTCAACAAATTGAAAAAGAACGAAGATCTTTTGTATAACCCTGTCAAAACTAATGTAGCAAAAGCGTTCAAACTGCACATTATGATTAAGTGGCTTATTGTAATGTACTGTGTTTATTTTTATAAGGATAGCATGTATACGCGTAGAGAAATTAAGGTTTTATAAAAACAATCCTAAATTTTTTCCTTATAATTTGCAGAGTTCTTAATATAAAATAATGTTATTTTCTGAAAATATGACAAACATCAATGTACATAATACCCTGTCATCAGAATTTTGAAATAATAAAAATTGTATGAAAAATTAGTAGGTTTAGTAAATAATTTTTCATTGCGCTTGCGTCAACGATATCAAAATTTCATTTGCATATTGTGTTAGTTAAATGTATAGAGCAACTTCTGTAAAAGTTTCAAAAACATAGCTTGAAAATTCTGAAAATGGTCGCCTATAGAATCAACTCAAAATCCTTATTTCTAAAAGGAAGCAAAAAAAATCAGGGGGTTTATCCAAATATATTTGTACGTGCAATATTGTGTAGGCACTAAACAATGGAATATGGATACAGCCCCTCATCTTTTTGCTTCATTTAGGGAATACAGGATTTTGATCTCTTTCCATCAACGATAATTTTCAGAATTTTTAAGCTATGTTTTTGAGACTTTCACAAAAGTTGCTCTATATATTTAACTAACATAATATGCAAATGAAATTTTAATAGCGTTCACGCATGCGCAGTAAAACATTATTTAGTAAACTTGCTCATTTATCAAACAATTTTTTATTTTTAAATTCTGATGACAGCGTATTGTGTACAATGATGTTTGTCATATTTTCAGAAAATAACATTATTTTATATTAAGAACTCTGCAAATTATAAGCAAAAAACTTAGGACTGTTTTTATAAAAACCTTAATTTCTCTACGAGTATACATGCTATCCTTATAAAAATAAACACAGTACATTACAATAAGCCACTTAATCATAATATGCAGTTTGAACGCTTTTGCTACATTAGTTTTGACAGGGTTATCCAAAAGATCTTCGTTCTTTTTCAATTTGTTGACGGTCCCCTGTTCGATTTCGGGGAAAACTCTTCGCGAAAATATATGACGCGTACTATTTTGTTTAAACACCTGGAGTTTCACCACATTTCGATTTATATTTCTTTCATTACTTACTTAATTACCAATTATGCTAAACTTTTGGACACCAGTGTAGAAATCAAAATAAATTAATTTCATGTATAAATTTGTTTTTAAAACAAATTAACTTTTTACAGATTACCTGAACACATTGATGATATGTACATACCCGCAGTGCTTAGTGTGTGCTATAAAACCTTTCAGCACCATAATCATTTAGGTTCATAATCATTTAGCCCCCTAATCTTTTAGCTCTATTTTTTGGGCCGATAGTTAATAACTTAAAAATTTGAACATTTTACGTTTCATGGGTTCCTAAAAGAATGAAGTGGTATATGATGTTTGGAGGGTTAAGTAATTTTGGCCACACATAATTTTCTCCCATCTTGTAATCACGTATAAACATATACACTCTTAAAACGAAAGATTGGATTTGGCTTTTCAAGAAAGAACTGTAATTTATTAAATCGTGAATAAGTTGTTTTTATAAATTCTTTACTCATATTTAGATTGCTTATTTAAATAACTCATCTTGATTTAAATCGTTTAGAAACAACTCACTCACTTGAGTTGTTTCAACTCTTTATGAGAAGCTACCTTTCAGAACATGAGATGAGCGAATTTCGACTCAACTTGAGTTAGTTTTTGGCTCACATTTTAAGAAAGTAGCGTATTAAAGTGTTTTATGATATATTACCACCTACACTACATTCCAACACTTATGAAACTTTTTATGTAGCAAGTTGTGTAATTTTTCTTTTGTGTAATATAGCGATGTCTTATCGCCACAAGGTATTATTAACCTAAGAGAAGACTGCAGAAAACCTGAGGTATCAAGCACAAGAATAAGCCTATATTTGTATGGAAAAGTTGAAATAAGGGAATCTAATGATCCATGTTAGCCTGAAGTTAAGTGGTACATAAGCCAAAATTTAATACCACCAGTGGTTGACTCGTAGGTTTATCACTGTATTTGTCCTACAATTAAAGGTATGAAAACGTGGAGAACTGAGAGCAGGAAAATACAATGATGAACCTACGAGCTAAACACTTGGTATTAATGGTATAGTTGGTATTAATTTCGGTACTACTCTGTTGTCCCGTCGACCAATTTCACCAAATTATACAATTCGCCAAACTAATAGCCAAATCATACATATTGACATAATTTTCATTTTAAATAACGAAAAAACGAATAATTAGTAGAATATTAATAAAAATACAAATAAAAAGTCGAAATAAAAATCCCTAATGACATTTTAAACACATGAATCGTATTTAATGTCATTGAATACGGACATTCACGATCATCCATTATTGGCATTTAATCTTATAGTGTGGCGATAACTTTTTGGTCAACGGGATAACAGAGTAGTACCTTAATTTCTATCTTATGCACCACTTTATTTCCGTCAGGCATAGATCACTAGATTCGTCTATTTCTACTCTTCCACAAAATAAAGGATTTTTTCTTGTGGTTGATATCTTAGGTTTTTGTGCTGTCGACTCCTGGACTATATGGGCTACTTATGAGACCCCAGAAGCCAAAGGGTATAAGTGACAAAATTGAAAAAAAATTGAACTAAGTGAACAAACGACCTGGAAATATGTTTTTTTGTAATAAATAAAGAATTAGTAAATATTGTTAAAGAAATATAAGTGATTTTCTAATTATATGCTGCAATCTATCGATAAAAAACTTTTGCCGAATAACAGTCAATTTTAATTAATTATAAATTTAAAGAAAATTGTCCTCTACTTTTTTACGGCTATTGAAAAAAGGAGTTCAAAGATCACAATGAAGCAAGGGACAGTTTTCTGTTTCAATTCAGTCCATTATTATTGAGTTTCAAATTTAAAATCAATAATCTTTAAACTCAATTTACTTAAAATCGAATTTTCGCTACTTGTACCCCTTGGTTTCTGAGGTCGTCATGTATAATTGTATTTAGATGTTATCAAAATGTACTAAAAAATTCTTTTGCAGAATACATAAAAGCAAAATACATGCTTTAAATGCAGAGTACATGCTCTAAATTTTGAAAATATTATATGAAATATAAATATGCAGGTGGGCGGATTGAGGAGATATACTATAGTTGTTAAGAGTGTTCTCAACTGCTCCGCTGAACAAGCGCAAAACTTATTGACACGTTTATAACGTCATTTTTTAACAGAAAGATATGAAATTGAAATGCCTGACTATGGAAGCGATTTCTAATCTAACTTAGTTTCCCATTTTATGATAATTAAATTACTTATCCAGTTCTAAGCTATTTCGATCGCGTGATCACCCGTTTTTCTCCTGCTTTTCGACCGGTTTTTCTACTTTCGTCCGGAAATGTGCTCAAAAACGTCAACTTTGAAGGCTTGTTATGAAAAATCTGTTGCGTTAAAAAAAAAAAAAAAACAGAAAATTGAGTGCAATTAGACAGTTTCGGAATAACAACACCTGCTATTTTCATGCATTTGCGAACAAAAATAAATTAAAGCATGTGTCACAAAGTTGCCCTTTTTGATTTAAGAACACCCTTAATAGAAAATTAGAGTTCCGATACATTTTTGTTAGAAATTATGTCTTTATAACCCGACACTATCATTAAATTTCTAAAGCACATAGATGACCATGTATTTTTTTAAACTTCTAAATTCCCACATTCTTTCTCTCTCTCTTTTTCTAATTCTTTTCTTCTCCTTCTCATGTTCCTATGCGACAAAATCAACTCTGCGACATTATAATCCTCGTCTGGCGTCTGCAGTACTTCTTTCCCCCGTTATGAATAGATTTTATCAATGAAACCGCCACATATTAAAGTATTTGCAGTTACAATATAAAAAGGTATACTGTGCTGCTAACTGACGTTAATCTGTACTTAACCTCGAATATCGTCTGCGCTCTGAATGGCGTGACGTCATCGGATGACATGCGCGGTTTTGTATTCATTCTATTTTCCAGTTGTAATAAGAATAATATAAGCATGAATGATGAATTTTTGTAAAGGAATCTGGAGATAAGTGTGAATTGTAGCTTGTCAATAATAAGAGGCCCGTGATGATTCTATTAATCACTCTTAAGGGGACCAGAAAAATTTTGAAAGGACGAAAAAAAATTTTTTTTTTAATATTAATATTGTTTTTATAATGCTTGATCCTTTAAGAATTTTGCCTCGTTATTCCCATAGAAAATTTCCTCAAAATTTGCGGTTGTACAAACAGTAAATAAATAAATAAAATAAAAAATGAAACTTAATTTAACAAATTACAACGACCAATTGAAAAAGTGATATTTTGGAAAACTAAAATTTTAAGCTTATAAATAAATTCTATATTTAAAATTATTAATAAACATCATTTTTATGATGATCAAAACGTGGCTACGTAATAACAGAATCATATATTACATACGCCATGGATTAAATATTAATATTCCTGGACACCAGGACCCGTCATAAACAAGTTTTAAATGAAATTTCAGTTTTACAATTTTCGGTATTGCAAGTTTTTAAGCTTCTAAACATCGCACATTTTCGATTTTTACATCGTAGTATAGAGAAAAAAATTACTTTTAAATGCAAATTGTTTGAAAGCTTTATCTTAATTTATTTTTAAATTATTATTTATTTATTTATTTATTTATTTTTTTTTTGTAGTTTTTGTTGTTGTTGTTGTTGTTTGTTTGTTTGTTTGTTATCATGGTGACAGAAGTATTTCATTTCTTGACATTAAACATGGACCAATCAGAAAACAAATAAAAACTAGACATCACAAAAATTCACATATGGTTCAGATATGTCCAGACTGAAAGGACTAACCAGTATCTAAATGCTTAAAAAAATCTTTTTTTTATTATTATTAAAATAAAAGAATATCATAATATTTTACAGATTTCAAATTTTTATTATATATTTTACAAAAAAGATTTGTTATGTTCAACATAGCTCATGTTCAACGTTAGATAAATTAAATATCTTTGGTTTTGTCAGTTTTAGTTTGTTTTAAGTATAATTTCGTTATATTGATATTTATATGTATTTATATTCAAATTTAACTATCGAAATTTGAGATTTAAAATGAAATTCAAATTTCAATTAATTAAAATGGTTTCAAGTTCAAAGACCAGTTGAGCATTGTCATTTCGATTTTGTTGCTATGGAAACATCTGGATTTTATTTTTGAATAAGCTTAAATGTATGAAAATAATTTTGAATAAGAATTTTTTATATATGAAAATATTTTTTCCAGATGTAAATTAAATAACTACAGCAACAAATAATACATATGTATGCAATTTAATATATACATATATATATATTAAACTCTCTCATTGCTTATGTTTAAACTCATTAAATACCATTTACACGGATTCTAAAAATCCAAAAGTTTTCAGTTGCATTAAAATCGTTTGCTTTTGGCAGGGAAAATTGCTGCTCGCCAAATCGTGTGACACTTTTGTCTTTTCACGCCAAATATTCGAATGTATTTCATTTTATTTTACATATTTTCTACTGCAATTCCGCCGCTGATTTTCACTGATCCTTTATTACATACATGAGTAGTTTAATTAGTATTTTTTTTTTTTTTTTTCAAAAAAAAAAATTTGACTATGCCCAGTATGGAGACCTTCCTTGTAAGTACTATAATAATTTGTCAAATTCGAGTAACATTCGCACACAGAATATGATAAACATGCGTTATCTGTTTAGTAACATAAACTGTACGATAAACATATTAATTAGATATGTTAATATTACAAAAAATCTTTGCCAAAAGAATAACAAGTCCGAAATTGCACTTCAAACGTAACAAAAAAAGATGCTTTTGTACTATAATGAAGTCTTAAAAATATTTAGATATTAGTATAATAGTTTAAAATACTTCGGATATAATATTGTATCCGAAATCTTTTTATCCCTGTAAATACTATTTGCTTTCTATTATACAGGAATTATCTTGTAGTAAATCTCAGCAACGTAATCAATTTCATAAAATGTGAAATAATTTAATAGAATGCATTTCAAGCAATGTTTTCCCCAATACCATTATGCAATGGAATACTTTTATGCGGCCCTGTGAATTAATAACAAATATTCTTTGTACCACAGATTGTACAAAATATATATTTTAATATACAGTATGTCCATTCTCAATGGTAGCCAATGGCTACTTTCTAAGCTGTTACTCATAGACATATGGTTCCAGTTGCAAAAATGCTTTTAAAAAGGTAAAGAATTGTTTTTTAAAAGATTAAGATAAAAAAAATCATTAAAAAATTACAAAAATTAACTTTTTATACGGTATCTCAGTCGTTTAAGTGATATTTAGTAAACATTTTCCATCACCCTATCTAGCAATGCAATAAAGATCCCATTCATTTAACATTAAAATTGACCGAGTTATGGAACTTTAAATTTCGTGACTTAAACCACTTTTGTGTAGCTGAAAATGGGTGTGTTTCAAGTTTCTAAGTTTTCATGGAACGTATACTAAGTGCTTAAATTATTATAAAGGGCGTCCATTTCCAACGCTGTCCAATAGCTAATTCCTAAACCATTTGTCAGAGATATAGTTCCAATTACAAAAATGTTTTAAATGAGATAAAGAAATATTTTTAAAGCGATTTAACTAAGGTGCTGCTACCCTTTAAGTTTTACGGTAGCGTTAATTTTTAATAATTAACTTCTAGATCGGTTAAAATAGTTGAAGACGTGAGTTTTAAAACTCTCTTCATCGAGAAAACCAAGTTTTGGGAAATCGCGTTTTTATTTTTAAAAAGTGCGTTGTTTTAATAAGCTTTTATTTTGCTTAAAACATTCGTATGTATGCTTTCTTAGTTCAAAATTTGTATTCAAATTTTAACTCGCTTCCAAATATCCGATCGAGGTTCAATTTGCACGCATATTTTTTAGCACATTCCAACAAAGCTGAAAAGTGCTTATGGATTCTGTTTGTCTGTCCATCTGGCCGCGCTGTAACTCCTGTAAATACACTCAGATTGCCCTGAAGTTTTTGCACGTTATTGACGTTTACCCTAGCACAAACCATATAGAATATAAAGTTTCTACCATGATTAGCCTATTTACAGGGATATTCAAAATTTTTCCACTACATAACGGCCTATGAGGAAAAATCGTTTCAAAGGAATTTTTAAAATGTTACACCCAGTTAAACACATTAAAATTATATGCATTTACGAGTTGCACTAAAATATACATTCTATAAAATACGCGGTGAAAAATAGCTATTGTTCATATACAGGGCCACACAAAAGGATTCTGTTAGATAATGGTAAAGGAGGATATTGTGTGCGACATATTTTAAATATATTAAACTGTTTCATCTATACTAACAAAAGAACAAATCGCTCTGTCTGTGTGTCTGTGTGTGTCTGCGATGGCTAGCAAAACCTATAGCATGTACAAGGCTCAAATTTTTTATGAGAGTAGCCAAATACCTCTCCTGATGCACCTGGAGCTCAGAATTTTAATATTTTGATTAATTTCAGATATATTAATTACGAAGTGGAACTCACTTTCATAAAAAAAGCCATTTTTTTAATGTTCAGGGAAAAAAATCGTTTGCACATGCGTACAAACTCTTTTACGCACCTAAACGGAAAAAGAAGCATTTTTCGGCGTTTATTTCTGTTTTTGGATCATTTTGTTTAAATCCAAATCAACCAAACTGCTTGACGCAATTAAACATAACAGACATATTTCGAAAGATCGTACTTTTAAGTCTCAAATGCTATTATTAATTCGAAATAATGTTGCAGTTAACCTTTTAAAAAGAAATATTCAAAAAGAGTAGTTTTTCCCAAAACCATTTTTCTCCTTTTTGTCAATGCTCTTCCAGGGCATATTTTTTAAGGTGTAAACAAACAAAATAAACAGTTTTAAAGTTTAAACTCTCTTCTAACCGATGGTGTAATTGGTTTTAAAATATTTGGATTTTAACCCTTTCAAATACACTGGCAAAAAAAAGTCATTTTGCGACTCGCAAAGAGGATATTTTTTCCATGCTAAAATTATCTTAACGTGCATATTTCAACTCAATCTTTTAAAATCTTCTACACAGACCAAATTTATTCTCCCTACGAAAAATTCGACTCGTTCGGACGGATAGAAATACTTTTTACAAAATAAAATGCGCAAAAAATTTGATGAAATCAGTAAAAAACAGATCGTTTTCATTGCGGTTTTTACTTAGCAAAACGCAATCCTATAGGTACCAGTAAACAAAAAACATATTCTTTAAGTTTAAAAACATGCTTATAATCTATGATACAATCGGTTTTTAAAATATAAGAATTAACCCTTTCAAATATACCGTCAAAAGGAGGCACTTTGCGACTCACACGTATAGAATATTTTTTTCTACGCTAAAAGTATCTAAGCGCACATATTTCAGCACAATCTTTTAAAAGCATCTCAATAGACCAAATTTACACCTTCTTAAAAATTTTTGAAACGTTCCTACAAGTAGAAATAATATTTTACAAAATAAAAAGTGCGAAAATTTTGACGAAATCAATAAAAACCTTATCGTTTCATTGCGGTTTTGCCTTTGCAGGGCGTATTTCTATAAACCAGGGATGAGATTTCCGCTTTTTTGGACACCAGTAAAATCTTTGAGAAAATTCTGTATTATTTAATCGAAACATTTTTACGATTTAAATGACCAACCTTTTCTCTAAGATTATACTGGTGTGCAAAAAAAACGGAAATCTCATCCCTGATAAACGTCCTGACAAACTGAAAATATTTTCTTAAAGCTAAAACATTATAATCTATGTTGCAATTTGTTTAAAAAAAATATGAGATTTAACCAGTTCAAATACACCGACAAACACGAATTACATCCCGGCTCATGGAGAATACATTTTTGCTAAGCTAAAAGTAACTAGATGTCCGTATTTTATCACTATCTTTTTAGAGCCTTCAATAAACCAGATACCAGATTTACATTACTTTCAAAAACTTTGGAACTTTCGCATGGAAAAGAATTCTTTTTTTTACAATATAAAATGTGTGAAAATTTTTACGAATTCAGTAAAAACCTGAGTGTTCCGTCGCGGTTTCGTTCGCTTTCGGTTCGCATAGTTTCCAAAAAATCATACATAGAAAATAAAATACCAAACAGCATATGCTTTCAATTCAATGTCTTTTCGCGATTTTTCCGTTTAAATATATAAATTTTTACAAAATGGACTTAAAGATTTAAAATCATAGAAATTTGAGTTTAAGGGTCATTTAGAAAAAAAATAACACATTTGAAAACTGAATAACATCACGGTCCCAGGCAACGCCGGGCAGGTCAGCTAGTACATAATAAAATTGATGTATGTCACTGAGGTTTACTATTATTTATACGATACTGTCTTGCATAATATGAAGTTCATAGTATTTATAGGGACACACAAAAAGTTTCGAATAGTATATTCTTTCCGAAGTACTGTATATGTATCCGATGACGGCTGATGGATGAAATGCATTTTAATTATGATATGCGCGTTTAAATTTTACTAAATTTGTGCACATTATATGGTGTGTATAAATGCTATAGTTGATATACAGGGCTACCCAAAAGAACTCGCCAACGTTACTGAGTAAGAGCGTAAATTACTTAAAGATGCTTCTTAAATAAGTTATGCATTTTGAAGCTGAACTGCATTCAATTTACTAAGAAATGTTTGCAAAATATATATAAAATGATATACAAGGCCACGCAAAGAATTGGGTACATGGACGCCTATGAAGATAATTTATGAGAATGTGATTTAAGTTGCTTTACGAGTGTTTTAGTTTAAAATAAGTTTTAGCTTAAAACTGATGTGCAATAAAGGTACAAGCTAAACTGAACAAAAGTATTTAAGTATGTTTCCATCTATTAATATAAAATGCTACAAAAAAAAAAAAAAAAAAAAAAAAAAAAAAAAAAAAAAAATTCAAGCTACTAGGCATTTTTTTGCTAAACTAAACTTTCTCATTATATAGTATGTATCAACTTACAGATCAAATACAGGGCTGTTCAAAAGTATTGGAATACATATTTGACTGTATTTAGCTATATACCTTTATTTCCCTAAATTACAAAGTTTTGTTAAAGTTTTCATGAAGTATTGGAAAGTGCTTCATAATCTATGGTTAACGCATGATTTTTCTAAGTTGTTTACTTATATCTTTAGTGCAAATTCTGCTTTAATATGTAAATATCAACATAAATTTAAAAATAATATTGTGAAAATTATTTTACTCTCAATGTTTAATGTTAAGTTTTATATCTGGCGTTTATTTTTATTTCCAGTAAATTTTATCAAAAAAGATGCTTCAACTTTAAACAGTTATTGCTCGGTAGTTTTAATCGCAGAGGAATGGGACTTTTTTTATATTACTTGTCATTTTAGCGGTAAAAATTTACTAAATATCTTCTATATAGAACCGGAGAGACCGTATAAAAATTTAATTTTCGTAACTTTTTAGTACATTTTTTTAAACTAAATAGCTTGAAAAACAGTTCTTTACCTTCTTTAAAGCATTTTTGCAATTGGAATTATATGTCTATGACTAACAGTTTATAAATTATCCATTGACCACCATTAAGAGTGGGCACACTGTATACTTCATAGATGCATATCAATTTTATTTTGAAGGAAAGAATATAAGATCATTAAAATGCTCTTGAAGCTATTTTTTCCCATTGACCGTAATATAATGGAATATTTTTGATTATACCTGTAATTAAACTATAGATCCTATTTTTATAAATTTTTAAATGGCTCTAAAATATTATACACCAATTATATGTTTTAAATTTCAAACAATTCGGTTAAGTAGTTTTTGCATTGTTATATACGGATGGACGGACGAACGGACTGAGTGATGACTACAGATACTACTTATACTATACTATTTATATATCTACGAACGCACCTAATAAGTTGTTATTGAGACTTTGAAAAACCGATAGCGCAAAGAGTACGCCGCTAATGTCCTTATGTACGTCCAAATCAGTCGTGTCTTTAAAGGTTAATAACTCGGCTAATCACAGACAATTTTTTTTTCAGAAAATCATTATCAACAATCCTTTTATACGAATTGAATATTTCCAACTGAGCGAAAAATTTCCCAGGCCGGGAATCGACCTGGGCTTACTACCTACTTGGCTTACAAGGCCAATGCTTTACCGTTTATGCTAACTGGGAGACAATCGGTGGGCATTTTTCGCTCAGATAACCCTAATAACCCTATTGGTCTTAACTTTTTGTCAATCATTTAGGCAGCTCGTTTGAAAAAACCGCAGGTAAAGGAACTCCTTATAACGATAGGTACGTAGATATGCGATTATTTTAACACAATTAATCTGATTGGTAAATTAGACCATTTAAGAATCAGATTGATTGAGTTAAAATAATCGCAAATTCTGCGAAGTATAGGTACCTTGAGCGCCCCTCAATTTCTTTGCTGAGCTCCCTCAATGCGAAATTTGCGTGTAACGGAACACTGGAAAAAATGGGTAATCAAAATTGAGTAAATGTACTCAATTTTAAATACGTTACATACTCAAAATAGCTCTGATCCGAGTGTACTCAAAATTTAGAAACATTCATTTTTGATCCCATGGTTGTATTCAGATATGAATCGTTATGTACTGCATCTTGAAATTACAAATTAAAGTAAACTAATCGGATGTGGCAATCCCAAAATCTTCTTCTATCTGATACACGTTAATACTTCCAAAAAAATAAATAAATAAATAAACATAGCAGTGTCACCGATTTACATCAAAATCTAATCTGCAACAATTTCAATTTCTAACTGAATCTGAAATTTGATGAAAATCCCTATATTAGTATTTGAGATAGAATTATTCCAGAAATCGTAAAAAAAAAATTAATAGAAGCGCCATCTGTTGAGCGATTTACTCTAAAAACTAAAGAATGCTTATTTATATCAGGGATTAACTGAACTTGAATTTTATGAAAATCCGTGTAGTCCACGGATCCATCCATCCACGGTCCACCTTCCAGTTAGTTCCTGAGATAAAGCTATTGCGGTAATCATGAATAATACCGCATAGTAGCGTCACCTGATGTGCGATTTACACCAAAGCGTAACCAGAACCATATTATATCAAGGACTAACGAAATCTGAAGTTTTAAGAAAACTCGTCCATTAGTTCTTGAGATATAGCTATTGTGGAAGTCGTGAAAAAAGCAACATAGCAACAGCACCTGTAGGGCGATATGTACCAAAATCTAACAGATTCGGTTTATATCAAGATCTAACTGAATCTAAAGTTTTGTAAAATTCCTTGCATTAGTTCTTGAGATATAGCGCCCACAAAATGTATGTCACATACAGAAAAACAGACTATCTGACTGAGAGAAGGACTCATGCAATCCGCAAACTTTGCCGGATTTGATAGATTCTATCAAATTAAGATTGCAAATATCCCGCATACGATGTTATGTTTGGCTGTATTGTCCACAGTCGCCCGCATGCAATGTGTATATTTGCCTGTGATAGCACCCATGTGGAAAATATGCAATCAAAATAACAGTTTTCTTCTCTCCGATCTCTGTTATAATCAGTGATTGGTGTACTAATTCTGTGTCATATGCAAATTTCCTCCGAACGCCCCGATCGTTTTTTTCTATTTAAGGGGGAGGAGGCATTCTCAGAGTTGTGTTTTGTGAGTGCATAACATGTGCGGTTCCAACGCTCTTTGGGGTTTTTCCATACGCTGTGCATTTTGAGATGAAAAAAATGGGAGTTGCCATTGGAAAATTTCGAGTTTCTGTATCTATAACCGTAACCGTGAGCACTACTTTGTTGACGTTCTCAGAATCCTGAGCTCATACCTCTGAATAAATATAGCTGAAATCTCACCTCGATCGGTTGAGCTGACCGGCCGCTATAGCTCCATATATCGGCAAAGTTCTTTTATAACCACCCTGTATGTGTGTAACTCGATAACTCATGATAAATATATTCGATTTACTTGAAATTTTGGGTATAGGTTTATTCTGAATAGACACTTTCATGATAAGTTTTGAGAGTTCATTCGATAAGCATAAGGGGAAATGAGAGGCTAATACTCCTCCCCTTAATTTATATAAATGGTTTTTTCGTGCTGAATTATCAAACTTCATTCAAGTTTTAGATATAAGATCATTCTGATGAGGCGTTTCCAAGTTTGGTTTTGGGAGTGCATTGGATAAGTATAAGGCGGGAGAAAGGGGGCAAATCTCCCCTTCTTAATTTACATAAATGGGTTTTTCATGCAGAATCACCAAATTCCATTCAAATTTTATACACAGGCTCATTCTTATGAGGGCATAGCCATGATTAGTTTTGGGAATTCATTCGATTAATGTAATAGGGACACGAGGGCTATTTAGATAAATAGGATTGCAATGCAAAATTATCGGATTCCATTCAAATTTCAGACATAGGATCATTCTTATGAGGTCATCTCCATGATTAGATTTGGGAATTTATTGGATAAGTATAAGGGGGAGGGGGGCTAAACCCACCCCCCCTTAATTTAGACAAATGGGTTGTTCATGCAGAATTATCAGATTTCATTGAAATTTTAGACATAGGATCATTCTGATGAGGCGCCTTAGTGATTAGTAATGAGCGTTCATTTTATAAGTATAAAGGTGGAGAAATGGGGCTACCCCCCTTAATTTACGCTAATGGGATTTTCACGCGATTTGCTTCAATTTTGGATATGGGTTCATTCTGATAAGGCGCTTCTCTGAATTGTTTTGAGAATTCATTGTATAAGTATAAAGAGGGATCAGGGGGACTATCCTTCTTAATTCAAGTAAATGGTTTTTCATGCAGAATTAACCGATTTGCTTTAACTTTTTGATACAGGTTCATAATGATAAGACGCTTCCCTGATTATTTGTAGTTATCTCTTGCTAAGTATAAAGAGGGGAAAAGGTGATTACCCCCTTAAATAACATAAATGGGTTTTTATGCAGAATTATCCAATTTGTTTTTAATTTTCGAAGTAGATTCTTTCCGATACGGTGAATCTCTGAATAGTTTTGGAGATTTAATGGTTAAGTATAAAGGAGGGAACGGGGAATCACTCCTCTTAAATTATGTAAAGAGATTTTTATGCAAAATTATCTGACTTGATTCGAATTTTGGATATAGATCAGGGACATGATAAGGCGTGTCCCTGGTAAATTCTGGAGTATCAATGATTAAGTATGAAGAAGAGAAATGGAGGGGGGCTATTTCCCCCTTAATTTGTTTTTCGAAGGGCATTTTACTTTGAAAATATTAGACTGTAATGTACAATTCGTGTGCATAGCCTTTGAGGTCAATACCATCAGTTTGACTGAGCAATGTTCTTTTTATTCTATTTTATACCATTAAAGAATATGGCTGCAATTTTTCATGCTCCAAAATATTTCTTCTCCTGTATCTTCTTTCGAAGTTTCTTTTTCTGCCACCTAACCTTGTCTTTATCGATTACGAGATTCTTCTCCTCTGCTGTTACAATTCCTGCTCTTGAAGCACGGATCATCTTGAAGCTCTTAATCCCTTCGCGACGAAGCCTTTTAGGGAATTTTTAATGTTTTGTCACAGATTTTTAAAAACAGAAAATTGTGGTTTATTAAATCGAGTAAATGCTCCGATTAAATAAGGCAAAATTTGCAGTAAAATGTTACTGGTGGTGATAAAGATTCTTAAGCCCTTTTTGCGGCACGTGTACGTGTCGCTCGTCCCCAAGGGGTTAACGCAATTTCCCTATCTTATATACCAGTTCTAAATGAGGCGAACGCTGTGTGTGAATAGAATATGCATTTTGGAGTGTGCTTTTAAAAGCCCTGGTTCAAATTCTGATTCAGACAAGCTGCCTGTTTCAAAGCTCTTAATATTTGAATCTTCCGAAAATATCTGCATTTAGAGCAGAAAAATAATTAATCACTTTAACTGTTCTTTATTTTTGAAAAATACTTTCAAATAATGCCTATCTTCTTTTCATGTCTTTTACAGAATTTTTAATTTTTTATCACCATTTTCTCAAAATAAAATTGTTTGCCTGATTAAATAAAAAAATACATATATGCTCAGATTAAATAATGCAAAATTTACAATAAAAAAATTACTGGTGATAATAATAAATCATGATTGGAATATGGATGCCCGTACGTATTAGGGGCAAATCATGATTGGCAAAAACACGTTGTCCGTATGACGTACGAGCAAATCAGAGAAGCGGTTAACACCCCAGCTCGCAGTTTCTACCATTTCCTATTTCCTTCTGTATCATCAAGAAGATTGCGTTTTTATTGATTTCTGCTACACATTATTCTCTCTTTCCAGAATTGCTGTTAAGACACGCTGTGGCCCGTCATCTAAATGTGTGACTCTAAACGCAACGAAAAACAGAAGGAAGAGCGAAGAATATCATAAAGACAAAAGAGAGAAACCGACGAACATACCATACAACATTTACATTTTTGCTCACTCAAACGCGAAAAAGTTATAAAAATCGTCTAGTTCAAAATGCACATAACTATTAAATAATACATAATCTGAGTTTATTTAGACATTTCGTTCACTAAACATGATATTCCAAATAAATTCAGCTAAAATAAATACCATTAAACATTTTTTAAATTGTTAAAAATGCTCAAAAGTAGTCATTTGTATAAAAGTTATTTGTATAAAGTCATTTGTATAAAATTTCAAGCCATTTGCGGCAGGGTAAGGAATTGTCCAAAAAATCTCAATTTTTTTGTATGAATTTAGTGCCACCAATGGCCACTTTTCCTCACTACCTATCATCGAAAACCGAAAAAAGATTTTTTTTTTTCGTCCCGCCTTAGTGTGCATGCTTAAAATTTCAGTTTTGATAATTAGTCTTAGGAACGGGAAGACTATATTAAAAATTATTTACAATTAAAAATAAACAATAAGTAACAGATTAATTAGCGTAATTTATTAATTGTATTTTTATTCCGTAATGAAATAATAATAATAAATTTTGAATGAAAAATATAATGTTTCTATTACTCGTTTGAACACGAAAAAAAGCTCTTAAAGTTTCAAAATTATTTGATATTATCACTAGATGTATATATTTTAAATATAGAAACTTCTATTTCTGCCTTTTTATTCCTTAATGAGAAAAAAAATTAAACAATAAAAAATGTTGAGGGGAAATTTTAATATTTATATTATTTATTTGAAAATGAAGGAAATTTCTGTAAACTTTTAAATTATTTGATATTATAAAAAAATGTGTATATTTTAAATATATAAACTTTTATTCTTGCTTTCAGTTTACTTTTATCTTAAGAATATTTTCAATTAGAGTAGGAAAAAATGACTCAGTTGAACGGAAAATTTTGCAAAAAATGCGGATTTTTACTTAATCAATTTCGACAAGGATTCTCACTAAGGGACTAGAGAAAGCATTAATAGCAAATGTCGGCACACAAAAACTGTTTCCTTAATGTGGTAGTGAAATCCTTGCTTATTATAAACTCGCTTGAAAGTTTTAGTTATTTAAATCCCAATATTTTTTACCTTCTCATGTAATACAGAACACTAATATCACATAAAAGATGAAACCGAAAAAAATTCCTTTTGGAGAAGTTAAAGATACGAGTAGTGCAATCAGTAGGCAAGAGATCTTCCTGTAGCAAGAGCTTGATTATTTCTCCACTAGATGACGCAACCAAGCAATTGAAAAGCCAATTTTCAAAATGGATTGACTAACCAAAATTCTAACTTTTCGCCAAAAGAAAAAAAAAAGTAGACTTTTGTTTGTTCACTATCGTTTTGAAAAAATAAAATAAAATAATCTATCCGGAATATGTTCGCAAAATTTGCAAGTTGCAGCTGCATAGATCCTAGCTCAGTAATTCTTAATCGAAAGAATTTTTAAATCGAAATATAGGATCAAATCGAAAGAAAACCGAGTGTTGTTTACATTTTCTTCTAGCATCGAGAAGTTCTATAATCTTTGTTATAGTTTGCGTAGTATTGCTTTATTCAATACCAAATATTAAAAAAAACTGACGTAGCTGTGTGTAAATATTAAAATCTATCTTTAAAATCTGCGGCATCGGAAAATTTTCTCGTAATTTATTTGTTGTAAGTGACTTCTTTTCTGTGCTTAAATCCTGTTTACATTTGAATTATGATTTATTTATTTTTAAAGCCAAATTCTTAATAAAATTGGCTATTTATATTTGAACTACATTGTTTATTTATACTTTGTTTCTTTTCTAACGGATTTATACTATCAATTTGCATGGAAATACTTCACAATATTGGTTACTACACCTAAGCATGAAATACTTTTTTAAATTCTAATAATAATAATAATAATAATAATACAAAATTGAGAATATGCTTTCTAAAAAGGGAATTAACATTTTCTTATCTTTTTTTTTGGGGGGGGGGGAGTATTAGTAGTTTTATTGACCTTTATAGTAATAACTTATTTTACTGTAAAATGCAGTTTTTAAATACGAAAGTAGGCTGGTGTTTGAAAATAGTGTCTTTCTTCCCATGTTTCATATTACTTAATTTGTGTTTTATTTTAATGTAATGAAATTTATTTTCGTATATAATCCCCGTAATTTTATTAGAAATTTTTGCAACAAGAATCTTATTTGCAATATATTTATGGCACTAAAGTATTTCAAATTACATACATACTATCCGTACAAGTCATATTCACTGCAAAAATGCTTAATTTAGTTTTATTACATTCATTTTAAGTGCATGGTTAATATTATATAATTGCCATGTTAAAGGCGGTGGAAAAAGTATTTATGTACTATTAAATACTATAAGCTATAGAATAGATATAGATTAGCTTTTCAAAAGTCATTTATTTGTCCCTTTGTGTATTGGTTTATGTTAAATACACTTAATAATTATTATTACACATTAAGAGAATAGAATAATTGTTAATGTCGTGTAATTATAATGTTCTTTTTTATAATGCAGAAATAATGTATAGAACTACAGCATGCATCAATTATAAACAATAAGCTTATTTCTATACATAAATGTAGTAAGTTTATGATTTTTTACCAGATTTTTAGGTGCAGTTGCAGTCATAATTATATAAATGCATAGCCCCTATAATCATCGTCTGATACACCCAACTGCCCATATATATCAGCTCAAAAACTACCTAACCAAATTGTTTTAAAATTAATATATATAATGGTTGCTGAAGTTAGTTGAATCATTTCAAATTTTATGAAAATCAAATCAAAACCTAAAAAGATATTAATTAAAGTTTCCTTATTATATTAAATCCTATTATATGTCAATGAATTTAATGATATATCATGGTAGGTCATAATTCTACTTTACCACAGTGATTATATTCTATTTTTGATGAAGTCCTATTATTTCTGTATACACTGTATTTAATATGTAGTGTAATCGGAATAAATTTTGTATTCATGCATTTTTTTCATAAGAACACAGCAGCTATTGCACCAAGATCTGGATATTTATAAAACTAGTTATAGCAGAAGAAAAATAGTGCGACCCATCCAAGGTAAAGTTGTAAATCAGTCAGGGTTGGCAAGTTTTTGACGCCTGACGGTTTTTACCGGATTTTACCATGGTTTTTACCATCATGTCAAAAACCTCTTTGTCAAAAATGTCAAAAACTGTCAAAAACCTATTTTATTGTAGTTAGTTTTTACATTATAACAATAATTATTTTTTTATTCTATCTTTAATATTAAGTCATTTTACCTGAAATATTCAGTATCAGAAATATTCTTAAGTATGTTTATTCACAAAAACAAAATCTGCATTAAAAAATAAAGCGTTTAAGAATCTCTGTAAATGTAATAATAATTTTAAAGATAAGTGATTTTTACTCATATACAATATGTTATTTCTTGTAATACACTTTAAATAATCCTGAATAATTTAAAATAAAATGTAAGCAGGACATAAATAGTCTGACTTTATGGTAGTTTTAGTAAATTTCAATTTAACAAATATTTCATGTCTATTCAGGTAAAAATTTATATATAAAAATATGGATGCTGGAATGGTCTATAAAACTCAAACATATTAGCACTAAAGTTAAAAAATAAAAACTAGAATACATAAATTATTATCATACAGTCGATTCTCGTTAATTCTAATCTTCGCTTAATTCAAACTAAACATGAAGTACTGAAATTTTCAGTGGCAGAAATAACGTTAAAAGTTTTCAAACTCATTTTCTCTTGACTTTGTTTAATTAGAACTAACGATAATTCCGATTTTTGATTTTTCTTTTCTTTCTCATGGATTTCAGATCATTTGAATAACTTTCTTTCTTTGATTTATGTGAAAATTGTTCCGAACGAGTATACATATAAACCAATGCATTTGATATCCACTTTCTTAGTGCCCCGTCTGTCCATCACAACGCTTTATATTTTACTTCCATTGTGCTTGTTTCTAATCTTTTAATTAGTTTATATATTTATACATTCTAATTTAATATTAAGTCATATTCTAATGATAACAGACAAAATAATTTAAAAACACTATAACATTAATTACTTTGTAATAGTACCATATTAAGCATGTTTTCATTTCATATTTTCCATAATTTGAACTTTGGATAATTCGAACATTTCTTATGGTCCCGACGAGTTCAAACTAATGAGAGCCGACTGTATTCTGATTTTTCTTAAGAGCAAGAATCTGAGAGAGTGACACACCCGTGATTCATGACATCTCAGATTTTCTCCAAAAAATTACCAGTTGTTACTTATCTTGTTAAAAGACCAAATCCAGAATTTTTTGCTCCAAAGTTGAGTTGTTCATTTTTTATGGCTCCCCAAAGGTCATCATGCCGTGAAAAAAAATAAGCGTTTTTTTAAGACATAGATATTGCTATGACTCACAGCTCTTTGCGCATACAGCTTGCCATAAAATTCTTTTTTATATCTGGAATGTAAGAGGGTTGAACTTTATATAATAGATGAAAAACCCGTGGCAAGTTTTTGCCGCAAGGTCACAGAAGGTCACAAAAAGATTAATTTTTGCTGTTTTTTTCCGTTTTTAAGACCCTATAACAGCTTGCGCGTTCCAACTGCCATGAGAAAAGAGGTGGCAATTGAAAGCCATGCATTAGCACTTTTAAAAAATGTATATATAATTGAGGCAAGTTGTATGCGCTTTTAGTTACAGAGTGCCAAAATCTGAAAAATGTCATTTTTGACAAATATTCAAACTGTCATAATTCCTTGCGGCAACAACATTTTGAAATAATTCTTTTGCCATTGTTTTATTATATTATTGCCCTTTTCAAAAAAGAAAACTCCATTGAGGCAAGTTGCTTTAAAAAAATTTAATGTTTTTTTAAAACATGGCCTTTTTCAATAGTCAGACCTATTTTATTATTTGAAATAACTGGACTGGATAACAATATTTTATACATTTTTTGTCTATATAAATTGATGTTCTAATATATTGTGAGATATACATGATGCTAATGGCATTTATTTAATTTTAACCCTTTCGAGTCCAATTTTTTTTTTTTTCTATTTTAGAAAAAATTACTTTTACTTTAATAATATTGATACTAGCTATCCTAATAGATTAATTAGAGTTTAATGAATATTTCATTGTCTGAAACATAACAAATGTTGTTGTTTTTTGCACTATTAAATTCATATTCTTGCAACAATAGGCTAAGGAAGAATTTTTGGAGAGGGTTTAAAAATATTATATTGCAACAAGTTAGTGACATTACAATTTTCCAATATTTTTAGTGCTTTATTACACATAATTCTTTCAGGAAAGTAACTTTTATTTTAAATTAAGAGGGAAATACATTTAAAATAAAATAATCGCAACCAATACTAAAAAAATTAAGCAAATATTTATTATTACTAAATGACTTAACATTAATGAAGTCATATAATAAGTGCACAGATACATACTAACATTGCTACATGTAATTAGTAACAAAAGTATTTCCTAAAAATAAAAATACTCAAAAGACAGGTATTATTAATAGTACACCAGCCCTGAAAGCGTTAAAACGAAAATATTTGACATTTACAAATTACAACTTGTAATTAAAATGCAAATATAAATACAATCAGCCAACACTGATACAATTTTTACAATAATACTCAAAAGACAGGTATTATTAATAATACACCAGCCCTGAAAGCGTTAAAACAAAAATATTTGATATTTACAAATTACAACTTGTAATTAAAATGCAAATATAAATACAATCAGCCAACACTGATACAATTTTTACAATAATATGCAAAGGACAGGTATTATTAATAGTACACCAGCCCTGAAAGCGTTAAAACGAAAATATTTGACATTTACAAATTACAACTTGTAATTAAAATGCAAATATAAATACAATCAGCCAACACTGATACAATTTTTACAATAATACTCAAAAGACAGGTATTAATAATACACCAGCCCTGAAAACGTTAAAACGAAAATATTTGACATTTACAAATTACAACTTGTAATTAAAATGCAAATATAAATACATACAGCCAACACTGATACAATTTTTACAATAATACTCAAAAGACAGGTATTATTAATAGTACACCAGCCCTGAAAGCGTTAAAACGAAAATATTTGACATTTGCAAATTACAACTTGTAATTTAAATGCAAATATAAATACAATCAGCCAACAGTGATACAATTTTTACAGAGTTTTATCATTACGAGAAAAGAAAATCGAAGATATAACCATTTCTTTTAAGATATTTCAATATGTCTTTTAACCCTTATGGGATTTTTTTTTTCACTTATGGGAAAAATAAATTTTCTTTAACATTAATAGCTATCCAAGTATATTAACTGAAATACATGAATAGATTACTATAACTGTTAAAAGGTATCTTCAGATATGATACAAGAAAGTTATATTTTTGATTTTCTTTTCTCGTACTGATAAAACTCTGTAAAAATTGTATCAGTGTTGGCTGATTGTATTTATATTTGCATTTTAATTACAAGTTGTAATTTGTAAATGTCAAATATTTTCATTTTAACGCTTTCAGAGCTGGTGTACTATTAATAATACCTGTCTTTTGAGTATTATTATTTTTAGGAAATACTTTTGTTACTAATTACATGTAGCAATGTTAGTATGTATCTATGCATTTATTATATGACTTCATTAATGTTAAGTCATTTAGTAATAATAAATATTTGCTTAATTTTTTTAGTATTGTTTGCGATTATTTTATTTTAAATGTATTTCCCTCTTAATTTAAAATAAAAGTTACTTTCCTGAAAGAATTGTGTAATAAAGCGCTAAAAATATTGGAAAATTGTAATGTCACTAACTTGTTGCATTATAATATTTTTAAACCCTCTCCAAAAATTCTTCCTTAGCCTATTGTTGCATGAATATGAATTTAATAGTGCAAAAAACAACAACATTTGTTATGTTTCAGACAATGAAATATTCATTAAACTCTAATTAATCTATTAGGATAGCTAGTATCAATATTATTAAAGTAAAAGTAATTTTTTCTAAAATTGAAAAAAAAAAAATCGGACTCGAAAGGGTTAAAATTAAATAAATGCCACTAGCATTATGTATATCTCACAATATATTAGAACATCAATTTATATAGACAAACAAATGTATAAAATATTGTTATCCAGTCCAGTTATTTCAAATAATAAAATAGCTCTGACTATTGAAAAAGGCCATATTTTAAAAAAACATTAAATTTTTTTAAAGCAACTTGCCTCAATGGAGTTTACTTTTTTGAAAAGGGCAATAATAGAATAAAACAATGGCAAAAGAATTATTTCAAAATGTTGTTGCTGCAAGGAATTATGACAGTTTAAATATTGGTCAAAAATGACATTTTTCAGATTTTGGCACTCTGTAACTAAAAGCGCATACAACTTGCCTCAATTATATATACATTTTTTAAAAGTGCTAATGCATGGCTTTCAATTGCCACCTCTTTTTTCATGGCAGTTGGAACGCACAAGCTGTTATAGGGTCTTAAAAATGGAAAAAAACAGCAGAAATGTATCTTTTTGTGACCTTCTGTGACCTTGCAGCAAAAACTTGCCATGGGTTTTTCATCTATTATATAAAGTTCAACCCTCTTACATTCCAGATATAAAAAGAATTTCGTGGCAAGTTGTATGCGCAAAGAGCTGTGAGTCATAGCAATATCCATGTCTTAAAAAACCGCTTATTTTTTTTCACGAAATGACGACCTTTGGGGGGCCATAAAAAATGAACAACTCAATTTTGGAGCAAAAAATTCTGGATTTGGTCTTTTAACAAGATAAGTAATAACTGGTAATTTTTTGGAGAAAATCTGAGATGTCATGAATCACCCCATAATGCTAGGTGTGACACTTTCTCAGATTCTTGCTCTTAAATATTGTTTTGCTATTCATTAAATTTTAAATCCAAAAACTTTCAATTGAAATTGAGTCTTAGAGGTTTGTATCAAAAATTAATTAATATAAAAATTTTAAGATTTTGTTTATTGAACTGAAAATAAAATTCACTGTTTAGTTGCATTTATGAAGTGCATAATATAAGCATTTTGAAATATTATATCTAATAATATTCAAATTTATTCAATGACCAGTTCTTGACATCTATTTTCATACCATATAACAACATTTTGCATCCCTAAAATGATTTAAATATTTTTAGAAATGTATATTGAATGTTATCTAATAACTATAATAACCTTTTATTATAATTTAATATTATTGTTCACTGCAGTTAATACAATCTACATTAATGGAGATTATGACAAATATTGTTCTTTCCTTCCCATTTAGGAAATCTTTCTTTTAAATAAATTTAACAAATGTATCATGTGAAAATAACAAGAATAACAAGGAAAAATTAATTCAGAAATGAATTGCATGCTGCACTTGCATTAAATTTAAATTAAATTTGCATTAAATGACGAAAATTGAAAATGATGGGTTTTAGACGGAATAAACCGGTAAAAACACGGTTTTTACCACTGTCATGTCAAAAACCAGTTTTTGACGTCAAAAACCCAACCCTAAAATCAGTATAGTAATTTATCTACGATCTCCGTATGCTTGGCTATCCTATCCTACAAAAACTACAAATTTTCATATGGAAGATATATTATAAAAAAAACAAGAACCGATAACCCCAGTGTTTGTAAGTGAATAGTAAAAAAACAATGCACAAACTATAAAGATAGTTAAAATACTTTAATTAATTTCAAAACATAATTTTATAATCAATGAAATTTCCGGTACTGATGTTTATCAATGTTAAGACCTATTTTAACACGCAGTTTTTCTCAGTACCTGAAAAAACAAAAACAGCAAAGTAGAAAAAGCCTGTTTTCATAAGCACAAAGTGTTGAATTTCATCAAGTACCTCAAAGTTGATTTAAATATTTCTGGATATTCTGTTGGTATTTTAATCTAGAAGGAAATTATGGATTTTCCCTTGAAATATTATTTCCTGTTGAAATTGTCATATCTTTTTAACAGATATAAAATAAAAGATATATTTTGATGACAAACCTCGATTGTTCTGCAACCTGTAGATTGAGAACCGCTGAGTTACAGTATAAACGCACCCGCCACATTTGTTATACAATTTCCAATTTGTTTCGTCTGTCCTGGAAAAAAATGAATCCTAACTGTACAGCAGTAAAAAAAGATATGTGTCCATGTGTGATGCAACCTGTTTGCTTGCACATATTTTTGTTTCCTTTTCTTTTCACATTATGTTTGTAGACAGAAGTGAACTCATAAATTTTAGACTGGAACAGTTTTTATGTTATAGTTTATTTGGTACTACTCTGTTATCCCGTCGACCAAAATACTTTCGCCAAATTATAAGATTAAATGCCAATAATGGATGGTCGTGAATGTCAATTCAACGACATTAAATACAATACACGTGTTTAAACCATCATTAAGTGGTTTTTATTTAGGCTTTTTATTTGTATTTTTATTAATATTCTACTAATTATTTGTTTTTTTATTTTTTTAAATTGAAATCACTTCAATATGTATAATTTGGCTATTAGTTTAGTGATTTGTATAATTTGGCAAAATCGGTCAACGGGATAACAGGGTAGTACCATTTATTTATATTATTGTTTTTACATTTTATGGGATTGCAAAAGTATGGTCCACAGAAAAGTAATACAGTAGACTCCCTTAAATCTGAAATCCTAAAATCTGCACATAACTTATGGATGTAAACAATGAAACATTCAGTTCTGATATAGGGGCAAAATTTGACTTTTTAAAATTTTATATCAATTCAATATATATTTTAATTTGTAATTCTTGTTACTTTTACTGAATTCATGTTTTTCATAAAAGAAGAATAAATTTATTTCTGAAAAAATTCAAGATATTGCTGCTATCACTGGCAATCACATTCTTGTTTCCAAATATATTTATGTATTAATCAAACTTTTTTGCTTATTATGTATCTGAAATAAAACTTCCTTAGTTTATGATTTTGATGTGAATTAGTAATTACCTGTATGAGGCAAATTTCATTGAATAATTTAAGAAAAATACATTTTATCATTATAATGAATATTTAATTACAGATTATTGAATAGTAACTTGACCTTTGCTTTTAATATTTAAATTATATAGTTTTATGTTATTTTAGTTTATTACTTATTTTATTATGTTGTAAGCATACATTATAGTTTTAATTGCATTATTAATTATATTCATATTACTGATTAAAAAATGTAAACAAAGCAATAACCAGAAATCTGCAAAATTCTAAAATCTGCACAACCTCTGGTCCCAAGCTGTGCAGATTTGAGGGAGTCCACAGTAATTAATGCTCTTTTAGAATAGATGCTTTCAGTTGTGATGCCAGATATGAGATTTTGCTTGGATACTGACTCCAAACAAACCTTTGTATGCTGTGTTTTCTATTTTTATTTCTATATTTATATTCATATCTTGCAGATATATGTTTTAGCCCCAAAGCAGAATATGCCTAAAAGTGTGATGTACATCTCAGAACAACGAATTGCTCTGCAGAACATTTCAAATAATCATTTAAGTATTCCACTATTCAATCAAGGGAAATATCAGAAAAATTCTCAAAGGTACCGAAAATTTAAAAAATCAGTCATAAATCTGAAAATTTTTATCTGTGAATTTCGGCAAAGGGTCACCCCCCCCCCCCCCCCTGAAAAAAAAATTGTCAATTGTGCAAAGAAAAATCTCCAATTTCATCAGAGGATCATGGAAAAAATGGTAAATTTTGTCAAAAGATCACAAAAATGCTACAATTTTTTCAAAAAATAGTGAAAAAATGGCAAATTCCATTAAATGATTATGATAAAACAGCAGATTTCTACAAATAATCATTTAAAAAACGACAAATTTCGCTAAATTTTTTTTTAAAAAAGCTGTAAATTTCATTTTTAGAAATGCAAAAAAAGCAGCAAATGTAAAAAAAGTGCGAAAAAACAACATATGTCTTCAAAAAAGTGCGAAAAAATCAATTTTCGTTTCATCAAAACACACAAAAAAAGGCACATTTCGTCACAAAAAGACAAAACCCCCTGCTGGAATAAGCACATTTCATCAAGAGTGCGAAAAAACGCCGCATTTCATCAAAGAGGTGCATACAAACATAATTAGTATCTAGAGTAGATGCTCATTCCTTCAGAACATTTTTGACTAGCCGAATTTCGTTGCAGAACATTGCAAAGTATTCTGATTTGGGGTGCTTTAGTACTTAAAATGCAATGGTAAAATTTTCTATGATTTATATTTGATAAGAAATTAAGCATAGCAGCTGTTTGTTCGGCGTCACTTTCCAAGCAAAACGTTATGACTTACGTCACACTGAAAGTGTCTATACTGTGAAGAATTTAATTTTTAAAAAGTAAACCATATTTTGTGTTAAAATAAATTTCATGTGAAAATATGTTCATTTGTTTTCTCCAAAATGCAATATCCATTCTATCACCAAAAGCAATGCAGATTCTAAAATGCCATACATGTAGTTTTGCATTAGAACTCAGATGTAATGTAATCTGGGGAATTTTCCATCTTTTTAATTAAGCCCTCTGTCCCTGCCTGCGAAGACGTTCACGAGCTAATGCTATTCCTATGGGGAAGCATTTTTGTAATAACTCTTTCGCATTTTGACATTTTTAAATAATTTTTTTTTTTTTTTTTTTAGTTTATAGCTCAGGTCCCTCTCAAGATCGCTCCTTGATTACTTTTTCGATTTTGGTCGCAGGTATTTTCTAAAAAGTTAGTTTCACTTTCAGAACCGGTTCAGAAAGTGAAAGTAACCATATAAAAAATATCTGCAACCAAAATCAAAAAAGCAATCACAGAGCAATCTTGAGCGGGACCTAGCTATCCACTGCAAAAAAAATTATTTAAAAATGTCAAAATGCAAAAGAGTTATTACAAAAATGCTTCCCCATAGGAATAGCATTAACTCGCGAGCATCTTCACGGGCAGGGACAGGTGGGCATTAAAACTGTTCTAAAAAAAAAAATAAAAAAAAAAAAATTTATTTCAATGAACAGTCCAAAATATTTTTATTTAGAAAAAAAAAAAAAATTTTTAGTAATTGCCAAAATGTAAAATTCCTTTTAGCCTCTGAAATAAAAAATAATAATAATAATAATAAAATCCATCCTTTTTTTCAAAGAGTTTTATTGGAAACCTTGCACTGTTTTATTTTAACTGAATGTAAAGGACATGTACAAGTTCCTTTTGTTATGAATAGATACTTTGTCAATTACAGTCAACTCCCTCTAAATCGCAACCCAATAATCTGCACACTATTCAACTGCCATTAACTTTGTAAGAGGAATTCAAAACGGCAGCAATTTGATTGACAATTGGTATTCAGTTTTTTCTTTTCAAAATTTTTACATTTTAATGCAGTAAAGCTTCATTTTTCAATAATAATAATAATAATCAGGTTTTTTATGTGTTTGTGCAGCCAGCATTTAGACAGTGATGGTGATATTGAGTTTGTTGGCTTTAATTTGAATAAAGTACAAAAATCTGTGGATCTTTTATGTTTGCAAAACATTCACTAACTGTGTTGACTGGTTTCTTGAATGGAGAAAATGCAGTTGAATGGATGTCCCCCAAGATAGAGCTCCAAATGCATAAAAAATTACCAATGATGATGTTATAAGCATTACACTCAAAGTTTTATAATCCGTACACCCATAATTCACAATTTTCTATAATTCGCATTACTTTACGAATGTAAACAATGAAATAAATAGTTAAGAAAATTTACAAATTAGTGATCCAAAAACGATTTTTTTAAACAAATAATAAAAAAAAAGAAAAAAAAAATCATAATAAAACATTCTTTTTTAAAGTATAACTTTAATTTTATTAACAGTAAAAAACAAACTATATTGCAGAACCTATATAATTATTTTTATTTAAATGCACATAATTTTTTAATAAAATAACTTTAAAAAGCAAAAGCCATTTTTTGAGATAGCCTATTAAATTAATTTTTAGATTTCATATTTATTTTTTCATATTATACTGATTATAGAATTAAAACACCATCTAGGAATAATAAAATGACAAGTAATCTATAATGTTCTATAATCTGCAATATTCCATAATCCACACAACCTTTGGCACCAACTTTTGCGGATTATAGAACTTTGACTGTACTGTGTTAAACTCTATTGAAAATTGTGATAATTCTGGCAGACATTAATGAGGAGAGTGAAAAAGTAACTTTTTTTTTTATTTTCTCGAAAGACATAAAAAAAGAGCAATATATATCCAAATGAGGGTTTGCTGTGTAATTGCTTTAACTGATATATTTGAAATATGTTTCATATGTATGAAAAAATTTATTGTCTTCCCAATTAATAAAAATTGATGATAGATAGATCAATATTTAACATGGTTTGAAATATTTTTTATATTTTAAACCATACTTAATTCTATTTTATTGGTGTGTTTTAGATACCTATAATGGTGGATTGAGTAAAAGAAATATGATGAAGAAGATACTTTAAAATACCCATTAAAAAATTACATTTGATAATCTTTAATTTTTAAAAAAAATAATTATTTCACAGTTAGGAAATTTAAATAAGTATAAACATTTTATTATAAACAGTGGAGTGCTGATTATCTTTTTCCTATGCAAATCTGTATTTGAAATAATAAAATATGCAATAACTAATAATAAATTTTCCTGCATTACCAAGCTACTATTATTTAAAATATTAACGTTCCTGCACCTATGAGCTAAGCTCACCAACCAGCGAATAATCTGATGAGAACTGCAGAAAAATTAAATTAAAATCAAAAATATAATTATACTTTTAAAGTAATAAAGATAAAAGAAAACATTGACTGTAATAAATGTAATTAAGTATAGATCGACAAAATATATGTTATAAAAATGCAATATGAACACAATAGAATATAGAATGAAAAGTAAAATTCCAATAAATGTTAGAATTACATCAGATTTTGGACAGGAATTGGAAAAACTTTAGTAGCCTTTGGGGCCCCCTGAATATCAGGTAACCTGGGCCTGTGCTCTGAATACCCTGTCATAAATCAGGCAATGATGGTAAATTTAATGTATAAAATTGAAGCTGGTGTTATACACAATTAAAGTGAAAAAACTTCTTTAAACACCATAAAATAAGTTAACTGCGCAAGGCCTTTCGAAAGAACTTAGTCTTTCTTCGTCAGGCACAAAAAAGACGTGCGTCTACTATGAATGTAGCGGCACGTCTAATAGTAGACGCACGTCTTTTTTGCGCCTCACGAAGGAAGACTAAGTTCTTTGGAAAGGCCTTGCGCAGTTAACTTATTTTATGGTGTTTAAAGAAGTTTTTTCACTTCAACGATGGTAAATTTATTTACGTATTATACTATCAATAAAAGATAAATCAAGCAGCGTTCAAAATCTTTGGTGGTCTACTAGTCTGAGACCACCAAAAATTCAATCTGACCACTGATTTAAATAATTTAGTTGTCCACACCAGTAAGTCCCTCCCCCCCCCTCTCTCTCTGACAAATTTACGTAAATTTTCCTGTCGCTGAAATACTGAACCAAACTACAAAATTTTATTTTAATTAAAAAAAATACACTAATCCTTGTAATCAGTTGAGATAAATGATTAGAAATAAAATACATAATTAATAATGTCACAATTTTTGTTTATGTGCTGTATACTTTTTTTTATACTTATTGCAAATTATAATTTTACATTTTATTATTCTGAAAATTTTGGATAACTGTAAAGGAAGTTTGGTTTATATTCTAGTAGGAGGAGGGGTGTCAGTCAATGGGTCAGGGGTGCCCAGAGAGGGGTTTGGCGACGCAAGATGCGTCATAAAATTTAGTTTTGGGGGGGAATTTGAGAAAAAGTTCATTTTTTTGGGGGGGGGGGAGGATTTTTAAATTCTTAATATTTCCCTTTTTTTATTGTTAAAAAAAATCTTGATTTTTTAATATCACTTTTAAATTTTTTCAACATTTAATTTCCAGGAAAGTTCCTGTGTTTTTTTTCTTTAAATTCTAGGTAAGGGTAATAAGAACTCATTCTGCTGTACTCAACTCGCTATCTTTTGTAAATCTTGATTTTTTTAAATATCACTTTTAAATTTTTTCAACATTGAATTTTCAGAAATGTTCCTGTGTTTTCTTTCTCTGAATTCTAGATAAGGGCAATATGAACTCATTCTGCTATGCTCAACTCGCTGTCTTTTGAATGTGCAGTAGATTATAAGTAGAATGTATTTTACAATTGATATTCTGTTTAAAGGAGGGGGGCATCAATGTTAACGTATGAAGTTTTTTTGGGGGGGGGGAATTTGCGTCATTGGGTTTGGGGGGGATGGTCACCACTGCAATGGGTTAAAGATACTTAATATAATTTTTTGCATCAGGCTAGTGATGATGACTGTGGACCACTAAACTATCATGCTTACTGGTCCTTGGGACCAGTAACTTCTTTTTAATCAATTCTACTCCTGTCAAGAATTTTAAAACACCAATGAAATATGTTTAAAATTAAAAATATGACTTAAGTAAAACTGATATTTTTAATTCATTACATCATATTAATATAATTTTATTAGTATAATAAAAGTGTTGCATTCAATATTGTTGCTAATAAAACATGCATTCTTGTATAAGAATAGTAATTATTTATGCAGATAGGCTTAGCCACCACAGGATTATTCAACACACCCAAGACTATTCCAAACATACACTGCTCAAAACAATTAAAGGATATTGCAGTTTTAGGTGGATTTTGTATCTGGGAAACTTTTTAGCTGATTGATACATGGTCGACAGACATAGTAGGTTATATGAGAATATATTACACATGTTTGGCAGAAAAAAATGCATTTTATTGCGCATTTGTGTACAACAGGAAAAAAACACAATTTGTGCATATGAGAAAAAAAGAATAAGAAAAGGTGTTTTCTTCAAAGAAAATCATTTTCAGTAGGGGGTATGGTTTCCACGGGCAGCCAGCAACGTTGAACACCTTTGAGGCATGGACTCAATGAGGCTATTAATGACGAGTTGGGGTATTCTGCCCCACTCTTCCAGAAGAGCTCTTTTCAGTTCTTGGAGAGTTTGTGGGGGTTGTTGGCAGCCAGAAACTCGTCTTCCTAGAGCGTCCCAAAAGTGCTCGATTGGATTCATGTCTGGAGAACACGCTGGCCATTCCATTCGAACGATTCCTTCCTCGAAAAGGAAATCCTCCACCAGGTTTGCACGATGGGGCCTGCAGTTATCATCCATTAAAATGAAGTTATCTCCGATTGCTGCAGCGTAAGGGACTACAATAGGTCTGAGGATCTCATCCCTATATCGGCGACCAGTCAGAGCTCCATCTCGAATGATATAGAGGTCAGTGCGCCCATCAATGGAGATGCCACCATACACCAACACTCCTCCATTGCCAAATCTGACCCTTTCGTGCACGAACGCAGGATTATTCCTACTGCCACGGTCCCTCCAGATGAAAATACGCCTATTATCCGGATGCACAGAAAAACGGGACTCGTCAGAAAACAGAATATTGCTCCATTCATTTCTCCTCCAGTTGACATGCTCGGTTGCCCACTCCCTGCGGTCACGACGATGCCTTGATGTTAATCTAACACATACCATCGGTCGGCGAGCATACAGACCTACAGCATGGAGCTGGTTTCGGACAGTCTGAGTTGAAATCATGGTGCCTGTAGCCGAGCGAAGGTGTTGTTGGAGAAGAGTAGCATTCATGTTTCGGTGTCTCCGAGCTGTTAACACTAAATACCGATCTTCATTGGGCGTTGTTGCCCATCTACGACCTTGCCCTGGTCTTCAACCTGCACATCCACTCTCCAAAAAACTTTTCCTGATCCTGGAAATGACACTTTGTGATACTCCAATGGCTTGCGCTACTTCGGCTTGAATTTGGCCCCCTTCTAACCTACCAATAATTCTCCAAGCTTCTGAATCTGTCAAATGACTTAGCTGAGACATCGTACTCATCGAAACAAAGCAATCACTGAATGCCGATCATCCTTGTCTTCATTCTCTTTTATCCAGTTGAAAGTCAAATTTCATTCGCTGCCGCTGAAGCGACATTTTTGACGTCAAACTCAAAATTTGCATACTCCACAGTTTGAAAACCAGAAAAATTTGCATTTGTGATTCTCTTCTTCAATTTTCGGCAAAAAAATTTCGTTTATATCTTTATTTTATATAAAACTTCAAATATCCTTTAATTGTTTTGAGCAGTGTATATAATATGATACTTTTTTCATGTCATATAAGAAATTAATAATATTTTGAAAAATGCTTCAGGAACCCTATTTATTTTCTAATTTGTATATTACATTTATCGTTATTAATATTGTTGTTATTGCGCAAGCAGGGCCCGACTTAGACAGCGGGGGGCCCTGGGGCAAACATTATTAGGGGGTCTCCTTCTATCTTAAAATTGTCTTTGAACAGATTTTTTTACTAAAATTAAAATTCAAACCTATTGTATGTATGCATATATTTCATACCAAGTACTATTCACATCTAATATACATAATAGCAGAAGTTAGATAATTTTAACTATTAGCTTTTTTTTTATGATGTAACTAGTACTTAAGGGAGCGTGGGACACGGAAACAGAGGGGGTAGGAGAAAAAATACCCCTTAAAACTGGAAAAAAAAGAAGTTTGGTCATATTTCGCCATTTTTTATCATTTGGCACTCTTTCAATGAAAAACTTTTCTCTCCTTGCGGGGCCCTCCTCAAGTTGGGAGACCCGGGGCAATTGCCCCGCATGCCCCTGCGTTAGTCAGGCCTGTGTGCAAGCAATAAAAGAAGAATATTGTACAGCTTTGTAAAACTAAATTTCTAAAATTTGCACATACATATCATCCTTCTGAGTAACCGTAGATGGCGCCACTATACAAAGTGAAAAGAGTAATTTCAGTCTCTATAACTAATTATATAAAATGTTGCCTTTCCTTTTTTTTTTACTGTTATGGAATTTGTCAGTCACACAATTAATTTCAATATACTTTTTCTTCATATGGTTTATGCATGTAAAGAAATATATGTATTCAGCACTACATTCCCATTTATATATTGAATGTGGAAAAAATAAGTGTGTCTGTCAAAATTAAGGGAACTGTTGCCTTTCCTAGCAA
Organism: Maratus speculifer; assembly: GCA_964019185.1. Lineage (NCBI taxonomy): Eukaryota > Metazoa > Arthropoda > Arachnida > Araneae > Salticidae > Maratus > Maratus speculifer. The sequence continues at coordinate 101,401,102 of OZ025303.1, forward strand.
AATGAAAAAAGAGAAATATTGATATTTTTCAATTATAAAAGGAAGTCAAACTATTTAATGCGGCACAGGTTCTGATTTTTGCATTGGCCAAAGCCTTAGGTTTTTTTTTCTTTTTTTCAATTTTTTCCATATGTTGCAGGTAAAGAAATACATGCATTCAGCACTACATTTGCATTTATTTATTGAATGTGAAAAAAAGAAGTTGTCAAAATGTCTACTATGTGAACTGTTGCCTTTCCTTGCAAACTAAAAAAAAAAGAGAAATATTAATATTTTTCAGTTATAAAAGAAAGAAAAACTATTTAACACAGCACAGATTCTAATTTTTGCATTGGCCGAGGACTTACACTTTATTTATATATATATATATATATTAGGGTGGAGCGAAAAAAAATTTTTTTTGAAAATCAAAAACGGGTAGGTGCCAAAAGTTGCTTTTATACAGTATAACTTCTTTAATCCGGAATCGTACCAATCACGGCGATTCCGAACTATAGAAAATTCTGGATTACAGATGCTTTTGAAACTAGAATGCATTTTGACAAATAACAATACTAATATCAGTCATTAATATAACAAAGTAAGAATGCTAATAACTTGATAATTTAAAATAAAAAATGCTGAGAAATTGCAATTAAAAATACCTTAAAGGAAATAATAATCACGGAAATATAGAATAAAATTCATAGTGTCGCCATCTGTTGTAAATTATGATAAACAATAACTATGTTTTTTTTTTTTTTTTTAAACGATGTTTCCGATTTATAAATTATGGAATAAATAAAATATATCACTAAAGTGATGACGTAAAAATAACCAGTAAACTAACTTTCTAAAAAGAAACAATATATTATAAAGAAAAAAATAAAATATACCAGACATTAAAAAAAAAAAAAGTTACATTCAAAATAGTGACATATTTAAAATGGTGCTACGTAAGGTTACTGTTATGAAAAATTTAACTATAAGTCTTAGAAATGTGAAATTCAATCACAAATTCAATTAAAATAATATTATTTTGAAATAGTACTTAATGCATAGTACATATATAATAGTACATAAAATGAAAAAATGATATCTGAATTCGCGCTCTTTTGGCGCCATCTGTTGTCACTTAATGATAAGATAATTAAGATAAGAATAATATAATATTAATGACGAGATTATACAATATTAAAAAATAATGAATGATTAAAATGATATTAAAAATTGATGCCGGTAGCGGATTTTTCTGCTTGAGTAGCCAGTGTTTTTCGAGGCACATATCGCCAGAAGAGTGCGGTTTCATCCGCATTATAAATCTGCTCTAAAGTTAAATTTTCTTCTTCAATAATTTTTGTTTAATCATCAACAAAAAGATCTGCTGCTTCGTAATCTGCACTTATTTTTTCACCATAAATTCGAATTTGGCGTATACCATGATGCTTTTTAAATTTATCTAGCCATCCAGTTGTATATTCGCATGGCGTATTTAAACCCATTTCTTGATGGAATCTTTTAGCCTGCGCTATAATCATGGGTCCGGTCAGCGGCACATTTTCGCTCCTCCTCTGTTTAAACCAGTCAATCATAACTTTATCCCGATCGGGATTTTTTGCATTTTTCAACGTTTTACGTTTCGCCATTTCAATAAGCAAGTCGCTGTCCGCAAAAAACGATAAAATTTCCTCCTTTTGTTTTATGATGTCATACACTGTCGATTTTCCAATCGCATATTCGTCACATAAATTACGAACAGAAGTCCCATGACTATGCTTTTTTAACAGTTCCACTTTTTCTGCAATTGATAGCGTGCTGTGTTTTCTTTTTTTCCCCTTCACGGGAATTAAATTATCAATTCGCTGGTAATTCATGCTGGGTTTTTTTTTTCCAAATATATCGGACTTTGATAACAGAACACTACGAATAACAATCAAAATGGCGCACTAACCCGCACACGGTAGAGTAAATGCAAAGCAATAAACTAATGTTGCCATACAAAAGATGTAAAAAAAAAAAGAATTAAAAGAGTGATGCCGAATATTTTTTCATAATTTGATCTTTATTCTAGCTATTTCTTTCAAAGGAAAGGAGTAATGTGATTGGCTGTTTTAATTTTTTTTTTGGAAACGTATTCGCATACTGTGGTGGCGCCATCTGTGATCAAAAAGGGAAAATAAAAGAAAAAAAATGGATTAAAAGTTCCGAAGTGTCCGGATTACAGAAGTTTCCGGATTATAGATGTCCGGATTAAAGATGTTATACTGTACTAGTACATCAACTGCGTGAAATTTTGCCGCTGAAAAAAAATGGCTTGAGTCTGCGCTTTTGCTCCAAAAATCGAAATTTTGGATAAAATTTGTCATTTTTTGACATTTTTTCAAAAAAATTAAAAAATTTCTACAGAGCTGGTTAGTATTTAAAAGTGTTGCTTAGACCTTTATATTTATCTGCTTAACATATTTAAACTATGAAACAATATGTTTATTCCCTATAGCTGGAGCAAAACAGACAACTTTTAGTAAGAAAACAGCATTACCACTCTATTGGGTTATATAACGAATTGTTGTTTTTAATGCAGCTCTTGTTTTCAAAACTACCTTGGACATGCGTCGTGAAGGTGGCTATACTTTCTATACCATCCGGCCCAACTATTCGATTATCTTAGTACAGTGTTTTATTTATACATTGATTTGTGATTTTCTTTATAAAAATTTGGCATGTTTTCGATGCTTCCACCTTGTTCATCAGTTCTTTGCATCCATATGCTGATGTAACTATCTTCATGTATATTTTTACAGTTTATACAAAAAAAATGACAAGCAGAGTAATGCACGGGAATATTATTCAAGGGATCTATTCGACCATCTACTATATTTATCAAACTTACATTCATTTGATGAATAATGATTGGAAGTTCTGTTAAAACAACATTTTTTCAGTCAATTGTATTTTTTTTTTTACGTAATGATTTGCTTCAAAAATGATTTCAGATATTTCAACTATAAGTATGCCATCATTTATTCTACTTTTGCATTTTTTATATGTTGAGAAGCGAGCTGTTTAATGCGATGGTGATCGTCAGCGAGAATTGCAATGAAAATTTGTTCTCCATGTGTAAAGCAACCGCTGTTGTAAATAACTTTTTTTTGCATTAGTTTTATGCCGTTTTCTAAGTGTTTTCGTATCCAGTTAATTTTCTATTAACTTTTAGATCCCCTTTTTATGAGTGGACAACATTTAATGGTGAAATGTTCTGGGCATAAACTTATAATGCATTGTGCTTTATGAGGGAATGGACGGATATCGACTATAAGTGCTCATTTAAAATTAGAAGAATTTTATTTGTCACTGTGAACCATTTTGCATGGGGTAAGCTTAGAATTGTCTATATGATATTGAATCATTCGCTACTTCAACTCCAGTGAATTTCCTCTGCGTCAATTATTAGAGAAGTCGATATAATACGTTCTAAGCTACATGGATTCACTGGAGCAATAAGGAAAATCTTTGTCTACGTAATATTCACTTCCTATTGCAATTTTTTTTTATATAAAATAGAGAAATTATTTTCTCAAATTGAGAAAAAGATACTCAGAACAGACTAGAAATTTCTGTCGGAGATTGCAAAGCTAATTCATAAAGAAAGCTATTTCTCAAAGAATGGGGAATAAAAATTTAGAAAAAATCTCACAAAAAAGACAGCTCATAAAGTTAACAAAATTTTCCGCTTTATATAAGCACAGATTGGCAATCAGCATCTATAGGTTCACTCACCAAATCTATAATCCAAGTTTATACCGCAAGATGTTTTATACCAAATGTACTACACACCTAAATAATAGATCTAAAATCTTATTAGAAATTACTAGACTACGGAACAACACAGGAAATGACATAAAGCATACTAAAACTTCTTTAGAAATATTGTTGTTTTACACGCAAATTTTGTTTGCAATCCTCTGTGACGATCGTCATAATATTAAACAGGTAACTTCTCAGCATATATTCAACGTAATAGGTTCAATAAATGATGGCATACTAGAAATTGAATTCATACAATCAATTTTTAGGCAAATCATTGCATATAAAATGTAATTCATTGAAAGAATGCTGTGATAACAGAACTTCCAATCATAATGTACTAATTGCATGAAATTTTAATGAAGATAATAGACTGCTGACTAGGTTCAATTAAGAACATACCCAATACATTACTCAGCTTCTCTTCTATTATACATGGTATAAAAATATACGTGCAGCAGGTCACACCAGCATGATTCAAATCATCCAAAGTCTATGAATACAAAGAAGAGATAAATTACTTTGATATATAGAAAACTTATACTCGCCTTCGGGAAAAAAAAATAACAATTCAATACATAAATAAAACACTGGGCCTAGATGATTGGGTGGTTGAGACGGGTGGGATAATGCAACCACCTCTATGAGTTATATACACAGTAGTTTTGAAAGCAGCTAGGTAAGAAATGCATTCAAAAGAACATTTCGTTGTATGCTCCAATAGAGAGATTAACGCTGATTTTTCACAAAAAGTTGTCAGAATTGCTCCAATTATACAGACTACAGATATTGTTTTATAGTTTAAATATGTTAAGCAGATAAATATAAAGGTCTAAGCAACACTTTTAAATACTAACCAGCTCTGTAGGAATTTTTTAATTTTTTTGAAAACATGTCAAAAAATGAAAAATTTTACCCAAAATTTCGATTTTTGGAGCAAAAGCGCAGACTCAAGCCATTTTTTTTCAGCGGTAAAATTTCACGCAGTTGATGTACTAGTATAAAGGCAACTTTTGGCACCTACCCGTTTTTGATTAAAAAAAAAATTTTTTTTTCGCTCCACCCTAATATATATTATATGGATTATGCATGTAAAGAAATAATGTGTTCAACACTACATTTGCATTTATTTATTGAATGGGAAAAAAAAAAAGAATTTGTCAAAATGACTATTATGTGAACTGTTGCCTTTCCTTTCCTAGCAAAAGAAAAGAAAAAAAAATGATATTTTTCAATTATAAAAGGAAGTCAAACTATTCAACATAACACGGGATCTTATTTTCGCATCGGCTAAGAACTTACATTAATTTTTTTTATTTTTATATTTTAGGGTTTTGTATGTGTGAGAGAGGGGGGGGGGAAGTCAGCTTAACTCATTTTAAAAATGAATTTATTAGGTTAGATTATCGTATGAATTTTAATTAAAAATCAGATCGATTTAATAAATATTTAAATTCTTACTTAATAATTTATATTTTGCGCAAATGTTACCAAGTTATAAATTTCCAATTTACTAAATACTGTCAACTTTTATGCTTTTTTCCTAGCACTATTTTTCAATATAAAAAATCACCTTCTTTAATCTCCACTTTTGTCAATTAAATCTTTTTTTATTTATTTATTTATTTATTTTTTTTTTTAAGTAGGAACCCTAAAATTCTTGATGTGTCTTAGCCCCCCCCCCCCCACCCGAATTATGTGACTCTGGTTTAAAAAGATTTTTAAATGTTTATTAACACTGTACATGGATTTTTAGATATTTCTAATATTACATTAAATATAATTTTTTCGCTGATATTTTATAGTATAAAATGAAATGCAGCACAATGAAATCTCCCTCTCTCTCTCTCTCTATATATATATTTTCTTTTAAATAACAAAAAACTTGAAGGCTCATTTCATGTGCAGATGTATCAAATATATAATAAAGAGCATGTACAACATTTAAATCTCTTTCTTCAATACAAAAAAAGAAAGCTTTACCATTTATAAAACATCGAAGTGAAGATTAATATGAACATGAAAAGAAGCCATTTATATAGGTAATGGTGCTGGGTGTATTAAAAATTTTAAAAAATTACAATATCTTACAATATAATTGCCATATGTGTAAAAATAAGGTGTCAAAATATTCATACTGATTTTTTTTTTTTTTTAGCATCCGATGCTATTTCATTCAGACAAGCTAAAAATGTTGTGTCATCAGCCCTGAATTTTCTAGTCAACCGATTTTGATAATTATTTTTTTAAATGAAAGCTATTTATTTGTAGCTGTGCCCATTTTAATTATTTTTTAATTTATTTCCATTTTTATATTTTATTTTTAATTTTAAAAGCTTTTTCATGACATTTCTTCAAAATGGTGGCAACACAGTTTAGCTTTTCTGTCGATAATAAAAATTTATTTTCTAAAATGATTGCGTATAATTATGCACTAATTGAGTTAAAAATATATATATTTACTGAGAAATAATATTAATAATGTAAATAAAATGACAGAAAATAATTTATGATAAAAATTAATGTCTAAATCAAAATAATAGAAATTTCAAATGAGGAAAATTGTGTCATTCAGCAAGCAGATAAAAGGGAATTACAATATTATTATGGAGGCCTTTTTCATAAACAGTAACTTTTAAAGAACATTTGAAGAGAAAATGACGTCACTATTTAAAACATTGTATTTTTACTCATAACGATATTAGGTACTACTCTGTTATCCCGTCGACCAATTTCGCCAAATTATACAAATCGCCACATTAATAGCCAAACTATACATATTGACATAATTTTTATTTTAAATAACGAAAAAATAAATAATTAGTAGAATATTAATAAAAATATTAATAAAAATCACTTAATGACATTTTAAACACATGAATCGTATTTAATGTCATTGAATGTGACATTCACGATCATCCATTATTGGCATTTAATCTTATAGTTTGACGATAATTTTTTGGTCGATGGGATAACCTAGTAGTACCCGATATTATTTTTTTTCTTTTTTTAAAAAATAAAGCTATTTTTCTGTGTGCATATAAAATAAAATTTCTGGATTTCGCCGGCACTCATATTACAATTTTAACTGTAGATATGCGAATATATGAATGCAAAATTGTAACTGGCAAATTTGACATTTACTTTGTAAATATATTTATTATATATTGATTCAATAATGTAATTACTTTTGCTTTTTTTTAAACCAAATCGATCGGGTCTTTTAAACATTTCATTCGTCGAATTCGACGGGATTCCATTCGTTTCATTGTTAAATTGCATTTCCTTTTACTCAGAGTCTATAAAAAAGGCGTTTAAACAAAAGAAAAAATCCGTTTTTGATGAATCTAGTCTATGAAGAAGTAGCACGTCATGTTGTATCTTTTTATTATTCCGCAATTCCAGTGTCTCAGAGAGAAATTGTTATTCAATTGGGTATTTCACGCCGTTCTGTTTGTTATTATGTTGATAAACACAAGAAAAATGAAGTTAGTTCATTGCAATCTAAACGGGGTCGCCCTTCTAAAAAACTTCTATCGATTTTTTTTTTTTTTTCTAATCGGAGGCGAAACTGAATTCTGCAATGGTAAAATCTACATTCATCTTGTTTTTTTTTTTTTTTTTTTTTTTTTTTTTTTTTTTAAATATTTTCAAAAAAAAAAAAAAAATTTCAATTATGAGTAAATAAATTATATTGAGACTTTGTTTCCATTAATTATGCAGAAAATATTTAAGTTGCTTAAATTTGAATTTCTTGTGAGATGGATATAAATATGTAAACACATAAATAAGCAAAAGATGCTTGTAATTATAGAGATAATACATGGAATTTATTTAATATAAAGATACTCTAAAATTGAAAAAAAAATGTTTGTTAATGTGATTCTTAACCGCTGTTCCTTTTTTCAATTTGAAGCATTTTTATTTCTGTTATTATTGTCTTTATTTGTGACATTTGAATAATACTCTCTTATAAAAATATTTAATGATTTACATTTATAATGTATTTTTCTTTGTTACGAACATACGACTAAATTTAGTTACCATTAAAATTATTTGCGTATCGGAATTGGTTTATTTACTGTGCTTCTGATTCACAATAGATGGCGCCACTACGTTTATTCTATTACGAAATTCGTGAAAGATGTACACTGTACAAGGTACAAGATCATCAGTGCAACCGACATTTTACTTCTTAATTTCATGATGTTGATTTTAATCATTAATGGCAAACTTGTAATTGTATAAATATTTGGGCCTTACTATCAATGAAAAATTAAAAAAATATTGCAATGTGCTATTTAATATTTGTTGTATCAAGTAGAGATGCACCGAATATCTGGCTCTTGCCAGATATCCTGCTTATTCGACGCTGAAACCGAATATTCGGTCTGGCCAAATACTTTAATATCCAGTTGCCAGATAGTCACTCATTTTTTAAATTATATTTTTAACATTATCAAGAAAAGTTACTGGAAAATTAATTTGCTTGTTACCAACTTCCTACATTCCGCCCATTAGCAACAATGCGAAAATAAAGAATTTTCGCAAAAATGAAATTATATGGTTACATATAAATGAAAATATACTATTTAAATTATATTTTACTAGACGGTTGCCCGCCCTCAGTAGCCCGAAGACTATCTGAATGCCAGTTCTACAACCCCACACATTCACGTTTCTGTGCCATGTCTCGTCAGTTTCCGGCAGATATGTTTGATCGGTGTTCTGGGGTTTCGTTTGCATATCTTTTTTTATTGTTAATGAAGAGGTCTTCCATTTGTTCTTCCATCTGTTCTTCTTTCTGTTCTTCCATCTGTTCTTCCATTTGTTCTTCCATTTGTTCTTCCATTTGTTCTTCCATTTGTTCTTCAATTATATTCGACGATTCACTGTTTGAGAGCCTATCTGTCCTTTTATTTATAGAAGTTCAAAATGAAAAAAGATTTTCTTAGCAGACGATTTTTTGTGATAAATACATTATCTGTTTTATATTTCTTCTGCTTTATTCCTTTTATTTATAGAGTTCAAAATGAAAAAAGATTTTCTTAGCAGACGATTTTTTGTGATAAATACATTATCTGTTTTATATTTCTTCTGCGTTTACCTAAGCTGTGTAAAATCTCTATAAATAAAAGGTATAGAGGATGAGAGCCTATCTGTGCCTCAATTAATTATCCTCGGAATTCCTTTTATATATATAGATTAAAAATACGAAATAGGAGCACTAGGCTCTCAATATTTTAAGGTATAATCTTTTACGTTTTTTATCACTAATATTTCCTATTACTGAGAATAAGCGTTAACTCTTCTGGTAATCTTTTTTTTCGTTTTTACTTCATTTGTAAAGTAACAAGTAAGAAAAAACATGCATTAAGCATAGATTATGAAGCACTTTCCAACGCTTCATGAAATCTTTAACAAAACTTCGTTATTTAGGTAAATAGGGATATAAAGACAAATATAGCCAAAAATGTATTCCAGTACTATTGAACAGCCTAGTGATTGACCGAATCAGCAATTTCGCCGAATACCGAATATTCGGTCAAAGTGTACACCGAATATTCGGTATTCGGCAACCGAATACTTAAAAAAAAATTAATAAATATTTTTGCATACATTAACTTTTTTAATAAAATTTAATTTAGTTACATTTTTACTTCCTTCTATCTTTACAAGAAGAAAGTATTGGATTCATGAAAATTTTCGACTTCCGGTTTTCAACGGATTTATACTTTTTAGAAGGTCCTGAACACGTTTTGACTATTTTTAGAAAATGTCTGTCTGTGAGTCTGTCCGTCTGTCTGTGAGTCTGTCTGTCCGTATGTGACAAAAAATTTGTGGGCGTTCTATCTCAAGAACTAATGCTCGAAATTTAATAAAATTTTATATTCAGTTAGACCTTGATATGAATTAGTGCTTATTGTTTTTTTGTGAAAATTGGCCTGCAGGTGGCGCTGCTATACTACGTTTTTCATGATTTTCAAGATTGCTGTATCTCAAGAACTAATGCACAGATTTTCACCAAACTTCAGATTCTGTGACCCCTTGACATACATAGACGCTGATTAAGTTTTGTTGTAAATTGGCCAGCAGGTGGCGCTGCTATGCCACGTTTTTCATGATTTTCATGATAGCTATATCTCAAGAACTAATGCACAGAATTTCATCAAACTTCAGGTTCCGCGATACCTTGAGATACATAGCCGCTGATAAGGTTTTGGTGTGAACTGCCCTATAGGTGGCGCTGCTATGCCACGTTTTTCATGATAGCTATATCTCAAGAAGTAATGCACAGAATTTCACCAAACTTCAGATTCCGCGATACCTTGAGATACATAGCCGCTGATAAGATTTTGGTGTGAACTGCCCTATAGGTGGCGCTGCTATGCTACATTTTGCACGATTTTTGCGATAGCTATATCTCAAGAACTAATGCAGAGAACTTCATCAAATTTTAGTTTCTTTTACACTAAAATATATAGCATAATTAGACGCTGATTACATTTTGGTATTAACCTTACTACAGGTGGTGCAGCTATGCTGCATTTTGCACGATTTTTCCGTTAGCTATATCTCAACAACTAACGCACAGAATTTCATCAAACTTCAGATTTTGTTACAAAATGACATATAACATAATCACACGATGATTACGTTTTATTATAAATCCTTCAACTGATGGTGCTGCTGTGCTATATTTTAGACTTTTTTTTTTAACTAGCTATATCTCAAGAACTAATGCACAGAATTTCATCAAACTTCAGATTCTTTTACACCATAACCTAATTAGACGCTTTTTTACGTTTTGGCATAAATTGTCCAAGATATGGTGTTGCTGTGCTACGTTTTGCAAATTTTTTGTTGTAACTATATCTCAAGAACTAATTGACGAAATTCCATCAAATTTCAGATTCTGCTAGGTCTTCACATCAATAGATGCTTATTAGATTTTAGTATAAATTACCCAACATGAGGCACTACTAAGCTCATTTTCTCAGAATATTAATTAAATTTTGCGTTTTAGGCTTTTCGGATACCAGAATCTCATTAGGCTAGGTCAGATGTTCGAGGAAATTCGATAGTGGGTAACTTTGGGGTTACCACTTTTTTTTTTTTTTTTTTTTTTTTTAAATATTAAAATGTACTTATGAGATAGAAGAAAGTTTCGGGATTGACACATCCAACTAGTTATTCTTATACCTAATTAATACCTAAAAAAATTAATGCCTTCTTTCCACTGAGAAATTCATTAATCCATCACTTATTTGTTACTTTATCACTAGTCAATACCCAAAATAAATTATGAAAATATTAAATTTTACTGACGATTATAGCACTTATTATATGTATGTTGGATCGTTTTTCGTTTATTGGAACAGAAAATAACATTGTCGTTATTTTTTACCGAATTTGGTGGAATTATCAATTTAAAAGCTGGTCAGTGGTCTGTGATAGAAAGCATTCTTAGGCTTCTTCAACCTTTCGAAGAAATAGCAAAAATTATAAGTAACAAAAAATCTTTTAATTTCAGAAGTAATACCTACTATTTCTACATTGAAACGTTACTTGGAAAAAGTGATAATGTAGAATTTTTTGGAGTGGTAATCATGAAAGAAACATTAACAAAAGCACTCGCAGAATGTTTTTCAGAAATTTATGATGATTAATTTTTTTTTTTTTTTTTTTTAGCTCCTATTTTAGAGCCCAGATTCAAAACAGCTTTTTTAAAAGATAAAACAATTACCAATAATGTAAAAAATGTACTTAAAATGTAACAAATAATAAATGTATCTTCTCAAACTGAAATTACTGAGCCAAATTAATCACAAAGTTTCGATAAAAAGGATTCCCTCTCACAAACTGTGCATTCATCATTTTGGGAGTGATTTGTTAAAATTGCTACTAGTGAAAAAACAAAGTGAAAATCCTTCTACTGAAAATGACAGCCTCACATCTGACATTAAAGCTTCAAATCACATAATATCAGTGGCGCCGACTTCCGGGTCTGCGGGTCTGCCGCGCAGACCCTGAAAAATATCTGCAGACCTTGCAATATCTTGGCAGACCCTGAAAAATGCATGCATGAGATTTTTTCGCGGTTAAGCGATTTTACGATTTTTTGTGGGACTAATTTGTTCCGAAATTTTAAAAAAAAAATCGATCTTCAATCCGAAAATTCGGACATAAGACCGCGAAAAAACTCAAAATTCGTCAAAACATTGGGTAATAAACGTGAAAAGTGTCGAAGAGTAGCGGGGGAAAAAATGTTAATTTCATCAAAAGGGGATCATCATTGTGGGAAAACGTCTATTTCGTCAAAAGGTTGCGAAAAAACATCAATTTTGTGGGAGGATCGTGAAAAAATACATGAAAATCGTCAAAAGATCTTTGAAAATTTTGTCAAAAAGTAGCGTGAAAAACGAGCATTACTCTGTTCACGAATCACAGTAAAAATGCGAATTATGTTCTAAGATAGTGGAGCAAAACGCAAAATCTGTCAAAGAATCGAGAGAAAAAAGTGGATTTTCGCAAAAGATCGCAGAAAAATATGAATTTTTCAAATAATAGCAAAAAAAGTGAATTCTAAAAAAAAAAAAAAAATCCTCAGACCCCCCCCCCCCCCCCCCCCGCAAAATCGGCCGAATTTTTCAAAAAGTCTCGAGAAAATAGTGAATTTTGGCCAAAGATCGCGCAAAAGACCAAAGATAGTAGGAAAAAAGCGAATTCTGTCAAAGAATCGTGAGAAAAACGCGAATTTCGGCAAAAGGTTGCGAGGAAAATGCAAATTTCGACTGGAGATCACGAGAAAAACGCAAATCTTAGCAAAAGATCAGAGGAAAATTGCGAATTCTAGCAAAAAAACCTCAGAAAAATAGTAAGTTTTGGAAAAAAATCGCTGAAAAGACGCAAATTTCGTTAAAAAAATAGCGGAAAAGCGGGAAGACAAGCGGAAAAACTAATTTTGTTCAAAAATAGCAGAGAAAAAAGTATTTTTCTTTCAAAAAATCTTGAGGAAAATGCAAATTTTGGAAAAAGATCGCGAGAAAAACATAAGTTGTGGCAAAAGATCGCGGAAAAATTCGAATTTTGGCAAAAAATCACGTTAAAAGACACTAATTTCGTCAAAACATGGCAGAAAAAACGCATAGAATCGCGGAAAAAAACTAAAATTTCATTTAAAGATAGAACGGAAAAAACAAATTTTATCAAAGAATTGTGGGGAAAACGCGAATTTAGGCAAGGGTTGCGAGGAAAAATGCAAATTTCAACTGAAGATCGCGAGAAAAACGCATTTTTAGGCAAAAGATCAGAGAAAAATCGCGAATTTTAACAAAAAACCTCAGGAAAATGTCAAATTTTGGCAAAGATTTCAGAAAAGATGCATTGTTAAAAAAAAAAAAAAGCGGGAAAAACGCAAAGAATAGCGTGAAAAACTCTAATTTCGTTCAAAGATAGCAGAGAAAAAGCTAATTCTCTTTCAAAAAATCTTGGGGGAAATGCAAATTTCGGAAAAAGATAGCGAAAAAAACGTAAATTGCGGCAAAAGATCGCGGAAAAATTCTAATTTCGGCAAAAGATTAAGGAAAAAGATACTAATTTCGTCAAAAAATAGCAGGATAAACGCAAAGAATCGCGAAAAAACTCAAATTTTCGTTCAAAGATAGCAGTGAAAAAAGAAATTTTATCAAAGAATCGTGGGAAAAACACGAATTTCGGCAAAAGGTTCCGAGGAAAATGTAAATTTCGACTTAAGATCACGATAAAAATGTAAATTTTGGCAAAAGATCGCGAGAAAAACGCAAATTTCGGCAAAAGATCAAAGAAAAATCGCGAATTTTATCTAGAAACCCCAGAAAAATCGCAAATTTTGGCAAAAAATCGCGGATAAGACGCAAATTTCGTCAAAAAATTGCTGGAAAACGTAAAGAATAACGGAAAATTTCTAATTTCGTTTAAAAATAGCAAAGAAAAAGAAATTTTTCTCTCAAAAAATCTTGGGGGAAAATGCAAATTTCGGAAAAAGATCGCGAGAAAAACGTAAGTAGCGGCAAAGGATCGCGAAAAAAATTGAATTTCGGCAATAAATCATTGAAAAAGACGCGAATTTCGTCAAAAAATAGCAGGGAAAGTGCAAAAAATCGTGGGAAAAACGCGAGTTTCGACCAAGCATCGCGAAAAAACTGTAATTTCGGCAAAACATCGCGGGGAGTATGCAAATTTCGGCAAAAGATCGCGAGAAAATGCAAATGTCGGCAAAAAATCGCCAGAAAAACGCAAATTTTAGCAAAAGATCTTGAAAAAAAAATCATGATTAGCTTGCCATATTTATTAACTGATATTTTGAATAAAGAATGAGAAAATGTGCACTGCACAACTAGGAAAGATTGCTGTGTAAAAAAACATTAAATCAGAATCATGGACTCAAAATAGAAACTTTCAGTTTAAAATTACGGATAGTATTTGCATAAATTGTTGATCCAGGGGTGATTCTAGTCCGAAAATTTAAGGCATCCCTTCCGAAAATTTGAAATTGGGTTATCAGTTGCCAACTTGTACGGTTTTGCGCGTGGAAAAAACAATTACGTAGAAATGCAAATTTCGTGAAAGGATCGCCGAAATAGCCCACATTTCGTCAATATTTCGTGGAAAAACGACGATTTCGTCAATGTTTTTGTAAACGAACTTTGTCAAAAAATCGATAAAAAACGAGAAATTCCTGTGCGGATCGCGGAAAAAACGGTAATTTCACCAAATATCGCAGATAAAACGCCGTTTTCGATAAAAGATCGCTTAAAAATATTTTGTCAAAAGAATATTTGAAAAAATACGCCGACTTCATCAAAAGATCACGGAAAAAACGCCAATTTCGTCAAAAGATCGCGGGAATAAAACGCCGTTTTCGAGAAAAAATCGCGTAAAAATGCAAATTTTGTCTAAAGATCGTCGAAAAAACGATGATTTCACTTAAAAAAACATGGGAAAACGTCGATTTCATCAAAAGATCGCCGAAAAACCGCCGATTTCGGCAAAAGATCGCAATAGATTGCCGATTTTGTCCGCTGGAGGGGGACCCCGCCGATTTCCGAAAATGCTATGCGAATTTCCGAAAAAAAAAATTTCATCCAGAATCACCCCTGCTTTTTTTTGCATTTTTATTCACTATTACATTGATTATCGGCGAATCAAATCAGTTGACTGTCACATATGTATTGTGATCAAGAGTGCAAGTTTTCCGTCCAATTGGACGGAATTTCGCCTTTTTAAAATTCTTGAGGACAGAAAAAGAGTGGACAGAAGACGAAAAAAAAGTATTTTTGATTTTTCAGGACTCACATGAAAATGTTTAAGAATCGGACTTAAAAGAATTCCACTTTTTGGCAGACCCAGCTTTGGGACCAAAGTCGGCTCCTATGCATAATATTACCACTTATATCAAGGAAAGACAACCCGTTAGTTTGGAGGGAAAAAACTCATAATAATAAGTATCCAACATTATCCAAGTTAGTTAAGAAATACAGGTTGTTATAATTAAAGTTCGCCTATTGAGAAGGCTCTAGAGCGGGTTCTATGGCTCCAAATGAAAAGAAATTTCACTAGTACGTAGTTGAAGAGATGCGCTCTACGAAAATTGAAAAAAAAATTAGTTAAAAAGTTTTTCAATAGGTGGCGTTGCAGCAATATTTAATGCGATGTTTGCAGATTCATTATATCAATTTCAGTCAATCCAGACAAAGCGCACAAGTTTAAAAGTTTCAACAAACTTCGACGAACTGCGAATTATTATAATTAAATATCACCTAATCAGACAGCTCTAGAGGCCTATGACTCCAAACAATACAAAAAAAAATGAATATCATTTCATTTGATCTAATATGCATCAACGAAAACAAAACATGTCGCTCGGCAGCGAGGAAATAACGAAGAATAACACTACGCATGCTCAATGAATCCTCCACCATTTTCAATAACGCATTCCATTCTCAGAATTGTGCTTTTTATTGCGTAAACTGTCCTGTGAGATTAAGCGAATGCGAAGTCTAATACTGTCTTTCAGATGAGAGATTGTCTGACATCTGTCTTTAGATACAGAATCTTCCAAAAACCTCCACAAACAAAAATCGCATGGTATTGGCGCTTAAATACTGGCGCAGAGCCACCTATTGACAAAAATTTGAACTAATTTTTTATTCGATTTTTGTAGAGCGCATCCCTTTGACTACGTACTAGTGAAGTTCTGCTTCGTTTGGAGCCATAGAACCGGCTCTAGAGTCTTCTGAATAGGCGAACTTTAATTATAACAACCCTGTACTTATCTGCGCCTGCCAGTGAACGTTTATTTTCCGAAGCAGGACAGATTTATTAGCAGAAAAGAAACAGATTACAACTAGATAATGCCAAACAGCTTTTATTATTACATCATAATTTACTCATATTAAATTTCAATTACAAATAATAATGTATCATTTTATAAATTATCACTTATAATTGAAGCATACTATTAAAATAAATAACATTAAATGAGCATTAGCCATCATGTATTTTTAGAGTTATACTTTACCTATTATTTTTCATAAATTTTATTAAAAATTCGGCCGAATACTTAAAAGTATTCGGCCGAACCGAATATTCGGTTTACATGCCGAATCAGCGAATACCGAATCAACTATTCGGTCAATCCCTAGAACAGCCCTGTATTTGGTCTGTCAGCTAATATACATACTATATAATGGGAAAATTTAGTTTAGCAAAAAATTCCGAGTAGCTTCAAATTTCTCTTTCAGCAATTTATACTAATAGATGGAAACATACTTGAATACTTTGTTCCCCCCTTGTAGTTTGCATGGTACCTTTATTACTCATCAGTGTTAAGATAAAGTTTATTTTAAACTGAAACACTCTTAAAACAACTGAAATCACTTCCTCATAAATTATCATTCATAGGCTCCATGTACCCAATTCTTTGCGTGGCCCTGTATATCTTTTTATCTATATTCTGCAAACACTCCTTAGTCAATTTAATGCAGTTCAGCGTAAAAATGCATAACTTATTTAAGAATCACCTTTTAGTAATTTATGCTCATATTCAGTAACGTTGGCGAGCTCTTTTGGGTAGCCCTGTATATTAACTATAGTATTTATACACACCATATAATATGCATAAATTTAGTGAAACTTATATGCGCATATCATAATTAAAATGCATTTCATCCATCCATCAGCTGTCATCAGATACATATACAGTACTTCGGAAAGAATGTACTGTTTGAAATCTTTTGTGTGTCCCTGTAAATACTATGTACTTTATATTAGGGAAGGCAGTATCGTATAATTTATACTAAGCCTCATTGACATACATCAATTTTATTACACATAAAACAGTTTAATATATTTAAAATATGTCACACACAATTCCCCCTTTTACCATTATCTAATGGAATTCTTTTGTGTGGCCCTGTAAATGAATAATAGCTACATTTTCACCTTGTATTTTATAGAATGCATATTTGAATGCACTTCGTAAAAGCATATAGATTTTAATATGTTTGACAGGGTATAACATCTTTAAAAATATTTTGAAACGATTTTTCTCCATAGGTCGTAATGTAATGGGAAACTTTTGATTCTCCCTCTTGATGTTTCATGGTAAAAACTTCATTTTCAATAGGGTTCGTGCTAGGGTAAACGTCAATAACGTCCTAAAATTTCATGGCAATCCGAGTATATTTACATGAGTTAGAGCGCGGACAGACGGTCAAACAAACCGAATGCATCAGCACTTTTCAATTTTGTTGGAAAGTGCTAAAAAATGATTTTATTGAATATCTCTTTTCACGATTTATTTTATAGATTGAAGGCGGCTATGTTAAAGTATCCTGCTTATTCGGCACTGAAACCGAATATTCGTTCCGACCGAACACTTTGGATATCCAGTTATCGGATTGTGACTCATTTTTAGGTGCGTTCGTAATTATGTAAATACGTAACACTAGTTTCGTTCAGTCCGTCCGTCTGTTTTTTATGACAACGCAGAAACTACCCAACCGAATCGTTTGAAATTTAAAATATATAATTATTACACAATTTTGTCGAGTCATTTCAAATTTTATGAAAATCGATGCATAGTTCAATTAGAGAGACAATCAAAAGTATTCCGTTACGTTACGGTCAATGGGAAAAAAGTTTCAAGTGCATTTTAATTGTGATACAGTTTTTCGAACATAATGAACTTTATATGTCCTATGAAGTATGTACTATAATATACATTCTGTGCAATCTATGGTACAAAAAATATTTGTTATTCAGTTGCAGGTAGAGATGGGATGAATATTCGGCCACTATTCGATATTCGGGCCTTTTGCCGAATGCTCGTTCAGCCAGACATTGAAGGCTTGTTGGCCGAATGCCTGCGGCCGAATATTGTAAGATATCTTAACAAATAAATTCAGAATAATAATTTTTTTTCATTTTTTGCAATTTTTTTTTAATTTAATCCATTCACGCTTACTTTCTAACACATTTATGAAGTCATTTTCATTCGTAATGACACAAAATGTACTGTTATTTGGATACTAAAAATTACAGCATTTCTGTGTTTCCTGTGAAAGTTATGGATCTTTTAGAAAATGTTGTCCTTTAGAAAATATATATATATATATATATATATATATATATATATATATATATATATATATATATATATATATATATATATATATATATATAGCACCTTCTTTCACTTGTCTTCAATAATTGAAATTATACAATGTAAACATCTAACTACATTTATTTTAAAATCCATTTATTGAATTTTCTTATTACTTTCTTCTATCTTTACAAGAAGAAAGTATTGGATTCATGAAAATTTTCGACTTCCGGTTTTCGACGGATTTATACGTTTTAGAAGGTCCTGAACACGTTTTGACTATTTTTAAAAAATGTCTGTCTGTGAGTCTGTCTGTCTGTCTGTATGTGACAAAAAATTTGTGGGCGCTCTATCTCAAGAACTAATGCTCCAAATTTAATAAAATTTTATATTCAGTTAGACGTTGATATGAATTAGCGCCTATTGTTTTTTGGTGAAAATTGGCCTGCAGGTGGCGCTGCTATACTACATTTTTCATGATTTTCAAGATTGCTATATCGCAAGAACTAATGCACAGAATTTCACCAAACTTCAGATTCTGTGACCGCTTGATATACATAGACGCTGATTAAGTTTTGGTGTAAATTGGCCAGCAGGTGGCGCTGCTATGCCACGTTTTTCATGATTATCATGATAGCTATATCTCAAGAACTAATGCACAGAATTTCACCAAACTTCAGATTCCGCGATACCTTGAGATACATAGCCGCTGATAAGGGTTTGGTGTGAATTTCCCTATAGGTGGCGCTGCTATGCTACATTTTGCACGATTTTTGCGATAGCTATATCTCAAGAACTAATGCAGAGAACTTCATCAAATTTTAGATTCTGTTGCACTAGAATATATAACATAATTAGACGCTGATTACATTTTGGTATTCACCTTGCAACAGGTGGTGCAGCTATGCTGCATTTTGCACGATTTTTCCGATAGCTATATCTCAACAACCAACGCACAGAATTTCATCAAACTTCAGATTTTGTTACAAAATGACATATAACATAATTACACGATGATCACGTTTTGTTATAAATCCTTCAACTGATGGTGCTGCTGTGCTATATTTTACACGGTTTTTTTTTAACTAGCTATATCTCAAGAACTAATGCACAGAATTTCATCAAACTTCAGATTCTTTTACACCATAACATAATTAGACGCTTTTTTACGTTTTGGCATAAATTGTCTAAGATATGGTGTTGCTGTGCTACGTTTTGCAAATTTTTTGTTATATCTCAAGAACTAATGGACGAAATTTCAGATTCTGTTAGGTCTTGACATAAATAGATGCTTATTAGGTTTTAGTATAAATTATCCAACATGAGGTACTACTAAGCTCATTTTCTCATAATATTAATTAAATTTCCCGTTTTAGGCTTTTCAGATACCAGAATCTCATTAGGCTAGGTCAAATGTTCGAGGAAATTCGATAGTGGGTAACTTTGGGGTCACCACGTTTTTTTTTTTTTTTTTTTAATATTAAAATGTACTTATGAGATAGAAGAAAGTTTTGGGATTGACACATCCAACTAGTTTCTATTTAGAGTTTGTTTTGCTGATATCTGCAGGTTTTTGAAGTCTTATTACATTTAGCTAGCGAAATTAGCTATTAAATAAAATATTCTTATGATAAAAAAAATTTGTAAATATATCTATACATAATTATGTGATTAATTGGGAAAATAAATCACGCTTATTATTTAATAAGTGTTTTAATACTTAGAAAGACAAGTCACATATAGAGAAAAAACACATTTAAGGATTTCAAAATGACTTACTATGGTACCTTCCCAGGTATAAGTTGTGGATTTGGACGAGTACAGTATCATAAGAAGTAAGAAAAATCATGCGTTAAGCTTAGATTATGAAGCACTTTCCAACACTTAATGAAATCTTTAACAAAACTTTGTTATTTAGGGAAATAATAGTGTATAGCCAAATATACCCAAATATGTATTCCAGTACATTAGAACAGCCCTGTATTTCATATGTCAGTTCATATAATGGGAGAATTTAGCTTAGCAAGAAAATACCCAGTAGTTTGAAATTCCTTTTTCAGCAATTCATACTATTAGATGGAAACATACTTGAATACTTTTGTTCAGCCCTGTAGTTTACATTGTACCTTTATTACACGTCAGCATTAGGCTAAAATTTATTGTAAACTAAAACACTTTTAAAACAACTGAAATCACATTCTCATAAATCATCATTCATAGGCGTCCATGAACCGAATTCTTTGCGTGGCCCTGTATATCCCTTTATCTATATTCCGCAAACATTTCTCAGTAAATTGAATGCAGCTCAGCGTAAAAATGCATAACGTCCTAAAATTTCATGGCAATCCGAGTATATTAACGATTTTCCCCCATTGGCCGTAATGTGATGGGAAACTTTTGATTGGCCCTGTAGATAAACTAATCATGGTAGAAACTTCATTTTCGACAGAACTTGTGCTAGGGTAAACGTCAATAACGTCCTAAAATTTCATGGCAATCCGAGTATATTAACGATTTTTCCCCGTAGGCCGTAATGTAATGGGAAACTTTTGATTCTCTCTGTAGATAAACTAATCATGGTAGATACTTCATTTTCAATAGAATTCGTGCTAGGGTAAACCTCAATAACGTATAAAAATTTCATAGCAATCCGAGTATATTTACGGGAGTTAGAGCGCGGACAGACGGCCATCCGGACAGACGGCCAGACAAACCGAATGCATAAGCACTTTTCAACTTTGTTGGAAAGTGCTAAAAAAGATCTCGTCATGTACGTTAAAAAGTGCAGTGGAACTACTCGTCCGAATCCAACCGTTTTAAAGATATCTGCACATGAAGTGTGAATGAAGTTAGAAAATTTTATTTCATAACATTTTAATGAGTTAAATTGGTTTTAGAATTTTTTTTCTTGATATTGTCGCAATTATAAAAACTTAGGTTATTTTAGAACATATTGAAAAAAAGAGGGACATTAAAGTATTAAAGATATTTATTTGTGCTAAATAGCAAATCTATTTGGCTAATACTTTTTTTCATTTGGCGAATGTTTTTTATTTTTAATTAGCCAAATTACTAACGTTGGTCAAATCTGAGCGAGAACACTGGTTATTCCTACAAAAAAGCATGTCGGAGAGCACGTTATTCTATGGGGAACATTTTCTGGAAAAGGTATCGGTCCGTTAGTTGAAATCCGCGGCAAGATGAATGATGCAATTT
This sequence comes from Maratus speculifer, assembly GCA_964019185.1. NCBI lineage: Eukaryota > Metazoa > Arthropoda > Arachnida > Araneae > Salticidae > Maratus > Maratus speculifer. The sequence goes on from OZ025303.1 coordinate 101,422,748, forward strand.
ATAAGGATATCTTGCTAAGTCATTCGCTGTTTAATCGGAAAAAAGTTCTGGTTGCAACTATTTGTTTTAGCATAAGGACCCAAAGCATGCATGCAAGCTCGTCAAGCAATAGCTTTAAAAAAATTCCGCTTTTAAAATAGCCTGTCCAATCACCCAATCTGAATCCAATAGAAAATCTCTGGAAGAAACTTTATAATCGTGTGCAAAATTATAAATTTTCCAATTCAGCAGAATTTTCGCAAAATTACAAGAAGAGTGGAAAAAACTTAAAATAGACAATATTCAACTATTCATTGAATCAATTGTACGTCGCTGTGCAGCAATAATTATTGCTTGAGGTATAACGACAAAATACTATTTGTAAATATTGCTGATTACAATTATTTTCTATTATAACATCTTTTTTTTTTTTTTTTGTAACTTGCCAAGACGGATTGAAAAAAATAATGTAACATTTACAATTATTTTTTTTTCAATTAAATTTATTTATATGTTTTTCCATAAATAAGTTCCTAACCATTATGTCAATAAAATGTATAAATATCACTTTGATAGTCCTCTTCATATGAATATACTTACAAACTAACGAAAAATTTTATGCTGGCCGGAAACTTTTGACTTTTGACTGTCACTGAATGTATGTACATATGCATATTTACATATATATGTATGTATATACAATGTGTCCCACACAAATAAAGCCATCATAATTTTGTAACGTAATCGGTCACGAAACAAAACCACTAGAACGAAACCAATAAGGAAAGGGCAGCTGACGTCACTGTGGGCAAAATTACTGTAGATCCACAGTAATTTCCTGTCCGTCTTTAAGTCTCCTACTATACACAAGAAATCAACGCGATCTGATTGGTCTACGATTGGTCTGATTTGCCTGCGATTAAAAGCTCTGTTGTATGATTGGTCAACGGTGCCATGATGATTTCCTGTAATGATTGCTAAAGCAAAAATGTAACTGGTAGATTGGTTGAAGGAAGCGTTTGTTTGTAAACATGCCCTTTCCTTATATATTAAGAAAGATTATATAGAAATGCATATTTACAAGGAATAACTCTCTCCCTGCCCCACGAAATCAGGAAAAAAATGAATGCATAAAAAAAGAAGGGAGAAAAAGTGTCCCGCCGAAATAAAGCCACCTACTGTTAATTGCAGTTATATCCGCCAAGCTTACTGATGACTTGGAATATACGATGCGGCATACCATTTACCAATCCTTGAAAGACACTAACATCAATATTATCCCAGGCCTGAATGATGGCGGCCTTCAGTTCTGCCACAGACTTAAACTGTCCGCCATTGATACTTAAAGTTCTACTGAGGATACTCCAAGCATTTTCTTAAGGACTGAGATAAAGGTATAGGGCAGTCCATTCCATAACTTGTCCCCAATTATCCAGAAACCATTCCTAGGGGATTTTGCAAAGGTTATGAGAGCGTTTTTCTGTTGAAAAATCCAATTCAGCCCACCAATTCTCTTCTTCATTTGGCAATAAATGGGATTCTAGCAATTCTTGGAAAATGGTATCCTAGATGCCGTCTGAAGGAAGAACCAGATTAAGTTTACCACCAAAGTCGAAGCCTCCAAACACGATTAATAAACCTCCAACTACCCATGTTGAGGTTGTCCATGTTGAAAACTATCCACAAACAAAGCAGAGTCGATGGGGGTAAATATCATGAGACCTAGAAGGACCAGTGGCATCTTGTTATATTCCCAGATAAGAAAAACATTAATTAGGATGACTCAGACTGTCTTGCTTTTTATTGTTATCACATGAGGAAATTTTCTTCAAAAGACAGCACGATGGAGGTTTATTAATATTGTTCGGAAACTTCAGCTATAGTGGTAAACTTAACCTGGTTCTTTCCTCAGACTGCATATAGATTATCAATTACCAAGAATTGCTAGAAATCTATTTTCTGCCAACTGAAAAGAGAATTGGTGGGCTAAGTTGGCTTTTTCAGCAGGAAAACGCCCTCATAATCTGTGCAAAATCCTCCTAGGAATGTTTTCTTTTTTGGTAATTGGGTACATGTTATGGAGTGGCCTGTCCTTTATCTTCATCTAAATCCCCAAGAAAATGCGTGAAGTATTCTCAGTAACTAGTACTTTAAAATGCCAATAGCAGGCAGTTCAAGTTTGTGGCAGAACTGAAGGCCGCCATCATTGAGGCCTGAGATAACGATGCTAAAGTCTTCCAGCGATTGATAAATGGACATCGTATATTCCGAGTCATATGTAAAACATGGCGGATATAATTGCTATTAAAAGTATGCGGGTTTAATTTGCTGGGATAGTTTTTCTCCCTTCTTTTTTTACACATTCATTTTTTTCCCTGATCAAGTGAGGCAGGGAATGAGTTATTCCTTGTAAATATGCATATCTATGTAGTTTTTCTTAATATGTTTGCTTCGTTCTCGTAGTTTTGTTTCGTGGCTTATTACGATACAAAATCACGGTAGCTTTATTTGTGTGGGACTTAGTGTTCTATAATCTGTATAAGTGAAGTACGTATGATGTAATGTTCAAGCTCATTTTCTTTTATTTCAGGTGCCAATACTTCTTGAAATTATTCTGAAAGCCACTTTTCATTGTTAGGACTTATGCAAGGTTAACCATGTCAAAGTATATGAAAATTTTAAGCCAAAAAATTACCAAGTTCAAGCATCATCCATTTAATCAGTTAAAATTTTCAGAAAGATTTTTGTGTTTCTTATCTTTATATATATAAATCTTCTGTGCGTGTGTATGTCACTGAACTCCTCCTAAACGACTGGACCGATTTTAATGAAATTTTGTATGTGCGTTCCAGTGGATTCGAGAATGGTTTAGATTCACATTTCGTCGAAATTGATTCAGTACTTTTTTAGTAATTAGGCAAAAACTAAGTTAGTGATTTTTCGCGAATTAAAAGTGTTGAATAAGTTCGACGAATAGAGTTCGGACGGAATGTCCGAGCGGTCTAAGGCACCAGATTTAAGCTCAGCTTCTTGAAGAAAGAGATCGCGTGTTCGAACCCCACTCCTGACAGACGTGTATGCTTTACAATAATATTTCCTGTATTATACTTTTGATTAACCGACTTCAGAAAATCGTTAACTTTTAACTAAAAAGAGGAAAATTAACTTTTCTATCAAAAATTGAACCGACTTCAAAAAATACTGAAGAGTGAAAAATAATTTCCTTACATAATTGTAATAAGAAATTAAATTAAGAGCGTAGTGTTTATCGTGCGTATTACCATATTTACGTACATTTATTTGATATTCTGGAGTCGGTGCCAAGAAGGAATCCGTCTGTCGATGACAGGACAACGTCTGTCGGGTCCGCTAGTCTTTGTATATATTTCTTATTATATTTTTTATTTGTATGATAACGTAAGCCTTTATAAAGTTCATGCAAATACCTTTTGTAATTTAAAAAATCCTATATGTAAAACTTTAATATAACCTGATAAAGCGGTATATTGTTGGTATTCGATGGAGTGACATACATAAAAATCAAAACTGATTGTAAAATTTTTAATGTAAAAATTCCTATTTCAAAGAGATAAAATGCTACCTACTTCCAGTACATGTGCAAAATGTTTTTAGAAGCCTTACAGTAAATGAAAAGTTTGATAATAATAGTTAGCGTGAACCTGTCATTTAAAAAAATAGACTTTAATTTGTTAAATAGACTATAAAAGCTTTCCTCCCATGTTTGCCATATAGTAATCGCTAGATCTAGATCCAAGAATTTTTGTATCTACAGACCGTGTTTCTCATATCAAAGAAAAACTTTTCATTTATAGCGCTTGCAATAAGATGTTGCCCTGAATGTTTAACTTACTATAAAAGAAAACAATTTTCATCTGTGAAACATGCAAAAAGAAAAAATAATTAAGTCATTTAATGAGGAAATGTTTTGTGTTTTCGATATAACCCGAAACAATAAGTTTCGTGAATTTTAGGAAGAAGAAAAAGTAACGGGGGATTGGTTATCTGTGTGTGTAAAAGTAAACGTCAGCCAACATTTTAACTGACAAAATGCTATTTTAATTGATCGGCCTTCTTTACTGTTCCCCATTGTACAAAAGAACACTGGCAAGTTTACTAGTATGCGAATAATTCATCTACAATATAATTGGCCTACTAAATCGTCTCTGAAACGATTGTTCTGCCTTGCTATGATCCTTGAAGTAAAAATATAGCAGGTCGATTGCTGGACAGGAATGTTTATTGGTATGCATACCTTTTTATCAACTGTAGGATAATCGAGAAACCACTTTTACGGTAAATGATTTTGTCTCTTTATTTCTTCGTTTTTTGAAACTATACAAAACTAGTCTTTTTTATCGAATTATGGAATCGACTATATTTTTTTCACCAGACCTTCCTTCTTATATCAAAGAAGAACTTTTCGTTTGTGGGGTGTGCAATAAAAGATTGGCTCATAAATCTGCCTTGAATATTCATCTTAATATTCATATGAAAGAGAAACCTTTCGTCTGTGAGGCATGCAATAGGGGCTTCTCACAAAGATCTACCTTGCATAAGCATATTCGCATTCACACTCAAGAAAAACCATTTATTTGCAATGTATGTGATCATAGGTTTTCTCACAGAAATTACTTAAATGAGCATATGCGAGTCCATACCAAGGAAAAACCTTTCATTTGTGATGTATGCAATAAAAAATTTTCTCAGAAATCTCATTTAAATAGGCACCATCGTACTCACACAAACGAGAAACCTTTCGTTTGCGAGGTTTGCAATAAAGGATTTTCTTGTCAGTCTAACTTAATTCAGCACCGTCGTGTTCATACAAAAGAAAAGCCTTTCACTTGTAAATTTTGTGATAAAGTTTATACTCAGTCATCTTCTTTGAACAAGCACCTTTCTCGTCATACTAACGAGAAAAGTTTCATCTGTGAGGTATGCAGTCAACGATTTACTAGTAAAGCCAGTTTAAATAAACACCTTCTTACTCATGGCAACGAGAAGCCGTTTGTTTGTGGAACATGCCATAAAGGATTTCGTCAAAAATTTAACTTACAGAGACATCTTCGTACGCATAACACTGAGAAGCCATAAAGGATTTTGCTTGAAATATAATTTATGTAAACACCTTCGTATTCACAATCTTGTTCATTCGTGAAATATGCTATAAAGATATTTGTTTGCAATGCACATATATTTAACAACATTCTTTCATTTTATCATTTCATTCAACATAATAAAATTCTTTCATCTGCATCCCTTATTATAAATGTATTTCTGATAAAATTTCTGTTATTTTAAGATCATACAATGTTGGTGTTTCTTTTAAACCCATTAATAAAGTTCTTTCTTTAATAAGCATAAATTTCAATACGATGAGTCTAAATTACCCGGTGTTGTCTATTTCATTCCCTATGGAGAAATAGCCCCTGTTGTCCCTAAACAAAAACAAAAAAAAGTGCATTTTGAGTATAAATTAAAATTCTCAAAACATAATTCGTGCTTTTAAATCTAAAGTCAACAATTTGTTTTAATCGTACTTATTTATTTCATTATCGAAAATATAAATTTCTATAGGTAATCACTTAAAAAATTGCTATTGAAGAATAACATTACCCTAGGTCAATAATTCGCAAAAGATTTTTGGCATAAATGTAAGCATAAAAAATGGAATTAAAAATTGTCGTTTTAGAAAGTCAGCCGTCACTTGTGAAAGACGATAAAATTTTTTATCATTGAGAACAAACATTCACATACACCCACATCTATAACAATGTTTAAGTCACACGCAAAGCATGCATGATCACAGTTCATATAAAATTGCTGTTTTATACACAAAAGAATTATTATATATATATATACACACAGGGTGCAAAGGAAAGTCCCTTTAATCTGAAAATACTTGCGAACGGAGAGAGCTACAGATATTCAAGTAAAGAAACTATATAGTAAAGTGACTGCAAACGACGCAGCGCCCCTAGTGGCGAAATTTGGAATATAGCCGTTAGAAATCGAAAACGAAAAGAGATAGAGCAAATTTTCCATTTAGAAAGTTTTATAGCACCACTTAATTAGTCCAAAATGACATTTGGTTCACATAGATAAAATAAATCGTTGCCTGAATACCCTCAAATGCCCAAAAACGATGCTCTCCATTTTGTATAAACGTTTGAAAAAAATAGCCAGAATTATGAAAAAATATGCACGTAGGTATGTAAAATGTATTGCACAAATACGCACTTAAAACATTACATTTCGATAAAATAGAATAACAAGTTGGAAATTGCATGTGAACGTAGCAAATGAGGTGCGTTCGTACGATAACGAAGTTTTAAAAATATTCAGATCTTGCTGATATAGTAGAGCGTACTTCGGATACAGTATAGTAGTCGAAATCTTTGTGTTTCTGTAAATATGCAGAAAATAATTTTAATTACACCTCAGAAACGTATATCTTATTCATAAAATGTGAAATAGTTGAATATAATTAAAACACGCCCCAAACAATGTTTCCCCGTATAGCATTATGTAGTGGAATACTTTTGTGTGGCCCTGTAATTTAATAACAAAAATTCTTTGCATCACAGATTGTACAGAATGCATATTTTAGTATATATTTCATAGATTCATATCAATTCTATTATGTTCGAATTAGTGTGACATCATAAAAATGCATTTGAATATTTTTTCCCATTGACCGTAATATAATGGAATACCTTTGATTGTCCCTGTAAATGATCTATGCATCCGACTTTCATAACATTTGAAATGACTCGATAAAATTACGTAATAATTATATGTTTTAAATTTCAAACGATTAAAATGCATTTGAAAATTTTTTCCCCATTGACCCTAATGTAACTGAATCCTTTTGATTGTCACTGTAATTGATCTATGCATTCGATATTCATAACATTTGAAATGACTCGACAAAATTACGCAATAATTATATGTTTTAAATTTCAAACGATTAAAATACATTTGAAACTTTTTTCCCCATTGACCGTAATGTAACGGAATCCTTTTGATTGTCCCTGTAATTGATCTATCCATCCGATTTTCATAAAATTTGAAATGACTCGACAAAATTATGTTATAATTATGTATTTTAAATTTCAAACGATTCGGTTGGGTAGTTTTTGCGTTGTTATATGCGGACGGACAGATAGACAGACGGACGGACTGAGCGACAACAATAGGTGCTACGTATTTACATAATTACGAATGCACCTAAAAAAACACTAAAAAATTAATAAAAACGCTCGCACATTCGGATTAAAATTATCATTTGTTATCGAAAAGTTTATGCTATAAAATTGCTCTGTTTTTTTTTTTTTTTTTTTTTTTTTTTTTTCAAGCGAGCGCTAACACTTTCAAATTAAAATATTAAATGCGTTGGAAAATAAAATTTTACGGACGTTTAAATACAGTACAAGAGCGCAATTTGCAACTGCGCACTGCTATATTTCTTAAAGATGAATATGCAGACAAGAATCGTCGGGTAAAAATTTCGGACATTTTTGGTTATACAGGTGACGGTTTGTCTTGTGAGACAAATGTCTTTTCGTACTAATTAATTGATGCTCCAAAATTTTCTAACTGAAAATTTGACTCTATATCTAATCGTTTTTGATTTGCAATGGCTATATTCGTAAATTCGCTACTGGGGGCGCATCTGCCATTTGCATTAGGTCAGACATAGTCATTTACAATACAGTTACCTCACTTCCGTAGCTATAGTTTTGTCCGTTCGTAAATAATTTTAGGTTAAAGTGACTTTCACATGCACCCTGTATATAGATAGACAGACAGATAGAAGATCTAGCATATTGTATACTTTCATCGTCGACATTCAAGTAACAAAATTAAGTTTGATATCTAGTTGCGAAGATTAACTCTGGCAGATTAGATATGCTTTATACACATTTTGATACATATATTGGATGTATGTACGGTCCTTGTATTCGACACATAACTAAACACTCAAACATTTTCTTAATGTACACTTTAAAACCTACATTATGACGTATGTACGGTCCTTGAACTCAATAAATAGGTAAACACTCGAAACTAACGTGAAAAAAGTGAATCTGCCACCTGGTTCCGGCAGGATTGGACCTGGCAGACCGTGATATTTTTAATGTGCACTTTGAAACCTACATTTTGATGTATGTATACGGTCCTTGTACTCAATACATAGGCAAACACTCAAAATTGAGGTCATAAAAGTAAGTCTGCCACCTGGTTTTGACAGGATTGGATCTGGCAGGTTGGGATTTTCTTATTGTGCACTTTGAAACCTACATTTAAATGGATGTACGGTCTTTGAACTCGATAGATATTTAAACACTCAAAATTGACGTCATAAAAGTGGTTTTCCTGGTCCGCAGTCATCATCACTGGCCCGCTACATAAAATTCTATTAAATACATTTAACCAACACCGATGCTATTACGTTTGCGTCGATATTGCTTTAACCCACTGAGTGACCCTCCTCCCCTCATTCTGGAATGTAAACCAAACTTTCATTGCAGTTGCCCAAAATTTTTAGCATAATAAAATGTAAAATTATAATTTGCTAAAAAAAAGTATGCAGTACATAAACTATAAAATTATTAATTATATATATATATATATATATATACACAGTCAAGTCTCTATATAACGAAATCCATTGTTCGAGTAAAAAAATCGTTATATAGAGAAATTCGTTGTATAAAGAATAAAGTTAAAATTCTTATTTAATATGTAAATTTTGAACAATTGTTATTTTTGATGTGTTTAATTAAGAATCTGCAATTGTTCTTAACTCTGCTCTAAATATCACTATCAGTAAGTACTGTATCAGTACTGTGCAATAGTGAGATTGTAATCCACTTCCAAAAAAATTAGAGAGATAATGTTGAACATCTCTGCATTCCTTAATTGATTTCTCTTTTAAATCTGCACAAGTCGCATCTTCTCCGCCCTCAGAATCCACATTATCCCATAGTATACAAAATTCGGTCTTCTTGAAGCAATTGTAAATTGTTTTTTCTTCAATTACCCCCATTGATCCCGTTCTTATATGTATAACTACTATCCAATAGACACTGTTTTGAGAAGGATGTTGAAAGGTGTGTGGGAGGAGGAGGGGGGTGAATTCAATGGACTTAAAGAACAAAGATATTCAAGCAGAGAAGTAATATAAACAAGTTGGAAATTGCACGTGAACGTAGCAAATGAGGTGCGTTCGTACGATAACGAAGTTTTAAAAATATCCAGATCTTGCTGATATAGTTGAGCGTACTCCGGATACAGTATAGTAGTCGAAATCTTTACGTTTCTGTAAATATGCAGGAAGTAATTTTTATTACACCTCAGCAACGTATATCTTATTCATAAAATGTGAAATAGTTGAATATAATTAAAACACGTACCAAACCATGTTTCCCCGTATAGCATTATATAGTGGAATACTTTTGTGTGGCCCTGTAATTTAATAATAAAAATTCTTTGCATCACAGATTGTACAGAATGCATATTTTAGTATATATTTCATAAATTCATGCCAATTCTATTATGCTCGAATGAGTGTAACATCATTAAAATGCACTTGAAACTTTTCCCCCATTGACCGTAATGTAATGGAATCCTTTTGATTGTCCCTGTAATTGATCTATGCATCCGATTTTCATAACATTTGAAATGACTCGACAAAAATACGCAATAATTATGTGTTTTAAATTTCAAACGATTAAAATGCATTTAAAACTTTTTTTCCCTATTGACCGTAATGTAACGGAATCCTTTTGAATGTCCCTGTAATTGATCTATCCATCCGATTTTCATAAAATTTGAAATGACTCGACAAAATTATGTTATAATTATGTATTTTAAATTTCAAACGATTCGGTTGGATAGTTTTTGCGTTGTTATATGCGGACAGACGGACGGACTGAGCGACAACAATAGGTGCTACGTATTTACTTAATTACGAACGCACTTAAAAACTCATCACTGAACTATAAATTAGGAATAAGTGATGGAAAATTGATTTCATGTGATTTCGAAGCTTTTTTTTACAACTGAATAAAGAACATTTTATAAAAATATTCGTTATATGGAGATAGATATTTCGCTATATAGAGACTGTTTTTAATGCAATCATGGAAAAAGGGGAACGTTCCAACTAAAAATTCGTTATATAGAGAAATTCGATGTATGGAGTTTCGTTATAGAGAGACTCGACTGTATATATATTCGATCATTTATTTCAATTGACTGTAAGGATTAATTCAATTTTTCTACATTTATTTTTCAAATAAAATAAAATTTTGTGGTTTGTGTTTGCTTCAGTTTTCTCAAAAACGGGAAAATTTACGTTTGCCTATAAGAGATTGGTAATAAAGGTACGGATCCTGCTGACCACTGAATTTTTCAAGTTAGTGGTCCGATTGAATTTTTGGTGGTCTCGGACCAGCGGACCACCAAGGATTTCGAACGCTACTCTGTACTTATGGACAGTGAATATAAAACTTTGATAAGAACTTGAAAATTGTCTGTACATTTATTTTCTCTTAGCACTAAATCTGCTCTGAATAAAATATTCAAAGATTCATTCGCATAGAAAAAGAAAACATTTTGGGACATTGTTCCTCCTTTCGTTCTTGTGATAGAAAATTTTCTACTAGACTTTGGGTATTTTTATGTAAGACGGACACAGGCGATAATTCGCCAAATATTGTTCCCATCTCCATTATTCATACTGCTTTCATTTTATTTAAAATATATGCAACAAACTTTCTATTCATTTATTTAATATAGCTTCGATTTAAAAAGAATAGATTACAATCACTTAAATACATGACTTTCACGCATCTTACTAGGAAAACGAGAAAGAATCCTTAAACCAAAATATTTTATTTCTGTATTAAAACAGTGTTTCTAATTTATACCCTCGAAAAATAAAAGCTCTGTTTGGCGAGGGGGGAAAAAAGTGTACTATTGGCGAGATTTGCAGCTGGCTAGCTTAAAAGTATTGGATTTTCTCATACACTAGAAAGCTTTTTGTTTAAAAAAAAAAAAAATCTTGGATTACTTGCATAGATTTTTCGTAATACCTACAGCTATACTATACCATTGTGCTAATACTATACCATTGTGCTAAATGTAAAATATGTGTTTGTTAATGAAAATATCTTAATTCGCAATCTTCTTGCATTCATTTAAAATAAAATTTTAAAAAATTCTAAAATTTAAAAAAAAAATTTAAGAAATGAAATAAATTTTCCTTTAAATAACTAAGACTATTTCCTATGTCACTTGAGTAAATGCATTTTACCAATGAACTTCACTATCAATGTATTATCCATGTAATTTTTTTTAATATAAATATTTCATTTTTAAAATTAAGAAAATAAATTAGAGGCAATTTTTATAATATGACACTTCCTTTAATCCCTTAACTGTGTTGCCCGAAATGGATTCGGGTGAGAGCATGTTACTTGCTTCATTACTAAAAAAAATTTTGTACCACTAATTTGTAACTGTAAATTTATCTTTATTGATTGTCAGATATTTTTCGATTAAGAAGAGCAAATTTTTTTGTATGAAAAAAAATGGTGTTTAGCCCATATTTTTATCATGTCAAATAATAATAATAATAAAATTAAGTGATAATACATAAAGTTTATGTATCATGTCACTTAAGTGCATTTTGTGTATAGAACTGTCCAATTTATGTGTTATACTTACATTTCATTTGTAGAATTAAGAAAACAAATGAGAGACTTTATTATGTAAAGTGACGTTTTCTGTAGATGAATAAAGCCTTATTTATTGTGCTACTCAAGAAATTCATTTTGTCAATGAACTGCATTATCTATCTATGTATAATGTATATTTTTTAATATTTCATTTGTGAAAAAAAAAGAAACATTTATTTATAAAGAAACTTTTCCTTTAAATGAGTACAACCTCATTTATTGTGTCCCTTAAATAAATGCATTTTCTCTACTAAGTATGCTATTTATGTACGTATTATTAATTATATTATTTACTCTACTAGCAAAAGCCATGCTTTGTTTGAAAACGAAACATTATTTCATAAAATAAATATTTGAAACTAACAATAGATTTTTTTATATTATTTTTGCATCTTTATTACAGCCTTGGGGGTTACTCATCCCCTTGGGGACGAGCGACACATATGCGTGCCGCAAAAAGGCTTAAGAATCCTTGTTTATCTCCACCAGTAAAATCTTACAGTAAAATTTGCCTTTCTTAATCAGTGGATTTTCTCGATTTAAGACGGAGAAATTTCTGTATTTAAAAATCGGTGTCAAAACATTAAAAATTTCGTAAAATGGTCCCGTCACAAAGGGGTTAAGCAAAAACGTTATTTTATGTTTGGGTGCATTTTAATTTTAGAATTGTAAATTCGGTCAAATAACTAAGAATTTCCTCAAAATTTTTTATTTATACTTGTTAATTTTAACAATTATGTTCATTTATTTACGATTCATTTGTTGCCACTTACCCCTTTATCTACCGACGGTACTTATAAGTAGAGTTGCAAAAAGTCAGTTTATTCCTGGGTTTATTTCCAATAGACCAGGTTTATTCCCAAAAAACCTGGTTTATTCCCAGGTTTGAACCGTTTTTTTTCTAACCTTTGCAACGCTACTTATAAGTACCATTAAAGCAGGCATGTCAAACTCGTCTACCACCGCGGGCCAGATTTAGCATTCCACACAAAGCCGCGGGCCACATTATCGAAAATAAATAAGCACATTAATTTTATGATTATCGCGCAAAATGAAAACTGTACATTAAAATTATAGCATTGTTTTAAAAAACAAGTAAGCAAAAATGCATACACAAATTTTAAAACTATTTATTGGAAAAATTAAAAACACGCACCAGAAAAGATTTAAAAATATTTATTAAGTAAAAACAAATTTGTAACAAAAGTATCATAGAAAAGTACACTGTCAAATGCAAGGAAAAATAAGTTAAAATAAAAATACAAATGTGCTTAAACACATATTGAACTTTTTATAATTTAAATCGCAATCAAGATTAAACAGAAATTTATTATTAATTTTGTAATCCTAATATCTGAATTTTCTTTTATGTTCTAATTGCTACTTTTTATAAAACCAATCATTGATAGAACACAATTATTTACAATATAATATTATGAAATAAAAAAATATATATATAATTTATTAAAATATATTATCTATGGTTATTTATCTGGCATAGGAATAATTTTCTGATTCTCCTCAGTTATTTTTAAAGTTAAAGAGCAAAATTAACGCTAGCCACAGGCCATGGGGGCTCTAAATAAGAAAAGGTGGCTATTCAAAAAATATTTGTGGGTGGCTACTGTCTACTAAAGAAAATTTGTTAGTTTAATGGAAATTTTCAGCTATAGCAGCACATATTGAAATTATTGATTTCATGCGATTATTGAAATTTCTGTTTATATCATGAATATTTATAGAAATGCCGCTGCATATTTTTAAATTGATTTAACTATTCTGGACAAACTTTATTCTAACCTGGGCGATTTCGAGTTGCGTGCAAATGCATCCAATCGTTGTTTTTAAACGCAGATGGATTATTTTTTATATATTTCACGAACACACTTTTTTCTACATAGTTTCAGTTTAAAATTTGTTTAAATTTAATAATACTTTTATCAACCTTTAAGGATAAAATTAATTAATGAGTTTATGTCCAAAATGCTCGCTTTCGACTATGCATGCAGCCAAATAATAAAAACAGGGTAACAATTTTTTGTTATTATTATTATTATTATTTTACAAGACAAGAAATCGTGTCACTTCCCTTTTAAAACTACTTATTTCTCTTGATTTTTTAAAGACTTTTAATTAGAAATTAGCGTCGTATTTTAATTGATTTTCGATACATTTTAATACCTAACAAATACCATGCATTACTTTGTAATGTCACAGTGAATCAAAGAGAGCGATAAAATAATCTATTTATTTCAAAATAAAAAACTTAATAAACTCTTAGAAGAAAAAAAAACATAAAACTTTTATATATTTTTTAATTTTTAGATTAAGATATGCTCTTCTTAACTTTCTTATTGATAATTTTGCATATTCTGTCACCTGGAAATGAAATTTTAAAATGAATTAGATTTGATCATATTCAAGACAGTATGTTTGCATCTTTTATGCAACATTAATGTTGAATAGGTGTTGTTTGCATCTTCTACGCCAAACTGTAAAAAATTTTCATCCAAAATAACAACCATTAATTTAAAATTTTAAACATTTCTTAATTTAATTGCGGATCATTAAATTTAATATACTGCCATTAAACGTAATAATGATTAATATTCTGAAATAATGGTATTTTGAATAAAATTATTATCTAATTTTGCAACGATCAATATTGTCTCTGCAATATATATGCTGCAATGCAAAGTATATTTTCGGCATCAAGTAAGAACTGAATCAAACATGCGAAAATGGCAAAAGCTTGGCGGGCCACGTGTCTGACATGCCTGCATTAAAGTAACTTATTATAAAATTCTTTTAATACGTCGTCGGTTAGTTGCAATGCTGTTTAAAATGAGTTACAAATACATTACTTTATTTTGTTCCAAACGCATTATTGGTTACAGAAAACAAAAATATTTTTAAAAGGATGATTTCTTTTGCCTTTGCATCTTTTCAGCTTTCTTGGTGCTGAGGGTGGGGATTGGGGATTTTTCAATCCAGAAATATTTCTATATTTATATTGTAAGAACATCATATTTGTACATTTTATAATTGTACCAAATGCTAAGAAAACAATTTAAAATAAAAGATTTGAGTGGGATTTTAAATATTGCACAAAATCTCTGTAAATTCAAATTTAATTAATCCTTTTAAATCCTTGAATTCTTCTAAAATCCTTCAAAAAAATTTTTAAATGATTATGTTAATCTTTTAATTTAATTTAAACAATTTACGTAAAATGCTTTAGAATGTAAAATTTTCATGAATTTATAATTCGGTAGATAAAGGGTTAAAAAAATCATAATTTAGTTATTTTAAAATGCGTATCATCTGCGTAAATGATTTCGCATAAGAATAAATTGCATACTTGAATTCTTAACACTGAAAAAAACTTTTATAATTGTATGTAAATAATTGAATTTTCACGAATTTTAATTCTTTAAAAATATGCTATAATTTTCATAAAAAAGATGTTTTAAAAATTTCATAAAAGAAATCGTGAAACTATAATAATATGATTAAAAGGAGTGAGCATCAAGATATGTGCCATTTCCAACAAAGCTTAATAACGTATTATATTAAAATGTATATTTTCCTCTCAAATAACATACATTTTTAATGTAAGAAAGTACAGTTTGATGTATTAATTTTGTAGTTATTTTCAATATTTCAAAAATTTCATCTTTCCAAAAAACAGGTCTTTAGTCTTCTTTTCTTATTAAAATAATATTTTTAAAAAATGGGAAATTTTGATGCAATAATAATATTTCACATATACTTAATCATTCAGGACTTTATTTATTTTTATTGATTCAATGATTTTTATTTACTGCAAGAAATACGAATTGAATTTAAAAACAGTTTTAGAGATATTTTGGTGGACTAATGAAAATACATTTAATTGAATTAATCATTATTCTATCTATAATTACTAATTCCATGATTTATTTTTTGTTCTGAAAATAATTCATGTTTCATTTTTTATTTGCAAAAATACGTTTGTAACGGAAAAACATACAAAATAAATTAATTAAAATAATAATTTTTTTAACATTATTCTGCAGTAATAATAATAATAATAATCTGCAAATCTACAAATCATAATTTATTTATTTATTTTATTTTTTTTTTTTAATTTCAACTCAAAATACGGAATAGTTTCTCTGTAAATTGTACGACAAAATATAATTTGTGTAGCCTGAGTAGAGGATTCACTTTGCTCATTTTAATGTTTTTTTTTAAACAGTTAATTTGTGAAATTAAAATAATACATGCAAGGCTTTTTTTATAAAGCGATTTTTTCTTTAAATAAGTAAAACTTTATTTATTGTAAAACTTGAAAAAATGTATTTTATTAATGAAATACATTATCAATGATGGAAATGCAAATTTCAATACATTCTTCAGTGACATGTAGATTTGTAATATCTATGTATTACTATAAAAATGTTCTTTTTTGTTTGTTTATAAATTTTAAATAAAAAAAAAATTATAAAAAAAATGTTATTTCTATATTTTAAGTTTCTCTCTCTTATATGAACACATTTCCAAATCATCTTTAAATTGTACATGCTCAACATTTTACGCAGTTATGATAATAAAGTCTGTGCAGGATTTTAACAGACACTCAAATAAACTGAGAGAAGTAACAGTTAAAGAAATTCACTAAACCCTTTCCGGCACACTGTGCCTAGTCTGGGATACCTAATTTTACTTCCAAACTTGCAAATGGCACAAATAATATTTTAGTTAAATTTTGCTTTTACAACAAAAGCTTAGATTAGGGGTTTTAAAATATCTAAAAACTTGTTTGTGAATTCCGGTGTCAATCGATAATTTCTTATTTTACTATCATATTTTGCCCGTGCCGGAAAGAGTTAAAGAAATATTTAAAATGCAATACAACATGTTGTTCAGTATAAAGCTGCTACTGGCAGTGACGTAGTTAACGGGGGACGGTGGAGGAGGTCTGCCCCTGGTGTCAACCAGTGTTGGGCACGCTCACGAAAAAAACGAACTAACTCAAACTCAAACTCAATTTCTCAAAAGTGAATTAAGTTCACGCTCAAACTCAAAAGTTCACTTTTTTTCTTTTATTTATTTATTTATTTATTTATTTATTTATTTTTTCATATATAATAGAATTTTATAGTCTAAATTTGCAAAATTTTGGGAACTAATCTTTTGGTCGTTCAATGTAAAGATTTTCATGGTCCCGGCCCAATTTTCCTTCCCGACCTCTGTTCGAGGTAGGTTTGAGACTTTTTTCTACAGTTTCGAGTCGAGATGAACGCGACTGGATTCATCTTCCGGCTTCAGTTGGAGTTGGACTGCATCCTTCTTAAGGTATGAATAGGCAGAAATTTTCAGTCCCAGTAACGGTCGTATTCATAAAGAACTTCGACCGAGAGTTAAACCACAGGTCCAGTAACTCCGAGTTGGGATTTTTAACCGAGAGTTGAAAACTCGTATTCGCCATTGACTTCGGATGAAAAGTTATCGAACCCAGAGTTCCTGGACCCCGGTTGAAAGAAGTATACCTATTGGTTTAAAAATTCCTGTCTTTTTCGGTTTCGCGTCGCGACATTATTTTTGTTTTGTATGAAAAGCGTTTAAAAAAAAAGGGGGGGGGGTCAAAAAGAAGGAAAAACAAAGATTCAATGCGATTATTTATTTTTTTTTTCTCTACAAAATATACGGAGGAAATTAAATTTTGCAGCCACTAGATATGGAAATTTAATTTATTGAAAGTTTTAATATTTTTTAAACAATTGATTCAATTACTTTTTTTTCTTTTTTCAATTGATAAATGAGTTAGGTAAATGATATGAATCGTGTAACGGCTAAAAAAAATTAGTTATTTAGTATTTTTGTATTAGTTAGTATTTTTTTTTTTCAAAATAATTTTTACATATTTGCTTAAAATTGGAATTTCATTTGGATAAAAACTAATGAAATTTGACTTGAATAAAAACTAAAATTTTATTCCATCAGTTATTATGTTGATTTCCATTATTAATAGCTTTAATTAGTAATTAAGTAATTTCTAATAAGGAAAATATTAAAATAGAAAAAAAAGGAAAAAAATGAAAAAAGTAGCCTGTATATCAGTATAGATGTTATCCAAATGTAATAATTTTATTGTTTGGATTTACAGCGAAAACGGTTAATTTTAATTGAGCTAGATAGCTATTAATATTCCAAATAGACTGGAAAAAAGTAGTGAAATAATATTAAGAGAACTGCAGAAAAAGATGAGCTGGAGATTCTGGCACTGACCCGGCATTAGGGACCAGGCCGCAGAGGCACGACACATGGGCGCATATAGTTATCACTTCCGATTGATTGATCAACCTTTTTCATTTAACTAATAATTAAATAAATTTCCACACTTCTTGTAACTTTAAACTGTATACAGTGCGATATTTTATAAGAAATTATTTTAAGGAAAAGAAAAAAATTTAAACCTTTTAAAATTACTAGCATATTAATTTCCATTCAACACACAGAATCGAATAAGTCCTTTTAAAAACAATGATAAATGAATTCCGAACACTAACCTGTCAAATAAATGTGAAATATTACAGAAAGTTGATTTTTCATTGACCAGTTTTTAGAACCCCCCCCCCCCTTCTCTACTCTTTGTTTATGAGAATTGTCATTCTCAGATACAAGATCAAATTTGATTTCGTAAAAAAGAAAAAAAGAGAGAGAGAGAATCAAATGAGTTAAGCTCATTTGATTCTCTTTTACTATTTTTTTTTGATAAATTAGTGTTAAATAAATAATTATGAAATATTATTACATGCACGCACGCACCTGTTTTTGGATCCAGTATTCCATTTGAGAGAACGTATTTACTTCTCAAAGTAAATTATAAAAAATCATATTTTATTTTATATATTTTTTCTAGCTTTATTATTTTATAATTTTTACTCATTTAAATATCATTTAATTAGATGTAATAAGAATTTTATTTAGTACAGAAAGAAAAGAGATTTTATTATATATATATTATGATTGATTAATGAAAGATTTCTAGACTAGATTGGTAAAGTAATGATAGCAATCTATCAAAACAGTTCGAATTCATTATTAATAATTTCATATAATTTTACATTACATAATAAATAAAAAAGTTGTCTTTTGTTTGTGTATTTGTGGAGAAGAATGGGTCCCCATTAGCACCATCCTACCCATTCCCTCTTTATTATTATTATTCTTTTATTTATTTTTGTGTATGTGTCATGTGTTAATTAAAGTACTCAAGATGCTGTATAAGATATAGAAATAAAAATTAAATTTAAAATGCTACCAAAAATAGAAGAATGTATGTAATCTCATATATATACATATATGTTATCTGTTTTTAACCAGTTTATTTATATTTATACATATATTCCCAACATTATATGTTGAATTGTTTGTTTTCATAAATACTCATAGTCGCCAACAATTTATTTGCCTTAAAATAGTCAGCATTACTGAAAGAGCTGATAAAATTATTTTTGGTATGGGGTTTTTTTTTTTTAAAAAAAAGGTGTTTTTTTATCATTGTATTTCAACTTTTTAGTAATTTATTGTTTTTAAGCTAATTAAGGAGTAAAAATTATAAGTGATCTCTAAAAGAAATCTCACAATTTCAGGAGGTAATTCAATTTTATTTAAAAATTGTGAGGCTCGTGTTTTAAGAAGCCAAAAGGATTTATTATCTCTATTATTATTTTCGTATAAAATAGTATTTCTATTCCAATATTTTATACTATATATAATTTTAAAATTAAAATGCAGTTGAAAAATAGATGTATTTAAATTAAAAACTTGAAATTTCACAAAACTTCGGATACAAACAATAACAACAATGCTATAGTGTTAATGATAGCAGGTATTTCATGTAATTACGATTCATAGTTTTAAAAAGAACAAAACGTCTAAAAATCTTCAATAAACTGATAAAATCCAAATGAATTGCTTAAATTTTAAGTCAAAATATCTAATTTATAGATCTGATATACATTTATCTAAGTTTGTACATAAACAATAAATCTTTCGCGCAATAAAACCAAACTTTAATTTGTTAAACTTACTATAAGTACGGATAAAAAAACTACAGAGAATGTATGGATATTTAAAGATAATCTTTGTATTTCTCTAGATAAACAAAAATGCAAATCAGAAAGGTATCTCATATTTTAGTTAGACCTTATGTAAGTACGACATTTATTTCGGTACTGTTAAAATACATTTTTTTTTTAAACAATAAAATTGCAAAAAGTAAATGACTTTAAACAAACTTTAGACAGACGCGACAATTGTTGCTTTAATAACAATTTATTAATCGTCTGTCTAAGTAATGTTGGCTATTTTTAAAGCAAATATTTTTTCGCGAACACATATTTATGTAAACAAACAATTCAACATACAACATATAGAGTATTTATACGTAAATATAAATAAATCAAATAAAAATATTGAAGGTAATACATATATATGAGATTACATACCTTTACATAATGTTCCTCTGCTTTATTTGATAGTATATTTTCTACATTTTGACAGCACCTATATTAAGTACGCAAATACCGCCATTGTAAAATGGCGTTTCTCTCGATAAAATTCTCTCTCTCCTTGCTGAAATCTTGAGAAATTAAACCTGAACCTCGCTATAGAGCAAGGTTAGGTTTCTCGACCTGACCTTGGATTTCCCCCTCAAACCGGTTCAGTCAGGTTGATGAAGAATACCGAATCTGCTTTCAACTCGGGTTTCGCGGGAAATTCTGGGTTCAAGTTGATCGTGAATACGAATGTAGAGGTCTGCACGGGGCCGGGCCGGGTCAATAAAAAAATTGCTGGGTACCTGTCCGTTTAAAAATTTAAGCTATTTTCAATAAAATATGAGCTATTTTCAATTAATATGACTTTAACGAGAATAAGTATAAATATGCGTCGCGAGGCGAAACTAGTTTGACAACATCAATACAGAAATGTGATTTATACAGTGTAGAGATCGCACAGTTACTTTGTGTCTAACCCGGGCATAGTATTTTTTTTTTGGCAGACATCACGTGCCGGGCCGAGATCAGGATTGCATTGTTTTTCGACATTTAATCGAGCAGAGCCATAGAACTAGGCTTAATTTTTTTTATTAAGATGCGTAGGGCAAACAATATAAATTGTAAAAGTATTAAGATAGTGATAAATAACTTATGTTCACGCAATCTTTGTAAATATACTTCTTGGTAGTTGTTAAATTCACTTTTAAACAACGCGAAAGTTTGAAACATTTTCTGATTAATTTTTAACTTTAAAGGTATAAAATTGACAATCCTGACTATTGAAAGGATTTGGAATCGAATAGGGTTTACTGTTTTTGGTAAATAAGATAGTTGTATATACTTGTTGAGATATAAGAGATTCTTCTATTGGATACTTGGACCGAACTTTCGAATTTTACACCGCGCCGGGCTGGACCAAATAATTTTCCTTCGCGCCGGGTCGGGTCCGGGCCTAGAAATTCCGGCACTTACAGACTTCTAGTCCCTGTTCTAACACAGCTCATACGAAAATTATTCAACTGGAACAAGTCTGGCTCGTTCAGTAAAAAACCAGCAAATTTTGGCCCAGCCCAATTTTTTTAAATAATTTTGACTACTTTTAACAATTGCATTAAAGCATAATTTACGTTCCTTTCATTTCTGGTTCGGGTCAGATTGCAATCGATTGTCAGATTGCTTTTTTTTTTTCGTTCGAATCGAATTCCGTCGTATATCTCTGTATCAACATGATTGTCTATCTGTTTGATAAGTTCACAAAAATCTGCATTTTCATATTCATCACAAACTGCTTCACTATCTGAAATGCAAGAACCAGGTTCTTTAATCTCATTTTCAAGTGTCCCTTATTCAGAGGTAAACAGTGGCGTAGCTAAGGGGGGGGGGGGGGGGCAAGGGGGGCGTCGGCCCCGGGCGCCGAGGCCTAGGGGCGCCAAATTGAGAGAAATTGTTATGTATCTATATTGGGATGGGGGCGCAAAATTTCTTGCTGGCCCCGGGCGCCAAAAAACATAGCTACGCTATTGGAGGTAAATACATTACACGTTCTATACCAAGGGACTGGGTGTCGTGTTTAGTGGGGGGAACGTTTCTAACGACGTTCCGAAAAGGAAAAATTAAAGTGTGTAATCGTATTTTATTAGTACACTGCGTTGAATTGGCCGCAAACGACCACAAGACATGAAGCAATATAGAACAACAATTTTTGAATCATTTGTAGGAGAATATAATTGAAAAATAAAAATAGAGCTTATCTGCATAAACTTGAATTAAGATGTGAGCAGAAACACACAAAAGAATAATCTCAGAACACTTTCTCATAAAGAAAATTTCTTTATTTATTTTTTTATGAAGAAAGATGAATATAAAATTCTTTGAGAAATATTATAACTTTTAATAAGTACAGCTCTCTTATTTTTAGAGCGAGGCATGGAAGGCATATTTTCACTTATATAAAAATTTATAAATGAATCGAAGAACTTATTTCAAATAATAATACCTTTTCTTGAATTCTCTTGAGGAATAAGGGGTAAAATATCAACATACACAATAAAACTAAGTGCTCCTTCCTATGTTGAGCATACACTGTACCGCTAACGGACATTTTGAGTGAGCGATGTTCCAATAGTTTTAAAAGAAAGGCATTCTTTCAAGAACATAAAGTATTGTCTCAAATCGAAAAACACCTTTTCAGATGCAACATTCCCTTTTGGAAATCACAAGTTATATTTCTTCATGGACGAACAAAACTCTATATGTCTTCACAAAGTGATAAAGGGTTTTTTTTTTGCCTTTTTAAAAATTTCCATCTTACACATTTAAAAAATGCTGAACGTTAAACGTAAAAAAAACGAACAAACCATTAGTATAGGGATCCGACACATCATTTTTGCAGGCGCTTATTACCGTGCATCTGCCGACGCCCGCACTGCACTGACTCGAAACCGCTTCTCCTCTGTTCTGCTCTCTTCTGACGAAACGATAGCGGCCGCTCCGGAAAGAAGGCAGGGGGTTGCCATAAAATTAAAAATACGCCAACTGGCAGGGCAAAAGGAAGTAGCGCATCGCTACGAATAGGAAAACTGTATTTTAAGAATAAACTTTTATATTACCAGAAAGATGCGGAGTCAAAACTTGATATCAGGACGCACTAAATTTTAAATTACATAACAGAAGAATAGTACCTGATTGGACAAAGGGAGGAGTCATAAAACGGAAGTCGACACCCCATCGAACATTCTAGAAAAGACGGGAAACCTCCAAAACCGGAAGGAACAAAATTTTAACTGATTTCAACATTTGAAATCAACAAAAAGTTAGGTAATAAAAATAACTTTACAGGGGAGATTAAAAAAAAGCGAGAATTAAGATAATTTTTAGAATGCGAAATATATAATAAATGAATAAAGATGAAACCAAAAATAGACGATAAATTAAATTAAATAAAAATATGGCAGTGGTTAAGAGTAACCACAACATATTACCCCGGCTTCCCCAGAAGAAAATATTGGTGAGATGTACAAATTGAATAATTTTTACATCGAGACAATATTTTCTAAATTATGCACAATGAACATATAAAACAGTCATAAATATAAATAAACTAATTACTTGAATATCAATAATTGTCTTGCATGACATTCAATAATAATAGAACAAAATTACTATCATAGTTATAGTTCAAATAATAATGCACAATACACTGGCAAACATTTAAAATAACTGTTTGTTCACAAAAAGGAACATATCTTGTTTCAAAAAAAAAGTTTAGTACAGTATTTGTATTTATAGAAAACGTTCACAGTCTTTAAATGAGAGTTTCTTGACTGAATTGTGTAAATACAAGTACAATAATATAAATTTACCAGCATATATAAAAATTGTTGCATATAATAAGAATATACATATATGGTCAGCATATTAAAAAGAAAAAGAATTTGTAATAATGTGCATATAAGTGAATGATATTAAAATTCACAAATCAATAATCATGTTACATTCAATAAATTCAATTTTTCAGAATTCAATTTTTTAAAATTTTCTTATGACAGAAATTGGAAAATGTATACAAATGGTCAAGGAAGAGTATTTAGATTCTCAAAATATATATATATATCCATATACATACAATACCTTCCAATATGTCAACATATCTTAACTAAATAGATTTAATGTCATATAATTCAACAACATCTTCAAAGTAAATATAGTTGCAAATCAACAAGAACATTTTCAAAGTAAATAAAGGTAAATACCAAAGAGAGAATATTTGAACTCTCAGAGGAAAAATGTTATTCTGGAATAATACAACTTTCAAAATTACCAAAAAGAGCAAAGAGAGGATATTTACACTCTCATAAAAGTATTTAAATAAATATATCAATCCAGTACATAACTTGAAAAATGTCACTTTACAAAAATTATCACATAAAATATTTATAATATGTAGAATATCTGTTGAACATGTTTAATTCAAATATTCAAATTGTTGTAAATAACATGTGATCATGTGTTATCTGCAAAATAACAAATATTTTACTTTCTATATACCAGTAATGACTTAAACAAAAAATATCTTTGGATCCAAAGTATATACTTATATATATATAAACCTTTTTCTTTGAATATTTTAACACTTAGATACACAGAGATACCTATACTCAATCATCATTTCATTTTTTTTGACAATAAATCAAAAATTCAAGTAGAAGAAATTAGCATGCACAATTTTATCATTATTTTTTGAAATGTTAAAAAAAAGGTTAGATGTTAGAGCATGCATAAATTGTCAATAAATAAAAGTAACATTTCAATTATTATAATAGACACAATAGGGAATTTTTTTTTTGACATGAGTACTCATGTTTTACCTTATATCAGTAACAATTCATTTATTTATTTTTAGAATAAACAATTATCAAAATGATTCAATAAATGCCATATTTTCAATTTATTATTTCAAAAACAAAATATTTCTCATTATTTAACAACTATTGAATGTATAGACTTTGAAAACTTAAAAGTACCAATACACTTTATGTATGAGATGAAGCATAAACAAAAAAATTAAGTATGGTTGTGAAGAAAATATTTCAATGCAAAACAGAGTGAAAAGAAACAAATTTAAAAAGGTACATACTTTTACAGGATGACAATTTCATTGCCTCAAGGAGAAGATGTCTTTAAAAAAATTACACAAATGCTGCCTGCAGCTTTGGTAGAAGAAAGCAAAAAATAAAATAAAATATTCAGACATCATCTCTTACAATCCAAGATAGCTAGCATAACTCAGATTCTGCAACAACGTTAAAGTCATCCTAAAAAAGAAATGAAGATTAGTTTATGTTTTGTAATGTTTATGGGTGCGAGGCCGAAGATCATAATGATCTTTATATTGGGTGGATTTATTTTGAAGCGCGGTGGGAGTTTTATCACCAGATGCCTGTGAACGCACTGAATTATATGAATGTGAAGATGTTTGTTGGCACTTAGAAGAAGTAGGAATTTGAGGAGATGTATTACAAGCAGAATCACAATTAGAAATTTGAACAGGAACATGTTGTTGTATAGGAGAAGAAGATGCACTATCAACAGCTGGTTGATCATGTGTTGCACCTTGAGAAGAATCCGAAGGATACTGCAATGCTTCATCTCTTTTTTGAAGTTTCAAGATTCTGTTAGTATGTATCAACATTGGTGATGCTTGATTATTATTGCAATCTTGAATTTGAATAAGTACAGGTGAAATTATTTTCTTTACCATGTAAGGGCCTTGTACTTTTTTGTTAAACACACTGGGAAATTTTACATAAACAATATCATTAACTTTGATATTAGCAAATTTTAACTTTTCCCTTGATTTTTGGTATACCTTTTGTCTAGAAGATTCGTTATTTTTTTAAGCTTGATAGTATATTTTTTCAATAACATCCATTAATTTGTGAATTTCATAAGCTGTGTTAATAATTTTCCAGGAAGATTGGGTTTTATAATTGGCATAAATGTCATTTACTTCTCTTCCAAAATGAAGAAGATTTGGAGTAAATTTTGTAGCTGGATGAGGCGTAGCATTGTATATGGACTGGTGGATTTTTAAAGCAGTTGGTACATCAAATTCTTGGGAAGCCATTGTATTCACAGATGATTTTATTTGAGTATTACATCGCTCACTTAATCCGTTAGCCTGGGGATGGGCTACAGAACTGTGTTCCAACTTTATGCCAAGCTTTTTATTGAAATAAGAAAACATATCACTAGTGAACTGAGAGCCATGATCAGTAAGTGTTAATTCGGGCTTTCCATGAGTAGAAATGTAATGTAATAGAGCTTTAGTAACAGATTCAGCGCTAATGTTATTCAAGGCATATAATTCTAAATGACGAGAAAAATGATCGATTACTGTCATCACATATTGGCGATTTCTCGATGGGCCAAGTAAATCCATCGAAACTTTTTGATTCGGAGCTGTAGGTAGTGGTGCTGGTAAATATGGAGCGGTGTTTTTTTTATGATTTTTGTTTACTAAACAAATTTCACAAGAGTTGACATAATTAATGGCATCAGAAACAAGGGTCTTCCAGGTAAATCTTTTCTTTAAATTAACAATAGTTTTATGAATTCCAGTATGAGTAATATGAGCAATTCTTAAAGCTTTTGCTCTAAGTGACGAAGGTAAAACAGCTTTATGTAGCTCAATATCTTCTGAAGAAAAATGTCCATTGTAACAAAGTAACTCATTATTTGGATTAATATAATAACCATTTAAACTTTTAGATTTTTTGTTAGCTTTAAGATCTTTATAAATTTTCTTAATTTTAGGGTCTTTTTGTTGTTCAGAAAAGATGGTTTGATCAAAAATTTCTAATAATGGGTCTTCATTATTATCATTATTTGGAGGTGGAGAGTCATTTTGAAGATGACAGGTGTGGTGTGTTTTGCCAATTAAACCACATGGAAAGTGAGCAATTTCATTATGTAAATCATTTTGATCATCAAAACAGTTGGTAGGGTTTCTTGCCTAGAAATAAGATCTGGATTAGTATGGAGATCTTCAGTAGGAATGTGAGGGGTTCTGCTTAGAAAATCTGCTAACACATTCTCTTTGCCTGGTATATGCTGGAATGTGTATGAATATTCAGATAGTTCTAACATCCAACGAGTAGTGATGTCAGCAGGTGATGTTGCTTTTTTGTAATTATTAAGGGGTTTAGCATCTGATAAGAGAATGAAGGGTCGACCAAAAATGTAATATTTGAAAGCTGTTACTCCTTTATAAATGGCATAAAGTTCCAATTTGATAGCTGGATACTGTTTTTCAGACTGAGATAAAGTTTTGGAATAATATGAAATCGGTCGCAGTTCACCGTCAAATTTCTGCATAAGAACAGCTGAGATTGCTGTCTTTGATGCATCAGTATTAACATAGAAAGTCTCATTCCAATTTAGGAGATTTAGCATAGGTTTTTGAAAGAAAATTTCTTGCAATTTATTAAATGCATTTTCTTGTTCAGATTCCCAACAAAACTTATTTTTAGGTTTGGTAACTTCAATAAGAGGAGTAATCAATTTAGAAAAATTAGGTATAATTGACCTATAAAATGAACATAGTCCAATGAAACCTTTTGTCTGCCTCTTGATTTTAGGCTTTGGGAAGGAAGTGATTTTTACAATATTACTTGTAATAGGAAGAATTTTATGATCTGTGAGTTGGAAGCCTAAAAAGTTAATACTAGTTTTCATGAATGAACATTTTTCAGGAGAAAGAGTGATGTTATTAGCAATGAGAGTGTCTAAGAGCTTTGTGAGTTTCGTGACCATCTCTTCAAAGGAATTAGCGCCAACCACAATGTCATCTTGATATGCATAACACGAATCAATTTCAGATAATTGAATAACTGAATCAATTAATTGTTGAAAAGTGCTCGCAGCTGTCTTCAAGCCAAAAACGAGACGAAGATAGGTAAAAATTCCCCATGGAGTAGTAAAACTGAGTTTGTCTTGCATTTCTTTAGGTACTGCAATCTGCCAGTATGCAGACGGCAAGTCAAGAGTAGTATAATATTTAAATTTTGATAACTGTACTAATAGATTTTGAATTCTAGGAAGAGGATATGATGATGGTATGATGATGGAGTTTAGCAATCTTAAATCTAGGGCCAAACGATATTTCTGAGGTTTCGACATGTCAGTTCTTTTATTTTTAACAAGAAGCATAGGATGAATTTGATCTTTCTATAATACCTGCATTTAGCATTTGATTAATTTGGTCAAAAGCTTCTTGCTCGAGTGCCTGTGGCACAGGAAAAGGTAGGGTTTTTACAGGATGAGAGTTCAACATTGAAAACTGAGGATTCACTAAGTCTGTACGACCTAAAGTGTCCAAAGATTAAGAAAATGCAAGAGCTTTACTGCACAATAATTTTGTTAAAGAGTCACTTTCATGAGGGGGTAAGTGTTTTAGGTCAAAATCATTTGGTGAAAGTTCTTGAACACGTTTTCTCTTAATTTCTTCAGATGATAAAATTAAATTACAATATTCATTTTCAAAATCTAAATCAAAAGAGTATTCCTCAATATCCTGCTCATCTACATTAATGCATTCACCAATAATTGAATTTTTATTTAAATGAATGTCCAGTTTTGATATATTCTGACATACAACCAAAAATAAATTATTTTGAATTGAAGAGTTAGAATGCAGTGATTCATGCAAAACAAGACCTTTATTTTTTAAAGCAGGCATAAAAATAAAATATTCAGATGGAGAGTTGAAGTATTTGACATGTAAATAAACAAAAGAATTGGGAGGGATTAATTCTCTATTAACTGTTTGTACCATGTTGGAATTCACCAAAATCTTATTACCATCAATCAAATTAGTATGCTTTTCACCAATATAACTAATATCATTAGCATTTCCAGATGTGAAATTTTTGTCAGGCATATTATTATTAGTAGATAAATAGTTTACAACATTACCATAATCAGTTGGAAAATAGTTAGGAAAATAAGTAAAATTACCATCAATATAGGGATTATGATAATTCATAGCAGTATTAGCAACATTATTTATAAATAAATCACTATTTTGAAAATTATAATTGTAAGGGTAGGTTGCATAATTATTGACTAATTGTAAATTGTTGTCACCAGAATTTCCATATACATTATCAATATAAGTACCATTATTTAGATTATTTGATATAGAATTTTCATAACAAGGCATTTTGTGTGCATCAAAAGAGTATGGCACATTTATATTATCATAAGTACACTGAGAATTCATATAATAGCAATTATATGAATTGCAATGCATATGATTTATAAAAAATGTATGAATTACCAGTACTTACAATTAAAATTAT
Organism: Maratus speculifer; assembly: GCA_964019185.1. Classification (NCBI taxonomy): domain Eukaryota; kingdom Metazoa; phylum Arthropoda; class Arachnida; order Araneae; family Salticidae; genus Maratus; species Maratus speculifer. The sequence goes on from OZ025303.1 coordinate 101,451,905, forward strand.
GCTTAAAAATTAAAAAATAATAACAATGCGTGTTTATTTTTATTTATGTTATTTAATTGACAATAAATTTAAAATAAAATTTTGATATTCGGCTTGAAATTTGACAGAATATTCAATTATATTCATTATAGGAGATTCATTATGACTGTGAAAAGGGATGTGTTTATCTTTAATTAATATAGACTTAAAAGTTGGAGAAATGGTTATGGAATGCTTATTTATAAATTCAAACCCAAGTATGGCTTGAAAATTGACATTTTTTATGTCAGTAAGATAAAAGACATGATGGAAAAAGTACTTGTCAATTTTAAATGAAATTTCAATACATCCTTTAAAGAAAACCTTAGAATTTATAGTAGATACTGAAACATTTCTAGACAAAACTTTGTAATGAATTTTAGATTTAATGCTATTAAAGCATTCTTGATCCAAAAGAGATAAAGTTGAGCCTGTGTCAATAAGAGTAGAAATTTCATTACGTTGTACATTCATAATTATGCATGGCAAGGCATAAGAATTATCAAAGGAACTATAAATGATGTGTCGTTCTTGTACACATTCATCAATTTCAGAAGGATGATTCGATGCCAAAGAATTATGAGAACAGCAAGACTTATTAAATTTAGGATGCACTGGGGAAGTTTGTATAGCAATGGATGACAATAAATTGGTTGTAGAACTTTTGGCAATGTGACGCTTGTTTTTCTCGTCACAACAATGTACTGACCCTGAAGAACAGGTACGGGAGAGAGGGCGGTCAGTAAAACCAATCTCCCCTATTTGTTTAAATTATAAATCTTATTTTTATTTTTTGAAAAAGAAGTAGAGTTTTTCTTTCTGTGAGAATCAGATTGGGTGGGACTTGTTGTGCTAAAACCAACTGGTAGGCCTTCCCACCTGGCTGAACCTGTGAGAATCAGATGAAAAGTTCGATGTATAATTTTGTTTAGGTGCGTTGAGAATCCTTTTAAATTTATAACATGTGTCCATACGGTGATTGAATCGTCCACAAAATGCACATTGAATGATATTTTGTTTGGGGTAGGAATCCGTATAATTTTTCTTGTGAGAAAACTTGTCAAATTTAGGTTGAAAATAAGGTCTATTTTGACGAGTTTTTAGTTGACGAGAGTTTGTTTTATATTCATCCGTAATATTTTGAATGGTGAATTAACTCTACGTTTTCTCTTAACATTATTAAAAGTGTACGATTTTTCATTGTTTGTTTCAGGTGGTGAGAATGCATTACGTGAATTTTCAAAAATTCTATTCCTTGTATGTCTTACAGGAGTTTGTTGGACCATATTCACAGGAAAAGTAGAGTTTTCATTAGTATAGTCACTATCCATACAATAAATTTGATCAAAATCTTTATGAGAATTTCGAGAAGGTGGAGAGTCATAAATTTCTTGTAGAAAGTGTGCTCGTTCAAGAGCTAAATCAAATGTGGAAATATTTTCCTCGAGAATTTTTCTTCTGATTTGTTTAGGCAAAGCCTGAAGAAAATGAGTAAATTTTAGAGAATCTAGAGCAGCTGGATCCAATTTGGGATAGGCAAGCCGAAATTGTTTATCCAGGCGGAAAGAAAAATTTTTAACAGATTCATTGGATTCTAATTTTAAATTTTGCAGAGACTGGAGTGAGTTAACTTTTCTTTTGGGCATAAAATAGTCTATAAACACTTTACGAATGGCTTGAAAGTTAGTATTCTTGAATTGAGACTGAGTTTCAAGAAAGAAGTTTAAAGCGCTGCCCTCTAGCTTTGATTTAAAGAGAACAAAAAGTTCTTTATATGAAAAATTATTTAATTCTTGTAAGTCCGATAATTGATCGAAAAAAAATTCTACAGTTTGTGGATTTCCATCAAAAGGTTGAATCGCAATATTTAATTTGGATTTGGGAGGCATGATGAGAACAAATGAAAATAAACTAACTCAACTAAACTAACTAACTAAATAAACTCTCACTAAATGTGACAATAATATGTTATAAATTAGTTACATGAAAAATATATGAACTTAATTTGATATATATTTTAAAATAATGACGAACTTCATTTATGTTATACATCATTTTTATATGTTAACAAAAATAAAGAAGAAGTTGCCAACATATTTTTCTGAGCATCCGATCAAGAAAAACAGACTTTAATATTTCTTTTTAGTTTCTAGTCTCCCAAGTTTGGAAGAAAATATTAGATTTCAGAATGTTTATGTAAACAGGATAACACATGTTCTCAAACTTGTTAAAACAAGATAAACAATTCACTTTAAAGTAATGAGTTCTATACCAATTATATAACATCTGTTCTCAAATTTATCAAAACAAAAATAGCAAATTATATGAAATTGATTACTTATATAAGCAAGTTTCAACACAAAACATGATAAATAAATTAAAAATGTAAGCATTGCATGATGAGAACATATTCACTTTTGAATTCTGAAAGTTGAGAACATTTTTACTTATATATTATTTTTTTTTTTTATCACTTCAATATAATAAAGAAAATATATGTTGAAAAAAATGTCATGTCGAATGGTTTCGACAAGATCACGGTACCAGGAATAGTATGTCGTGTTTAGTGGGGAAAACGTTTCTAACGACGTTCCGAAAAGGAAAAATTAAAGTGTGTAATCGTATTTTATTAGTACACTGCGTTGAATTGGCCGCAAACGACCACAAGACATGAAGCAATATAGAACAACAATTTTTTAATCATTTGTAGGAGAATATAATTGAAAAATAAAAATAGAGCTTATCTGCATAAACTTGAATTAAGATGTGAGCAGAAACACACAAAAGAAAAATCTCAGAACACTTTCTCATAAAGAAAATTTCTTTCTTTATTTTTTTATGAAGAAAGATGAATATAAAATTCTTTGAGAAATATTATAACTTTTAGTAAGTACAGCTCTCTTATTTTTAGAGCGAGGCATGGAAGGCATATTTTCACTTATATAAAAATTTATAAATGAATCGAAGAACTTATTTCAAATAATAATACCTTTTCTTGAATTCTCTTGAGGAATAAGAGGTAAAATATCAACATACACAATAAAACTAAGAAGTGATCCTTCCTATGTTGAGCATACACTGTACCGCTAACGGACATTTTCAGTGAGCGATGTTCCAATAGCTTTAAAAGAAAGGCATTCTTTCAAGAACATAAAGTATTGTCTCAAATCGAAAAACACCTTTTCAGACGCAACATTCCCTTTTGGAAATCACAAGTTATATTTCTTCATGGACGAACAAAACTCTATATGTCTTTACGAAGTAATAAAGGTTTTTTTTTTTTTTGCCTTTTTAAAAATTTCCATCTTACACATTTAAAAAATGCTGAACGTTAAACGTAAAAAAACGAACAAACCATTAGTATAGGGATCCGACACATCATTTTTGCAGGCGCTTATTACCGTGCATCTGCCGACGCCCGCACTGCACTGACTCGAAACCGCTTCTCCTCTGTTCTGCTCTCTTCTGACGAAACGATAGCGGCCGCTCCGGAAAGAAGGCAGGGGGTTGCCATAAAATTAAAAATACGCCAACTGGCAGGGCAAAAGGAAGTAGCGCATCGCTACGAATAGGAAAACTGTATTTTAAGAATAAACTTTTATATTACCAGAAAGATGCGGAGCCAAAACTTGATATCAGGACGCACTAACTTTTAAATTACGTAACAGAAGAATAGTACCTGATTGGACAAAGGGAGGAGTCATAAAACGGAAGTCGACACCCCATCGAACATTCTAGAAAAGACGGGAAACCTCCAAAACCGGAAGGAACAAATTTTAACTGATTTCAACATTTGAAATCAACAAAAAGTTAGGTAATAAAAATAACTGAATAAAGATAAAACCAAAAATAGACGATAAATTAAATTAAATAAAAATATGGCAGTGGTTAAGAGTAACCACAACACTGGGACCGGAAGTTTTGTTCCTTAAGTAGAGGTGTCCCTTATTCGCAGTGTCCCTTATTTGGAGGTTTCACTGTATAATGATTTCTTATTTATAAAAAATATGTATGAATTACCAGTACTTACAATTAAAATTATGCTTAAAAATTAAAAAATAATAATAATGCGTGTTTATTTTTATTTATGTTATTTAATTGACAATAAATTTAAAATAAAATTTTGATATTCGGCTTGAAATTTGACAGAATATTCAATTATCAGCCAAATTAGTATTCATTACATCCTATTTAGGAAATAGTAAAATTTGTGTTTAAAGTTATACTCAGATTAAATTAATCAAGTTCTGAAATAACAATAATTTCTTTTTAAAAATCATACAAATATTATAATTTAATCATATTCAGTTACATTAAGTATGTAAAACGATATAAAAAAGTGCTTCATGTATGATATTTTTAAATAGTGTTAATCAAACTTAAAAGTGAAATAATTTGGAAATCATGTTCTAAAATTTTATAATATATAATATTTCATATTCATATTGTCATTGATATTATTTGATTAAAGATAGAAATGTGCATAAATATAGAAAGCTTTTACAATTTTTCTCTGGTAAAATATAATAAGTGCTGAAAAAACCCTCCCATCTCCCCAAATACAGGAAAATCATACTGCTAAGATTGAAAGAAAGAAAGGAAAAAAACCCTTCTTATTTTCTTCAAAACACTGCACTTGGTTACAGATGAACATGAGAAATTTTTTCCCACACTCAAATCCATAGAACTGACCGCCATTAACAACACATAGTCATTTTGCCTAGGGCTCCCCAATTCGGCCACCGTGATAGTGAATACGAGAAAGATCGCTGATAAGAAAATAGGATACCCTCTTTGTACAAAACAATTTATAAGACGGTCCGAAAATACATAAGTGAAAGTGGTCGAAGGGGGAAGGTGGGAAGGTCCCCATTGCCTATTATAATTTTCTTTCCGTTTTTAAAAAACATTCGTAGAATACGTAGATGCTTGCTAAAATAAGAAAAAGATTGTAACAAAATTAATAAATTAATGTGCAATATTTTTCTTTTCAATTTATTAAATCAGTGTTTTTAATAGACTTTTTTTACATTTTATCTATTTTTTTTCCTTTTTAATTGCTTCTCAAAGATATTTGAAACAGACAGCAGTAAATTATGTAAAACTTAAAACAATGTTAGATCTAACTTTTGTTATAGCCAAATATTTTAAAACTTTATATACGTTAAAAAATCATTCATTTGTTAGAGAAGATGAAAGTGAAAAAATAAAGTATAAGTTAAAATGCTCACGCTAATAAATATACACATGCATTACATACGGTAAAAACACCTATCACAATCTCTATCTTTAGCTTTCCTTTCTTGCCAACGAGAAATTTTTTGACATATCCATGTCTTTTAAAACGTAAAAACACGAAATTTGCACGCATTGTTTTAGAAGTGATTTGTAATTCAATAATATATTTAAATTTTCCATAAATATATTACATTTTAAGTAATAACGAACTGCTGTTTCCTGACGCCCTTTGACCGACTGTCGCCGTCGCGTCAGGAAAGTGGTTATAAAACGCCAACTTTGACAGCATTTTTTAAAAATGAACCTTTGTCTTTATCGAAAAAATGGCAAAGTTTCTTGTTTTCTCAGTTTCTGATAAAAAGCACCTAAGCAATTAAAATTATTTCGATGATATTAAACTTTTTGTAATAAACCCCAAAAGATCGTTTCTAAGCGTTTAGACGAACTCAAAGTAATTTATTTTAAGAAATTCCTCACTTATTCCCTAAAGCGCGATAATCAGGTCCTTTTTTAACAGAAACAATATATCTAAAATATATTCAATAATTTAAAATTTTGATAAAAATAAACTTCCCAATTTTCCATTTGAAAAGTTTAAGAACAACAGATTTCTCTTAAACCTTGGCTTTGAAGCAGGGATGTTCAAACTTTCTGCTTCATCAGACTACATTTGTGCGAAAATGTATGTTTTGAGCCGCACGTGCACAGCGTGATACATACACAGCCCCCCTCTTCCCCCCCGTTTAATTAGCAAAATAACCCCCATAACTAATCAGGGATACGCCTTATCATAAGGAACCTATAATCCAAAATTTGAAGCAAATCTGATAATTCTGCGTAAAAAGCAATTTATTTAATTTAAGGGAGGTTATATTCTATTACCTTTCTATACTTAGCCATTAAACCCTTAAAACTATTCAGGGATTCACCTTATCAGAAAGAACATACATTTAAAATTTGACTTACCTCAGATAATTCTGCATAACAAACAATTTATCTAATTTAGGGTGAGATAATTGCCCATCCCCCCTTTATTAATAAGCAAAAGAACCCATAATTAATCAGAGATACGTCTTATCATAATGAACTTATATCCAAAATTCCAAGCAAATCGGATAATTCTGCGTAAAAGCTATTAATTTAATTTAAGAGAGGTTATTCCCCCATTCCGCCTCTACGCTTAACCATTAAACTCCCAAATCTCTTCAGGCATTATATGTTATATATAAACCTTATCAGAAAGAATCTCTATTCAAAATTTGATACATATTGGATAATTCTGCATAAAAACCCATTTATGTAATTTCGGGCGGAGGGAGGAGGGGGGTAATCGTCCCTTCCCAAAACTAATCAGGCAAGCTTTTTTTCAGTATGAACGTATATCCAAAAATTGAACAAAAACAGTTAATTTAACATGAAAAACTCATTTACCTAAATTATGAGCCTCACCCCCGATCCCCCTTTCATACTTAACCAATGAATCCCCAAAATCAAAAATAAATCCCTAAATTCAATTCCTCGTCACCTTTTTTGCGATAACTTTTTTCCGTGTCACCTTTTTTCCGGTAACTTTTTTTCCGTGTCACTTTTTTCTGCTTTTGTAGTTTATGTCACTTTTTTCCGATAACTTTTTTTCCGTTTACCCAGATTCTTATAACCGGTTTTCAAGCAATGTATATTCCTCCCCCGAACACACACACACACACCGAATAAAGGTAATTTAAAAATATATGCATTTTCGTCAAAAATTGTAGACCCAAAGAGGTTGTTCCCTAAACAAATCTTTATACAAATCAGACAGGGACGGGTCAATGATTTTCATGCAAGCAAAGTGTGAGACAATGTGAAAAAATTTCGATTTGGGCACACTTCGCTTAAGAATAAAGTACAGTTCGAGAAATAAGCCTGGCCCAGTCTGGACCGAGCTTTCAGATAAAAGAAGACCTGGGCACGACTCAAAAAACTAATGATCAGACTCGACCCGCCCCGAGTCCATGTAGACCTCTAAACAGCATTTGAATGGAAACTAGTTGGATGTGCCATTCCCAAAACTTTCTTCTATCTCATACATACATTTTAATATTAAAAAAAAAAAATAGTTACTCATTTTAATGCTTTAATAATTTTACAATAACAATTCAATATCATACCAACTTTGATTTTTATCTTAAATTTCTACTTCAGTCAATTAATCGGAGTAAAAACGAATTTCCGTCTCTGATAGCCAGATTTTTTTTTTCAAATTATGGGAGGACCTACTTGCCTCACCAAAAATAATCATATACACAAATTTAGTTCAGTGCTAGAACTAACTACTAGAACGTAAACTTTTAGGTGGTGCAATATTGAAAATGGCACAAAATTCGCTATTGCAGCGCCCCCTTCCGACAGATTCTTTTAAAATTCAGGGAGGACCAATTAGCCATAGTCATACACTTACACAAAAGTTTGGTTCAATTCGATGCATAACTTCATATACTTTTGATCGGTACAATATTGAAAATGGCACAAACACGCGATTGCACTCTCTGGATGTCTGTGTGCATACCCTTCGAGACAATGCTGGTCTGAGTATTGTGCTTTAGTAATTGCTCCTTTTTGCTAGTTTGGAACTTAGTATTAATTTTACAGAAGAGGAGGGGCTAACTTACCTTATAGCAATTGCGATAGACAAAAAACAGACACAAGAGGGAGATCTTATAATGGTTCCATTTAATTTTTTAAATACGGAACTCTAAAAAGTACTTATTGCAGTTTTCCTTTCATGCTTATGTTTTTCATTTAAAAAAGCAGGTCATGGGCTGCGTAAACAGGCACATTTATTCCAAAGTATTGGTCTTTCCATATTTATTTCTGTATATCCCATTGTAAACTAAATTGATTTTAAAACGAGTCCTTAACTGTATCTAAATATCTGAAATATTAATAACATTAACACATTTCCACGGATTGGAGGCTTAAAAATATGAAAATTTCTATACTGGTGAATCTTTAAAAAAAGAACACTTAGAAAAATTCATTGTAGACAGATTCTTTATTAAGAAATTCGCCGTCTTTTACAAATGTGTTATGATGTTTTTTACACGGATTATTCTATCCATTTTGCACTGATCTAGAAATTGTTTCGTTTAAGACAGGATTTCGTCATATACAGATTTTTGTAGCACCTTTTAGAATACTGTTTCCCCCATCCTCTAGCATTGTATATGAACTATTCTTTAAAGAAAAGTTTAATTGTTGAATCATGGTAATTTAAAATTAGAATAAACTATGGCTATAGCGGAATCGATCGGTATCTTGAAAATTTTCCGTAGAAGACAATATTCCGTCTTAGACAAATTCTACTCAGTCTGCGGATTCGCAGGAACTTGAAAATATTTCCGATTTAGACATATTTCCTCCTTACACAGTCCATTTTGTGCAGAGAGTTTACTGTATATATCTATTTTCGGCGAAATTGTATACAGCCCAGGTCCGGTTCGGCGGGACCCGAGTCTGCAGAAGAAGTAACACTAGGATACTACCCAGAGAAGTGATATCCAGACTTAACCCGTCCTGAGGCTCGTGTAGGCTTCTAAATGGTATTTGAAAGAGGGGAAAAGTGTACTAAAATCTGGAAAAATTTTAAATAAATTATGAAAAAATTGAACGTAAATTTCGTTCAAACTCGTCTTTTTTTTGAGTTTCCGTTCAGTTCACGCTCGTTTATAAAATAGTGAGCGAAGTTCAGTTCAAAGTTCACAAATAGTGAGCGAAACTCGTGAGTTTTCGTTCAGTGAGCGCGTTCATACCCAACACTGGTGTCAACCTCTAATGAATGAGAGATTGTATCTAAATATAGTACTATGTGCCATATTGTGTATTCTACATTGACACTAATCAATGGATATATGGATATCCCCTCATCTTTTCGCTTCATTTTGGTAATAACGAATTTAGAGCTTATTCTACTGACGATCACTTTCAGAATTTTCAGACTATGTTTTAGAGACTTTCACAAAAGTTGCTCTATATATATTTAGCTAATACAATATGCAAATGAAATTAAAATTATTTAGTAAACCTGCTCATTTTTCAAACAATTTTTATTGTTTTTTTTTTTTTTTTTTTTTTTTTTTTTTTTTTTTTAAATTTTGATTACAGGGTATTGTGTATAATATTGTTTGTCAAATTTTCGGAAAAGAACATTATTTATAAGAACTCCGCAAATTATAAGCAAAAAAACTTGGGAAAACTTGGGACTTTTTTCATTAAAACCTTAAATTTTTTACAAGAATTATACATGCTATCATCATAAAAATGAACATAGTTTATTACATTAATCCATTTAATCATAATCTACAGTTTGAGCGCTTTTGCTACATTACTTTTGACAGGATTATTCAAAAGATATTCGTTCTTTTTCAATTTGTTGACGGTCCTCTACAGAATTTCGGGGGCAAAAATCTTCACAATAATATATGACCTGTATTATTATGCTCAGACACCTGGAGTTTCAGGAAAATTCCTGTATTTCTCTAAATATTTAACAAAATGTCAAAAATTGCAAGTGGCCGGTCAGCTTTGGCCATATAGTGTGTAATGGGATATACTCTCAAAGAGTTGAGAATTTTTTGTACGTTTAGATCAAAATAATTTTTTATTATTGTCACCAGGTCAATACATAATATTTCAAAGAGTAGATTAATGCAATTCTCATGAATCTTTTGGAACTTAAGATTAATGCATCGAAGGAATAAATAATAATAACAGAAATATAAGAAGTACCCATAAAGCAAGTTTTCATTGTAAATATACAATCTGCAAACAGTTTTTTCTTGACTAAAAATAAATAGCTACATCAATTATTTATAAACAACAAGGATTATTTTTGTTATTAATTTTCTCATCTCAAAATAAATTATTATCTAAGAGTCATATAGATTTTTTTGCGCATTCATAACAAAGGAATTTTTCCTTGATGATGTGAGCTTAAGTTACAAGGTTTCTAAGAGCTAAATCATTACATTTCTCAGGCAACATTTTTTATAATTATCCATCGTAAGAATAAATAATAATAACAAAATATAATCAGAAATAATAATAATAATAATAAAGGTTTACATCATCAATACACAATCAGGACACAGTTTTTTCTTGACTGAAAATAAATAATAATTAAGCTTTTTAATTATTATTAGGTAACAAGGTTTAATCTTGTTAATTATATTCTTGTTTAGTTCTTATATTCTCATGTCAAAATAAAATTATTATTTAAGAGTCAGGGTCATTCCATGTCAATCCAACCAATTTTTCCCCCACTTGTAACCCGACCCACAGGGATTTGGATGAAACTTTCCGTGCACACTAATTCTATCATAAAATGATTCCATCAGAAATTTTTCCTTCCCAGACCTCATAGTTTGTGAGATATGGGGGGGTCCAATTCTTGGGTTTTTTTCAAATCACACATTTCTGAGTCTGTATTTTGAGATTGCAGTTCTATCTTCAAAAAATTATTTCTCTGGATCTAAAACATGAATCATCTTAAAAATACCACTGTAAGAATATAAAAAGATGCAGATTTTAATGATAAATATTTAAAAAATTTACTTGTAATATTTAGGATAAAAAAAGTCAGCCAAAGTTGAGAGTTATGGATATTTTTCCAAATTTTTGTGACTTCAAGAAAAAAGCTGTACACAAAAAGGCAAATGAAATTTCCAATTTATTTTTGTTTTAAATAAAAGTTTACACTTTGGGCTTTCTATCTATGAAATAAAAATTATGTCTTTCACATGGCTTATGCAAAAATTTTGGGTACTTTCCAATTAGCCGGATGCATATTTTATTTTTACATATGTACATGTATATAGATCTATATAAATACAGATGTATTATACATGTACATATGTATGTACATATACAGTGTATTTATATATATATATATGTATAACACTGGTGCCCGTCTAACTGAAAAGTACCAAATTTTGCCTTGTTTTGAAAATCTGCACCAATTAAGGGGGAAAAAATCTGATTAAGTTTAGCTGTGGTACTTAAATAATTACTGGAATTTCTATGAGTTATTGAATTTAATGTTATTTGATGCAATAATAATAATAATAATAATAATAATAATAATAAAATAAATAAATAAATAAATAAAAATTGGAAATTTCATTTGTCTTTTTGTGTAGAGCCTTTTTCATAAAGTCACAAAATTTCAGAAAAATAATCATAACTTTCAACTTTGGTTTACTTTTTTGCTGTATATAAATTTCTATTAACTGCCCTAATTGCTTTTTATGCCGCTGAATGGATCTGCCCATTTATATTGATAAAATTCATATTTCATTAAGAATCAAATTCTGTGATGCTCACATATATTAATCAAATGGTTTTCCCTTATTTTTCGTTTTATAAATGTCCTAATAGTCCTAAGTAATAAAAGTTCTTTTTTCTGAATCAAAGAGATTATCAATGTAGACTATTTCTCTGTTATTTGTACAAGTAGTTTTGTGGCATTCTAAACCAGTCAATATTCCAATACTGCAAGCCTGAACACTAGTACAAGGTTTAATATCAGGTTCCATATTAAAACAGTAAACCAAAAAAAATTTATACATATCACAAACTATAAAATATGTAAAAATCAGAATATATTTTTAGTAGCACATTAAAAGTTAGATCATTCTTCTATGATAAGAAACAACAGAATGACAATAATTTGATTAAATAGATTTCAAAACATCTGTTTTCAATAAAGAACCTTACCCTGCCTTTATCAGAGGTGTTTATACAAGGCAGGTGGTGCAATTAAATCTTTCAGACTATAGAAAGAAATTTAAGTTCTGGTAAACATTTGTGTATTTAAACTTGTCAAAAAATATTTAAACTGATTAAAATTACCCAAGGAAAAGAAATACAAGGTTTTGAATATTTTTAAACACAAATAATTAATATATAAGCATTCAAAAGAAAGAATGGAAATGTGAGGAGAAAAACTATTTATTTTATACTGTACAAAAAAAAAAAAAAAAAAAAAAAAAAAAAAAAAAAATCTGTTTTGCGTTAAATTATTGAAAATAAAAATAAGAGATTCTTTAGATTAACAAAAAATACCCATTATTAAATAACTAAATGAAATATATGGACCATTCACTAAATTTAATGGGGAAACATATTGCAGTCAGATTTTTTTAAATCAGAAAAAACAAAGTATAAACTTTACTTTTCAAATAAAAAAACATGTATCAAATAATATTAAATTCAATAACTCATAGAAACTCCAGTAATTATTTAAGTATCACAGCTAAACTTAGTCAGATTTTTCCACTTAATTGGTGCAGATTCTCAAAACAAGTCAAAATTTGGTACTTTTAGGTTAGACGGGCACCAGTGTTATACATATATATATCAATATACTGTATATATACATATATATGTACATGTATAATACATCTGTATTTATATAGATCTATATATATGTACATATGTAAAAATAAAACACGCATCCGGCTAATTGGAAAGTACCCAAAATTTTTGCGTAAGCCATAATTTTTATTTCATAGATAGAAAGCCCAAAGTATAAACTTTTATTTAAAACAAAAAGAAATTGGAAATTTCATTTGCCTTTTTGTGTACAGCCTTTTTCATGAAGTCACAAAAATTTGGAAAAATAACCATAACTCTCAACTTTGGCTGACTTTTTTTATCCTAAATATTACAAGTAAATTTTTTAAATATTTTTTATTAAAATCTGCATCTTTTTATATTCTTACAGTGATATTTTTAAGATGATTCTTGTTTTAGATCCAGAGAAAAAAAATTTTGAAGATGGAACTGCAATCTCAAAATACAGACTCAGAAATGTGTGATTTGTGAAAAACACAAGAACTGGACCTCCCATATCTCACAAACTATGAGGTCTGGGAAGGAAAAATTTCTGATGGAATCGTTTTATGATAGAATTAGTGTGTACACAAAGTTTCATCAAAATCCCTGTGGGTCGGGTTACAAGGTCTGGTTGAATTGACATGGAATGACCTGTCAGGGAATGTTTTGCATATTTACAGCAATCGCATTTTTGATAAAGTTCGTTAAATCATCAATTCACAAAGTTTAGAAGAACTATAATAGTGTAACTCACAGTTTTTCTTTCTTTCAATTTTTTCTTTTTTTGTGTAATTAATCATTACAAAGATAATTAATACAAATGATAAAAGCAGAGGTAAATAAAAGCTAAGTTACAGTACAGTTAAGTAGTACAGTCGTGGGGAAAAAAAAAGAAGTACACATCTCTTACTAACGCCTCAACAATTTGTCCTAGAAAAAAGTTACTGGTACAGAACGATCGGAAATAAAATCAACTTTTAAATAAAATACATAAAATTTGCTTAGGAGGCCATCTACATAGTAAAATGAATCCTAACTTTGCTTTTTTCTTTTTTACCAAATTCTAACAGTATAAATAAACTCTACACAATCGATTAGCTTGAAACAAATTTCATGCAATTCCCAGTGTAAGTTTTGGAGAGATTAATTATTTTAAAACAAGCATATTTTAGGGGTTGTATCTAAATTGAAGTTTGGTATTTGATTGTTGACCGAGAGATCCCCCTAATTGATCAAGACATCTTAAGCGACACTCAAGCAGTAACTGAAGGCGGCTAGATTACAGGATAGCATAAGAAGTTTCAAAATATCTAGTCATTCTATCATAGACGGTTCCCTAAACCATCATTTAGCTGTTTTTTAAGCATAACTTGAAAACTACTTGGAAGAAAAATTTGAAATTTTGGACATCCAACAAACAGAATTAAATAAATCTAAATCCATAAAAAATCGTTGTTGCAGTTCATAAATCTTTCGAAAATTAAATTCATAATTCATATCATATTTTTTTTTTTATTGCAAATTCAACATTTTTATGTTTGGATATTTTAATATTATTGCTACATAAAAAATTAGCACATTAGAAGTACAATTTCAGGAGATATTAATAAAAATATTAAAATGTACTTTAACATTAGAAGCATTAAATTTAAATGTTTATAATTCAAAAACTTATCATTCAAATAACTTGAAATTTGGTGTCTAGGCATAGTTTGGCCTGAAGATGTGAAACATTTTGTTAAAATTGGGTATTGCCATTGAAAAAAATTAAGTTCTGGTTCGTTTTAATATGCAGATGGTCCCCTAAGAAAATTTTACAAACATCATTTAAAAATAGACACTATTTCCAGTCATTCGGTACCAGTAGTTTTCTTCAAGGATAATTTGTTGAGGAGTTACTAAGGGGTGTATTTACCTTTATATTTTCCATGACTGCACATAATCTGAACACAAACTTTTCTTAACTAAATGTAAATAATTGCACTATCTTAACTATTGTTGAGCAACCAAGTTCCCTTTTGTTAATCACTGTCTTGTGTTAAAATAAAATAATCATTTAAGCATCACGAAGAATCTTTCGCATGCTCATAACAAAGGAATTTTTGATAAATTTCACCAATTCAATTTATAAGGTTTTGAAAAGCTAAAGACATTTGATTTCCAGTCAAACTTTATTTTTTTGGCATGTGTTCACATGTGTTCTAATAATAATAATAATAGATTATAATCAGAAATTAAAAAAAAAAAGAAAGTTCACATCATAAATGCAAAATCAGAACAGTTTTTCTCTTAATTAAAAACAAATAATTATGTTATCTTGATTATTATTAGGCAAAAAGGTAAATTATAACCGAGGTATTCATCATAAAAATAAATAAACAGAAGTTAAAACAAAATTAGAAGTAACCAAAAGCAAAGTTTTCAACATAAGTACAGAATGAGAAAACAGTTTTTTCTTGATTAAACATAAATACATCACCTTAAATATTATTAGGCACCAATGTAATTTATAATCGAGATATTCATTGTAAGAATAAACAAACAAATGTCAAAACAAAATCAGAAGTAACCAAAAGAGAAGTTTATGTCATAAGTCATACAGTAAAAGAAAAAAAAAAAAAAAAAAAAAGAAAAAAAAATCACACACACAATAAAATCTTTTAATTACTTGGAAACAGGACTTTGATCAATAACTCATAACTTCATATGGGATTTTCAGATATAAAAGATTGCCACTGAACAGTCAGTATACTTTTCTTTAGATTTTTTGCAAAGAAATCGGTATTGAGTTTCAGGAGTTCAGTATCCGAATGCTGCAAAACCAATACAATGGTATCTTGGTAAGGCTTATACAATAGTATAGTATCAATGTTTAAGTTGTCTTTAATGGATTGCAGATATCTTGATCTAAGATCAGGGATTCATATTTATCTGCATTTGCAAAAAGATTGAACACATTTTGTGACGTAAGATTATCTATATCACCGCAGTAGATAAAGCACAGGAAATCTGAAAATGCGGTTCTGTTGCAATCTTCGATATCTGAGATACCAGTTACTTTTTCTTTCATATCAATCTTATTATTACTATTTAAGAAAATCTTTTACATGTTCATAACAAAGGAGCTTCTGATAAATTTCACCAATTCAATTTAAAAGGTTTTGAAAAGCTAAAGGCATTTGATTTCTAGTCAAACTTTATTTCTCTTTTTTTGGCATGTCTTCACATGTGTTATAATATTGATAACAGAATATAATCAGAAATTTAAAAAAAAATAAAGTTTACATCATAAATGCAGAATCAAAACACAGTTTTTTCTTGATTAAAAATAAATAAGTTATCTTAAATATTATTAGGTACCAAGGTAAATTTTAACTGAGGTATTCCTCATACGAATAAACAAACAAAAGACAAAAACAAAATCGGAAGTAATCAAAAGGGGGGTTTATGCCATGAATCACACAAAAGAATGTCTTCATTTACAACAGGACTTTGATCAATAGCTCATTACCTTGTATGGGATTTTCAGATATAAAAGATTGCCACTGAACAGTCACTATAATTTTCTTTAGATTTTTTGCAAAAAAATCGGTGCTGAATTTAAGGAGTTCATTTTCGGAATGCTGCAAAGCCAATTCAACGGTATCGCAAAAACTTTCAATGGTTAAGTTGTCTTTTATGAATTGCAGACATCTGGATCTAAGATCCAAGGATTCGTATTTATCTGCAATAGCAAAAAGATTGAAAACATTTTCTATTGTAAGGTTTTCTACATCACCACAGTAAAGAAAGCATAGGAAATCTGAAAATGCAGTTGGGTTGCAATCTTCGATATCCATGATGCCTGTTGCTTTTTCTTTCATATCATTTCGAAAGGCAGAATCGAAGATTGGACATCGAGCTTTAAGAATGGCTCTATGAGCTGGAAATTCCTGCCCTTTCACTCTGATAATTACATCACAGTCCTCTCGTTTGAAGAACAACTCTTTCAGATCCTGAAGAACTTTATTCTTATGAAGATCCAAAGTGAATCCAGTCTTGAAATTATCATCTGAATATAAATAAATTTAGTAGTTTAATAAATTAAGTTTGCAGTAGAGAATTATTATTTAAAGTGTTTAACAAAACTATTTAGTATATTTGAAAACCGTATATACTTATGTATAGGTCGAAGAATTTTAGTCAAAATTTGGGAGTTGAAAATGGGAGGGTCGTCTTATACACGAAGTAGTAAAAAATAAACAAGTAAATGAATTTTTCAAAGATAATCGGTCAATTAGTTAGTGTTTTAGGTGTAGTTGGAGAGAGAAATACAAAAGAGAACAGTGATCATTTCCCTATGATTGACAAAAAATGTCCTTGTAATTGTTCTGCACCCATTTTCTCTTGGGATACAGGGGCATTCCTTTCAACAGTTTAATCCTCTTTTCAAAAAGAGTTCAACTTGAGAATGCTACTAGACATCTCTTCTAAAAGTCCTATAATACAAAAAGTACAATGTTATAAGAAGTTGTTTACCCGCAAGGATGAAGTAGAGAGTATACGCCATATACCCTCTGGATTTTTTTAAGGAACACGATATACCCTCTTTTTCTCAAGACAGCTATAATATATAAACTAGGCTCTAGGGTATACCCTCTGTTTTAAGTGTATACCCTTTTTTTAAGATTATTCCACTCTTTACCAATGTAAATAAGGTTTGAATAGATTTTTGGAAGAATGTTTTCTTTTAATTTAAAGTATCATTGAATTGATAGGAATAGTTTAAGCTTCTTCCGTTTTACATAATGATACAGTTTTAAAATGTTGAATTTAATTAAAGTGTGATTAGAAATGTAAAAATACATTTACTAATAGACAGAATTTTTTTTTTTTTTTTTTTTTTTTTTCTATCCTTAATTAAAATTATTTTTCAACATGCTACCAGAAATGTAATTCGACTTATACATGAAAATTCGATTTTTTTTTCAAAATTTTACTTAAGAATTGGGTTGTTTGAGTATGTACGGTAATTTATAAATCGTTTTTCGTAATACAGTATACTCCCTCAAATCTGCACTCCTAAAATCGTATTTGCTACTCTCTAAAATCCGCACATATTTTACGGATGTAAACAATGAAACATTCAGTTCATATGTAGGTGCAAAAATTGATTTTTTCAGTTTTATATCAATTCCATACATTTTTTAATTTATAATTTTTGTTAAAGTTATTGAATTCATGTTTTTTCATGAAGAAAGAATAATTTAATTCTGAAAAAATAAAGATATTGCTAATATCATTGGTAATCACAATCTTACCAAATATATTTATGTATTAATCAAGCTTATTTAGTTATTAAGTCTGGCTAAACCTGAAATAAAGTTTCATTTTTTTATGATCCTGATGTGAATTAGTAATGTACCTTTAAGAGGCAAATTTCATTGAATAATTTAGGAAAAACACATTTCCTCTTTTATAATGAATATTTAATTGTACATTATTGATTATTAACTTGACCTTTCCTTTTAATATTTTAATCATTTAAAAAAATATCTAAATTTTTATTATTTTAGTTTATTACTTTTTTTAATATTTTAGTATATTGTATGCATTCATTATACTTTTGATTTCATTATTAATTACTTTCAAATTATTTTTAAAAAATGTAAGCAAAGCAATGACCAGAAATCTGCAAAATTCTAAAATCTGCAAAACCTCTGGTCCCAAGCTGTGCAGATTTGAGGGAGTCTGCTGTATTCTCAAATGATTTTATGAAGAAAATAATACAATTAAGAAAAAAATGCATTCTCGAGGAATTTTTTTATTATTTGAATGTTCTGTAATTACTTTTTTGTCATATTATTAAATGTTACCATCATATATGTGTAGAAAATTGATTCAATTATGAAAAAATGCAACTCTCGATGAAAACATTTATTATTTGAGTACTATATATGCAAGTTGTCCACTCTCAACAGTGGCCAATGGCTAATTTCTAAACCATTAGTTATAAACATATAGTTCCAATTGCAAAAATGCTTTAAAAAAAGGTAAGGAATTGTTTATTAAGCGATTTAGGTAAAAAAAATTTTTTTATAAAAAATTACGAAAATTAAATTTTTATACAGTCTCCTGTTTTTATAAGTGATATTTAGTAAATTTTTACCACTACTCTAACAAATTAGAAAAAAAAGTCCCATTCCTCAGCGATTAAAACTGACCGAGTAATAGTTGATTAAAGTTGAAGTATATTTTTTGCTGCAAAACAGGGGTCGGTCACAAATTTACTGAAAATAAAAATAAACTTCAGATGTAAAATTTAACATTAACATTGAGAGTAAAATAATTTTTATAATATTATTTTTAAATTTATGTTGATGTTTACATATCAAAGCATAATATATAACTTGTACTACAAATATAATTTAAAAAATAACAGAAATTTTGTTAAATTACATTATGAAAAGCACAATTTGTTACAAAATCATAGGTATTTAAAACTCTATTAGCTTAGTTAACCTGATAGAATTTGGTGTACCCCTATAAAATAAATAAATGGTACGCACCTAAAATCATATTAATATTATATTGTCATTGGATATAAATAAGTTTGTGAATTGAACTTTGATTGGATACTTGGAAGTGAGTTAAAATTTGAATACAAATTTTGAACTAGGAAAATATACATAAGAAAGACACAAGTAAAATAAAAGTTTATCAAAATAAAACCCTTTTAAAAATAAAATCATGAAAAGTAACAGCTTCATTTCCTTACAAAATAAAACATACCGTAAAATGGGGTGAATTAGAACAATTTTCAACTTTAACGTTAAAAAAAAAGCAACAACCGATTTTTTTATCTTTTTATTTTTCTACTAGAAACTTCGGTCTTGTTTTGTTCTTTACTTTTTAAGCAAAAACAAAACATTTTTACTGTTTATATACATATTATTTATTTTTTTAATGGTGTTCCGATTCACCCGTAGATAGGGGTGAATCAGAACAAATGTTATAATCTTTATTTATTCTGATTCAAACTTTAATAGGGTTCAGAAAAACAGGTAATAATGATAAGGGAGGAATAAGAACACGTAGTTATTTTGAAACCAAGGCTTTTTTTTTATTTACAAGAAAAGATACGCCTTTTTAAAAATTAGAAAACAACTTTGAAATTAAGAAAAATTAAAATTAATTTTAAGAAATTACATTCGAATTGCAGAAGTAGAATTTAATACAAATTCAGCCCTGTTTTGTGTTATCATTTACAAGTTGTCATTGGGTAAGTGAATATATTGAGTAGCCCCAATCGCTGCATGTATTAATACATCTACTAATACATCCTCATCCCCAGCCCTTACAAGGTAGGTCTCCATACTTGGCATACTCAGAATTTTTTGAAAAAAATACTTATTAAACTACTTATGTAGGTAATAAAGGATCAATCAAATTTAGCAGCGGAATTACAATAAGAAATATGTAAAAAATAAAATACTTTCGAATATTTGGCGTGAAAAGACCAAGTGGCGCGCGATTTAGCGAGCAGCACTTTTTACCACCAGAAGCAAACGATTTTAATGTGACTGAAAATTGTTTCTTAATAGATTTTTAAAATGCATTTAAATGGTATTTAATGAATTTCACCATAAACAATGAGAGAATTTAATATATTCTATACATATATATGGGTGATTCTCAAAATAGGGGACGATTTCAAAAATGAAATCTTAAAAAAATTACTGTTAGCAAAATTTCTGAAAAAAATAGGTGTTGTTAATATAGTATTAGGTATACTTTCCATGTAGTCAGCAGAGCTAAATATTTAAAAATTAACTTAAAAAAATAATTAGTATTTTTTGAGCCATGCTAATGACAAAACGAATTGCGTGGAATAAATATATTATGACATTTTTATTTTCTACCTGTTTAAATATATTTTTTCTATATTTATTAGCCTTCCTTTTCAGCAAATGGTTTCCATTTTTACATATATACATATAAGGAGAATAAAAACATTACCAAAGAGCAAACTTTGTTACATGAGCAACATTCTGACACTAACAATGTAAGAAGCTGTCTTAGTGATTTTCCTATAGATTTAATGCATATTTTAGGGATAATAAATGTAATACCTAAATTTATATGTAAAATTAAACTTTATAAAGGATACAATATAAGCACTGGTTACATTTATGTACATAGGAGTCTTTAGCATGGACAGAAAAAGCATGCTAATGACACTGATATCTGTCCATGCTAATGACAAATTTTAATTTAAATAAGATTATGAGCCATAATATAATCACAATGCAATATTCCTTTCTGGGGCTTTTTAAAACACAAAAGTTCTATGCAAATAAATAAAATAAAAATTTTAACTATAAAAGAAACATGGAAATTATTATCTATTCTAATGACATACAATTGATGTACGCCCCTAATATTCAACTTCTATTCTTAAAATACAATACATGCTTCTATTTTCTGGCTGGGATAAAATGGCTACTTGTTGCCATGGAGAAACTTTATATTTTCAAACTATTGTCATATGTGAAAATGAAATTTTGATTAATAACCAGCTGTTTTAGTATGACCTTGTTTTGAAAATCGAATATGGAGGACAAACTTTAATTCTTTTTTTATGTACTATAATTTTATTTTTAAAAAGAAATTTATTGGATAAATCCTCTCCTTGATTAATATAAAGAAAGAATAACATTTGTTTATTTTATAAACATCATATTAACTCTTGAAAAATGCTAGTATACACAAGGCACAGCTGCTGTGGACATCCATGCTAATGACATTTTGAATCTTTATTCTGTTATTTTAAGGTGTTTTTAACTAAAAAGTGAGTAATTCTTGAGTGCAAATAATGAATAATATTAAGAAAAACATATCTAAATATAAAAACATGACAGAAAACCTCTCAATTTTTTTTGTATGCCGAAAGACATAAATTGTCCCCTATTTTGAGAATCACCCATATATATATATATTGTATTCCATATGTATATTGTTTATTGCTGTAGTTATTTAATTTACCTCCAGAAAAAATATTTCATAAAAGAAAAATTCATATTGAGAAAAAATAATTTCATAGATTCAAGCGTATTCAAAAATAAAAGTCACGTGTTTCCATGGCAACAAAGTTGAATTCATATTGGTTAATTGGACTTTGAACTTGAAAAAATTTTAATTAATTTAAATTTGAATGTCGTTTTAAATCGCAAATTTTGATGGTTAAATTTGAATATAAATGCATATAAATATCGATATAACAAAATTATACTTAAAATAAACTAAAACTGACAAAACTAAAATTATTTAAATTTAATTTATCTAAACAAGTTGAACTAGAAACTTTTCTTCCATTAAAGTGCATTTGACATAAAAAAAAAGTAATTTTTTAATTGCGTTTCGAAAATAATAATGATAAATCGCCAAATAACGAATTTATTTATTTATTTTTTTTTTCTTTCAGACAATGTATGGAGGTTATGCCGAAACCTTTTTTATAAACACATAAATCCTCATGAGAAGAACATTGTGTAACTTTTTCAGATTTTTCGGAGTACGCCTGTATGGAGACCTTCCTTGTTAGTACTGTTTGCATCCCTCTCTTTTTTTAATTGGTTTTTCATTTTGAGGTGTTTGTGTAATGTTGAGGATGCCAGAGAATAATTCTGTGCAGTTTTTCTAACTAATTTGCTATTTTTAAATTCTTTTATTGTGTGTTCCATGTCTGTTGCATTAGGCGTTGACTTTTTTGCTGAACCAAGTAATTTCTTGGCACCTTTAAACTCTTCAAGTAATTAGAACAAACAAAATATTGTTACAATGCATATTTATACATATGTTTTCATATATTACTTGAAACTATTACTGTATAGAAAAATAAACCATGGGTGAAAACATGTTCTGATTCACCCCGTAAATCTTAAACCTCTGATGTTACAACCCATTTTTCATTTTTTCATTTTGTTGTTTAGAAATAAGTAGAATTTAATACAGCATAACGTTTACAGGTCTATCATTAATTAAAAATCCCCTCTCTTAGGTTTAGAATACGAAAAATATTGTAGTTACATACAAAGTTTTGAAGACGTTGAAAAAATGAGGTTTTTGAGGATCCTTCTGAAGTTTTTTTATATACCCCAGTAGTGGTGCCAACAGGTCAAAACTGAATTTCCCAACTCTTACTGTTTTTACCTTCTTATAAAAAAATTGGCAACTAAAAATATAATCATATATATTTATAATGAATTTATTTGTATGACTGGGAAGTTTCGTTCCTATTCACCCCATTTTACGGTATGTAAAAATACAATTAAGGATGTTAATTTCAAAACTAACCTTATCGCTTTTGTTTTCTCTACCAGTCTATATCAATCTGCACTAATGTAACACTATGATTTCCAAATTTATAATGTAAACCAATGGATGCATTTAAAGGTTTTTCATGATTTCCTAAAATTAGATTTTCTAGTTAAAGAGAATTTCGAAACTCAATTCTTTAATTATTTTAACCAATCTAGAAGTTAATTAATTAAAATTAACACTACTGTAAAACTTATATGGTGGCTGCAACTTCAGTTAAAACGCTTTAAGAATTCTTCTTTACCTCATTTAAAACATTTTTGTAAGTGGAACTATATATTCTGTGACATACGGTTTAGGAATTAGCCATTAGACAGCGCTGGAAATGGACGACCTTTATAATACTTTAAGAACTTAGCGTACATTCCCTTAAAGCTTAGTGCAACTAATCCGTTTTCACTTACAGAAAAGTGGTTTAAGTCATGAAATTCAAAGTTTCATAGCTCGGTCAATTTTAGTGTTAGATGAATGGGACTTTTTTTCTGTTGCTTGTTAGAGGGATGGAAAATTTTTACTAAATATCACTTATAGGACCAGGGGACCATATAAAAATTTAATTTTTGTAATTTTTCAGTAAAAAAAAAAATTTTTGACCTAAATTGCTTAAAAAACAATTCTTTAACTTTTTAAAGCACTTTTGCAATTGGAATTATATGTCTATTATTAACGGTTTAGAAATTAGCCATTGGCCACCGTTGAGATTGGACACCCTGTATATACACTGGTGTCCAAAAGTTAAGCATAATTGGTAATTAAGTAATTATTTTTAAGTAATGAAAGAAATATGAATCGGAATGTGCTGAAACTCCAGGTGTGTAAACAAAACAGTACGCGTCACATATTTTCGCGAAGAGTTTTCCCCGAAATCGAACAGGGGACCGTCAACAAATTGAAAAAGAACGAAGATCTTTTGGATAACCCTGTCAAAACTAATGCAGCAAAAGCGTTCAAACTGCACATTATGATTAATTGGCTTATTGTAATGTACTGTGTTAATTT
Organism: Maratus speculifer; assembly: GCA_964019185.1. Lineage (NCBI taxonomy): Eukaryota > Metazoa > Arthropoda > Arachnida > Araneae > Salticidae > Maratus > Maratus speculifer. The sequence goes on from OZ025303.1 coordinate 101,475,893, forward strand.
TTACAAGAATAGCATGTATACTCGTAGAGAAATTAAGGTTTTTATAAAAACAGTCCTAAATTTTTTCAAGTTTTTTGCTTATAATTTGCAGAGTTCGTATTATAAAATAATGTTCTTTTCTGAAAATATGACAAACATCATTGTACACAATACCCTGTCATCAGAATTTAAAAATAATAAAAATTGTATGAAAAATGAGTATGTTTAATAAATAATTTTTCATTGCGCATGCGTCAACGATATCAAAATGTCATTTGCATATTGTGTTAGCTAAATGTATATAGCAACTTCTGTAAAAGTTTCAAAAACATAGCTTGAAAATTCTGAAAATGGGAGCCTATAGAATCAACTCAAAATCCTTTATTCCCTAAATGAAGCAAAAAGATGAGGGGCTGTATCCATATTCCATTGTTTAGTGCCTACACAATATTGCACGTACAACTATATTTAGGTAAAACCCCTGATTTTTTTGCTTCCTTTAGGAATAACGGATTTTTAGTTGATTCTATAGGCTCCCATTTTCAGAATTTTCAAGCTATGTTTTTGAAACTTTTACAGAAGTTGCTCTATACATTTAGCAACACAATATGCAAATGACATTTTGATATCGTTGACGCATGCGCAATGAAAAATTATTTACTAAACATACTCATTTTTCATACAATTTTTATTATTTTTAAATTCTGATGACAGGGTATTGTGTACAATGATGTTTGTCATATTTTCAGAAAAGAACATTATTTTATAATACGAACTCTGCAAATTATAAGCAAAAAACTTGAAAAAATTTAGGACTGTTTTTATAAAAACCTTAATTTCTCTACGAGTATACATGCTATCCTTGTAAAAATTAACACAGTACATTACAATAAGCCAATTAATCATAATGTGCAGTTTGAACGCTTTTGCTGCATTAGTTTTGACAGGGTTATCCAAAAGATCTTCGTTCTTTTTCAATTTGTTGACGGTCCCCTGTTCGATTTCGGGGAAAACTCTTCGCGAAAATATGTGACGCGTACTATTTTGTTTACACACCTGGAGTTTCAGCACATTCCGATTCATATTTCTTTCATTACTTAAAAATAATTACTTAATTACCAATTATGCTTAACTTTTGGACACCAGTGTATATTGTCATATTATTTAATGCTTTTATGCAGAAAGTCGATTCAATGAAGAAAAATCCCCAAGAATTTTTTTTATTTATTATTATTTAAGCATTTTGTAATTCTTTCTTTTATTATATTAAACGGTTTTTAGGAGAAAAGGAATTCTTTTTTAATGCACTTCTCAGCGAATATTTTTTATTGTTTGAGTATTTTATAATTCCATTTTAATTTCCATATTATTAAATGGTTTAATGGAAGAAGTTGATTCAATTAAAGAACAACAGAATTCTCAATGAATTTCTGACTATTTGAGTATTTTATAATACCTTTTTTGTCATTTTAAATGGTTTAATGAAGAAAAATTGTTCAATTAAATAAAACTGCAACTCTGGAGGAATTTTTTTTACTTGATTAATTTTAAATACAATTATTTAATTGGTAAATAAATCATTTGTAAATTTTCAAACGAGTGAAAAAAGTCCGAGTCCGGATTCGAACCAGGGAAGTCTTGTTTGCTGCAGCCTCCAAAGTTTCTACAAACTATGCCATCCCGAACTAATCTGGAGGACTAATTCACTCAGATAAAATGTTTTATATATATAATAAAACTGACGTTATGAACCTAAAAAGCACCACTTGCCTGCAAGTAGCGCCTGCCCCCTTTTAACCCCTTCGCAACAGGAGCCTTTTACGAAATTTTTAATGTTTTGTTAGGTTTTTAAAACAGACCACCGGTTTTTAAAACAGAAATTTGTTCCTTATTAAATTGAGAAAATGCTCCAATTAAATAAAGCAACTTTTGCAGTAAGATTTTACTAGTGGGTATAAACAAGGATTCTTAAGCCTTTTTGCGGCATGTATACGTGTTGCATCTCCCCAAAGGGTTAAGGCGTGCCATACTTCAGAAAAACATGTGTCAAACTTTGAGAGACAGAAGGCTAATTCTGCTTGTCAAACTGTTTTTTTTTTTTTTTTTTTTTTTTTTTTTTGTTATCAATGTGAGCTTGTCTCGCTGTTTTTTTCAATGTTTTACTGGTGTGTGGCGTGCCTATCGCTTACCAGTTTTTCTAATACCTAATATGAGCAGCATGTTTTCGCCTAGCGTGATTTGTCCATGTTATGTATGGCCAATGCATTTCCTGTGCTTTGTTTATCCCGTCTCTTTGTTTTTCCCCCTCCATCTTTGTTTATCCCATATTTTTAATCTAGTTTACAATTTTGCCCATAAACAGCATAAGTTTGTTCATAATTTTATAACAGATTTATCTTTATTTATGGTCCATAATTATTAAAAGAAATGTATGTCTTTTAAAAATGGTATCGAGGAAATGAAGAAGGGGGCGATTATAAGAAGACGTACATTGCAAATATGAGTAGTTGTTCCACATAACCGAAAGAATCATAATACAGAGGAACTCACACATAATCATTTCACATTTTAAAAGATAAAGTATTTCTTTGCAACTTATTTTATTAACTAATACATTTGTTCGTATATTATAGATGACAGAATATATATGGACTAATCATTAGGGTGGGAATGGCCTGTAACATTAAAACGTGTTTCTACAGCAGTAGTCTAAGATAGAAGTGAAGACAAACAGAAGTTCATAAATAAGCCAAAAATATCACATTCGGGCCTTAGCGAGTTCGGAAAAATGGCAAATAAATCAAAGCTAAAGAAAAGTTATATGAAAAATAAATGAGATATTTAAATTTGCATGATCTATCAGAAGAGGACTAATTTGCTAAATTAACCTGTATTTTAATATTATAAGCCTGTCAAGGTTGACTTCATACAGATGCGTAAATGAAGGCAATTGTTTACATTATTTTAGAAAATTACATGTATTATTGCATTTATCTAAATAATTTAAGTGTTATAAATAGATTTCGCATTTAATCATAAAACATAAATTAATTGTTAACTTAAATTCTGGACAGAACATCTGTGAATAAACAAGTAGAAAGGAAATATAACTAAAAAGGATTTTTAAATGAGCAACGTTATCTCATTTCATTTAGTTACTTATTCTTGTAATTGAATCTGACAGATATAAAATTACCAGCTTCATTATATTTAATAAAAGAAAGTAGAAATGATTTATATTGAAATGGCTTTTTCTGTTCACAAACTTGGGGAAAGGATGAAAAATAGAATTTTTAAGCATTAATATATAACTACATTATAAATGCCATAAAAACGTGATTTTTCTAATTAAAAAATAGGCATTTGTTTTTAAGTTTTTTGCCCCAACATGTAAGTGGTTAAACCTGGGCGAAACTGTGGAGGAAGAATATATTTTTTCACTGCATAATTGGATTGCAGTCTTATTTTCCAATATAAAAATTGTTTGTATTCTTATATCAAAAATCATAAAAAAGAAAACAGCATTATCATATTTTTCTTAAGGCTTTTCTCAACTGCTCTACTTAACAAGTGCAAAATATTTAGACACGTTTACAAATTAATTTTTTAACGGAAAGATAAAAAATTTGAAAACCTGACTATGGAAGCGATTTGGAATCAAACTGAATTTTCATTTTTTGATGTATAAATTACCAATTGACTTATTAGCGAATTTGATCATGTGACAAACACTTTTTCACTCCTGTTTCAGTTGTTATTTATCTACCGCACGGAAATTTGTTTCAAAACGCCTGTTTGACGTTATTTTCTAAAAAATGTATTGTGTTTGATAAAAGACGGGAAAATGAGTGCAATTAGGTAGTTTCTGAGCAACAACATCTGCCAGTTTAAAGCATTGCTGAACAAAAATAAACTGAAACATATGTCATAAAGTTGGCCTTTTTGAATTAAAAAGAGATTTATGAATATTTTAATTTATGAATTCACTTTTTTTCTTAGTTTTCAAAATACTTCTAAAATCTATGCTTAATTTTAAATGAAGTATTAAAATTTTACTTCCAGTTCGTCAGTAGTTTTTAACACATAAAATATTAAATTAAGCATAGATTTCAGACCCATGTTGAAAACAAAGAAAAAAAGTGACTTTTTTTAAGAAGAGAACACCGAAAGAAGAAGTTAAAAATATTAATTTCCTGAGGAGATATTTTGAATATAAGAATGCATCAAACGCCCAGACTTAACACTACGGAGTGGAATTCGGAAAGTACAGTGTCTCACAAAAATGATGGGACACTTGGGCTTTATAAAAAGAAACTGCAATAAAATAAATAAACAAACATGTGCAAAAATTTTTTGGGTGCGTTTCATATTTAAAGTTAGTAACAATTATTACATAACATACATTTTGTCAAAATTTTAAAATATTAATTTAGTAAAAATACAATTGTTCAGAACGGAGCAAAAAATGGCTCACATAAATGATGGGACACTTACTTTTCCATCAAATATTTATCCAAAAATTTTACTTTTTAAAAGGTTTTAATATTTTGTTGGGTTTCCTTTTACTTTTAAAACATGATTTAATCTTTTTTGGGATGGATTCGACTAATTTTTTTGTGATTTCTGGAGTGATTTTACCCCATTCTTCTTGAAGCACCGATTTTAGTTGTTGTTTTGAAGAAATGGTGTGTTTGCGAATTCGTGATTCCAATTCTTGCCAAATATTCTCTATGGGATTTAAGTCTGGAGATTGTGGTGGTGTTTTTATTATTTCAGGACAGTTATATAGCAGCCAGAGTCTAACGTTCAGAGCAGTGTGCTTGAGGTCATTGTCCTGGTAGAATTTAAAATCATTATGAAGGTTCAATTTTCATGCTGAAGATTTCAAATTTTGCTTTAAAATGTCAATATACTTGTACTGATCCATTATACTTCAATAAAAACAAGAATACAAACTCCAGCGGACGACATACACCCCTATACCATAATTCCTCCTCCACCATGTTTTACTGTTGGTACCAAGTTCTGTTTGTGAAATTCTTCCCTGGGTTTTCTCCACACCAAGATTCTACTGTCAGAACCAAATATATTAAATTTACTCTCATCAGCAAATATAACTTTATTCCAGTAATCAGAATTCTTATTTATGTTGGATTTTGCGAAAGCTAGCCTGAGTTTTCTATTATTTTCACTTACGAAGAATTTTTTCCTGGCTACTGTACAGTGATATCCAGTAGATCGAATTACCATTCTAATAGTCTCAGGATTAACAATTATTCCTTATAATGCTTGTAAATCAGCAGCAACTTTTGAAGCACTATTTCTTGGATTTTTTTTTATATTTCGAACGATAATTCGCTTTATTCCATTGGTTAGCTTTGATGGTCGGCCAGGTCTTCTTTTATCCTGAATCATATTATTCTTTTTATATCGTTTGATGATATTGAAAACTGTTGAACGACTCAAGTTAACTGTTTCAGCAGTTTTTTTAATAGATTTTCCATGTTCAATATGCAAATTAATAACTAATTTTCGAATATCAGGCGAAGTTTCTTTTCGTTTAGCATTCATGGCTACACAGAGCTAAAAAATACAAAAATTTCAAAACAAACTGGAGAAAAATACTGCAGACGATTTTATAAATTATTGCCAATTGCTTTTAAGTAAAAATAAAGCCCCCAAAAATATTTTTATTGCTTATTTCAGATGATTTCTGTTGCATATATAATGGTGTCCCATGACTTATGTGAGCTATTTTTTGCTCCGTTCTAAACATTTGTATTTTTATTAAATTAATATTTTAATATTTTGACAAAATGTATGTTATGCAATAATCTTTACTAAATTTAAGTATGAAACACCCCCACAAAAAAATGTGTACATGTTTTTTTTAATTTATTTGATTAGTTTCCTTTTGTAAAGCACAAGTGTCCCATCACTTATGTGAGACACTGTAAGTGACCAGCAGCCTTAAGGATGTTCTGAAATCAAAAAGGGCAACTTTGTGACAAAAGTTTTAATTTATTTTTCTTCATAAATCCATGAAACTAGCAGGTGTTGTTGTTTAAAAACTGTCTAATTGCACTCAATTTTAAGTTTTTTTTTTTTTTTTTTTACAAAGACAATAGATCTTTCATGACAAGCCTTGAAAAAGGGCATTTTTGAACGCATTTCCCAGCGAAAGCAGAAAAACCAGCCGAAGAGCAGGAGAAAAACGGGTGGTCATGTGATCAAAATAGCTTAGAACTGGATAGGTAATTTAATTATCATAAAATGGAAAACTGAGTTCGATATGAAATCGCTTCCTTAGTCAGGCCATCCAATTTTATATCTTTCCATTAAAAAAAGGAATTTATAAATGTGTCAAAACGTTTTGCGCTTTGTGAGTGGAGCAGTTGAGAACACCCTTAAGACATTCCTAAAACTTGATACTCACCTACAACTGATTCAGATAATTTCGTTGGTGAATCTAATGCACTCTTTTTAGTCCTGAATTTACAGAGCAAAGTAAAAGTGTCGTGTGGTTCTATAATCTGTTCTTCTCGTAGAGTAAAACAGATCACATCTGATTGCGTTTTATTTGAATCGAAGAAGAAAGATCTACAGACTTCGTCGAAAGCGTTTTTGATACGATCTTCAAAGGCAATGCTGGCTGAAACATAATGCTCCGAACTTTGAGAATGAAGTCGAGAAAGTGTCACATAGAAATACCTCTTGTTTGCTTGCTCCAACTGGAAATAGGGATACAGTTTTAGAGTCCAGAAGGCACTCGCAAATGAAAACAGTGGACTCTGCACTTGATAATCTGCAGGACTAGGCAAAGATGATACATTTGGTATCGTCCACTTTATAGTTTCAATTTCGTTGGAATTTTTGTGGATTTCGCCAACCTCTGGATATCCTGTATTTTCATTCTCACCTAAATCAATAATTAAAGAAATTAGTACAATGAAATGATTTATTTACTATAATAATAATTAAAAAAAAGAAGTGTGTGTAGGTGTCTGTGTTCTAAAAAATTGTTGGAGGCAGAGCTACAAAATTATCAATGTGTCTCTATATCTGCAGTTATGTACTTCGAAGCATGACTTTGTAATTTCTTGAATTAGATTTTCTATGAGGTTTCTTATGTGATTTTTAGCGAAGATGTTTCGAAGAGATATTTCCACATTAGTAAAAAAAGTCAGATTTCAATACTTTATCGCAATATACAAATTTTGTTCTTTTTCCAGTTTATTTGGAATTCGTACAGAAATTTTAGAATTTCTTGTGAATTTTTTAATTTTTTTCACGTTTAGTGGGATTTTTCCACATTAATAAAAGAAATTAGATTTCAAATTTTTAGCCTATTGTAATAAATCTTGTCCTTCTCGGTTTTTTAAACTTTAGTCATTTTTATTGGAATTTTTGAATTTTTTTTTAGATTTTTTAGATTTTTTCACATTAATGTAAAAAATACGGTTTTAATGATTTCGCCTAATATGAAATCCCCCAGAGTCATCATCTTATATGTCTAATCAATCAGACCATGTAACCTGCCATCATATATCTCAATGGAACTAGGTGTGTTTGTGGTTATTTTTAAGATTCGCCATTAATTGTTTTGATCCATGATGAAGTAGTTTTTGAATAGTTGTTTTCTCTTTATATATGAGATGTTCATTTAATTAGAAGAAATCAGAAATATGGCAGAGCTTTAACTACTATAACATCTTAAATACAAGGCAGAAATGTTGCCTACAACGGAAAATTTTCTTGGTCCCGATGGATTCCGTCTATGATGGAATTTACTGTATAATAAAAAATTCTCTCCTATGACAAAGTTTCATGATAATGACATACTTGCCAACCTCAGAAAATTCAAATGTGTAAAAAACAATACGTGAATGACATTTTTTAATGAATTTTTATAAAGTAGCACATGAACGACATTTTTAAAGGCTATCTATGAAACAGAACATGAACATGAACAAAATTTCTGATTAACTTCTCTGAAACAGCAAGTGAGCAACATTTTTAATAAATTCATAAAAAATGTGCAGTCTTTTTTTTTAAATTGCATAACAGATATATGTGTAAGCATTTTTAAAAAATGATCTAAGAAATACTTTTTTCTTTTAAAACCTACAACACTTCTTTTTTTTTGAAGGATTAAACTTTTTGGCTGCAATGGGATGTAGAACACAGAAAGGAAATAGTAACTTTGTTTGTTTTACTTAAAACATCATTATCAAAAGTAATATTGAATATATGGTTTTTCAGTTATTTGGTCAAATTATTATTCGTTACATCACTAATTTTTAACAGCTCTTCAATTCTCACATTTTAATAAAAAATATGGACAAAATTTACTCAAAACAAAGTTATCTTTTATACACAATAAAAATTTTAATTCTATAATGTGTTTAATAATGAAACAAACTAATTTTTTAACTGTACTTAAATATGTCACCTTAACCTTTTCCATCACAGGTAAATTCTGTTTGTAAAATGAGAAATTATTGTCTGACACCAGAATTTATAAACGACTTGTTTAGAAGTTAAGAACTTCATAATTAAAGCTTTGACTATAAAAAACAAAATTTCACTAAAGTATTCTTGGTGCCCACTGCAAATTTGGAATTAAAATTAGGTGTGCCTGGAGTGGGTACACTGTGTCGGAAAGAGTTAAGTATTTATAGTTAAAAGAAGTTAGGAAATAATTCATAATTTAAGGGGGAGGAGAAATGAAGGTTGCAAAAGTGTAAAAAAAGTATCCTAAAAGTAAAAGTGTAAAAAATAGCCCTAATGTGTAAAACTTGGCAAGTATATAATGATGCATTGAAAATCTGTTTAAAATAACAAACTTCTTATTTATAAACAAGCACTGGCAGAAATCTACAAAAGTCACAAATGAACAAAATTTTTGGAATTACAAAAATTCAACTCAAAAAAATCATTAAAATATGGCACTGTACCACACAAAAATAGAAAATTCTAACTGCCGGATTGAAAAGTGCTATTGGCGAGATTTCTGCCTGGCTAACACAAAATTACCAAGAATTATTTCCGATCATAGCAAGGTTTATGTAGTTTTCTTAAAAAAATAAAAAACTATGAATTCATATTTTTTTTAATCCCCCCCCCCCCTCCGTCATTCAAAAAAATTTTTAATTTAACAAATTACAACAACTATTTGGAAAATGATATTTTCAAAGACTATATTTTAGACTTACAAAGGATTTCTATATTTAAACAAGTAAGAAAAATCATGCGTTAAGCATAGATTATGAAGCACTTTCCAACACTTAATGAAATCTTTAACAAAACTTTGTTATTTAGAGAAATAATAGTGTATAGTCAAATATACCCAAATATGTATTCCAGTACATTAGAACAGCCCTGTATTTCATATGTCAGTTCATATAATGGGAAAATTTAGCTTAGCAAGAGAATACCCAGTTGCTTGAAATTTCTTTTTCAGCAATTCATACTATTAGATGGAAACATACTTGAATATTTTTGTTCAGCCCTGTAGTTTACATTGTACCTTTATTACACGTCAGCATTATGCTAAAATTTATTGTAAACTAAAACACTTTTAAAACAACTGAAATCACATTCTCATAAATCATCATTCATAGGCGTCCATATCAGGGTTCGGTGATATATATCAATGGATATATATCATGATATATATCATGATATATATCCGATATTTATTTTCAAAATATCAAGCTTTTTGATATTTTCGATATTTTCATATTTGATATTTATTTTCAAAATATCATGATTCTTGATATTTTCATATATTTAATTTTTATTTTCAAAATATTTTTAGTCAACAAAAGTCTAAATGAGCTCTTCAATTGTTATTAAAAATTAACCCATCTGTAAATAACTAAAATATTAAAAACATGCTTACAAAATATCCCCCACCTCCAAAAACTATTTTTAGATTGCACCTGCTAGAATTGGAAAAAGGGGTGATGATTGGCTAATCTGAATTGCTCAATAGTCAATCAGGCAGTGTAATGTGTAGGCATAGAATAGACATGTTTTAAGAACAAAATTTTACATATGTTGCAAGTCTTTGCTGTGCTGTCATTATTTTGTTCTTGTTGATATTATATTTAAATGATATAAAGCTTAAAAATTTTATTAAAGTTTTTATTGCAATAACTATGCCAAGAATAAACCCACAGATACTGTGGGAAAAAATTAACTGAAGATCAAAAGCATAGTTCTTTTAATTTCTTGCGTTCAGTAGACAAAGAACTTTTGCCCCTGGCAATGACATTTTTAGCAAAGAAATCTCCTTTTCCAAGTTTTATGTTTGAAACTGAATATATAAAGGTTGAACCAATAATTTGGTGGGACAATATTAAATTGGAGCAGCCCATAAAAGAAAAAATGTCCAACTTAACTAATCAGTTGTTTACAGCTTCTCCTTCAACAGCTGGATTAGAAAGAATCTTTTCCAGTTTCGGTTTAGTTCAGTCTAAACTCCGGAATAGGTTAGGGAATGAAAAAGCTGACAAGCTTACATTCATGTTTAAATTCTTCAATAGAAAAAAATAATTTATTTTTTATTTATTATTTTTATTATTATTATTATTATTTTGTATCTTGAAACTTGTTCTTTAAAAATAAATGTTTTTAAAACTTGAAACTGAATTCTGTATTTTGTGTTTTGATGAGTGAAAAGGTAATTTGTTGAACATCACAAAAAATTGTTTGTCTTCATTTATTTAATCATCAAATTTACAAAGGAAAAAAAAAAAGATTTAGAATATTGGTTTATGTTTTCATGTTAACTGTAATATGATTAAAATTTTAATTTATATTAAATCAAAAAATATTTGTAATCAATAAGCTGAAAATTTTGAAAATATCGGATATATATCGAAAATATCAGATATATATCAAAATATCAGATATTTTCGATATTTTCGAAAATATCATGATATTTACGAACCCTGGTCCATATACCGAATTCTTTGCGTGGCCCTGTATATCCCTTTATCTATATTCTGCAAACATTTTTCAGTATATTGAATGCAGCTCAGCATAAAAATGCATAGCTTATTTAAGAACCACGTTTAAATAATTTACGCTCATATTCAGTAACGTTGGTTAGCTCTTTTGGGTAGCCCTGTATATAACTATAACATTTATACACACCATATAATATGCATATATTTAACGAAATATAAACGCGAATATCATAATTAAAATGCATTTCATCCCTCCATCAGCCATCATCAGACACATATACGGTACTTCGGAAAGAATATACTATTTGAAATCTTTTGTATGGCCCTGTAAATGCTATGTACATCATATTATGCAAGACAGTAGCGTATAATTTATTATAAGCTTCAGTGACATATATCAATTTTATTATACATGAAAAAGCTTAAAATATTTAAAATATGTCACATAATTCCCCCTCTTACCATTATCTAATGGAATTCTTTTGTGTGGCCCTGTAAATGAATAATAGCTACATTTTTACCTTATATTTTATAGAATGCATATTTTAATATGTTTGTCAGGGTATAACATCTTTAAAATTCCTTTGAAATGATTTTTTTCCATAGGCCGTAATGTAGCAGGAAACTTTTGATTCGCCCTGTAGATAATTAATCATAGTATAAACTTCATTTACGATAGGTCTTGTGCTAGGGTAAACGTTAATAACGTCCTAAAATTTCATGGCAATCCGAGTATATTAACGATTTTTCCCCATGGCCCGTAATGTAATGGAAAACTTTTGATTCGCCCTGTAGATAAACTAATCATAATATAAATGTCATTTTCAATAGGGTTCGTGCTAGGGTCAATAACGTCCTAAAATTCCATGGCAATCCGAGTATATTAACGATTTTCCCCCATAGAGGCCGGAATGTAATGGGAAATTTTGATTCTCTCTGTAGATAAACTAATCATGGTAGATACTTCATTTTCAGTAGGGTTTGTGCTAGGGTAAACCTCAATAACGTCCTAAAATTTCATGGCATTCTGAGTATATTAACGATTTTTCCCCATAGGCCGTAATGTAATGGGAAACTTTTGATTCGCCCTGTAGACAAACTAATCATGGTAGAAACATCATTTTCAATAGGATTTGTGCTAGTGTAAATCTCAATAACGTCCTAAAATTTCAAGGCAATCCGAGTATATTAACGATTTTCCCCCATAGGCCGTAATGTAATGGGAAACTTTTGATTCTCTCTGTAGATAAACTAATCATGGTAGATACTTCATTTTCAATAGGGTTCGTGCTAGGGTAAACCTCAATAACGTATAAAAATTTCATAGCAATCCGAGTATATTTACGGGAGTTAGAGCACGGACAGACGGACAGACAAACCGAATGCATAAGCACTTTTCAACTTTGTTGGAAAGTGCTAAAAAATAATAATATAACATCTTTTTAGGATGATCACAAACTAGTTACCTAATAATAGAGTCATATAAAATGCCTGGACTGGACATTTAGGATGATCTATTAAAATGCCTGGACATTTAGATTCACCATAATATTTCTGGGCCAGTTATAAATGAATATTAAATGAAATTTTAGTTTAATAACTTTCAGCAATGTAATTTTTTTAATTTCTAAACATTGCTCATTTTTTATTTTTACACCATTATATACAGAAAAAAATTTGCTTTTAAATGCAGCTTGTTTGAAACTTGTATCTAAATTTTTCATTAAGTTATTAATTTTTTGTAGTTTGTAATGCTATTTATTATTATTATTATTTTATTTTATTTTTTTTTTTTTTTTTTTGTTATCGTGGCAACAGAAGTATTTCATTTCTAGACATTAAGCATGACCAATTAGAAAACAAATAAAATAAAAAAAACAAGTATTCCATTTTTGGACATTAAACATAGACCAATCAAAAAATGAATAAAATGAAATAATTTGCGGAATTCAGTCAATGAAAACATTCAGATATGCTTCAGATTTCCCAATTCTCTACCGAGGACAAAACTATTTTTCAAATAGTAATAATAACAATTTAGATTAAAAATGGTCTACTTGCATATGGAAAGTGAAGGGGTCAGTCCGTAATCGTTTATGACACTCAGATAACTTGGTCTGGTAATTATAAATCAAATTATGTTGATGGAACCCTATTTGGCAATTTAAATCCTGCATTCTAACATAAAAGTAACAAAACGGCCACCTGGTACATAAAAAGTTATGTGGTCAGCCCGGAACTGTTAATGACAGTCACATTATTTAGGTTTCTATTATACAGATAAATATTTAATTTGAATTTAAGTAAATGGATTTCCTGTGTTTTTTTTTTTATAAAATATTACTTTTTACAAAACTTAAATAAATCTAACTTAAAAAATTTAACACAAATAATATCTTTTTACTTTTCACAAAATGGACCCCGAGAAAAAATCCTACCTTGTAATTCAACACTGTCAGTACACATATTCAGTATTGCCCTACTGTTAAAATACAAAGCACAAATGAAACTAGTCGTTGGTGGCTACAGTAATACTTACCCATCATGTATATGCATACTATAATAAATATGAAAATAACACACATGATGCAAACTATGTATAAAATGCATTGAAATTCCAAAAATCTACATTTAAATATTTTTAATATTTAGTTATGCTCTATTATGGAATTGCGGGGACTACTTGATTATCTTAGCCCATTGACCCATTTCAACAAATCATATAAATTGCCAAATTACTTGTAAATTATACAAACTGACATAACTTTTATTTGAAAAACGAAGGAACAAATAAATAGTAAAATATTAATAAGAATACAAATAAAACTTCAAATTAAAAATAATTTATGATCTACAAATACATGTAACACATTTAATGTTAAATGCATGTCACATTTAAGATGAGCCATTATTGGCATTTAATCTTATAGCTTGGTGATAGCTTTTTGGTCGACATAATAATTAAGTAGTAAAAGAAACATCCTTACAACTCCAAAAATGATAAATGTATAAACTAACAGTTTACTGTTTCAGATGAAGTGTCTCATTTTCGATTAAAATATATATTTAAAGTGAAATTTGAATGAAATACAGGATTAAGAAAATGGAAGAGTGTGGAAAATAGGATTATAAATATCACAATAACTCATCATCTGATCGATTTCATTCTTTATGCAAAATTTATATTTTTTATTGTCTTTTATAGCCACTACTTAAAAAAATAAATCGAAAATTTTTATATACCTTTCATCAGAACGAATATTTCAAGAGACCGAAAAAAATAGTTCTAGATAATCAAGGTTATTGATATTCAATAGTTTTTTTCCCATTATTCATACTAAGTACAAGTACACACCAAATTTTAAGTCTTTGTCTCAATTTATTCAGGAGATAGAGCCTTTACAGACAGACAGATGGACAGGCAGATAGACAAACAGCAATTTTTTTCCCCAAAAATATGTCTTTCGGAATCTTCAATGTCTAAAACATGTAAATTCGTCAAAAAAAAAAAAAAAAAAAAAAAAAATTCGATTCTCAAAATGATTGCAAGACTTACCCTATACTACGTATGATGGGAAAGTAAAAAATATAATTGTACTAAATAATTTCCAGTAGAATATTTATAAAATATCTATAATAATTAAATTATATTCACCTGAAACTTGTTCTTCTGATTTTTTCTTCACTAGGGATTTCTCGTGTTGGATTGCACAAACTAAGGTGAAAGTGTCATTTGGTACCTTTTCCCATTTATCGAACCTTCCTTGGAAATTTTCCATTATTTTAGCTACATTCATTGCCGTTTGGTTTTCCCTAAAGGAGAAAAATTTACTTACAGATTTGTATTCTTTATCGAAAATATTCTTGAAATATATCGTGCAAACTGAGTCATGTATCTCTATTTCAGAATGAAGTCTCTCAATTACAACATCGATGTACCCCACACTGTTAAATTTCTTTTGTCCATAAAAATATATTTTGAGGATCCAAGAAGCACCAGCGAAAGAGAACGGTGGACTTTGCACTCCATAATTGACTGCAAAAACTATCGATGATACATTAGGTATTTTCCATGTAATAACTTCCAAATTGATCGATTTTTGATCGAGTTCACCAACTTCTTTAATCCTTGAGATTTCCATATTTTTTCGTTCTAAATGGGAAAAAATACATATGATATATACATATTTGTACAAAAACAAAATAAAAAAAATGTACAAAAAACTAGCAATTTACAACATTAAAATAATAATAAATTTAAAGGGACGACAATGGCTACAAAATCACGTGTAATTTCCTAAAAGATTTGAATATTTTTTTTTTTAAAGTAGTTTTGGAAGAAAGTTAATTGTAAATTGATCATTCAGCAAGAAATAAAATTAAAAATGCAATATTCACACTAATTTGAAAAGAAAAAAAAATCAATTTCTTTATTTGCAGAAGCTGATTAATACACAAGGAGGCGACTGTGTATATCTCATCAAGTTGATGAATGGAATTGCAGAATTTATTAAACTTCGAATATTAAAATACAATTAGTTGGCCAAAACATATCTTGGGAGAAACCACCTCCAGACCTGATTTCAGTGGTTGATCGATAGCTTTTATCATTGTGTTTCCTGACACCCAAATGTATGAAAACATGGAGGGCTGGGAGCATGAAAACTCAATTGTAAACCTACCAGTCAAACACTAAAAACGGGTTTCCAGGCATTTTCAATCAAGATATGGCTAAACAGATTAATTGCATTTTAATATTTGAAGTTTCACTAATCCTGGAATTTCAGCCGTCAACTTGATTTGTGTGGTCGCCAATGCAAGATTCAAATAAACTCCTATTACCCCTAATTTTTTCATTATTTTATTGGGTGAGTGCAAAAGTTTGTGCGGAGTTTGAGAGTAAAAGTCACACAGTGATTAGACAAACAAAGTTCTTTGTTCAATCAATGATATATGCTCCATCGTTTTCTATAATCTGTTTCCAACGTTCTGGCAGCATACGGATGCCCAGATCATAAAATTTGCGTGGTTTAGGTTTAAAAAACGAAGACACGGCATATTTTAAGGCATCTAAAAAGTCAAATTTTTTTTATATTTAAATGATTTTGCAATGATGAGAACAAATGATAATCAGGTGGTGAAATATCAGAGGAATACGGTGGATGAGGTAGGATATCCCAATTCAGTCTAATCTGTTCACGCAACGTCTGTTTCGAAACGTGTGGTCTGGCGTCATCATTTTGAAAGACTACACCCTTGCTATTTGGCAAAATCAGACGTTTCTGTTTAATTTCTCGATTCAGACTGGTTAGTTGGCGACAGTACTTGACTGAATCAATCTTTTGGCCAGTGGGGAAAAACTCAAAATAAATTATGTCCTTGCAATCCTACCAAACACAGAGCATCACCTTCATCAGGTGCAAACTGGTCTTTGCCATCATGTCATCATGCTCACATTGCTGAACATTGTTGTAAAGGACCCATTTCTCATTGCCCGTCACTAATCGATCCAAAAACAGCTCGTTTTTGAGACGCCGAGTAAAAAAACTTCAGCAGAAATTCGCTTGATTTTGTTCCTCTCGGTCAGCAAATGGGGCACTCATATACCGAGCTTCAAATCAAATCTTATATTTTCTAAATGCTGAAAAGTGGTTGATCAGTGAACGTTAAGTGCTGTAGCAACTTCTGCTGTTGAAATTCACAAAGTATTTTTAACTAAAGTACACACAATATCGACATCAATGTGTGAAGGTCGACGGGATTGTGATCCGTTTCCAAGGTTAAACTTTCCGCAGCGAAATATCGCAAACCATTTTTCCACAGTTCCTTTAGTTGGTCTTGATCTTGATAAACCTCTTAATTGTTTTTTACGGCTTCTGCAACGTTTGTTCCCTTCCAAAACTCGTAAAGCATAACATGAATTAAATGCACCTTTCCGACACTCATATTGAAAGTAAATGTTCTTGAAATAGTTTGTATCTACACAAATTATTTTGTTTGAAATGATAGCTGCACACGTCACCTTTCCAACGATATGTCTTACGTAGATGGCAGTATTAATAACAACACTTCACGCCGCTTCTAACGACATCTATTGCACCTCAGCACGAACTTTTGCACTCACCCAATAATTTCAGTAGATTCTGAAATAAAAGGGGGAGGGTATGTTTTTGCATCACATTTGACTGAAAATATTTTTCAATGAGATTAGGACAATTTGCTGATAAAACAGAATTTTAATGCTTTCAACTGAAAATTTCTTTGCATGGTTTCCTTGTACCCTTTTCATAATCGAGATGGCTGTCCCATTTCCACAAACGGTGATTTTTTTTCTTGTGATAGAGTAACTTATCCAGTGGATCCTTAAAATAATAATGAAATACAATTCCTATCATAGTCTGATTCAAAAAATACTTCAAGTAATTTGACGTGATTTTAATTTTATATTATACATAAATTGAATATCTGTCTCTTTGGTTAGCAGATTTCAATTTGGGGACAGAATGCTGTATTCTATGGATAATATTTTTTTTTCCCTCTACTTTTTAAGTTGTTAAAATAGATTTGAAAAGTAATTCATGATTGAAAATAAGTTAAAATATCACTAAATTGAGTAAGTTTTCAAATAAGTTGCATCTTAAGGTTAATTTTATTCCTGTTTCATCATTTAGCAATAAAATTGAAAGTGATAGCGCTGTTCATTTTCACCATTGCTATACAATCCTAAAAATTATAAATGGGTTTTGGATGCCATTCAGGAGTGGACTACTATTTTTAGATGATGAAGTATTCCACGATGAAAAAAAAAACAGGCCTTTTTTATAATAAGGAACTGCTTAAATGAACTTACAATAAACCTATGAAAATTATTTCAAGCCTTACATAAGGTAATTTTTTTCTTTACTGTAAAACCGTTTTTTATTAATTTTATTTTTCCAGTTCAACTGGAATTCAATTCAACCAGTTTCATTTTTACAACATTTTGTACCTTTTCATTTGATCACCCCTAATAGAAATATACAGTAGACTCCCTCAAATCCGCAAACCAGAAATCCGCAACTCTCTAAAATCCGCACATATTTTATGGATGTAAACAATGAAATTTTCATTTTGGATATTGGGACAAAATTTGATTTTTTTTAGTTTTGTATCAATTCCAAATATTTTTTAATTTGTAATTTTCTTAATAATACTCTATTAATGTTTTTTTCACGACGGAAGAATAAATGTTTTTGGAAAAAATTCAAGATATTGCTGATATCACTGGTAATCACAGGCTTCTTATCAAATATATGTATGCATTAATCAAGATTTTTTGGTTGTTAAGCCTGGCTAAACTTGAAAAAAAAAATCTTTATTTTATGATTTTGGTATGAATTAGTAATGTACTTTTATGAGGCAAGTTGCACTGAATAATTTTGGAAAAATACATTTAATCTTTATAATGAATATTTAATCATATACTGTTGATTATTAACTTGACCTTTGCTATTAGTATTTTAATCATTTTAAAAATTATCTAAATTTTTATTATTTTAGTTTATTACTTATTTTAATATTTTATTACATTGTAAGCATTCATTATAGTTCACTTATAGTTTCACATATTGTCACTTATTTAATATAAGGAATTTAAACTTTTTTAAAATATGATTTCTTTTTTGTTTCAATTTGTAAATTTTAATACTTTTAAAATATAAATTTAAAAAATAAGCCATACTGTTAGAAATAATGTTCAAATTTTATTAATAAACAGCAGGTGTTAGCAGCATTGTATCAGGGGGTATCTCAGGGATGTAGTGGACGATATACAGGGGTAAATGCTGTATATCCTCTGGATTTTTTAAAGAAGCACCGCATACCCTCTGCTTCACAAGAAAGCTATAGTATACACATTCCTTCTGCCCAGAGCGTATATCCTCTATTCGTTTTACGACTACACCCCTGGGAGGTAGCCCGGGGTGGAGCATACCCCGGAGCAATGAAATGTCCCCTGGAAAATTAGAGATTTTGTTTTTTCAATAATCCAAAAGAGCAATTTTCACCTACCCCCTGGAATGTCCCTCCATCCCCTGAGAAAAGTGCCTGACTTATTTACAGAAGAATAAGAGATTAAAACAAGTGAAAAAGAATATATTAGGACAGCCACTGATATGAAACAAAACATCAATATTAACATGTTTTCATTTGATAAGTTTTTACACATAAATTTAAAGACAAGCCATACTTTTAAAAATGTTGTTCAAATGTTAGATAAAACATCACGTGTACCCTCTTATTCAGGAAGTAATAAGTGAATAAGACAAGATAAAAAAATATATTAGGAGAGCAATTAATTCAGTATAAGAAATCAATTTTCTGGTTATTAAATTTTTTAAAATATAATTAAAATTCTTGTTTTTCGTTTTAGTACTTTTATATATGAATTAAAAAAAAAAAAATGACAAAATTATTTTTCTTTTCGTTTCATTTTGTAAACAGGGTTCATACAGAGTTGGGAAGAAAAAATCCAAGGAGTACATAAAAAAATCCAAGGAGTCAAAAAAATTTTAAGGGCTTGCCACTTTAGTTGTTTTTTATATGTGGCATGCATTTACATAGCCCCCTGCCAGACGAGGGGGGGGGGGGGATTCCGCAATCTTCAGACGAAATCAGCGATATTTTAGCAAAATTGGCAATTAATTGCGATCTTTTGTCGAAACCGGCGGTTTTTCTGCGATCTTTTGATGAAATCAACGTTTCCCCCCCCCCTTTTTTTATGAAATTGACGTTTTTTTAGACAAAATTTGCATTTTTGCACGATTTTTTCTCGAAAACAGTGTTTTACCTCCTGCGATCTTTTGATGAATTCGGCTTTTTTTCCGTGATCTTTTGATGAAATCAGCGGGGTTTTTTTTTTTCAATGATCTTTTGACAAAATATTTGTAAATGATCTTCTATCGAAAACGGCGTTTTTTTCCGAGATATTTTAATGAAATCGGCGTTATATTCCCAATCTTTAGATGAAATTGACGTTTTCCCGTGGTCTAGACGAAATTAGCATTTTATCTGCGATATTTAGTGAAATTGCAGTTTTAACAGCGATCCGCACAGGAAATTCTCATTTTTCAGCGATCTTTTGACAAAGTTCGTTGACAAAAACATAGACGAAATCGTCGTTCACGAAATATCGACAAAATGTGTGCTTTTTCGGCGATCCTTTCAGGAAATTTGCATTTCTCGGCAATTGTTTTTTCCGCGCGCAAATCCGTACAAGTTGGCAACTATGCGGAATTGATAATCCAATTTCAAATTTTCCATGATCTTCAGACGAAATCAGCGATATTTTAGAAAAATCGATGATTTATTGCGAACTTTTGTCAAAATCGGCAGGTTTTTCTGCGATCTTTTGACAAAATCGGCGTTTTCCCTTTTTTTTTTTTTAATGAAATTGATGTTTTTTAGACAAAATTTGCATTTTTACACGATCTTTTCTCGAAAAGGGCGTTTTATCCCCCACGATCTTTTGACAAATTCGGCATTTTTTCCGTGATCTTTTGATGAAATCAGCGGGTTTTTTTTCAATGATCTTTTGACAAAATATTTGCAAACGATCTTTTATCGAAAACGGCGTTATATTCCCAATCTTTAGATGAAATTGACGTTTTCCCGTGGTCTTCAGACGAAATTAGCGTTTTATTTGCGATATTTAGTGAAATTGCGGTTTTAACCGCGATCCGCACAGGAAATTCGCGTTTTTCAGCGATCTTTTGACAAAGTTTGTTGACAAAAACATAGACGAAATCGTCGTTTTTCCCACAAAATGTGTGCTTTTTTGGCGATCTTTTAAAAAATTTGCACTTCTCTGCGATTGTTTTTTCCGTGCACAAAACCGTACAAGTTGGTAATTATGCGGAACTGATAACCCAATTTCAAATTTACAGAAGAGAATGCCTTAAATTTTCATACGAGAATCACCTCTGAATCCACCGTTATCAGCAAAATTGAGGATGATGAATAGTATTATGAAGAAGAAATCAAAGTTGTATATCTAACTGTGAAGGAATTAGTGTAATCACCTTTGAAATTAGAAGCTTAGAGGTGTGTCTGAATTATTATTTTCACTTTTCTTTCCCTTATGGCCGTGAAAAGTAAATCACTTTGGTGGCTTATTAGTATGATCTCAACCAATCACTGCTGTGCTTCTGACCAATGACATGCATAAAGGGTTTACCTTTGCGTTTTACAATCACAATTTTTTTTTTTCGGGAGCAATATTGCTCACGTGCAAAACAGCAATACAATTTAAGGAGTTTCTAAGGAGTATTTTGTTTATCTAAGTAGTTCTAAGCCCCCCCCCCCCCCCCGGAGAAGATTCCAAGGTCACTAAATGAATTTCTGTTCAAAAACCTAATTTAGTTTTCAGACCCTTTCACAGTTTTGCAGAACTACTAAATTATATCTAAAATTAAGTGTTTCAACAAATCCTCATCCTATTTGTACATATGAAGCTAACATTATACTTAATTTTATACACTCAAAAATTTTCATCATCATAAACTTTTCATAGCATAAAATGAAATTATTATAACAATTTATTAAGAAACATAGAACCTACAATGTGAATAAGCACTAATTTTTCTTTCTGCATCAGAGAGAGAGAGATAAAAAAAATTATGAGCCCTGCCTACATTCTCTTGAGCACCCCCCCCCCCTTATTGTTCATTTCCTATGGCTCTGGCCTCTTCTAGTAAAGATTCCAAGGTCGCTAAATGAATTTATATTCCAAAAATCCAAATGAAATTATGATCAAACATCTAATTTAGATTTCAGGTACTTTCATAGTTTTGGAGAAATACTAAATTGTAACTAAAGTAAGAGTCTCAACACTGGCTCACCTTATTTGCAGATATGAAGCTAATAGGATGTTTAAATTTGCATTAGTTATACACTTGAATTTTTCATGATCATATTCTTTTCTTGCCATAAAATGAGGCACAACAGTTAAAAAATGAAACATAATACATACAGTGTGAATATGCATGAATTTATCTTTCTGCATCAGAGAGACCAAGAGAGAAAATATTAGCCCCCCCCCCCCCCCCACTATTATTCCCTTTTAGCTACGGCTTCGTTTCAAATATCAGACAAATACCATGTATAACCTTTTATTCATTAAATAATAAATAAATAAGATAAGATGTAAAATATAATAGGACTGTTATTAATATAACAAGGCTTGAATTTCAGGGCGGGCAGGGTTGGCAAGTTTCTTCCACAGTGGAAAAAAACGCGGAAAAAACTGGCCGGAAGAAATAGGTTTCTTCCAAGTGGAAGAAACTGTTTTTCTTTAAGAATTTACCATATATTTTCAATTTTGTAAGACATAATAAATATCTTCTTCCTATAACCTAATATAAATAAATTTCACTGGACCAAAACAAATTTAATTAATCATATATGCTAAATTAATAATTGCATCAGTTTCTTTAGCCAAGATCACACACAACACTTATCTAGAGATCTTCAACCATTGGCTAAATGAAAAGAAATTTTATCTAAAATACACAAAATCAGTTAAATGTTATCCATTTCAATCTAATGAACATATTTTTTTATTACTTAAATTTCTGAAACTAGTAGTAAATAGTAGAGATTCTTTACTAATGGTAGAATGAAACTCATTTAAATAAAAGCTTTTAATTTACATCAATTTTATTAATATAAATAATGTATAATAATTACTATATTAAATAGAGATCAATCAAAAATATGGTTTTATCTTTGGCCCAAAATCTGAGTTTTGCCAAAAACGAGGGCAAAAATTCAGCCAGATCAAAACACTTAGTATTCCAAAAATCTTGTTTCTTCCTTCAGAAATTTTCAATTTTAGTTATTGATTTGAATTGTATCAGCTGAAATGAATGTATTGCAATGAACTTCATTGTTTATAATTATCAGTTATGATTTATCAATCATCTCATAGAAAATTTTTAGTTTAAACTGCATTAGATTTCAAATATTCTTTGAGAAAGTTCTAGAATAACAAATGATCATTTACGAAAATCATTATAAAAGAAAAATCAAGATGTATATACCTAAAACTAAAGTATTTTTAAATTAAATGAAATTCGTAGAATTAGAAAATTTTTCTGTTTCATGGATGAATTAATTACGTATTATCTATACTAATAAAAGAACAAAACGCTCTGTCTGTGTGTGTGTGTCTGCGATGGCTAGCAAAATCTACAGCACGTACAAAGCTCAAAATTTTTTTGAGAGTAGCCCAATATCTCTCCTGATGCACCTGAGCTTCAGAATTTCAAAATTCCAACTATTAACTGAGTAATTAATTAAAATCAAGAGGTCACTCTCATAAAAAATCATCTTTTTCCCAATTTTTTTCTCTTTCATTTGTTTACGGTTGACTGGTTGTGTAAAAATTTTCGCAGAAGTAATAAGAAAGCTGAGACAGCATTAAAGAAACCCATGGAGGAATAAGATAAGTGGAGGTGAAGTAAGCTCAAAAAAGGTTTGCGATATGAAACCATTTATCGCTCAAATTTAATGTGGCAAACAAAAGGACGTGGAAGAGATTTTGTATTATAAGACGAATTGAAAGAAATGAATTACAGTTGAAGCATATTTCAAGAGGAAATAGCAAATTTTTAAAATGGTCTTAGTTCTATTATTATTTATTAGAATAAATATTCGCTTTTAAAATGAAGGAAATTGGAAAATTAGCAATAATTAAATATCAAATTAAAATTAAATAGGATATTGAAAACATTTGATACGAATTAAAAATTGTATAACTAAAAGTTTCCTTCATTAATGTAATTTTCAATACTTTATAACGTAGATGAAAAATGTTTATGACTTAATAATTGCATGTAAATAAATATTTAAAATATAATGATGAAAACATTCTTTTAAAATCATGTATGAAAATTTAAGTAATAAATATTAATCTAAAATATAAATTTCTGACTGCAGACGATTTTAATGTACTAACAAGATAATGTTATATTTTCAAGCAAAACGTTAAAATAATTTTCTATATTGATATTTAAAACACATATGATAAAATAATTAATAAATTTTTACCAGTGAAGCGATAAATTAGTTCTTTTTTTAAAAACGAGAGAAAAAAAAATACAGGTTTAAACCTGTTTCAATTGATAGCGAAATTTTAAAATGGAGGGCCAAAATCACAGTCCGGTGAAATCCAAACACCTCATTGGTCATTGAGCCGCGTCCTTTTCAGGGAACAATCTCTTAGCAGTTGGGTAAATGTTGTCATACTCCTTTTTCCGAGAAAAAATCGTAGCGGCAGTTTTGAAGTAAATCTTATCTCTTTTCATTTATAATCTAAATTTTTCAATCTCATTTTATAAAATGGCATCAAAATATCTTAATTGAGTTAATTTCGATGGTTTATCTTAAATAAGAACAGACGGTAACAATCGCTTAAAAAATACTTTCCCCCTCACCTTTTTCAAATGGAGAAACAAGTTCGTGATTTTCACCCTTACCACACGACCAATGGGGTGGCTGGATTTCACTTGACTGTGATTTTGGCCCTTCACTTTAAAATTTCCCCAATTGATAGGCGTGTCAAAGCACGTGCTTTTGTTGGTACTTAATTGGACTTAATGTAGGGTTAGATCTTAAGCATCATCTCCAGAGATAATACCTCCACTCTATTAATTTCTTTTTACTCTAAAAAAGAAACCAATTTGAGATTTTGACATTTCAAAAGTGACTGTTTTTTTCCCAAAGACCTTTAAAATTCATAGACTGGCAAAATGTCAGTTTAACTTAGGATTTTTGAACATAGCTATTACGTCAGATCGTTGGTACTTCGTACATTAGAATGTATTTGTGGTTGGCTATGGTGCAGTTAATATATGTATATGTATATATGAGGCTTTTTTAGCGGTTTTTTTAAATCATTGATTAAATTTGAATGCATTTATTTAAGTTAAAATTTTATTAAGACTTTAATTTGTTTTTAAAACAAAAATGAAATGGCTCTTTGACGTACAATTGTTCGAATAGGCAGACGATTCATATACAGTAATAAATTATCAAATAGCAAAATAATTATACATAAAAAATAGTCACTAAAAGAATAGTAGCAAAACATAATGTTTAGGCGTATTAACACATAACCCGATCCCAACCAGAAAAAAACAGACTATACTCCGAGCCAAGCAAAACAAAAATTTCATAAGCATAAACGCGACCCGAACCTAAAAATTCCATTTGAAAAAAAAAAAAAAAAAAAACTATGGATTTGATATTTGACCCGAATCAAATCTGAATCCCACAAAAATATTCAAATGAAGCATACCCCAATTCGATCAAAGAAAAATAATGTTCGTGTATATGCAACCCGACCCGAAACCTAAAATTTTTCACTGAAAAAACCCATGACCAGAACGAAACCTGAAATCGATAAAAATATTCCAAAGAACTATAACCTGATAAGAGCAAGACAAAAAAACTTCCATGAACATAAACCTGACTCGAACCTAAAAAATTCCATTTGAAGAAAAAGCCTGAAGTTTTATGCAAACTACATCTGAATCCGATCAAAATATTCGAAAGAACCATAACCGGATTCGAATAAGAGAAAATAATTTTCGTGGACATGAAACCAATCGGAACCTAAAATTCCATTTGAAAAAAATACCTGAAATTTGAATCGGCAAAAATATTCCACAGAACCATACCTGGACCTGAACAAGACAAAAAAATTTCCATGAACATGAACCCAATCCGAACCTAAAAAATGAACTAAATCTGAATCTGACAAAAATATTCCAGAGAAGCATATCCTTATTCGAACAATGCAGAATAATTTCCGTTGATGCGCAACCCAACCTGAACCTAAAAATTCCATTAAAAAGCCGAAATCTGAATTGAACGACATCTGAACCCGAAAAAAATATTCCAAAGAACCAAAACCCGATCCGAGCAAGACAAAATAATTTCCCTGGACATGAATCCAACCAGAACCTTAAAAATCAATTTAAAAAAATACCTGAAATCTGAATCGAACCAAATCTGAATCCGACGAAAATAGTCCAAATAACTATAACCAGATACGAACCAGAGATGGGCAGTATCGAAAATACATGTATTTGAAATACATTTGTATTTTGTATTTTAACCTCACTAAACGAAAGTATTTTGGTAATGTATTTTGAAATGATTTTTTCAAGTATTTTGTATTTTGAAAATACATTTCATATTCAAAATACATTTCTGTAGGTTTCCAGCTGCTTCCTTGAAATCGCAGACGTAAAATTCATAAAAGAATAATACGAGCCTTCTGTTTTGTTTTGTCTTATAGGATTCGTTTCTGAAAGTTAATGAAAACATGCTTTACAACTACTGATACGATAAGAATTAGAATCAATGCTTCTGTTTTGCTTAGTCATTTTTGCTGAACTGTTACAATTCTAATGTTCTAGATTTTATAATTATAACGTTTCTAAGCGAACGACAAAAACTACTGTGATAAACAGGAAGAATTATTTAGATTTTTACTGTGTCTAGTGTTTTTTAAATAACCATATAAAAAAAAGTAATGCAGTAGTAGAGAAGAAATGTAATTTAATGTTTGTGTACGATTGCTGTACGAAGCCAAAGTTTGATTCTTTTTGAGTTTCGATTGTAGACTGAAGTTTTACAGATGAAAATTTTTAATATCAATGAGAATGTTAATTTGTTTAATTACAAAATTATCCCCCCTTTAGAAGAATGTTTATGATTTTCAATATGCGGGAATGTGCATATATTTGTTTCGACTAAAATTTACGAAAGATTAATGAAACATTATTTTGTATTTTGTACAGATATATAAGCATAGAAATTTTCACATTACTAATTGTGAAGTTATTTATGTATCCTGAGTATCCCGAGTATTTATGTCAGGGTTGGCAAGTTTTTGACGCATGACGGTTCTTACCGGATTTTACCATGGTTTTTACCGTCATGTCAAAAACCTGTTTGTCAAAAATGTCGAAAACTGTCAAAAACCCATTTTTTTGTTGTTGTTTTTACATTATATTTATTATTAATTTTCATTTTATCTTTGGTATTAAGTTGTTTTTTATGAGGTATTCAATAAAAAAAAATACATTAGAATACTAGTATGTATTTATCTCTGTTACAAGATCTATAGAATAATCTTAAGCTATTTGGCATAGCCTAAAAAAATTTAGACTTTTTGAAGAAATTTTAAAATTCATAAGCTATTTCTTTTAATTCACTTTAAATGGTTAACTATTATCTAATAATGTTAAATAAAATGTATACAGGACATAAATAGTTTGACTTTATAATAGCTGTAGTAAATTTCGATTTAAAAAATATATCATGATTATTCGAGTAAAAATTTACATCTAAAAATATAAGAACTGGAATGGTCTGCAAGATTCATATAAGTTACAGTTAACAAATAAAAACTATGGTATATAAAAATATAAATTGTTATTTTACTCCAATTTTTCTTAAATATTATTTTATTGTGTTAAATTTTAAGTCTAAGAGCTTTCACTTGATATCAGGTCTTACAGTTTAAAATTTTATTAATTTAAAAATTTTAAGATTCTGCTTAACGAAGTGAAAATGAAAATCACCATTTCATTTATGAAATGCATACAATAGGCATTTTTAAAATATATCTAAGAATATTCAAATTTATTCAATGACTTTTCCATGCTTGGCATCTGTTGTCATACCATAAAACAGCATTCTTGCATCTCTAAAATGAATTTAATGTATTTTATTAAAAATGTAAATTGAGTATTATTTAATAATTATAATAAACCTGTTATTATCATTTGATACTAATGGCCATTGCAGTTAGTAGAGTCTATATTAAAGGAGATAATGCAAAATGTTGTTTTGTCCATTTACTCAATATTTTTAAATTTTTCATATTTAAGAAATGCTTTTCTTTTAAATAAATTTAACAAATGTGGATGTGAATAATAATAATAATAATAACAAGAAAAACAAGGAAAAATCAATTTAGAAATGCATTGTATGCTTCACTTACACTATAAATTAGAGAAAAATTGAAAATGGTAGGTTTTTGACGGAATAAACCGGTAAAAACACAGTTTTTACCACTGTCATGTCAAAAACCAGTTTTTGACGTCAAAAACCCAACCCTGATTTATGTATCAACCGAGATCAACGTTTATTGTTCAGAGAGTGTGTGTCAGAAATGTTTAACATTTAACTTTGCAAATTAATAAAAAAAAAAAAAAAAAAAAGAATCAATAAATGATTCTTTCAGAGAAAGCAGTGTTTTCATATTTAAATAGCAATAGGAATTTTTAATTTGCAATCATTATTTCAAGTATAGCATACTTATCTTTAAATACATCTTTACAATAAAACTGAAAGAAAATTACCTTATGAGTATTTAAAGTATTTTTAACAGTGCCGTGAGAAAGGGGGGGGGGGGGGAGAAGGGGACTGTTGTCCCGGCCGCGGAAATTGAGGGGACGCCAAATTTATAGTACCAACGTTATTTTTGGCCTATTACAAGGAGAAGTTTTGGTAGGGGGGGGGGGTGCGCGCCAAATTAAATCTTTGCCTGGGGCGCAGTTTTTTTTTTTTTTTTTTCGCACGCCTCTAACTTTTAATGTAATGACTCATTCAAGATTGGAGGGTTTTCAAAACAGACCATGACGAAAAATGATGCATTGATAGAAGACATTTATTAAACACAAAAAACATGACTTTAAAAAAATAACTTAATAAATTTATTTGGTATCATGATACTCCAAACGTTGTATTTCTACACATTATGATATTCCCAAGATTTAAACGAAAATATTTAACATGTTTATTTAACATTCCTTTTTAAAGTATTTCTTATTTATTATTCGTGAGAAGCATGATTGTATTTGCGTAGTAGCATTTGAGGCATTATCGAATTGTATTTTTAATAAATCGAATTACGTATTTATTATTATACATATTGGTGGATATTTAACCTACGAAGGAGGCTGTACAATGCTTTTACATATATGTGTTTATGTATACGTCCAAGAATAACTATTGAACTGCCGTTTCGAATTTTACTCACTCGCAGTTTTATACTTTTCCGTATCTTTACAACAAAAAAGTATTGGATTCGTGAAAAAATTCGACTTCAGATTGTCGATGGATTTATATTTTTGAAGGCCCTGAACACTGACGGTTTTTAGGAAATGTCTACTTATGAGTTTATCAGTGTATGATACAAATTTTGTGGGCCCTCTATCTTAAGAATTAACGCACAGAATTTAATAAAATTTTAGATTCTGTTAGACATTTACATAAGTTATGTTAGATATTAGGTAATGGTGTAACTCTTCCAAAAGGTGCCGCTGATATGCTTCGTCTTTCACAATTTTCGCAAAAACTGTATCTCAAAAATTAATGCACAGATTTTCATCAAATTTCTGATTCAGTTAGACGTTGACATAAGTTGTTGCCGATTAAGTTTTGGCGTGAATTGCTCAGCAGATGGGTAACCTTGCTATGCTACATTTTTCACGATTTCTGCACTAGCTGTTTCTCAAGTAGTAATGCATAGATTCTCAACGAATTTCAGATTTAGTTTGATCTTAATATAAATCGTCACTAATTAAGTGTTGGTGCAAATCGTCCAGCAGGTGGCGCTGTTATGCTGCATTTTTCAGGATTTACAGTATTTTAACAAGAACTAATGCACTAAATGTCACCAAACTTTATATTCTGTTATGTATTATTATTAACTATTACTTCCAATCACCGAAATTCAGTTTCGGCCTTTAAAACCTGCTCTGTCTATCCTTAATTATAAGTTCTCCAAAAAGATATTTATGAAGTCATTTTCAATCTGAGAGTTTTTTTTTTCTTTTGAAGGCCAATTGTAATTTCCAAGCATAATTTTGATTTTTAGATTGTTTTGATAACACTTTACTCCTATGCTTAAAATGAAGCTGAATTATACCCAAGAAAGATTTTATATTTTTGTATACATTTCAACATTTTATTTCTAAGTATTCTTCGTTTATTTTATAAAGAATATTTTCAAATAGATTGATTTGTTTTCTTTATCTATCTTTCCTTTTGCTTCTTTACTTTGATAATTTATAATTTCAAAGAATTTAATCGGTGTTACAAAAACGCCTAACAGTTGCTTTGTGCAAGAACAAATGAGAGGTCTACACAGGCCGAAATTATTATGTCCGGTTTAAACCGAACAAAGACCTTTTTTATCGGTCCATTCCGACATAAACCGAACCAGTATAAAGTTTCGATCCGTAGAAAAGAAATATTAACACAGCCTGATACAAAAAATAAAATCCCGGAATTAATCCGGCTCGATATAAAAGCTAAAAGTTCATCCAGGCCTTGTTCGTGCAAAAACTTGATTAGCCCGGACCAATTAAATTTCCAGAAAACATAAATTTCTATGTCGATGTGGTTAAAAATCATCTTGTACGAGGAATTCTAATCAAAAATACATATTTTTTTTTCATGTATTTAAACGAAAGTCTATAGACTTTCTTTTAAAAAATCTCTTTGAACTGCGATATTTAATTTTAAAATGCATATTTATTTTTATGTAAATGTTTTTGTTATAATTAAGGCTGTTCTTAGTCAAAAAGGGCAACTTTATACAC
The DNA here is from genome assembly GCA_964019185.1 of Maratus speculifer. NCBI lineage: Eukaryota > Metazoa > Arthropoda > Arachnida > Araneae > Salticidae > Maratus > Maratus speculifer. The sequence continues at coordinate 101,506,509 of OZ025303.1, forward strand.
ATGTTTTAATTTATTTTTGTTTCGAAATGCATGAAAATAGAAGGTGCAAAAATTATTTAATCGCCAGTCATTTTCACATAATTTGCAAATACAATAGATTTTTCAGAAAATAATGTCAAAGTGGGCGTTTTGAATCGAATTTCCAGGCGAAAGAAGAATAACCACTGAAACTAAGGTGAAAATCGTGCTTGTCACGTAATCGAAATCATTATAACTCAACGGGCATATAAAAGCTAATAATATTATCAACAGATAATTTATTGACAGAAAAATGGAAAATTCAGTTCGATTCCAAATCATTTCCATAACCCTTTAAGACCCGAAACATTTTCATCATTAAATATTATATTCAACTGGTTATTAACTCTATACTAACCCTAATGACACCTAAAAAAATAGTTAAAAAAATTTTCTCGCCCCCCTAGTGCGTGAAGAGTACCCGCACGAACGTGCGGGTTGGGCTTTTTCTGTGAAAGCCGCACCAGCACGATTGTGCGGGTTGGGCTTTTCCTCTGAAATCATTACTTATTACCGTAATTTCGGGTGTATAAGCCGCGGCTCAAACAATTCTTTTTGGACCCAGAAATCTTATTTAGTAATTGAAGACAAATATTTACGGCGATCTAACTAGTTATATTTGTTTCTTAAAAAATTCTGGGTCAAAAAAGAATTGTTTGATCTGCGGCTTATACACCCGAAATTACGGTACATGTTAAGATTTATACATTTTCTGGCTCTAAATGGATAGAAGAGAGAAACTGAACCAAAAAAAAAAATTACAAATATGGTAATTATTGATGTATTATTTTTTATTTTATGGATTCGTTACTTTTTTAGAGTAAAAATCTTTAAAACATTTTTTTTGACATACACAAATAAACGTTGCATTTTTCACGTGTTTTTGAACTTTTTTCGCAGTTTTCAAACCTGCCCTTGCGAAGACTTGAAATGTCATTAACACATGGGAAATGGTTCGCTCTAAAGCCTAAAAAAGAAGGAAAAAAAATATTGGAGAAGTACTTATCGACTTAAAAAAATATTTTAATTAATTTAAAAATGTTTGTTATATTTTAAAAGATTTTATTTATTATATCGATTTAATTTCTTCTATAAGTCTATAACTTTTTTTTGTTACAATTTAAGAAATGAAAAACATACTTGCAGTTGCGTGAAATCTAATGTTCCAGGATAAGAAGAAAAGTACAGAAATACACTTTTTAATAGTCCACTTGTATTCCTTTTTTTCTTTTTTCATTCTTTTAGTATTTTCCGAAAACGCCTTGGAGGTAGAACTTTGGAAGATGAATTCAGGAGACTTTGAAGAGGAAGAATGATCCAAAATTGTCATTTTTTCTTCATCGAGCTCATCTGAACTTGACTGTCCTTCTAATAAATCTGCTTCAAATGTTTTGTCCGTAACATCGTCATCATCCGAGAGATCACTAAACTCAGAATCTGATTTATTCATCAATTAAAATATTTCTTCTTGAGTGAGAATTCTTTTCCGCTTAGACATCTGAAAAAATATTTTATTTTGCTTTATTAAAAGTTAACAAAGTACTGCATAAAAAAATTAGAAAAAGTATTTGAAAAATTTATTAATTAAAAAGAAAAAAAGTAAAAATTATTTAAAAAAAAGGGGGGTTATCTATGAACATTATATCATCACCCAAGAAAATAATATAGTATTAGTTATGTAACAGCATACTTCGTTTTATTTTGGCTGTCATCAAAATTGTTGAAACAGAAATCAAAATGAACATTGAAAAGCACTTACTTTTACTGTAGCACTGACTAACGTAACGCCCAAGTTGCACGATCGTACGGGTGACGAAATCTTGAGTCCTAAGAGCAAAATAAATAGTCTATAATTAATGTTTTTTATTATATTATACTTATTTAGACATTAAAGCAAAAATATTTATCTAAGCAATTAAAAATATATTGATAATTACCTTTTTACGACAGATAAAATGATGAGCTATATCCGTTGTATTTGTAAACAAAGCTAGACATGCCACCTGAAAGTAAAACATGGACTACTACCGCAATCTGTTGATAAAAAAAGATACTTTACTCTTTCTGCTAACCGGAACAATCGTTCAATTTGGGTTTATATTACATACGACTGTTTCAGAAGCAAAAATTTTAATGTATGTCTAACCCGCACGATCGTGCGAGCTGGGTCTTAAAGGGTTATTCAGGCCTTCCAATTTTATAACTTTCCGTTAAAAAATGGATTTGTAAATGTGTCAAAACATTTGCACTCCTTGAGCAGAACAGATAAGAGCAGTCTTAATATCATTTTATGCCTTGGAAACTTAGAAATCGAAAAATGCTATACAGTAAAATTTTCTGAGAAGGATTCGCACAGGATAGGAGAAAAAATAGATTATAGACAAGTTTATTTCTTAGCAAGGACGAGGAACGTAGCTTGTTGTAAATGTATCATAATCTTTTTTCTTGTTATCAAATTTATTTTGCATGAATCAATACATTTCCTGTTTAAGACAGAATTTATAGACAGATTCATTTTCAGAGTTCCCTTTGCTGTGCTTTAATTTTATTATCCAGAAATATATTTACTAGTCATAAAGAATAATAATAATTGTAATGGTAAAATTAGAGCAATTTAAAAATAGGTACATTAAAAAAAAAAAAAAAAATTGTCGGGTCGGACCATATTTTACTGATTTTTCCCATAGGCTGACCGAGATGGAATGAGCCAATGGTTTTCATACGGGCTGGATCGGGATCTATACTAATATTTTTGACTACCGCAATTAGTTCTCTAGGAAAAAAATGAAACCTGATCCCGATCCGATCTGGAAAGAATTAGTCAGGCCCGAATCTGCCGAAAAATGTAAAGCCGGGACCCGAAAAAGTGATGACGAGGCTCATCTGAGTTTATCTTTCTGAAAAAAATAATAAACCCGATACCTGACCCGGAACGACAGAAAAACAGGTCCGGTCAGGCCCGAGCTGTGTGTCGGGATTAAAATTGGGCAGCTAACTTTTTCGGACACATCTAATCTAATCTCAAATACATCTCATATACAAAACATATAATCTCATATACATTTTTTTTCAAATGTATTTTGTATTTTGAATGTATTTTCAAAATACATGTATTTTGTATTTTGAACTTTTTCAATTTGAAAAGTATTTTGTATTTTGTATTTTAGATTCTAAAACTAATGTATTTTGTATTTTGTATCGAAAATGATTTTTCGATGTATTTTGCCCAACTCTGATACGAACAAGACAATATAATTTCCATGGATATAATCCCCATTCCAAACCAAAAAATTTGTAAAAAAAAAGAAAAAAAAATCCCGAAATTTGAACCAAACATAATCTGAACCTAACAAAAATATTTCAGTGAAGTATAACCTCATTGGAACTAGGTAAAATAATTTCCATATAAGTACAACCCGACCCGAACTTAAAAATCCCATTTGAAAGGAAAAAAAAAACCCCACGAAATCTGAATTGAACCGAATCTAATCTGAACACAAATATTCCAAACAATCATAACCGTATCCGAAGAAGACAAAATAATTTCCATGAACATGAATCCAATCCGAGCCTAAAATTCGGATGTTCTACAAAACATAATGCGCTCCGTAGCGATGGAAAGTGAAACTAAGTACTTAGCGCGAGATGGTTAAAATATTTCGTTTATAGTTAATGTTAAATTAGAACTTGGTTACGGTTAGATAACAGTTAGGTTGCAATTACGTTCCGGTGACCCTTTTGTTATTTTATTTTCCGGTTAGGTTACAGTTAGGTCATGGTTAAGTTACAGTTAGGTTAAGGTTAAGTTGCGGTTAGGTTGTGGTTAGATTATGGGTAGGTTATGATTAGGTGACGGCCAAGTTACATTTATGGTATATTTAACTTGCAGTTAGGTTACTGTTAAGATACAGCTAAGTTACAGACAAGTTATGATTCCGATACAATTAGGTTACGGTTAGGATTTTGTTCATAGAATGAACATTACGCATGTTTGATAAAAAATATACACCTATTTTTGTAAAATGGCTCTGAATTTATAATATTATATACTAACCTTTTAGCGAATCATCGAGAATCGATTTCATTCACGGTATAGTCAGATTTAAGAGTGATATTTAATTAGTTTGAAATTCAAAATATTTCACTTGGGATAACTATGTGAAAAAAGTATTTAGTTAAGTCACTTAACAGTAATTCTAAGGATAAATATCAACACGAAATCGTTGGACACATATTCCCTCCTGCGTTACCCATTGCAGTCATTTTAGGTATTTTTGCAGCTAAATATTAGTTTTTTTTTAAAAACCAATTTTTGACACAGTCAGGGGGCACGTATTTAATATAATGTACAATGTAAAAAATTTGACCCTTTTGCTGTATCATCACTCCCCCGCTTTTATAGAATATATCTCTTTTGACCTATGACAATGCTCCAAAATAGGCTGAAGTAATCATTTTCTATAAAGCGGTGGAGTGACGATGCAGAAAAAGGGTCAAATTCTTAATAGTGTATTAACACATATTTTGAGTTGAAGATAAAATCATAAAAATTTCAAGTTCGTTTAACATTATTATAACGGACCCGGGCAATGCCGGGCGGGTCAGCTAGTTGTATATAAAAATAAAGTTTTTGGATTATTAACAGTTTTACATAATTAATAAATACTATACATATAATTAATTTCAATTATGTATATTTATGTATGTATTAATTACTTTAAAAGATACAATTTAATCACTTAAATTTTTTTTTGGATGTTATCATTTTCGGCCAAAAAATAGCAAGGTCACCTAACTTCGATTTTGGCTTTAAAAACCTGTTTCGATCTATCCTCAGTATTTAAAAAAGTCATTAAAATCTTTATTTTTCTTAGTATAATGCAACATAGTATAGCAAAAAAGTTTTTTAGCAGTAGGATGCTGCAATCAATTTCTCAACTTAAATTGGAGGAAGGCAAAAAATGAAGATTTTTTTTTCAAGTTCTACACTTCAGGATAGTTTAAAAGCATTTTGACATACCCATAGATGTTTTAAGAACATTAATCTTTTAAAATCAGCATTGAAATATTCATGATAGATGAAAAATATGAAAAAATAAAAAAAAAATTATATACTGTGTTGCACAGTTTAAAATAATGCACATTTATATGAAAATAATACATTTTTATATGAAAAATAAACAATTTGTAGGTAATTTTTTTCTTTTTTTTTATAAATGGAGCAATTAATAAAAAACCCATTCCATAATAAAAAATCCCAAGCTCTACAGTAGTAAAAATCCATCAACTGAAAATGTCTGCTGAACCTGAAGTTTGTCATTAAAAAAATAACTTATCTTTACAAAAATAATATTTTTAATTATAATTAAATTTTCAAATCTAGATTTCATGTAATTATACTTTAATTCTTTTATATAGTTAATATACTTTAACTTTGAGCATTTGTTTTGGTTTCTGGTGGTTTTTTCCACTGTCCTGGAAGAAATAGGTTTCTTCCGAAAGAAACCCAACCCTGCATGACGGGATTCGCGCCCGAAATTTTGAAATCTCGCCCAAAAAATTATCGTAGGCGGGAGGCTCCCACCCAAAAATATCGCAAATTTTCCAAAAAATTTTGCAAATTTTGTCAAAAGGCTGCTAAAAAAACAGAAATTTCATTGAAAAATTGCAAAAAAAATGTGAATTTTGTCAGAGGATTGCCGAATAAATGCAAATCTAGTCAAATGGCTACTAAAAAAATGCAAATTCCATCACAGAATAACAAAAAAGATGTATATTTCGTCAGAAAATGGAACCTGAACCAAAAACAGAGTTTATTAGACCTGAAACAAAAGTAATTATCGCAGGAAGGGAATTTATCCCTTTGAAAACTAAAAAGACTATATAAAATCTTGACTTGCTCTTTTTTTTAAATAAAAAACATATTTTGCATACTTATTCTGAGTTGTTGATACAAATTGCTTTAGTGTTATTTTGTCATGTCTGTATTTGTGTAATTCTTTAAATAGCTCATAAAATAACAGTAGATTTTTAAAGATTTTTTTTCTCCCTCCCAAACAGCTAAACTCCCCACCATTTATAAATGTTGGGAGGAAGACTCCCCTCCGCTGGAAAATTGAATTTCAAGCCCTGATATAATGTATAAAACATCAATTTTAACATTTTAAAAATATGACAAAATTATTCTTTTATCGTTTTATTTTACAAGTTTTGATATTTTTTAAATATAAATTAAAAAAACAAGCACACTTTTAGAATTGCTCAAATATCGTGAAAATACACGACATATATTCTCCTATTTAGGTAATAATAAGCGAGTAAGAGAAAAGAACTCGAGCAAAAGGGGGGGAGGGGCGAAAGGAGCCATCGTCCCGGATGCGGAAATTTAAGGTGCACCAAATTTATACTACCTACGTCATTTTTAGCCTGCCACAAGAAAGAGTTCGGGGGAAGGGGGGGCAAATTGAGACTTTGCCCCGGGCGCAGTGTTATCTTTGCATGCCACTGATAAAGCATATATTTTTAAATATTACAAAGTAGTAGTGGTCAGGGTAAGACACAGTAAAAAAAAAAAGAGTGAACTACCAATATTTTCTTGCAGAAAATACTTCAAATAATATAAAAGGATTAAAGGCGAATTTCTCTTTAACAAAATACTGGTATTTAACTCATTTTTTGATTGAGCTTTTCCCTGATAGCTTTCCACCCTGATATAAAACAATCGTAAAATAATCTTAATAATATTATAAAAAATCTCCTTTATTATAAAAAATCTCATAATGAAAAAGTAAAAATAATATAAAAGTTTGCAAAAAAGATATAAGACCTATCTTTTGTTTCCATCTTGTAATTTTTAATATTCTTTATATATAAATGGATAAACAAGCCATACTTATAGATTAGCTGAAATATCAGGAATAAACACCTGTCCTGCTCCTATTGTTTAAGAATAACATAATTAAGAAAGAGAAGCAAAAAGATTTAACATGAAATATTGATAATTTACCTGCAATCGTTATTTTCAAATCCGCTTGTTGCTATAGAAATAAGCTGATAAATATTTTTCTTTATGTTAAGCGCTCATAAATCTATAAACTTCTCTGGTAACTGACAACAATAAAATAACGGGTTCATTTTGGAGTTTCCATAACAAAGATCTCTTGTTCTTGATTATTTGATAAAGAACATGCAAAATCTAATGTCGTGTGCTGCCATCTGTTATCGATAAATAAAAATGTTGTTTCGAAAAGTCTCCAAGCTCTCACTCACCAAAGTTTCTTTGCACTCATTCAACGGCACAGAGAATGAATCAATTTGATTCGTACAAATCAAAGGATCAAAGGCGATTGCACAGACTTCTCATAATAGCCTAGAATGCACAGACTTCTCTCTTATATGAGAAGTCTGTGATGATCTTTGAACAATTGAGTTAGAGAGCCGTTACCTCATTTTTATTTATGTTCCCGTTCCCAATCGACAAACACATTCATAATTGAATGAATCAATTTGAATTATTCAATTCAATCATAGCGAGTCGATACGACGCTTTCATTTTCCTCTGCACGTTGGTCGAGTTTTATGCGTACTCCAGAACTAAGTATGGTTTAAAAATATTTGTTGATTTACTTGATTTTATATTTGTTTCCTCTTGAATGATTTGTCATTTTCATCGTGAGTAAATAACTTGAATGTGAGTTCTTTTTTTTTTTTTCTGTTTATCATTAGACTGTGAAGCTTGTATTAGAGGCGCATTAATAAATATGGCCAACTTAGGACAAGATATTTTTCTCTCATTTTAGAAAATGACTGACACAATTAAATTAAAAAAAAGCATTAAACATGTATGTTAATATTTATAACATTTATTTTCTTCATATAAGAAAATGATATAGCTAAAGATTATTTTAATTTTTAAGACATCCCTTTTATAACAGACCGAAATTAAAGTAAAAGATTTTTTGGGATTAGCCGGGCGCCAATACACACATATATAGACATATGCAAATATATATTACATGTGTGTATGTATACAGGGTGAGTCATAAATATCGAAACAATAGGCTATCTCCTTAAATATTAGCTCTAGACTCATATTTCCAATAGCAAAAGTTCATAAAAAATGGTAAAATTTTTGATAAGAAAAGTTGCAACTCCATTGGGGGGGGAGGGGGGGTCTATTTGAAAAATTACGAAAATTAAATTTTTATGCGGCCCCCATATGATAAAAATTCCAGTTAGGAAAACTTTCCTAATCCAGTCCTGGATTAGACACAAAAAATTGCATCCTCATATCTTCAAAACTCGCAGAGTTATAGCCGTTTAAATAATTCATCAGGTTTTAAGGTATTAAACACAATTTGAAATGTGTACAATTCAAAAAACAATGTTACTATAACAGTTCTAGGAAACATGTAAAAAAATCTATTTTATGAGTTAGAATTTTGATTTTTTTTCTTTTTTGTGATGGTTATCCATATAAATTGCTAAAAAAATGACATCCTAAAATTTCTCGTAAAATTTATAAAAATTTCTAAAACTAATTTAAATGGGATAATTTAAAATCACTATAGCTTCAAAAATTATTTATCGGATTTTAATTTCTTTTCATTTTATTAAAGATGAAAATCTAATTTTAGTTTTGTTCCAGGGTCTTTTTTTCAGCATTAATTTTAAAACTATTCAAAATATTTAAAAAATGGTACAATTAAAAAAAAAAAAAAAAAATCATATTTTCAATTCAAAAGTAAGTATTTTTTCAAATTTGTCGAAAAAAAAACTAATGTAAAATAATCAAAAAGGGCATGTTTCATGTTTTTGGACTTTTTTCTTCAACACTTATAAACTTTTTATAATTTAAAGATGAGAAATAGTAGGAAAAAACTTTCCATGCAAAAAAACGAATTTAAAGTTTTAAATGAAATTTAGCTCTTAATAAAATGTTTAAAGCTTTTTAAAAAATTTAAAGTGTAAAGTAACTCCTTTCTGTAGCGTCATTCCACGTGAAATCAACCAATTTAAGGAAAACTTGTTGCATCATAGTCACAGATTTTTTTTTTAATTTTTATCATAGACAGACATAGTACTGAAACCCTCAAATCTGAAATTTAAAAGTAATTTTCACAATATTGGCCGAGATATGGCCATTTGAAAACTGGCCATTTTTACAAAATGGTAGCCATCTTGGAATTGTATCACTGTCTAAATATGGCCATAACTTGACAACTAATGGCTCAAAGTTTATATATCTGGTACCAATTTGAAGCTATTTGTACAAAGAATGAATATTTCACATCAAAACAATAATAAATTTTCATTTTTTTACTTTTTATTATGTGCAAAGTGAAAATTTCACCCCAAAAAAGGGCAGATTGTAATGGCTCATAAAAAAAATGAATCATCATGAATTTTTCTGAAACTTGGTAAAAACGTTGCTCCATCTGTGTGCTTTAAATAAAAAAAAAAATTGGAAAGGTAAAATTTGTTGTTTTAAAATAAATGGTTTTTTACAGATAAGGTGTCATTAACCAAATAATGATATTTTTAGAATCTGTGAGCATTTCTGATTCAAAAAATAATGGTTAAAATAAAATTTTCTAACATCTAAATTAATGTAAAAGTATAATCAAAACCTCATTTGTACTAATTTTGTAGAAATCTGCCTCCAGCCCCCCTCCCCCCCACCCCCCACCCCCCCCCCAAAAAAAAAAATTAGACAATTCAAAAAATTTTACACTGAAAAAGATAAGATAATAATTAAGGAATATAATGTATAATTATAAAATACCTATAAATGCAATGCATACATATGGTGATTTACTTCACATATAGGGGCAAGTGGGGTAGAATGGGACAGTAGGCAGAGTTTCCCCCAGAGGGTTTCAGGGGGGCGCTCCGCCCCTCCTGCCCTTTAGTTTAAAAAATAGCGCCCCTCTTGCCCCGTCATCCAAAAACTAGCGCCCCTCTTGTCGTTCATTAAAAAAAAAAAAAAAAAAGAAAAAAAAATAGCGTCTTTCTTGCCCCACATTTAAAAAACGCAGCCCTCCAGCGATGATCCGAACGCGCTATAGCGGGTAAATTTTGCAAAAAATTGGCGTCGGAACGCAAAAAACAGCCTCATATGCGTCCCGTGGGACGAGAAATTTCGTCAAAAAATCGCTAAAAAACAGCAAGTTTCGTTAAAAATCGCGAAATAACGACACTAATTTCCGGCAAATTTTGCAAAAAATGGCTAATTTCGTCTCAAATTTTCACAAAACGGCAGATTTCCTCAAAAGATCGTGCAAAAACGACAAATTTCTTCCAAAAATCGCGATAAAACGAAAATTTTGTAAAATGATTTGCAAAAAAACGGCAAATTTCATCCAAAAATCGCAATAAAACAGAAAATTCTGTGAAAAATTCCGTTTCTGCGATACTTTCACGAGATTTATTTTTGATTTTCGTGTTTTCGCGATTTTTTAGCAAAATATGTAGTTTTCCATGATCTTTTAACAAAAACTGCTGTTTTTGCGATCTTTCAATAAAATTTGACGTTTTTTCGCGATTTTTTCACGAAATTTGATATTTTTCATGATTCTTTTAACAAAATATTTTTTTTTTCTTTTCTTTTTCTTTCTTTTTTTTTTTTTTTTTTTTTTTGCAATTTTTTGATGAAATTTCTGTTTTTTCACGACTTTTTGAACCGCTAGATTCTAGATTCAACTCTATAAAAATGCCCTTAAAAATGAAAACTGCCCTAAAAAATGCAAAAAGTGCTCTGAAAAATGTTAAAAGTGCCCTTTTCAGAACAGTAGCGCCCTGCCCTTTTTTAAACCGGGGGGAAACTCTGGTAGGTTTTTCTCTTTATGTATCATTCTAAATATTTCATCAATCACATATTAGATGAAGTAATGGTACCCCAATCTTCAGTTGAAAAAAGTAGCTAATTTATACAAGCTTGCAATTATATAAAGAAAAAGATTATTTCAAGAATCAAAACATGAATTCAAGATTTTAAATTTTGAATTCAAAACATGATGTAAAAATTTCATTATGTTTCTATAAGCTGATGTAATATTGCATCATGTTCTATATAAGCTGATGCAATTTAAAGAAAAGATTGCTACTGTACCTTCATCTGCTTCTTAATTGGCTATAATCAAAGTATGATGCTATCTTGCATCATGTTCTATATGAGCTGATGCAATTTAAAGAAAAGATTGCTGCTTTACTTCATCTGCTTCTTAATTGGCTATAATTAAAGTATGATGTAATCTTGCATCATAATGTCCAAGAAACTTGAGTAATTCCTTTTAAATACCATATACCACTTCTAAAGTTTTCAATGAAGTGTATTTAGACATACAATAATTATTTTGTACTTATTATACAGTGGAGATGGAGTGTTTTGTATGTAAAAAACTCAATGTTTCTCTGAGTACTGATGTTATTTCTGTTCTTCAATTATCCCCACGGGATTTACATTTATTAAAAAAAAAGGTTACATTATATAATCCCAGATGAAAAAAGTTTTTTGCATGCGAATATATGCAAGGTTCACAAGGATAAATTTCTAAAATTTTATAGTTTAAATCAGAGACAGTGTTGTGATCCATTTAATAAACATCCAAATAGTAACAGAGCAAAATCACTGAAAACAATTTCTTTAGATATGTCTATGACAAATCCAGACATCCTCATTCCAGGAAAAAAATTATGTACTTCCTGCTATTCATCAATAAATAAGATGATTTCTATTGTTGACATGAAAAGCATCTCTGATCCAGAATTTAGTGAACCCACAGTAGTAATGGAACAATTAAACAAAAGCTGTGAAATGTTAGAGTTATCGCCAATAAAAATGAATAGGCGTAGCTCAAAGAGGAAACTTGGTTATTTGCAGACAAAAGTTACAAAAATTTTGAATGAAATGAAATAAAAAGTACTGTAAAAATAAATATTTAGTGTAAATAACTGCAAATTGATATTTCTTTATTGAATTATATAATATAAACACAATACTTTAATTTAGATGCTAGAAAATTTCATTTTAACCAATATTTCTTAAATTAAGAATACTTACAGATTTTAAAATAATCATTATTTGGGTCAATGACATCTTATATGTAGAAAACCATTTTTAAAACAAAAAATTTTACCTCTCTAATTTTACAGTATAATGTTCCATATATAGAGAAACTGTTACATCTATGCATAATCAAATCATTATACAGAAAGCGTAAAAAGTATATGAACTAAATTTACTTTTCATTTTTGAAATAATCTTTTTCTTTATATAATTGCAAGCTTATGTAAATCAGCTACTTTTTTCAACTGAAGATTGGGGTACCATTACTTCACCTAATGTGTGATTGATGAAATATTTAGAATGATACTTAAAGAGAAAAACCTACTGTCCCATTCCACCCCACTCACCCCTATATGTGAAGTAAATTATCATATATATATGCACTGCATTTATAGGTATTTTATAATTATACATTATATTCCTTAATTATTTTCTTATCTTTTTCAGTGTAAAATTTTTTGAATTGTCTAATTTTTTTTTTGGGGGGGGGGTGGGGGGGAGGGGGGCTGGGGGCAGATTTCTACAAAATTAGTACAAATGAGGTTTTGATTATACTTTTACATTAATTTAGATGTTAGAAAATTTTATTTTAACCATTATTTTTTGAATCAGGAATGTTACAGATTCTAAAAATATCATTATTTGGTTAATGACACCTTATGTGTAAAAAACCATTTATTTTAAAACAACAAATTTTACCTTTCCAATTTTTTTTTATTTAAAGCACACAGATGGAGCAACGTTTTTACCAAGTTTCAGAAAAATTCATGATGATTCATTTTTTTTATGAGCCATTACAATCTGCCCTTTTTTTGTGGTGAAATTTTCACTTTGCACATAATAAAAAGTAAAAAAATGAAAATTTATTATTGTTTTGATGTGAAATATTCATTCTTTGTACAAATAGCTTCAAATTGGTACCAGATATATAAAATTTGAGCCATTAGTTGTCAAGTTATGGCCATATTTAGACAGTGATACAATTCCAAGATGGCCACCATTTCGTAAAAATGGCCAGTTTTCAAATGGCCATATCTCGGCCAATATTGTGAAAATTACTTTTAAATTTCAGATTTGAGGGTTTCACTACTATGTCTATCTATGATAAAATTAAAAAAAAAATCTGTGACTATGATGCAACACCCATTGGTTGAATTCATGTGGAATGACCCTGTAGCTTAAACTTCCGATCGAGTTTAACTTTTCTCACTGTTTAAATGTCCATCAATTTTTTAAAACAATGCTTTTTCTAAGATGCAGATTAATTTTTTTTTATAAATTTAGCTCTCACAACTTCAGGCTTTTATCGTCCTGCAGAGGCTGTTAAAATTATAAATCTGTACTCCGAGCCCAGGCTGGACCTAATGTATTTTTCATACCGGAGGGAACTGCCTCCTTCTTCCTAGGTCTGCCCTGGACGAAACTTTCAATCCTGGTCTTAACACAATCTGTATTAAAATCACTGTCTCTGACTGACCTAATACGTGCATAAAATAAATAAAATTTGGCACAATCAAAACTTTTATGAAAAACACATAGATTTTGAAATATTGCTTTTATTTTACAAAAAAAAAATTTTACATTCATTTTTTTAAAGAATAGCGTATGGGTCATTCCATATCAATTCAACCACGAAAATGGGATTTGTACACCCATGAACTCCGATTTAAATGAAACTTGGTGTATTCAACAAACATATAATTTCAAATAGCCCCCTAATTTTTTTTATCTCTACTATCAGTACTTTTTTATTTAGAGTCGTTAAATTTTTTTTTCAAATACACTTTTGCATGTATCTGCAAAGCACTAAACAAGCTGCACTTGATTGCCCCCCCCCCCCCCAAAACAGGGTTGGCAAGGTTTTGGACACAATGGTTTAAACCACGGTAAAATCCATGGTTTAAACCGTACTGTCCAAAACCCTGCTGTCTAAAACTGTCCAAAACTATATTTTATAGTAAAATTGTATTTTTTAGAACAATGCTTAAAGTTTGTGCAATTGGCAAAGTGATTACAATACAAAAATATTAACAACATAATTACCCTATGTAACAATGTAATTGCATAAAAACAATACTAAATTTAATTATATGTAATAATTTTAATGTTATTCACTTAAATAATAGTAGTTAATTGAAGTACTAATAGTTTTATGAAGAATGCATTTCGATTCTGTTATTGAAATTCCCAAGAGTTATTACTGAAAATAACTGTTAAATAAAAAGTCACGTTTAGCATACTGATTAAATCAGCTCACTGCTGACAATATGTGCATGTTAAGAAATAAATAGCATAAATAAAAATTATTGATTTAGTTTGATTATGAGATATTTAGATATTGACTATTATTATGACACTATATTATATAACAATATTATTGTAATAATACTATTTAACTCAAGAAATAGAATCTTCACAAGAATTAGATTAAATCAAAATGAAATTTAATTTAATAAAAATGCTACATACTTTGGCTTTGAAAACATGATATGAAATATAAATATGAAAGAAACTGGAGGAACAAATGAAAAGGTTTATAAACTCAGAAAAAAAAAAAAAAAAAAAAAAAAAAAAAATCAGTAATCTAATTCTTTTGGTCCTCGTAGCATCCGAGCAGCAAGCTCTCCTGCTAGTGCTTTGCGACTTGGTGGATGATATCCTGGGCGCAAGGCTGAGACTAATTCTTTAAAAGTATGATGTTCTATTGCTGTAAAAGCAATATTATTTGCAAAAAAATAATTTTGCAACAAGTAAATTCAGTTTTTCTGCAACATTCTTGCTTGTTTTAACAATATTGGAATCTAAACACTGTTGATATTCAAACTTCCTCTTTTTTGGTTGCACCATCATAGATATATTTTTTAAGGTTTTGGACACTTTAGTACAGTTTTGTACACTTTAGTACAGTTTTGGACACTTTAGTACAGTTTTGGACAGTAAAACCCACGTGTCCTGTCCAAAACTGGTTTTGGGCGTCCAAAACCCCAACCCTGCCCCAAAAAAAAAAAAAAAAAAAAAAAAAAAAAAAAAAATCAATTAAGCAGACAAATCTTATAAATATTTTCAAAATTTATTCACTTACCACCAAAAGTATGATAAACACAGAAAAAAATACTAGAGATCTGAAAATATTTATTTTGTACCCCTAAAAATTAATAATTTATTATTAATCTAAATTTTTTTTAGAAAAAACATGACTTTCTAAAAATGCAATATCAAGATGAGGGACAGGTAAAATCTTAGGACATTTTTTTTTTTTTAAGTGAGCTTAAATATATGCCCTAACTTATTCTGGGATAAAATTGGTGGTTTTTAAATCCCTTTTATGAAAAAAAAAGAAAGAAAGAAAATCATCCAATGCTATCAATGAAAATGAAAACCAATCGTGAATGTAATTTTAATTTTACATATAACTGTTGTATAATTTTAGTATGTAATTTAATAATTAAAAACCTATTTAAATTATATATTCAATTTATTTGGTAGTTTATTTTACAAGTATTTTTTTTCTTATTTATATAGGTTAAAATAGCATAACTCTCGGTAGTCGTATTTTTCTTAATTTCCATGTATTTGTTAAATAGGCTTTGCTAATTATTAATATTATTCTTTCTGGCATGAGATATAGTTTTAATGTTATTGTAAAATAATTCAACAATGAAAAATGTAAACATTTTACTTAGTAAATTTGCTTGCATCTGAATATAAACGGAGAATGAAAATGTAGAAAATAACTGGCATATATTGACAACTTACATAAATCAGCGTAAAATCTATATGCTGCTATGTTATGTTCAAAGAAAAAGTGCTATCTTAAATCGATTTTTATTAAAGTGCAATTTGTGAATGTTCCCTATCTAGTGTTGAAATTGAGTCAAGAAATCACCGTTTAGAGGCAAGGAAAAGTGGTGTAAGTCAGGAATTTTGGATTTTTATCTCTGTGATGTTTTTAGATATGGATATGAAATTTTTTTTGTTTAATTTAGGAATGGATAAGGAATAGTTTCCTAACTAGGAATTTTGCCCTACGGGGCCCATATAAAAATTTAATTTTCATATTTTTTCAAATAGGACCCCCCCTCCCCCCTATGGAGTTGCAATTTATCTGGTCAAGAATTTCATCCTTTTTTATGAATTTTTGCAATTGGAAGTATGGGTCTAGGGTCAATATTAAAGGAGATAGCCTATTGTTTCGATATTTATGACTCATCCTATATACATATATATGAGCAGGTACTCTTTAATTAGCCAGATGCCAGTATTATATATACATATATATATGTGTGTATATATGTACATCTTTATATATAAATACATATGTGTATATATACATTTTGATTTTTGGCCACCATTTCGGCAATTATTTTGAAATTTTCCACTTTTTAAATATTGTTTTATAGTACTTTACTACTTAATACTTTTACTGCAAAAAATATACTGATTTTAAATCAAATCATCATAATTTAATCAATGATGCCACAAGTTAGTGATAATTAAAAGAGAATTAATGTAAAATATTCTAATATTTTAAACCACGTGAATAAATATTCTACTATTTTGAGTGTTCAAAATATTTTTTTCCAATTAATCTTTTCAAAAATGATATTAATTTTAAGATTATAAATAAGTTTAATCAACAAGTTCTTAATAAAAATATTGTTTGCATATTTGCATTAAATTACCAAATTATATTTTCAATTTGTGAAAAAAAAAAATTTATTCTAATATTTTAAATAGAGCCATACCAAGTACTCAGTACTCTGCCTGCTAGGCCAAATTTTGGACGAGTACTGAGACATTACCGAGTAATTGAAAGCATTACATTTTTTTAAAGCATATGAATTTATAACTGATCTGTAAAAAGTTATTAGAATATCAGTGTATAATATATGCAGTAATAACTACAGTAGACTCCCTCAAATCCGCAAACCAGAAATCCACAACTCTCTAAAATCTGCACATATTTTATGGATGTAAACAATGAAACTTTCAGTTTGGATATTGGGACAAAATTTGATTTTTTTAGTTTTGTATCAATTCCATATATTTTTTAATTTGTAATTTTCTTACTCCAGTAGTACTCCATTCGTGTTTTTTTCATGAAGGAATAATAATTTTTTTTTGGAAAAATTTCAAGATATTGCTGATATCACTGGTAATCACTAGCTTCTTACCAAACATATTTATGCTTTAAGATTTTTTGGTTATTAACCCTGGCTAAACTTGAAAAAAAAAATCTTTATTTTATGATTTTGATGTGAATTAGTTATGTACTTTTATGAGGCTAGTTTTGTTGAATAATTTATGAAAAATACATTGCATCTTTATAATGGATATTTAATCAAATTCTATTGATTATTAACTTGAGCTTTGCTATTAGTACTTTAATCATTTAAAAAATTATCAAAACGTTTATTATTTTAGTTTATTACTTAGTTTAATATTTTATTATATTGTAAGTGTTCATTATAGTTCTGATTGCACTATTAATTTTACTCAAGTTACTGTTTAAAATATGTAAACAAAGCAATGACCAGAAATCTGCAAAATTCTAAAATCCGCACAACCTCTGCTCCCAAGCTGTGCGGATTTGAGGGAGTCTACTGTATTTACTTGGTATTTAACAATATTTGCAAAATATAGAAAAAGTTAAGAAAAAACCCTTATAAAATAACTCCAGATTAAAATTTGGTTTCACATTTATACAAATAAAAATAAATATTTTTTTGTATATAGCAAACAGAAAAGACTATTATTTTGGATAGAGAAACAGGAAATACAGTAAATGCAATAAAAAATTAATAATTAAATTTGTTATATTTCAAATTATGGTGCAAAAACACCATACTTACATTATCAGTAGACAGGGCATTTCTTTTACTGCTATAAATTTGGCCTGCCTCTGAAAATATACATTCAAAATAAACAGTTGTTGAAGGTGCACATAAGAAATTTTTTGCAAGGTTACACATAATTGTAAAAGTTTCTTTTTTCTCCACCATGTAAATGGAGTGTCAGTTTTACATGAGTCTTCTGTTAAGAAAGCCTGTATCTCTTTTTGTACCAATTCTTCATGTGGCGATTTTAAACTAGTACTAGTGCCACAATTTTTTTGCTCGTTTGCAATTTCCTCAAAACATTGCCAAAAAATAGATGAACTTTTTGATGGCATCGTCTACATTATCATTCTCATGATGTATTTTTTGTTCCTTTGACGGATTTTTAAGTTCTAGATAAATTTTTCAAGTTCTCTGCTTTTAAAGCCTTCTTTAATTACACAAATAGGGGAAATACCCCTGTTTGACCATTAAAACCTCAAAATCTTAAATTTTCCAGGAGGGGGACATTTCATTGCTCTGGGGGGAATACCCCTCCCTTCCGGGCCACCCCCTAGATTCATCATTCCGCCTAGTACTTGGCCAAAGTATTACTCGGTATACCACTAATTTTGAATATAAGCTGTATAATCTTCTGTTTGAGAAATCAGGTGTGAAATACCTTTGAAATGATATACTTGTGTTTTCCTGTTTAAAAAAAAAAGAGAGAGAGCGCTGGAAAGAAAATTGTACATTTGATATGTTGATAAAGAGCTCAGCCTGTCCTCCCCTTGCAGTGGAAAGTGCAAGAAGGCATTATTACTGTTGAATGCATTATGTCGCAAAAATGTATCATTAACTACTTTTAAATGGTAACAATTTCTTTTTTAACTTTTTTCAAATAAAATTATTTCATGTATGACACTATTTTATTGACTTCTCTTCATTTGAATTAATAAAATATGCAAATAATAAATGTATAACCATATATTCATATCACTGGTTAACAGGAGATAAAAATTAAAATAATCAAAAAAAACTTTCAGACATTGATAATGATACCAAGAGATGTGCAAGGTGGGGGGGGGGGGTTGCCCAGAATGTGGAAATTAAAGGGGTGTTAAATTTATATTACCATCACTGTTTGTTTCCTCTTTTTTTTAATATAATTATATGTATAAATATTTTGGGTTTTTTTTTTTTGTGAAAAATCTTACATTCTCAAAATAGCATGGAATCTTTCTTGGAATCCAAAAGGGGTTATACAATAATGTTAGATACATTTTTTCTACATATATTTTCCATATTCCCTTTGCCAATATGTAAGTGCAATGTTCTTTTATATTATCTAGTTGTTAAAATTAAACCTTTTAAAGTTTCAAAATAAATGATAAACTTGTATTCTACAGAATTTCTTTTTGTTTTTACACTTTACAATTTTGTGATACCCATCACAAAGAGAAATGGGGAAGGGGGTCAAAATGAAACTTCGCCCCTGGCACAATTTTCAATTTGCACACTGCTGATGGGCAAGGGAAGGGAGTGAAAGGAATGATAACCATGACATATAAAATTACAGCAGACTCCCTCAAATCCGCGCAGCTTGGGACCAGAGGTTGTGCGGATTTTAGAATTTTGCAGATTTCTGGTCATTGTTTTGTTTACATTTTTTAAACAGTAATTCGAATTCAACTGGAACTATAATAAATGTTTACAATATAATAAAACATTAAAATAAGTAATAAACTAAAATAATAAAAATTTAGATAATTTTTTAAATGTTTAAAGTACTGATAGCAAATGTCAAGTTAATAATCAATAGTGCATGATTAAATATTCAATATAAAGATTAAATTTATTTTTCCTAAATTATTCACAGAAACTTGCCTTATAAAAGTACATTACTAATTCAGAGCCAGGCTTAATAATCAAAAAATCTTGAATAATGCATAAATATATTTGGTAAGAAGATTGTGATTACCAGCAATATCAGAAATATGTTGAATTTTTTCCAAAAAAATTTTTTCTTCCTTAATTAAAAAAACATGAATAGAGTATCATTAAAAAAATTACAAATTAAAAAATATATGGAATTGATACAAAACTAAAAAAAAATCAAATTTTGTCCCAATATCTGAACTGAAAGTTTCGTTGTTTACATCCATAAAATATGTGTGGATTTCTGCAGATTTCTGGTTTGCGGATTTCAGGGAGTCTACTGTATATGGGAGGAGAGGATGCCTGAAATTACCAGAAAAGTTGATTACATTATATAATATAGCCCCTAATGTGAATTGGAGTTTTGTTGCCCATGTGCACAAAATATCTTTTTGTGATTTCAGATCTTGCAATTTATAAGGATGCACCAAATAGTGATTTTGATCAAATACTGAATATTTGACTTACAGAGAAATCAAATATCAAATATTCAGCCAGTAAATAGTAACTATTTTGCCAAATACTTTTATTTTTGAAAATTTAAACGCATAAAATATTACATTTCAAAACAATTTTACATAATTTTTTATACAGAAATTTACATATTGATAAAGAAGAGCTTTTTACAAGTAAATTTTAAAGAAAAAATATGCTTTGAATTATTTCAGAAAAGATTAGATAATACTTATAATCCTCATTCATTTTTTGGCCAAACCGAATATTCAGCAGACCAAATAGTTTGCCGTTTGTCAAACTGAATACCGAATATTCAGTGCATCTCTAGTAATTTGGCAGTTTTGATTGCTACTATATTCCTTGCCAAATGAAACATTTTTGACCCAATGATAACTGATAGTGAGAACCCTGATTGCATTCATGTTGCTACATCAATATCAACTTTTACATACAGAATGACATAAGTTGGTAATATTGTCCCTACATCTGAATATAAAATTTCATTATTTACATGTGTAATGATGTGCAAATTTTAAGGTTGCAGATTTGAGGGAGTCTACCATATTAGAAATATAATTGTAGAGTACTTTTCTTTCATTTTGTGTTTGGCCCAGGTTATGAGTTAAAATTTTTAGAACTTGGGTTAAAATATGTTTAGTTGTTAGTCACAGAAAATTATTTTGGCTTGGAAACTTTTTTTGTCATTTTCACGTTAGTTTCATGTAACAAAAGGCTTATATAGAGTTTAAAATTGGCATTGAGCATATGATTTATTATTATTTTGCAGAGATGTACATAAGAATTCAGTTATACAAAACTGATTGTGATTGATATTCTGTTAAAATGTGTTTTTCTCTGTAGTATACATTTTTAAATTTATCTAGTTTTTAATCTGTGATGCAGAGTGTACATATAAATTATATTATCATATACAGGGTTTGCACAAAAGAATTCACACATATTACTGGATATGAACAGAAATTGCTGAAAATGATATTGAATGCCAATTGTTTTTTAAGTTGCTTCTTTACATACCTCATTTCATTGTAAGAAAAAAAATCAAATTTAAAGATATTCTACTAATGTTGGAAAATGTTTAATGGACTACTGCTGATTTTTTGTCCTTTTTTATTTAAGTATCTGTCACCAGTTAATAGTCTGATTTTGAAAACAAATATTTATTTGTAACAAATTTTTGCTTGACCTAGTAGTGCTAGCTCTATATAAAAAAAAAAATAATAAAAAGGCCGCTTTTAAATTGTTAGTTATGCATTAACTATTTATGTGATACTTTGAATCAGGAGTGCAGAATATATCTGATCGGGGAAATTTTTAACCACCTGGGGAAATTTTGCAGAATCATATACACAACATTTCTATTTTAACAATTTCCATAATTTTTCGATATCGAAAAATTTCACTACAAATAGTAAAATGTGTATGGCGACCTTCACAAAATCGATCTCTGAATAATATGTACCGTATATTAAAGGTGATTCCATAATGCAATTTCTGAAAATTTAAGGCATAAAGTTCGGAAAATTAAAATAAAATGTCATCAATCTGAAAATACGGACATTAAAATACCACGAATTTTGTCCAAAAATCACGGAAAAAACGCGAATTTCGTCAAACGATCACAAAATTTGCCAACAATCACAAATTACGTGAAAAAATCACGAAACAATTAGAAATTTCACCAAGAGGCAAAATAACCGCATTTTCATTAAAACATGGCAAAACAACTGCGAATTTCGTCAAACGATCTCGAAACAATCGCAAATTTCCTGAAAAGACCACGAAACAATCACATATTTCATCTAAAAAGGCGAAATAATCGTGATTTTTGGCAAAACATAACGCAATATTCGGAAAAACGTGGCAAAATAACCACAAATTTTTGTCAAAAGAATGCAAAAAAAACGAAAATGTCATTATAGATCTCGAAATGAGCGCTAATTTCATCAAAATATCCCGAAATGAATGCAAATTTCGTCAACAAATAATGAAAAACCGCAAATTTCGCAAAAAATCCCCATAAATTTCGTCAAAAACTCACAAAAACCGTAAATTTTGTCAAACGACATCAAAACAACCGCGAAATTCATCTAAAGGTTGCAAAAACCGCAACCTTCGTTAAACAATTGTTAAAAAAGGCAAATTTTGTCAAAAGATCGTCAAAAAACGTAAATTGCGTCAAAGGTTCGCGAAAAAAACAATCCTGGGCATGGATTTCCCGCCATTTTTTTTTTTTTTTCTAATTAGAATCACTCCTGCCATATATACTCGCGCATAAGTTGAGAAATATTGGAAAAAAAAATTTCTATATCTACGGTAACATCAGCATTTACCTATAACATATTGGGAAATTTTCATGTGTATTGTTGGAAATGTGGGAGTAAAAACATTTTCTGCACTACTGTTTCGAATGACACACTTATTTACTTTAGTGTCAAGTGTATTGACTGATTTAAAATGTGGTACTGTGCAACATTTCAATTATTAATTTCCTTTCTATTCAATAAAGATTTAAAAATTTATAAAATAAAACAGACATATTTTTATTCATTTCAGGTTTAAATAAATGTTCCTAGAGTTTGAAAGAAGTTTTCTAAAACAACAAAAGGCTCGAAATGCCGGGAAACTTTATAAAATTTTACTTTGAAATGAAATCCTAGAAATTATGTTGCCAACATTTCTAGCTTATAAGTGAATATTATTTCATTTTAAATGGCATAACAATAAAGTGACTTAAGTTACTTGTTCAAGTATTTACTTCAAGTATACAAAAAAGACTTCAAGTTATTTTTTCTAAAGACTGCCAATCGAAGGGAGAAATATAAAAATTGAAGTTTTTATGGTACAAATTGAATGTATTCATTTACTGACTAAACTGAATTCTGCAGTTAAAACTTAGCATTTTAAAATTTGTCAGATGCATTTTTTCTTATATTTATATCATCAAAATACTCATATAAAACTAAAAGTTTTCTTTCAAAAATATTTCTACTGTATTTTGTATATAAGTATGCTTTTATAATTTGAATGCATGCAGAATGTCAGAAAGGTTGTAGCCGGGTTTCTTAGTAAAATATGCCCTTGAGTCAACCACATCGAGTCCTACATGAATCGATAGCCCATAAAAAGAAATTCATTTCCCCTCAGTTTGTATCTCAAGACCACGGTAATGAACCTAAATGCCTGTTTTGAAAAAGAATGCATTGTGGCGAAACCACTAAGGGGATTTCAATGAAAAAAATAAGGGATCTATAAAACCGCCATACGAATGTTTGACATTTTTTTCAGATTTCTTTTAACAAAAGAACAAGTTTTCTGACATTTTTCTTGTTTTTGAATGAACATTTTAATTAAAAATCTATTGAAATTTCTGAATGACCACCTTAATTTTTTTGCATGAAATACTGTGATATATGATGTATATTCACTATTAATTTCAACTTTCTACGTTGGGTGCATCATATTAAAAAAAGGCAAAATCATATTCTGGCAGAGATGGGGGCGTGTCTCGCACAAATCTCATATGTAAAGTTCTACCGGAAAGTTCTGTCGTATAATGTTATTTCACGCCTTCTTTTTAAACTAACATGTGACATTTGTGCTAGACAAGTCCTCCATCTTCGCCGGAATATGATTTTGCATCTTTTTTAATGTGATGCACCCTACATAGAAAATTAAAATTGATAGTGAATATACAGCATATCTCATAGTAATTCATGTAAAAAAATTAAGGTGGTCACTCAGAAATTTCAATAAATTTTCAATTAAAATGTTCATTCAAAAACAAGAAAAATGTTTTAAAACTTATTCTCTTGTTAAAAAAAAAAAAAAAAAAAAAAAAAAAACTGGAAAAAACGTCAAACATTCGTATGGTGTTTTATAGGTCCCTTACTTTTTTCGTTGAAATCCGCTTAGTGGTTTCGCCACAATGCATTCTTTTCCAAAACAGGCATTTAGGGTCATTATCCCACGTGGTCTTGAAATATAAACTTGAAACTGTGGAGAAATAAATTTCTTTTTATGGGCTATCGATCCATGTAGGACTCGATGTGGTTCACTCAAGGGCATATTTTACTAAGAAACCTGGCTATACCCTTTAATACTTTAAATTAAAATTTACATAAAATCATGAATCGAAACATTCAAATTCTTGTTTAGCAAGGGCCTTCCATGTTTGTGATGCACAGTAAAGTACCTCAATTAAAGAGGAACCAAATTTTATTGAGGACATCTATTATCTTGCTGATCTTTTCAAAGTAGACCTTGTTATCCTAATATCACCGAGAAAAAATAATCGAGCTAAAAGAAAAATCGCCAATTGTGATGAATATCTCATTTTTGAGAAAATGTTTGTTTGGGACTATTACATTAAATGTAACTGAATGGTGAGCTCTAAAAAGCATTACAATTACTATTTACTACAGTGAAACCCCGATCTATCGTTCCCGCATTCATCCTTTTCCCGCATTGATCGTTTTATTTCTATGGTCCCTGTACAAATTATACTTAAATAATGTTAACGAAACCCACAAGCATCGTTCTTCAAAAATCATTTTGCCACATTCATCGCTGTAAAAAAATTTTCTCCTCACCAAAATGAAATTATACGAATTATAGTTATACGAATCCATATGACATACAAACTGGAATAACTTCTTTTATCCTAAGATAGCTTATTTATTTTGTTTGTATTAATGATAGTGACAATAATGCAGATGAAGAGTATTTGTATATTGCAGAGGTTGTGATTACGTTTCCAATGATCAAGATGTTGCAACATGTAGTATTCTATACATAGAGGAAATGCGTGATAATGCAAAAATTGAAAATAATGTCGAAGAAGCAAATGATATAGCTCATGCCGATTTATCTGAGCCTCCATTTCCAAATCTATCTAATTCAATTACGATTTTGAAACTGTATGAACTCTTCCATATGCATATGAAATTACAGAAAATGTTCAGAAAAAGGTTGTATACCTTGGAAAATTGTTTTTCATTTAAAAAAAAAAAAAAGGGAACGGAAAATTATACAATTTTTTTTTGATAATTATCAATTTAACTTCGATTTATTTATTTTACAATTTAGTAAACAATAAATTAGTATTTATTAGTATACTTTATAACTAGGTATAATAGGTTACTTAGTATACTTTATGCATTGCATGAATTAATAGTAATGCATAAAAATTGTATTTTTTAAGTTTTGAAGTTAATTCGCATTCATCGTTTTCTTTCCCGTACCCTTGAAAAACGATGGATCGATGTTCTACTGTAGTAATTGTTAAGAGTACTTAAGTATTCTTAACATTTGATGACTTTTTAAGAGAGAGCTTTTCAATTATTCAGTAAATATTAGTTTCATTATTGGTTATTATACTTTTACCTGCTGCTTCATATGTCAAAGAAATATAATATTTGCATACTATGCAGATGAATCTTTTCATTTTTAAAATTATTAGAGATATATTTGATGTAAATGAATCTTGGGAAAATTCCAGTCAGCTAAAAAATCATTGTATGGGACTTTCCATAGTTTTACAAGTTAATTTCACAGAGCCAATAACATGACGGTTTGTTTGTGACCTCTACAATTTATTTGATCACGTGATTTGAAATTGTCCTATTTATTTATTCATGTCATCAATGCACTCTCATGTTTCACTATTAAAGATTTTTTGTAAATGTGGTCAATAAACTTCATTTTCATCATCTTATTTTACCATTGTATTAAAGTAGACTCCCTCAAATCCGCACAGCTTAGGGCAAGAGGTTTTGCGGATTTCTCGTCATTACTTTGTTTACATTTTTTAAACAGTAATTTGAATGTAATTAACAATGAAATCGAAACTATTATGAAGGTTTACAATACAATAAAATATTAAAATAAGTAATTAATTAAAATAATACAAATTTAGATAATTTTTAACATGGTTAAAATATAAAAAGCAAAGGTCAAGTTAATAATCAGTAATGTATGATAAAATATATATTATAAAGATAAGATGCATTTTTCATATGGAATTTGCTTTATAAAGATACATTACGAATTCTCATCAAAATCAGAAAATAAGGAAGTTTTATTTCAGGTTTAGCCATACTTAATAATACAAAAAATTTGGTTAATACATAAATATATTTGGTAAAAAGATTGTGATTACCAGTGATATCTTAATTTTTCCCAAATTCATTTATTCTTCCTTCATGAAAAGACATGAATTCAGTAATATTAATCAAAATTACAAATTAAAATATTTAAGGAATTGATATTTAAAAAAAATGTCAAATTTTGTCCCGATATCTGAATTGAATGTTTCATTGTTTACATCTGTAAATTATATGCGGATTTGAGGGAGTCATCTGTAAATAAAAAAAATTCTGCTGTGAACTTAAAATTTGACTCATTTTAACTTATGCAAAAGAGAGATGGCACATTTTTAAAAAACTGTGGTTACAAAAAATAATTATACTTTGCATACTGTTATTAAAAGGAAAAAATGCCTTTTTTAAGCTATGCGATAGTTTTCTGAAAAAAATATTTAACACTTTATCAGAATATATTCTGATGTAATTGTATGTTGTCTAAATTACATAGGCATAAGTTTATTCATAATGTTTATAAGTCTGGAGTATTCAATAAAGATTTTTGTTTAAAATCTTATTTGAATAAACACATGATTACTCATTACGAAGTTAAGCCTTTTATTCGCAATTTATGCAATACAAATTTTGCTGTGAAATATTGTTTAACAAGATACATGCAAAAATTTCATGATAAAGTACAATTTTATTTGTACTTTGTTTTCTTTTATTTGTGATGCATATGCTCAGTCCACTAAGCCTTTCATTTGCAAGTTATGTGATAAAAAAAATTCTATTAAATTTAGATTAGAATCGCATATGCGTAGTATTCATACTAAAGAAAAACCTTTTATTTGTGAGATCTGCAAAAAAGTATTTTGCCTTAAAGGCAATTTAAAACAACACCTTCGTACTCATGCTAAAGAGAATCCTTTTGTGTGTGAGATATGTAACAAAGGATTTTGTACATTGTCTAAATTACACAGGCATAAGTTTATTCATAATGGAGAAAAGAATTTTGACTGTGAAGTATGCAAAAAAGCATTTTCTACAAAAGGTACATTG
Organism: Maratus speculifer; assembly: GCA_964019185.1. NCBI lineage: Eukaryota > Metazoa > Arthropoda > Arachnida > Araneae > Salticidae > Maratus > Maratus speculifer. The sequence continues at coordinate 101,533,967 of OZ025303.1, forward strand.
CGGGAACATCTATGTATTCGTCTGCTGAAAAGCCTTATATATGTAAAATATGCAATAAAGGATTTTCACAAAAAATCAATTTAGATATGCATATGCGTGTTCATCTAGATATAAAGCCATTTCCATGTGAGGTATGTGATAGGAGATTCTGTGAAAAAAGTAATTTAGTAGCACATCTTCGTACACATACCAAAGAGAAACCTTTTGCTTGTGACATCTGAAATAAAGCTTTTTTTCTGAAAAGTTATCTAAATGTGCATCGTAATAACTATACCAAAAATTATATTATTTCTTGTAGAATATGCAGAAAAGGATTTACTTGAAAGTGTGTTTTGAAACAGCATTTTTTTCTACCCATAGCAAAGAGAGACCTTTTATTTCATAAATGCTTTAACCTATCATCTCCAACTTCATTCAACAGAAAGACCTTTTGTTTGTGAAATGTGCTTCAAAGAGTTTAATCTTAAATCTAGCTTATATAGATACCGTCGTGTCTATACTGAGGAGAAGCCTTTTACATGTGAAATATGCAATGAAAGATTTACTTATAAACATTCTCTAAATAATCATTTGAAGACACATGCGGGGGAATAATCTTTTATTTAGAAAGATTTTTAAGTTAGGCTTTCTTTGAATGAGCAACATTTTAATTCTACATATAAGGTATTTTGTGATTATATAATATTTGATACTTTACTTTTATAAAAGCTTTGGCACAATTTACAAAAATAGTATGCTTTTATGTGTTAATAGTTTAATGTTGTAACAGATGTAATTTTTCCATTTTTCATTTTTGGGTGAAAAAAGTCCGGGCCAGGATTCGAACCAGGGATGTATTGGCTGAAGCCGCCAATGCTGTACCAACTGAGCTATCCCCGACACGAACACTGGAGGACCATTTCACCCAATTGACCTCAACGATCACTTTATCTGGTCTGATACTCTGGATCAGCTCAACAGAATAAATCGAAGGTCAATATAGGGAACTGCAGAAAATCGCTGCATACGAAATTACATTAGATTAATTTTGAAACACGAATATCCTGGCCCGGACTTTTTTCAATGAAAAATGGAAAAATTACTTCTGTTATAATTAATTTACCGATTGAATATTCGTGTTTCAAAATTAATCTAGTTTAATGTTAGTTAATGTATGTTGAGAAATAAGCTTACATTTGTTAAAAAGATGTCTTTTTTTTTTACTTCTTGCTGTATCTTTAAAAAAGAGCAAAAATTTTATATTGTTTAATAAACTCATTCACTTGTTCTTTTTACCAAGCATAAAAAACAATGAATTTTTCATAAGTGAATTTGCTGCAATAGCCAAATTAATATATTGTAAAGGAAATTTTAACATACATGTTACTTTTCTGTGAAAACTCTGAATTCCGCTTTTTCGGCGATGACTTTTATCATCCCTGGGATCGATGCAACTATGCATTAAAATTTGTTGGCATTCTTATGGGGGTGGGGTAAATACAACAAAAACTCGAGTTCTAACCGTACCAAATTGAGAAAAATTCTGAGGACTGCAGGAAAATAAACAAATTTCTCCAAATGATCGCAAAAACCTACGAATTCGTTAAACGATCGCGGAAAAAAAGCATCTTCTTCAAAGGACCGCGTTAGGTAACACTATTTCCGTTGTAGGATTTCGGAAAAAGCGCAATTTCGGTCAAAGGATTACGGAAAAAGACTTCTTTTGTTAGAGAATTGCGAAAAAAATCGAATTTCGTAAGATAATAGTGAAAAATACTCATTTTGTCGAAAGATCGTGGAAAATACTCGAATTTTTTCGAAAGTTCGAAGAAATGTTCTAATTTTGTTCACGAAAAATATGAGAATTTTGTCGTAAGTTCCAGGAAATAGAGGTAGTTTGAAGAAAGGTAGCGGAAAATAGATGTATTTTGAAAAAAGATCGGACAAAAATCACGAATTTTGTCGAAAGAACGAAGAAAAATCGCAAATTTTGTCGAAAGAGCGGGGAAAATAAGAGAATTTTCTCGGAAAGTACGCAGATTTTGTCGAAAGATCGCAGAAAGTACGCGAATTTTGACGAAAGATCGCAGAAAATATGCGAATTTTGTCGAAAGATTACGGAAAATAAGCGAATTTTGACGAAAGATCGCGGTGAATATGCGCATTTTCTCGAAAGATCGGTGAAAATATGCGAATTTTGTCAAAAAAGGATGAGAAAATCCGCGAATATCGCTAAAGGATCATTGGTAAATGGAAATTTCATTGAAAAGACCATGGAAAAAAGTGCGATTTTCGTAAAATGTTCGCAGAATAAAATACCACATAGGAAAAATTGTTTTATCCAGACTTAATGAAATATAAAACATTAACATATTTTTTAACGGAGTAGATTAATTTACAGATCTGATTTTTTTTTAAGTTCACATGTTTGTAAAGATGCGCTATCTTTTCGTATCCCGATTACATGGATTGAATGGTTAGACAGTTTGCATGCTAACTACATAGTAGGGACACGAACGGTGTTGAAAATATAGGGGAAGGGTTACATTTAATTTGAATTCAATAGTTATTTATTCCAGTTTTTCAAGTTCATTTGTTTGTAATTTTCTATTTACATTCTGAAGATGACAATGAAAATGAGTTGAAATATGTCAATTTTTAATATACTTTAAATGTTTTATTATTTAAAATGACGTCTTATAAGCAAAGTAATTATTTATAATTAAAATCTATACCTTTTTATTGTAGACTATATGCTATTATTATTGTGATATTTTGTTTCTTTTTTAACCCTTTCCTGCGCCGGCAAATTCTATTCATAAAATGAGAAATTATTGACTGACACCGGAATTTACAAACAATTATTTAGAAATCAAGAACTTAATTTAAACTTTCATTGTAAAACAAAATTTTATTAAAATATTCTTGATAACGTTTGGAATTAAAATTAGGTGTGCCCAGAATGAAACCACTGTGCCGGAAAGGGTTAATAGATAAACATTTAAAAATTATCAAAATAAAATATTTTCATTTATTTCAGGTTTAAATAAATGTTCCTGAAATTTGGAGGAATGCTTTCGATTTTTTAAAACTACAAAAATCTATGAATGCCTGCAAACTTTATAATTTTTTTAACTTTCGAGTATGAATCTAGAAAACATATGGCAGACACTTGTGGCTTATAAGGGAATATCATTTCATTTTCAACTATGAATTGATATAAATAACTTGTTATTTAAATATTTGGAAAAGCATTAAATTTGTTTTGTCTGAAGACTGTCGGTCACAGAAGGGGAAAAAATTATAAAAATTGAAGTTTTTAAAATACAAGTTGAATGTAATAAGCGTTTACTCTTTAAACTAAAAGAAGACTAATTATGAGATCTGACAAAGAAAAATATTAGATAGATCAATTCTACTTTTAAAATTGGGCATGTTAAAGTTTGTCAGATACATTTTCTTCTAGATCTACATATTAATTCAAAACTGAAAAAATGTAAGGTTTCTTTCAAGAAGTTTTAGTTTGCATTTTGTATATGTATATGCTTTTATAATCTGAGTATATGAAGAATGTCGGAAATTAAATAGTTGAAATTAAAATTTACATAAAATTCTGAACCGTGACATTCATATTCTTGCTTAACAAAAGCCTTCTATTTTTGTGATGCAGAATAAAAGACTGCACATTAATTAAATTTCAGAAAAATCAGATTTTTTTGAGGATTTAAGGAAGATATTTTATTGCTGATACATATTATTTTGTTGGAGATTTCTAAGTAAATCTTGTTGTCCTAATATAAAAAATAAATTGGACAGAAGGGATATCACCATTTGTGAAAAAATCCTTGTTTTGAAGAAACATTTATTTATAAAGTAGTACATCAAAGATAGCTAAATAATGAGCTTTTTAAAGAATTACTTGCAATTACTGTTTGCTAGTAATTATTAGGATTATTTTGAAAATATTCTTAACCATTGCTCACTTTTTACTGAACAGCTTTGCAATAAAGATTACTCAGTTAAGATTCATATAACTATCAATAATTTGTTCTAATTGAATCATATGTTAAAAAATATATGTTTGTGTAGTATGCAGATGACCCTTTTTATTTTTGGAATGATTAGAAATACATTTTATATAACTGAATAGTAAGAAAAAGTTGCTATTAGCTAATAAATCATTGTAGTAACTTTCCATGGTTCTATCAGCTGATCTCACAGAGTCAATGGCATAGCAACTGTGTGTTTGTGATCTGTACAATTTATTTGATAACATCATTTAATAACAATAACATAAGTAGCTTTTCTACTTATTTATTCACATCATGAGTGATCTCTCATTTTACTAATAAAAGATCTCGTTTATGTCATAAAAAAAACTTAATTTTCATTACATATTTTCTTTTCATATTGTTTTAGATTCATGAAGAACTTTCTACTGTGAACATTAAAATTGATATAAACAAAACATAAAGGACACACAGTACATGTGTAAAAAAGCTATTTATGCTAAAAGAAAAAAATTTAATAGAGCATACTGTTATTAAAAGTGAAAATGTCCTTATCTTGTGAGGTATGCAAAAAAGAGTTTTCTGCGAAAAAGCGTTTAACACAGCACATTAAAATGCATTCCAATATAAAACCTTTTATATGCGAAGTATGCAATAAAAGATTTATTCTGAAAACTCTTTTAAATTTACACATGATTACTCACTCCAAAGTTAAGCCTTTTATTTGCAATTTATGCAATAGAGGTTTTTCTGTGAAATGTAAATTAAAAATACACGTGCGAGAATTTCATGATAAAGCACCAAAACTTTTTATTTGTGAGATATGTGATAAAAAAATTTCTGCAAAAAGTCATTTAAAAGAACATGTGCGTTGTGTTCATTCTAATGAAAAACCTTTCATCTGCGAAGTATGCAACAAAAGATTTTCTGCTAAATGTGGTTTAAAAGCACACATAATTAGTATTCACTCCAAAGAAAAACCATTCATTTGTGAGATTTGCGAAAAAGGATTTTCCCAGAAAGGCAATTTTAAACAACACCTACGTACTCATACTAACGAGAGGCCTTTTCTGTGTAACATATGCAACAAAGGATTTTTAACGTCGTCTAAATTACGTAGGCATAATGTTGTTCATAATGGAGAAAAAACTTTTGTTTGTGATATATGCCGTAAAGCATTTTCTGATAAAGATAGATTAAGACAGCATGAACGTACTCATACTGATGAAAGGCCTTTTACTTGCAAAGTGTGCGATAAAAAATTTAAAAAAAATACTCATTTAAATACCCACATGCGTATTCATTCAGAAGAAAAACCATTTCTTTGTGAAATATGCGATAGAAGATTTCTTGGAAAAGCAAATTTATTAGCACATATTAGAACGCACACAAAAGAGAAACCTTTTGCTTGTGACATCTGCAATAAAGCTTTTTCCCTGAAAAGTTATCTAATTGTGCATCGTAATAAACATACCAAAGATTATACTGTTTCTTGTAGAATATGCCGAAAAGGATTTACTCGAAAATGCGATTTAAATCAGCATTTTCTTTCTTCCCATACTAATGAGAGACCTTTTATTTGTAAAGTATGCAATGCACGATTTAATGTGAGAAAGTCTTTAAATATTCATCTCCGAATTCATTCAACTGAAAAACCTTTTATTTGTGAAATGTGCAATAAAGGATTTCGTATTAAAAGCAGTTTAGATAGACACCGTCGTGTCCATACTGGGGAAAAACCTTACACATGTGAAATATGCAATAAAGCATTTTCTCATAAGCAATCTCTAAATAATCACTTGAAGACACATGCTAAGAAGTAATTTTTTACTTTAGACATTCTTTGAACAAACAACTTTTTGAACATACATATAAAGAAACTTGTGATGTATACCAAACAATGATTCTGTAATAATTCCAGTTTAGACAGACACCGTCGTGTCCATACTGAGGAGAACCTTTCACATGTGAAATATGCAATAAAGCATATACTTATATACATTCTCTAAATAATCACTTGAAGACACATGCTGATTAGTAATCTTTTATTTTTAAACATTTTTATTTTAGGCATACTTTGCACAAACAACTTTTTTATGATAGAAGTAGGAAAACAAGAGTTCGGGCTCAGCCGGCGGTGGTACTGTGGCACCGTACCGCCGCAGAACGCAGCAACCGCCACCGATGCCACCGCCTCACCCAGTGCCACCGCCACCGTCCCTGTAGCTGTCCCGCCGCTCGAAATCATACCATAAGATGAAGATTAAATTTATATTTGAATTTTGAATAACTATAAGCTTAATGAGTATTATTAAATAAGCAAAACAATGGAAAATCTCAGTTTTTAACCGTTTTATTTAGATTTCTTCAACTACAAGATGAGATTATCAATTTAACAGAAGAAAGTTAAACATATATTTGAATTTTGATTGATAGACATCTTAATGAGCATTATTAATTAAGTAAAAACAATAGAAAATACCAAGTTTTATAGAAAAAGACTGATTTTCTACGATTTTTATCAACTTAAAGAGAAAACTTAAACATACATTTCGGTTTTTAAGTGGTTATCATCTTAATGAGTATTTTTAATTAAGCAAAACAGTGAAAAAATATAAATTTTTATTTTGATTTCTTAAGATTTTTATCAACTACATGATCAGTGTATCGACCTAAAAGTTGAAAGTTAAATATGCATTCTAGTTTTTCATCAGCTATAACCTTAATGAGTATTCTTTATTAAGTAAAAACAATGGAAAATATCAAGTTTTATAGAAAAAAACTGATTTCTTACGATTTTTATCGACTACAAGATCAATGTATCGACTTAAAAGTTGAAAGTTAAACATGCATCCTAGTTTTTCAACAGCTATAACCTTAATGACTTATTGTTAATTAAGTAAAAAAAAACAATGGAAAATATCAAGTTTTATAAAAAAAGACTGACTTCTTACATTTTTTTCAACTCAAACTTCAGAATATCAATTTGAGATAAAGAAATTTAAACATACATTTCGGTTTTTAAGTGGTTATCACTTTAATAAGTAATTATTAATTAAACAAAACAGTAAAATCTATAAATTTTTAGTCGATTTCTTACGATTTTTTTCAACTAAAACTTTCAAATATCAATTTCAGAGAAAGACACTTAAGCATGCATTCCAGTTTTTGAACAAGTATTTCCCTAATGACCATTATTAATTAAGCAAAACAACGGAAAATATGAAATTTAACCGATTTATTTAGAATTTTCAACTATAATAACAACTTAAGAAAGGAAGCTTAAACATTTATCTTAGATTTTGAACAGCAATCAACTTATTGAGCATTGTTAATTAAGCCAAAACAACGGAAAATATAAATTTTTAACCGAATTTCTTCATATTTTTAAAGTATAAACAACTTAAAATGCTAATTTAAACATATTTTTTTAGTTTTTGAACAGTCACTACCTTAATGAATTTCGATAATTGAGCTAATAACAAAGAGAACTAATGAAACTAAATCAATCCTTAAATAAAACTTAGAAAGCAATCAGATTTTTTTTCCTTTAGTAAACGCATACATATTTCCCCCATTCATAAAATGTATCTCATTCCTTTATCCATAACTTGAGGGGTGGCGGACAATAGTCTGACGTCACTTGTTTTCTTCTAAGTGAAGGTCAATCCCCCTTTTTTCCTTCAAAATCCGTGTAAGAAAATGAAACAGAATATTAATATTTTTTACATTATTACAAGATAATTTTTAAAGTTTAGGAAATATTATTTATTTATTATTAATAACCTAATTTATAAACAAATGAATTAATTATACCTATCTTAAACACTGTATTAATAAACACACTTATTCACTATATGTGTACAATTATTCACTTATTTCAAATATTATATTCACTGTGCTCAATACTGTATTTCATATATTTAGACAGATTTTAAGAATTTCTTGTTCAATAAGTAAATATTATCTACATTATTAACAGAATCCATGTTTTCCAACGTTAGCTCATAAAGACAAATTTGCATATTAAATAGCGTGTATTCGCTTAAAATCATGTGAACCTTTACTAAACTATTTGAAAATTTCACCTCATAAGAGCATATATTATGTATATTTTAGTTTTAATAGCAAAAACTTAAATTTTCATTCTTGAAATACATTCGTTTATATATTGTTACAAGATACTAATTATATTTCTAAATTATTTTTAAAAGTTTGAATGTCTTTATAAAATGTTCATGTTTATATTTTTCACGTCCTGACTACATTCGATATCTTACAACCAATAGTATACATTTCTTTTTTATTCTAGAAACTGAAAAAGTCACTTCTTACTGCTTCAGACACTTGACATGTGAAAACTTCTCTGAGTTATTCGATTCACATTTTTAATCAAATTGACATGTTTCACCTCACCTTTTTAAAATTTCCATATTATCAAACATCAAGTTATTTAAAATATAAATACTGTGCTTAGTGTTTAGATAGTATACATGACTAATTCTACTTATTTTGTTCGAATTATTAATCAAGATAGCAATTTATTATAAAACTTATTTGTACGCATGCGCGAGTTGTCACGTGACATAAACGATTAACAGTAATATGAATTTTCGAATAGCAATGCAACATTCTTCATTTCTGCAGTTAGACTTGTGTGGGAAGGTAATTCGAAAAGCAGCGCAGCATTTTGCATTTCCACTGTTAGACTTGAGAGGGAAGGTGACTGGCGCACAACTCTGATTAATTTCCTGATTTTAATACAAGTGAAAACCGTTTTCTTCGTTAACGAATAAAGTAAGTTTTATTATATCATTGCAATATATATGTATCAATAAAAATTAATTAAATGAAATTTAATAAAAGATTTTTTATATATTAACCATTTATTAAGTATATAAATATACTTCTTTTATTACACAGATGTTTCAGCAAGAGGAATCAAAACAGCAGCAAATTTCCGAAATGTATGATCCGACTGATTCGTCCTTAGCACATACAAAGTTAAAGAATAATACATATGTGAGTTACTTATATGTTAAATACTAGAATTCATACACTATGTATAATTAGGTTAAATTTACATTAAAATATTTTGTCCTATATTCAATAAGAAGTATTTTTATTTGTTATATTAGAGTGATATCTAACTGTTTACATTAATTTCCCTTACAGAATTGCTCTTTTTGTGATAAAAACTTTTCATCTAAATGGAATTTAAAAGAGCATATACAGATCCATACCAATGAAAAACCATTTACTTGTGAGGACTGCAAAAAACCATTTAAAAATTCATCAAAAAATTTAAATCACCATTTAAAAATTCATCAAAACCAACATCGTCCACTGTTTAAATGTGAAAAGTGTGAGAAGATCTTCAGCTATCGTTATAGATTAAATCAGCATATGCACATTCACAATCGACCTCAATTCAATTGTAATGAATGCAAGGAAACATTTTCAAATGAAAATAGGCTAAACCGCCATTTGAAAGTTCACCAAAAATCTACAGTATACATGTGATCACTGTAAACATAAATTTAGTAATAAATTAAATTTAAATCAAGATTTACGTACACACCATACTAAAAAAGACTTGTTCCTGTTAATAGTGAAATGCCTTTACCCATTGTAGAGTTTAAAAGAATAAAACAAGAAATAACAGCTTTCGAAGTGTTTAAAACTCTAACTTTTCATCCTGAGAAAAATGAAGAAGGTTGCTTAGTTACAATGATGGATATTCAAAAATTAACCAATCATTTGAAGAATTTAACAGTCAAGGATCAGATTGGAGACTTCGAAAAATTGAATGTTTAGAACTGAATATTTCAAAGTATAGCCCCTTATCTAGAAATTGATTTTACATCATGTACATATGTATTCTTTTTAAGTATCGAATTAAATTATGTAATTATAAAATTTATGTATTTAGGATAGTTACTTAATCTAATTGCGCAAGAGTTCAATTTATCACAAAATAATAATAATAATAATAATAATAATAATAAAATTGGGAAACATGCATATTTTTGTAAGAAATTTTTTTAGACAACCATAGATTTTGTCACCGTGATTTTATAATTGATTGGAATGTATATTACTAACAGTGTATTGTATAAATAGCAGTAATAAATAAATAAACATAGTCTTGAGTTAGTGCTTTCATATTTTTAATCAAATTATGTTTCGTCCTACATTTCAGCGCTTTCTGAATTATCGTCCACCAAGTTGCTTAAAATATAAATACTATCTTTATAATTTCAATGGTACATAGTATACATGGTTTATCTTGAGTTAGATCTTCCATAGTATTAATCAAATTATATGTTTCATCTTACAGTTCAACGATTTCTGAATTATAGTCCATCTAGTTGTTTAAAATATTAATAAAATGTTTATAGTTTTTGATTATACATAGTATGTATGAATACAATCTTTAATTTTTAACAGTCCATATTTCAAATAACCTATTTTCGAAACCAAACTATGTGAATTTTACCACAATGCTTATCATCATACAAAGATTTGTGTTTCATACTTTTTCTAAAAATTATCAGATATGTACTCCTCAGAGGAATTTCTATCATAGTATGAATAAATGAAAAAAAATTAATTTATATTAAACGTACACGAAATTTGATTGCAATATACATGTATTTAATAAAAATAAATAAATAAGCGATTATTTATACATTAAACCTTTACTAAATATATATTTCTTGCATTATACAGATGTTTCAACAAGATGAAACAAAACAGCAGCAAACTTCAGAAATTAATGATCTGAATGATTCATCTCTAGCACATGTAGCGTTAATGAATAATACATATGTAAGTATTATATGAGAAATACTAGAATTCGTATATGAAACGTAATAGAGTAAATATAAAATGATTTGTGTCACTGCCTACACTTTAACAAATGCCTTTTTACCTATATTGTTGAAGATAATCTTAATTGTTTGCATTTATGTCTATTACAGATGTGTTCTATTTGCTACAAACACTTCTTAAGTAAATGGAATTTAACAGAACATACAAAAACCCATACAGGTGAAAAACCTTACACTTGGGAAGATTATCAAACGATGTTTTCAAGAAGACGTGAATCAAAAATGCACACATCATCATATAAAGCATCGTCAATTATATGTAAACTTAGTGAAGATATTCAAAAATTAGTCAGACGTTTGAAGAATTTAGAAATAAAGGAAGATATTTAGACTATTTTTCCATTCAGACCAAAAAAATTTACAATGTAAAACAAAACTGACGATGCTTTATATGATGATGTGTGCACTTTTGATTCACGTCTTCTTGAAAACAGCATTCGGTAATCTTCCCAAGTGTAAGGTTTTTCACCTGTATGGATTTTTGTATGTTCTGTTAAATTCCATTTACTTAAGAAGTGTTTGTAGCAAATAGAACACATCTGTAATAGACATAAATGCAAACAATTAAGATTATCTTCAACAATATAGGTAAAAAGGCATTTGTTAAAGTGTAGGCAGTGACACAAATCATTTTATATTTACTCTAATTACGTTTCATATACGAATTCTAGTATTTCTCATATAAGTACTTACATATGTATAATTCATTAACGCTACATGTGCTAGAGATGAATCATTCAGATCATTAATTTCTGAAGTTTGCTGCTGTTTTGTTTCATCTTGTTGAAACATCTGTATAATGCAAGAAATATATGTTTAGTAAAGGTTTAATGTATAAATAATTGCTTATTTATTTATTTATTTTTATTAAATACATGTATATTGCAATCAAATTTCGTGTACGTTTAATATAAATTAATTTCTTTTCATTTATTCATATGATAGAAATTCCTCTGAGGAGTACATATCTGATAATTTTTAGAAAAAGTATGTAACACAAATCTTTGTATGATGATAAGCATTGTGGTAAAATTCACATAGTTTGTTTTCGAAAATAGGTTATTTGAAATATGAACTGTTAAAAATTAAAGATTGTATTCATACATACTATGTATAATCAAAAACTATAAACATTTTATTAATATTTTAAACAACTAGATGGGCGATAATTCAGAAATCGTTGAACTGTAAGATGAAACATATAATTAGATTAATACTATGGAAGGTCTAACTCAAGATAAACCATGTATACTATGTACCATTGAAATTATAAAGATAGTATTTATATTTTAAGCAACTTGGTGGACGATAATTCAGAAAGCGCTGAAATGTAGGACGAAACATAATTTGATTAAAAATATGAAAGCACTAACACAAGACTATGTTTATTTATTTATTACTGCTATTTATACAATACACTGTTAGTAATATACATTCCAATCAATTATAAAATCACGGTGACAAAATCTATGGTTGTCTAAAAAAATTTCTTACAAAAATATGCATGTTTCCCAATTTTATTATTATTATTATTATTATTATTTTGTGATAAATTGAACTCTTGCGCAATTAGATTAAGTAACTATCCTAAATACATAAATTTTATAATTACATAATTTAATTCGATACTTAAAAAGAATACATATGTACATGATGTAAAATCAATTTCTAGATAAGGGGCTATACTTTGAAATATTCAGTTCTAAACATTCAATTTTTCGAAGTCTCCAATCTGATCCTTGACTGTTAAATTCTTCAAATGATTGGTTAATTTTTGAATATCCATCATTGTAACTAAGCAACCTTCTTCATTTTTCTCAGGATGAAAAGTTAGAGTTTTAAACACTTCGAAAGCTGTTATTTCTTGTTTTATTCTTTTAAACTCTACAATGGGTAAAGGCATTTCACTATTAACAGGAACAAGACTTTTTTAGTATGGTGTGTACGTAAATCTTGATTTAAATTTAATTTATTACTAAATTTATGTTTACAGTGATCACATGTATACTGTAGATTTTTGGTGAACTTTCAAATGGCGGTTTAGCCTATTTTCATTTGAAAATGTTTCCTTGCATTCATTACAATTGAATTGAGGTCGATTGTGAATATGCATATGCTGATTTAATCTATAACGATAGCTGAAGATCTTCTCACACTTTTCACATTTAAACAGTGGACGATGTTGGATTTGATGAATTTTTAAATGGTGATTCAGCTTATTTTCACTTGAGAATGATTTCCCACATTCATGACAATGTAATTGTGGTCTAATTTGAATATGCATATGCTGATTTAATCTATAACGATAGCTGAAGGATTTCTCACACTTTTCACACTTAAACAATGGACGATGTTGGACTTGATGAATTTTTAAATGGTGATTCAGCTTATTTTCACTTGAAAACGATTTCCCACATTCATAAAAATTTAATTGTGGTCAATTATGAATAATATTGTTTTTATTTAATATATAACGATAGTTGAAGGATTTCTCACACTTTTCACGCTTGAACAATTTTCTGTTTGGATGTGTTTTCATATGAGTTATTAGAGCACATTTCCTAGTAAAAGATAATTTGCAAATTTCACATATAACAGGTGATAGAGTATCATACATCATCATATGCTTTTTTAATTCGCACTTTCTTGAAAACAGTTTTTTGCAGGCCTCACAAGTAAATGGTTTTTCATTGGCATGGATCTGTATATGTTCTTTTAAATTCCATTTAAATGAAAAGTTTTTATCACAAAAAGAGCAATTCTGTAAGGGAAATTAATGTTAACAGTTAGATATCACTCTAATATTACAAATAAAAATACTTCTTATTGAATATAGGACAAAATATTTTAATGTAAATTTAACTTAATTATATATAGTGTATGAATTCTAGTATTTAACATATAAGTAACTCACATATGTATTATTCTTTAACTTTGTATGTGCTAAGGACGGATCAGTCGGATCATACATTTCGGAAATTTGCTGCTGTTTTGATTCCTCTTGCTGAAACATCTGTGTAATAAAAGAAGTATATTTATATACTTAATAAATGGTTAATATATAAAAAATCTTTTTTTAAATTTCATTTAATTAATTTTTATTGATACATATATATTGCAATGATATAATAAAACTTACTTTATTCGTTAAAGAAGAAAACGGTTTTCACTTGTATTAAAATCAGGAAATTAATCAGAGTTGTGCGCCAGTCACCGTCCCTCTCAAGTCTAACAGTGGAAATGCAAAATGCTGCGCTGCTTTTCGAATTACCTTCCCACACAAGTCTAACTGCAGAAATGAAGAATGTTGCATTGCTATTCGAAAATTCATATTACTGTTAATCGTTTATGTCACGTGACAACTCGTGCATGCGTACAAATAAGTTTTATAATAAATTGCTAATTTGATTAATAATTCGAATAATATAAGTAGAATCAGTCATGTATACTATCTAAACACTAAGCACAGTATTTATATTTTAAATAACTTGATGTTTGATAATATGGAAATTTCAAAAAGGTGAGGTGAAACATGTCAATTTGATTAAAAATGTGAATCGAATAACTCAGAGAAGTTTTCACATGTCAAGTGTCTGAAGCAGTAATAAATGACTTTTTCAGTTTCTAGAATAAAAAAGTAATGTACACTATTGGTTGTAAGATGTCGAATGTAGTCAGGACGTGAAAAATATAAATATGAACATTTTATAAAGACATTCAAGCTTTTAAAAATAATTTAGAAATATAATTAGTATCTTGTAACAATATATAAACGAATGTATTTCAAGAATGAAAATTTAAGTTTTTGCTATTAAAACTAAAATATAGATAATATATGCTCTTATGTGGTGAAATTTTCAAATAGTAAAGGCTCACATGATTTTAAGCGAATACACGCTATTTAATATGCAAATTCGTCTTTATGAGCTAACGTTGGAAAACATTGATTCTGTTAAAAATGTAGATAATATTTACTTATTGAACAGGAAATTCTTAAAATATGTCTAAATATATGAAATACAGTATTGAACACAGTGAATATAATAATTGAAATAAGTGAATAATTATACACATACAGTGAATAAGTGTGTTTATGAATAGTGTTTAAGATAGGTATAATTAATTCATTTGTTTATAAATTAGGTAATTAATAATAAATAAATAATATTTTCTAAACTTTAAAAATTATCTTGTAATAATGTAAAAAATATTAATATTCTGTTTCATTTTCTTACACGGATTTTGAAGGAAAAAAAGCGGATTGACCTTCACTTAGAAGAAAACAACTGACGTCAGACTATTGTCCGCCACCCCTCAAGTTATGTATAAAGGAATGAGATGCATTTTATGAGTGGAGGAAATATGTATGCGTTTACTGAAAGAAAAAAAATCTGATTGCTTTCTAAGTTTTATTTAAGGATTGATTTAGTTTCATTAGTTTACTTTGTTATTAGCTCAATTATCGAAATTCATTAAGGTAGTGACTGTTCAAAAACTAAAAAAATATGTTAAAATTTGCATTTTAAGTTGTTTATACTTTAAAAAATATGAAGAAATCGGTTAAAAATTTATATTTTCCGTTGTTTTGGCTTAATTAACAATGCTCAATAAGTTGATTGCTTTTCATAAACTAAGATAAATGTTTAAGCTTCCTTTCTTCATTTGATATTATAGTTGAAAGTTCTAAATAAATCGGTTAAATTTCATATTTTCCGTTGTTTTGCTTAATTAATAATGGTCATTAAGGAAACTAGTACACCGGACCCGGGGTTCCCAGGTCACAAAGTAAAAGTGAAAAACTTTTTTAATTTTTAAAATTGGAAAGTCTAATAAATTTTTTCTGCATAATAGGCTTTTTAAACTGCCAACTAATTCCAAATAGCAATTTTATATGAAACATATTATTTATGTAATCATATACAGCTTTAAAAATTATCGGTACTTCCGTATTAGCGGGGCCGTAGCTAAGGGGGTGCTATGGGCGGCTCAGCCCCCCCCCCCCCCTGGAGAAGATTCCAAGGTCACTCAATGAATTTCTGTTCTGAAAACTCAAATGAAGTTCTGTTTTAGTTCTAATCTAATTTAGTTTTGAGACCATTTCACAGTTTTGCAGAATTACTAAATTGTATCTAAAATAAGTGTTTCAACACTCCCTCATCCTATTTGTACATATGAAGCTAACATGATGAGCTATTTTGCACCAGTTATACACTCAAAACTTCATCATCATATACTTTTCTAAGCATAAAATGAAGTTATTTTAACAGTTTAATAAGAAACAGAGTACCTACAATATGAATATTCACTAATTTATCTTTCTGCATCAGAGAGAGAGAAAAAAAAACTATGAGCCCCCCTACATTCTCTTGAGCCCTCCCTATTGTTCACTACGGCCCTGCGTATAAGACGCAAGATAGCAGTTATCAGCCAAAGATTTCGCCAAAGAATAAAATTGCATTCTCAGTTTTTAGAAACAACTAAGAAAATATGACACCCAGATAATCTTTAAAATACATTTTTGTAAAGGTTAATTGATGTATCTTTTGTAAAGTAAGTTTACAACGAACTAAAAGTCACTAAATTCATGGATAAAAACGAAATAAAACCAACAACATTCACCGGGTTTTATAGCCGACGATATATTGACGTAACAGGTTTTTAATTACTATTTTTTTTCAGTTGCTATAAAAAAAAATGACAACTAAAATATGCAGTGATCTGTTATTTTCCATGGAGAAAAGAGATAGATGGAGGTGCAGTATGCGATTAAAACGGTTTGATGGGCGTTATTCTTCCGATATAAGTATCTCATTCGACCTAAACAAAACAATCACATGGAACAGAGACCGAATTTTTTAACATCATTTTTTCTCTAAATGAAAAAGGTCTGAATATATTTTAGCATTATAAAATAGCATTTCATTGTATTATGAATTAAAATTGCATCGCTAAAAGTTTTTCTTTTTTGTGAAAGCACGCCGTTGTGCAGCGATGCAATGCAGCGAATTTTAGAGTTACATTTTTGGCGTCACCTTCAGCCACTAAACTGCATCTCTATTTTTTTCTCTTTTACTCTATGGCTATTTTTTCTCTTTTACTCTATGGCTATTTTTTCTCTTTTTCCCACATAAATGCGATACTCAAGTTGCCACCATTAGAGAAAACTACAAAAAAATTAATATCTCAAAAACAATTTGAGATACAGTTTTCTAACAAACGGCATTTAAAAGTGCATTTTTTTCTCTAAACGATGGTATAAAGATTGAAAACGTGCAATGTCTAGAAGTTTAAAAATTTACAATAGCGAAAATTGCAAAACCGAAATTTCATCGGAAAGTGTTGCCATTTGAAACATGACGTATGCGTTACGCACAGATACGTTTGGCCTTTATTATATAGATGCTTGTTCAAAAACTGGAATGCATGCTTAAGTTTCTTTCTCTCAAATTGATATTTGAAAGTTTCAGTTGAAAAAAATCGTAAGAAATCGCCTAAAAATGTATAGTTTTTACTGTTTTGTTTAATTAATAATTACTTATTAAAGTGATAACCACTTAAAAACCGAAATGTATGTTTAAATTTCTTTATCTCAAATTGATATTCTGAAGTTTGAGTTAAAAAAAATGTAAGAAGTCAGTATTTTTTATAAAACTTGATATTTTCCATTGTTTTTTTACTTAATTAACAATAAGTCATTAAGGTTATAGCTGTTGAAAAACTAGGATGCATGTTTAACTTTCAACTTTAAGTCGATACATTGATCTTGTAGTTGATAAAAATCGTAAGAAATCAGTTTTTTTCTATAAAATTTGATATTTTTCATTGTTTTTACTTAATTAAGAATACTCATTAAGGTTATAGCTGTTGAAAAACTAGGATGCATGTTTAACTTTCAACTTTTAAGTCTATACGCTGATCATGTAGTTGATAAAAATCTTAAGAAATCAAATAAAAATTTATATTTTTCACTGTTTCGCTTAATTAAAAATACTCATTAAGATGATATCCTCTTAAAAACCGAAATGTATATTTAAGTTTTCTCTTTAAGTTGATAAAAATCGTAAGAAATCAGTGTTTTTCTATAAAACTTGGTATTTTCTATTGTTTTTACTTAATTAATAATGTCCATTAAGATGTCTATCAATCAAAATTCAAATGTATGTTTAACTTTCTTCTGTTAAATTGATAATCTCATTTTGTAGTTGAAGAAATCTAAATAAAACGGTTAAAAACTGAGATTTCCCATTGTTTTGCTTATTTAATAATACTCATTAAGCTTATAGTTATTCAAAATTCAAATATAAATTTAATCTTCATCCTATAGTATGATTTCGAGCGGCGGGCAGCCGCAGGGACGGTGGCGGTGGCACTGGGTTAAGTGGCGGCACCGGTGGCGGTTGCTGCATGCTGCGGCGGCACGGTGCCACAGTACCACCGCCGGCTGAGCCCGAACGTGTTTTCCTACTACTTATGATACATATAAGGAATCTTGCGTTTCATAATTCTTGGAACTTTACTTTTATGTACTAGAATCGTAGTTTCAATTTATCAAGAAAAGCAAAGTGTCCACATGCACTTTTTAGTGATTATTATTTACTTCTCAAAATTTATTACATTGTTACACTTTTTGAAATAACTATGAAAGTATAAATTGCACAAAGTGTTTCTTCAGTATTAGCGCTTAATGCATACATACATTGAGAAATGATTTTGTATAAACATTATTAAACTACATAATGATAAAATGCAAAATATATATTGTACGTTTTGCACAAAAAGGGAAATCTGAGATGGGGATGCAAGTCAAATAGTGAATGTAGCTGAATACTGAATATGTAACCTACACCATTTTCCCAAAATTCCTTCATTTTTGTCTTTTTTTTATCATAAATTCCAATGCCTTGTCTCTAACTTTCAAACACATATGAATTTTTTTGCTTATGTAAAACTAGTCGTTGGGGCTCACCATAATACTTATCAGGCATATGAATAATATAATATATGAAAATAAAACATGTGTAAACTATTTATAAAATGCATTGATATTCCAAAGCAAAATTTAAATGTATATTTAAATATTTTTAATATACATAGTAATGCTCTATTAATGGATTGCTGATGAACCAATTGTGACAAATTATAAACTAGTCGTTGGAGGCCACCGTAATACTTACCCATCATGGATATGCATAACATAATATATGAAAACATAATATATGTAAACAATTTATAAAATGCATTAAAATTCCAAAATAAAATATAAACGTATATTTAAGTATTTTTAACACATCATCATGCTCTATTAATGAATTTCTGATGAACCAATTTCGATAAATTGTATGAAACGGCAAACTATTCAAGTAGCACTGATTTGCATAAAAGAAACATCCTTATAACTCTAAAAATAATTATCATATTCACTAACGGTTTCTTGCATCGAATTAAGTGTCTCATTTTCAATTAAAAGATATCTTTGAATTGAAATTTGAATGAAATACAGGGTCATGAAAAATCAAAGAATGTGGAAAACAGGATTAGAAATATCTCGACAACTAATAATCCGATCGACTTCGCTTTTTATGCAAAATTTATGTTAATTTATTGCCTTTTACGTCCACTCCTTAAAATAAAAAAGTTCCTTAGAGTTCCTTAAAACAAAAAAAATTCGAAAATTTTTATATACCTTTCATCAGACCGAATTTTTCGAGAGTCCGAAAAAAATTGTTCCGGATAATCGAGGTTACTGATATTAAATAGGCTTCGTCCCATTCTTACATACTAAGCGCATACAAAATTTCAAGTCCCTATCTCAGTTTGTTCGGGAGATAGAGCGGTTACAGACAGACAGACAGACACACAGACGGACGGCAAAATTTTTTTTCTAAAAATATGTTTTTCGGAATCTCCAGTGTCTGAAACGTGTAAATCCGTCAAAAAAATTGTTTTCGATTTTCAAAACGATTACAAGACTTACCCTATACTACGTATGATGGGTAAGTAAAAACGCCAAACTACTCAAGTAGTACTGAATTGGGTAAATGAAACATCCTTATAGCTCCAAAAATAATAATCATATTAACTAACAGTTTACTGCATCGGATTAAGCGTCTCATTTCCACTTAAAAAATATCTTTGAATTGAAATTTGAATGAAATACAGGGTCATGAAAAATCTTAGAATGTGGAAAACAGGATTACAAATATCTCGGCAACTAATAATCCGATCGACTTCGTTTTTTATGCAAAATTTGTGTTATTTTATTGCCTTTTATGGTCATTCCTGAAAATAAAAAAAATTCAAAAATGTTTATGTACCTTTCATCATAACGACTTTTTCGAGAGTCTGAAAAAATTAGTTCCGGATAATCGAAGTTACTGATATTAAATAGGCTTTGTCCCATTTTTACAAACTAAGTGCATAGAAAATTTCAAATCTCTATCTCAATTTGTTTAGGAGATTAGAGCGTTTACAGACACACAGAGGGAAGACGGACGGCAATTTCTTTTTCTAAAAATATGTTTTTCACATAGGTGCCAACCTGACATAGATTATCTGTAATATGTGTGTTAATTTGACCCTGGTTTAATGAGTTTCGAATCAGAAATTTTTGAAAGAAATGAAATGAAGTATGTTCCACTAACAATCTTGAAATTAAATAAATATAGATTCATGAAATATATTTTCTGGTTTGAAATGACGTTAACCTGGTTCAAACTAATCCAGGTATTACGGAAGATTAGTTGAAAGTTGGCAGCTATGTTTTCGGAAGCTTCAGTATCTGAAACGTGTAAACCCTTCAAAAAAAAATTACGATTTTCAAAACGTTTGGAAGATTTGCCCTATACTACGTATAATAGGTAAGTAAAAAAAAAAAAAAAAAAAAAAAAAGTTATCGCCAATTGCACGTTCACAGGTAGTGGGATTAGAGATTTTAATGCCCATTTAAAGCCATCAAAACAAACAGGCACAACATCGTAGGATAATGTCATTCACACAGCTATTGCGCTACTTGTTCAGCAATCAACTACAGGCAGCATCACTATAATGGCAATAAATCATTTTGAACTGACGTCAATTTTGACGATTTTGATTGATTGGCTCATAATACAGTATAGCAAAATAATTGATTATGATTGGTTGGACAAAGCTTGATGGGCTGGTGATTACGACTTTGAAACTGATCTATACTTGCACGAACCCAATTCTGAGTTTGTGGATGTTTCCTTTACTTCCATTCCAATGAACAGTATCTTTCACAAGTAAATGTTGCAATGAAACAAAATTAATCATTTTGGCTATTATTTAAGGAGAGGAATAATCTTAAAGCATTTTTAAGTAATAATATTTAAAATAAATTGCTTCCTCTCTTAAATAAATATTTTAATTCAAAAAAGACATTTTGTTTCTCTTCATTATTTAATGCTTTGTAAGGATCATTTGCCACATCTTTTTCTTTCTAATTTAATTACGGCTGACGTGAAAGAACTAAATAAGTAATGTTTTAGTCACAAACTATTTATTAAATAGGAACTAACGTAAATAAACATATATATCAATGTGTTTAAATGGTGGCAATTAAAAAAGAATTACTTTCTTGCTCTTGTTAATCTAGCAAAATCTTCAGTTGCAACAACAAGCTGTGTCTGGATTGAGAAATTATTTTTAAACTTTTGAAATATATAATATGTTTCTAAAATTTTGCTCGCAGCTATAACTATAATAAAATTATTTTAACGAGATATCTGTTAGAATAATTTTATGTTTTGAATGATATTTAGTTATAACAGTAGAAGTGCACTGAATTTTGATCGAAGACTCAGTACGTCCTGTCAGCTACTTTTTGAATACAGAAATATTTAACTGACTGTTATTTGGATGTGAGTTGTGGCTTTCCCTAGAACTTATTCTGATGTGATTATATTTCATAACAATAAAAGTAGTTCAAAATATGGTTACACTATGACTATCTGAATTATTGTTAAAGTTATCAACAAAAAATTAAGTTCAAAATGGAATGAGGTATCGTGTATTTTTAAATGAATTAGATTGTGAGTTTATTTTTCTATTCAACAATTGTTTGTCTTGATGTGTATTGTCATTCCTGAAAATTTGCTTTACTTAATTTAAAAACACCCTGTATGTGAAAAGGGAAAAGAAACTGGTTGTTTTCAGACAATATAGTTGGTAATCAAATAATGAACTTATTCCGTTCCAAAGCAGTGTTTGTTAACCACATTGTTTACTAACTGATGGTAGATTTAATTTAAATTTGTATGGGAATTAAATTAATTTGTTCTTCAAAGCTAAATGTAAATATACAGGGTGAGTCATAAATATCGAAACAATAGGCTATCTCCTTAAATATTGCCCTTAGACCCATACTTCCAATTGCAAAAATTCATTAAAAAATGTGAAATTTTTGATAAGATAAATTGCGACTCCATGGGGGGTCTAGTTGAAAAGTTACGAAAATTAAATTTTTATACGGCCCCCGTAGTCCAAAAATTCCAATTAGGAAAACTTTCCTTATTAAGTCCTGAATAAGACACAAAAAGTTGTATCTTCATATCTCTAAAATTCGCAAAGTTAAGGACGTTTAAAAAATTCATCAGGTTTTAAGGGATTAGACACAAATTGAAATGCGCGCAATTCAAAAAACAATGTCACTTTAACAGTTCTAGAAAACGCGTAAAAAATCTATTTCTTGAGTTAGAATTTTGATTTTTTACTTTCTTCTATCTTCAATAGAAGAAAGTATTGTAATCGAAATTTTTTTCGACTTCCGGTTTTCGACGGATTTACACGTTTTAGGGGTCAGAGATTCCAAAAAACATGTTTTTACAAAATGTCTGTCTGTCCGTGTGTCTGTGTGTGTGTCTGTGTGTATGTCGCCATTCTACCATCAAAAAGTGTATGAAGTTATGCATAGAATTGAACCAAATATTTTGTGAATGTTTTTAGCTGTGGCAAGCAGGTCCTCCTTCAGTTTTGAAATATTCCGCCAGAAGGGGGCGCTGCAATCGCGATTTTTGTGCCATTTTCAATATTGTATCGACCAAAAGTATATGAAGTTATGCATCGAATTGAACCAAATTTTTTGTGTAAGTGTATGACTATCGCTAGTTAGTCCTCCCTGAATTTGAAAATAATCCGCCGGAAGGGGGCGCTGCAATCGCGATTTTTGTGCCATTTTCAATATTGTACCGACCAAAATATATGAAGTTATGCATCGAATTGAACCAAATTTTTTGTGTAAGTGTATGACTATGGCTAGTTGGTCCTCCCTGAATTTGAAAAAAATCCGTCGGAAGGGGGCGCTGCAATCGCGATTTTTGTGCCATATTCAGTATTGTATCGACCAAAAGTACATGAAGTTATGTATCGAATTGAACGAAATTTTTTGTGTAAGTGCATGGCTATGGCTAGTTGGATCGCCCTGAATCTGAAAAAAATCTGCCAGAAGGTGGCGCTGCAATAGCGAATTTTATGCCATTTTCAATATTGCACCACATAAAAGTGTAGGAAATTAGTTCTAGAACTGTACTAAATTTTTTTTATATGATTATTTTTTGGTAAGGCAAGTAGGTCCTCCCTGAATTTGAAAAAAAAATCTGCCTGTCGTTCTATTGTCCATCGGCTCGTGCAGAGATGGAAATTCGTTTTTACTCCGATTAATTGATTGAAGCAAAATCTTAAGATGAAAATCAAAGTTGGTATGGTATTGAATTAAAATTATAAGAGCATTAAAATGAGTAACTATTTTTTTTTAATATTAAAATAGTAATTTTAGTTTAATATTAAAATAGTAAATTTTAATATTTAATATTAATATATAAATTATAATTTTTTTAAATTTAAAATTAAATAGATAGAAGAAAGTTTTGGGATTGGCACATCCAACTAGTTTTCTTTTTTTGTGATGGTTAGCCTTATAATTTGCTAAGAAAATCACATTCTAAAATTTCTGATACAATTTATAAAAGTTTCATATGGTTAGTACTGGTTTAAATGGGACAATCAAAAATCGTTATAACGCGTAGCATTATTTATCGGATTTCAATTTCTTTCCATTTAATTAAAGATGAAAATCTGATTTTAGTTTTGTTCCAAGGTTTTTTTTTATATTAATTTTAAAACTATTAAAAATGTTTATTGAAAAAATAATATAACTTTTAAAAAAATCAAATTTTCAAAAGCAAACATTTTTTCAAAAGTAAACATTTATTCAAATTTGCCGAAACAAAACTAATGTAAAAAAATAAAAAATGACGTGTTTCAAGTTCCTTTTTCTTTTAAAAATTTTCAACATTTAATAATTTAAAGACAAGAAATATAAGAGGATAAAAATTTCATTATGCAGAAAAACAAAGTGTATTGATGAAATGTCCGTCAGTTATTTTAAAAAATGCATTTTCTAAGATGCAGATTAAGTCTTTTTTTTTTCTTTTTAAATTTATCTATGACAACTTCAAGCTTTTTATCGTCCTCCAGAAGATGTTAAAAAATATGTATTCTGGGCCCAGGTAGGGCCAGGACCGAGATATTACTTTTTCTGAAGACCCGCCAGGCCGGGCCTAGCGTACTTTTCATAAAGGAGGGGACTACTTCCTTCAACCAAAGAAATAGACTGGTACAAGAACCTCAGCTTCGAAAACACGTAACTGCGCCATCTGTTGGTACCTTTGTAATCCTGCGCTACCATGCATAGCAGGAAAGCAAACATTACAGGATGAAGCAGTGCGCCCGCCGCGCGCCAAGGACGAAAGATAGTTTCGTTGATATGCGCGCGCAGAGGCCGCGTTTTTTCTCCGGTCAAGAACAACACTTGCTTGTGTAGCGTGGGTCGGCTATCTTGCTTTATGCTGATACTCGCCGGCTCGTAAAAGCAGTGAATTTATTAAGCATTTATAGCTTTTTAAAACAGGGTAAGTGACAGATGCTTATGTATATGTTATTTATTTAAATGTTCCCATAAGTTTCCATTTTAATTTAAAGATCATTATCGCACTATTGTGTAGTTAAAATGTAATCTATGCCATATATTATTAATACATTATTATTACGTATTTTTATATTAGTGTGCAACGCAATAGTATTATTATTCTTTAATTATTATAGTAGTAATATATAGAATAGTATTATATAGTATAGTATTATTTAGTATAGTAGTATTGTATAGAATAGCATTATTATTATTATTCTGATTTTTCTGATCTTGTAACAGATCGCTGATAATGTGCAATAATTTAATATAATATAACAACGCAATAGTATTATTATTCTTTAATTAATATAATAGTATTATATAGTATAGTAGTATTGTATAGAATAGCATTATTATTATTATTCTGATTTTTCTGATCTTGTGACAGATCGCTGATAATGTGCAATAATTTAATATAATATAACAACGCAATAGTATTATTATTCTTTAATTATTATAATAGTATTATATAGTATAGTATAGTATTATACAGTATAATAGTATTGTATAGAATATCATTATATTCTTTTTTATTACAAATTAAAATAATGATTTTATCACAGTTTTTTAATAAAAGTCGAAACTTGTATTAATATTTAAATTACATATAAATGCATAAAAATCTGTCGCTTACATTTTAAAATGAAGAGGGTGAAAAATTATATATTATTAACGTCCTCATACTTTGAGTGAAAATGATTAATTGCAAAGAATTCATTACTATCACGAATAAAATTTAAAAGAAAACAATACTTTTCAATTGTTAAATATTTTTCTTTCCTTTAAGAGAATAGCATCAGTTCTTTCATATCTATACATACATTTCCCCTTAATGAAACAAAAAATAATAGACACTCATTAAATAATAATAATAATTCAATATATGCTATAAGGTTGAAATGCGCGGGTCTCCCCCCTCCTTCCCCCCATCACGTGCTCCTCGCTGTGCTTCATCCCTGTAAAGTTTGTTTTCTAGCACTGCTCAAAGTAGCATAGGTTACGTAGCGGTGAAAGAAGTCTGCGTTTACATTGCGCCAATGAGAGCTTTCTATCTTTCTTTGCTTCAACTTAGGGGCACTCTGGATGTAATTTTCAAACCCGGTCTCGACAAAAACCGTATTAAAATCACTGTCTCTGACTGACTTAATACGTGCATGAAATAAATAAAATTCGGCTCAATCGATTTTTTTACGAAAAACATATAGATTTTAAAATCTTTATTTTACACACAAACACGCACAAAAAAAACTTTAAAATTCATTTTTTTAAAAGATTATTCAAAGGCTAAAAATTTAAATACAATAAAACCAGTGAAAAAAAATCTGCCTATGAGGGAATTCTGTCTTAAACGGAAAATATGTTGATCCATGCAAAATAAAAGCCTGAAAAGAAAATAAGCTCCAATTGCATCATCTAGGGAGAGCATCTGTCTATAACGTATTTTTTCTTTTCTATGTGATTCCGTCTTAAAAAGTTTTAGTGTATGACATTTTTCAGAGTCTCCAACGCATGGGATATGGATTAACGATATTAAAATATAAGTGAAACATTTACATATAAATAGAGATTCATTGATAAAATAAATATATTACAGCCTTTGGCGCTTCTTTAATAATAAAAAAGTATAAATATAAAAAACGAAAAGCTATAAAATAATTTTTTGGTCAGAACTCCTCCATATGAAACAATTTTTCCCACGCCGAATTGAAAAACTATGTAGAAATTTGCGACTGAACCGGGCTATGATTTAAACTATTTTCGAGGCCGTTCCGGGTTATGATGTTGACATTTTTTCAGGCCACGCCGAACTTTTTCCTCTATGAGACGGTTTGGGACCTGACCTAGATATTTTGACCCGGGCAGACGTCTGGTATACAGATTTAGCGTAAAAACTATACGCTACTATTTTATGTCCAAAGAAAAAGCGCTATCTTAAACCGACATTTATTAAATTGCAATTTGTGAATGTTCCCTAACAAGCGTTGAAATTGAGTAAGGAAATCACAGTTAAGAGGCAGGGAAAAGTGGTGTAAGTCAGGATTTTTTGAAGATTTTGGAATTTAATATCTCTGTGGGATTTTTAGATACGGAGATGAAATTTTTGTTCAATTTAGGAATGGATAAGGAATAATTTCCTAATTGGGAATTTTGCCCTACGGGGGACGTATAAAAATTTAATTTTCGTATTTTTTCAAATAGACCCCCCCCCCCCCCATGGAGTTGCAACTTATCTTATTAGAAAGTTCACCTTTTTTTTTTAATTTTTGCAATTGGAAGTATGGGTCTAGGGGCAATATTTGAGGAGATAGCCTATTGTTTCGATATTTATGACTCACCCTGTATATATATATATATATAAATAAGAATTATCAATTTAATATAGCATTCATGTTCAACATTCATTTACTAAGGCAGTAAATCATATCAATTTGTCACTTTGATCATTTAAAAATTACTTTAGTTCTTTAAAATATCATGTTTACAACAAGACTCGATAAAGCGCAAATGGTGTCTAGAGTCAGTTAATAATTTGTGAACTAAATTTCAATTGGAATACTTAATTTTTAATTAAAATTATTTCTTTAAAAAGGGTTATATATAAAAACTAAGGTTCCTAATATGTTCATTCTAATTTGGAAGTCCCAAAGTATAGAGCTGGAAGCCTTGGAAGTCGATTAATTAATTAGGCCATATGCATAAAACTTTAAAATGTTCTCTAATCGATAATAGATGCTTTTAAATACTGTTCTGCAAATCTGAAACACAGCTTCTTCTTGCTTTATCTTGTGAAATGTTCATTATCCAAACATAAAAATCACTCCCAAAAGTGATCGTTAACCAATCTGTTTGTAAAGTTTGTAACCAATCTGTTTGCTCAGTTCATTAACTGATATGACACTCACTGTATTTAGGAACTTATATTCATACATATACATCATTAAAATATTTGGAACAATCGTCTAATTTTTTTTCGCCGGTTTTTACATTAGAAAATTTGGCCTAATTGAATTGTAAGCATGATCGGATTGAATGAGACAAAAATTACAATAAAATTTTACTAGTGAGAATAATCAAGAATTTTTTCACCTTATGCAGCACTTATACTAGTCGCTCATCCCCAAGGGTTTAATTCTTATGAAGTAATCTCTTTTATTTACATATGATTCTGTTCCTCAATCATCCTGAGTTGATTTCTTTACTGATACAGCCGAATCTTTTTAATGTGAATACTCAAGGAGAAACTTTTTTTTGTTCGTGTTTTCATAATTGAAATACATTACATACAACTGTATGGAGCAATCGTAAACATACTGTGCTAAAAGTAATTCATGTTAATAAGGTTTGACTAAATAAAAAAAAAATGTGTTTAGTTTGATTTAATATCAGAATACAGTGAAACTCGTTTAAGATACAAATCAAGGGACCGGGGGCATTTCGTATCTTAAGCGGGATCGTATCTTATCCGGATTTCATAGATTTCTTGAATAATAATGGATATTAAAGACAGTGCACATTGTTATTAACGTATTTTAGCCATTCATAACTCTTATCTTGCCCATTTCTAACAATTTTTAAATATTCTGGAAAATTTAAATTTAGGATATTGATTGAAATAAAGAATAATTTTATTTTTCTCTAAAATTTTATTGAATATCTGTTTGTACAGTAAAAGTAATTAAAATGCCTTTATACAGTATTCCCTGCCAAATTAAAAAAGACAACAAAATGAAAATTTTGTTAATTTTTAGAAAACAGTAACTAAAATATGTTACATAATTAAAGGGGGAAAATAATAAATTTTCATAATAATTTTTTGAAAGACAAACTAAATGTATGCAAGGGACAATAATTATTCGATACATTATAAAAATCATGATGTAGTTTTAGTTTCTTGAGAAAAAGCGTCCCAATCTTTGTATTTTTCTTGATACTGCTTTTATTCTGTTCATTTTATAAAGTGCCGCAAAGAAGCAAGTGACAAAATAAATTCATAAAAAGGGCACTCCTAAGGACGATTTATAGTAAAAAAATAATATAATAATAAAAAGCAGCTAAATAGATAATATATATATATATATATATATATATATATATATATATATATATATATATATATATATATATATATATATATATATATGCTTATATATATATATAGACGGATTTCACCAATAACTTTCTCATCCAATCAGGAGAGGGAACAACCAATGGAATTTCAGATCCATCCAGTGCCCAAGTGTAATGGTTAAAGAAATAAAAGCGGTTGTTTTTGTATTTTGTTAAGAAAGGAGCCAATCAGAATTCAGAGTACAAAAGCAGTGGAAAAGAACATATTTTACAGAGAAAAAGGGTAAAAAGAAAGTATCTTATGAAAAATTATTAAGATTTTACATATTCTGTCCTAAAGACACGTGATAAACGGTTTTCATAAGCACTATTTCGTGTATTAAGCGGATTTTTTTCACATCAAGGGACCTATTTTCTTCGTATATTAAGCGGGATCGTATTTTATGCATACATATATTAAACAGGTAAATTTACATAGGTTTTAATAGGTAGTTTTCAAAGGACAGAAGATAATTCGTATTTTAAGCGGGCGTATCTTAAACGAGTTTCACTGTATATGTTTAATCTGAATATTCAGTAGATCAAATATTTTGATATCTGACCCAATCAAATATTCAGTACTATCGCCAAGTACCAAATATTTAGCAGGACTGGGTTTTTGCCGGTAGAAAATGGTTTCTGTTGTACTAGTGGCAGAAAGTAGTTAAAACTGGCTTCTAATCAGAAGAAACTGGCAAGAACACATTTCATGATGTAATCTGAGACTTTTTCGAAAGTATTAAATATCTTATATACATTTTATTCATGATAAAAAACAAATAAAATACCGTGAATAGTTTAATAAATAAATAAATAAATTTGTATTAGAATTTGACCGGCAGAAACTGGCAAGAACACATTTCATGATGTAATCTGAGACTCAACTGTATTAAATTTCTTATATATACATTTTATTCAAGATAAATAACAAATAAAATATCGTGAATAGCTTTAATTAAAAAATGAATAAATTTGCATTAGAATTTGATAATTTTGAATCTTTCATATTGTTTGAAATTAATTCATTCCTTATCGTGAAAATGCTATTAAGGGCATAGTAGTTGTTAAAGTTGTAAATAATATCATGATTTATAAAGAAGTTAAATACTTGTTCCAAATATTAAAATCTATTAATCTAAATTTTGTGCTATCCTTCGAAGCAAAATGAATTTCTTTCCCTAAAAAAATATTTCTCCAGAAAAGTCC
Source organism: Maratus speculifer (assembly GCA_964019185.1). Taxonomy (NCBI): domain Eukaryota; kingdom Metazoa; phylum Arthropoda; class Arachnida; order Araneae; family Salticidae; genus Maratus; species Maratus speculifer. Next base: position 101,564,146 of record OZ025303.1, read on the forward strand.
AAGAAAATTTTATTTTTTCTGTGAGTGGTCGTCTTTAAAAACAAATACAGGTGAAAATGAGAATTTTTAGAATTTTAAATCCTCAATAATGACATTACCAGCAAATAATGCTGGTCTTGAAAGAATATTGTAAAACTTTTCTTTCATTCAGAACAAATTTAGAACAGTCTAGGTTAAGAAAAGTTAGTAAAATTAATCCTATACTATGGAATGTTCTGTGGAAAAAGTAATAATAGGATGTAAGAACGTAATAAATAATGAGAGGTAATTTTGTTCTTTCAATTTTATAAAATAATTGTACAAGATATTTCATTAAAATATTTTTCTCTGTTATTTTTTGTACTAAAATTATTTAATTATATATTTTCACAGGATCATTTCTATTTGTATAGTAGATAATTTTTAAGATATTTCAGTGAATTATCTATTTAGAAATACCCTGAAAAGTATTATTAAAATATTATAGACTTATATATATATATTAAATAGAAATTCAATCACAAACAATGATATCAATTGTTACACTTGTACAGAATCAAAGTGCCATTATGAAATTTTCTGTTTTTTTTCAAGTGACAGAAAATTATTATGTAAAAAAAATATATTTATATGATCATCTTGAAACTTTTTGCTATTTTGAATAACATTCATAATCTTTATTTAAATTTTTCAACTAAATTCTTTACATATTAAATAAATTTGTAAATTATGAATCATTGCAGATTAAAGTTTTTATTAGTATTATTTCTTAGTTTCTGCCCATTTTAGCCACTTAATGGCAGAAACTAGTTTCTGCCATGCTGGTTTTATCTGGTTATAACCACTGTTTTTAACCATCCTGGCAGAAACTTGTTAACCCTGATATTTAGAGCATTATTAATATAAGATTTAATAGAAGTGATTAATATTTTTTCCCTTGATGAAATTTTAATGCGAAACAGTCAGCCGTCATCAATATGTAGCTTTTTATGGAAGAAAATTCATTTATTTATTTTCATGGTAATCTTTAGCTTTAATTTCACAATTCCTGATCTAGGGCCATAGCTAGAAGTGAATAATAAAATGGGGGGGGGGCGCTCAAGAAAATACATTTGTTCCTATTTTCTCTCTCTGACGCAGAAAGATAAATTAGTGCGTATTAACACTGTAGGTACTATGTTTCTTATTAAGCTGTTGTAATAACCTCATTTTATGCTAGGAAAAGAAGATAAGATGATGAAAAATTCGACTGTATAACTAGTGCAATATTAAAGGCCATGTTAGTTTCATATGTGAAAATAGGATGAGTGAGTGTTGAAACACTTATTTTAGTTACAATTTTGTATTTTTGCAAAACTGTGAAAGGGCCTCAAAACTAAATTAGATTTTGGAACGGAATTTTATTTGGATTTTAGGAACAGAAATTCATTTTGTGACCTTGGAATCTTTTCTAGGGGAGATTCAAAAATGTTTCTCCCCTAGCACCCTCTTTGGCTACACGGCCCTGTCTTGATTCCACTGAGATTCTACTTTTAGTCTTTCTATTTAATTTACAGAATATCAAGCTTACAGTATTACAAAAAATAAATCAAACTAAACCTTATTAAAATTATCTTTAAAATGAGAGGTCTCAAAACTCTGTATGCATGATAGAAGTAGAGAGATTCAAAATTGACATCATTTATGGAACCTAAATAATAATTTTTTTTTACAAATTCAAATAATTAACTATATGAAAATTTAATGAGGTAAATAATTATAAATAATCCAAATATATTCTTTATCTTCTATTCTATGCAAATAATGTTTTTTACAAATTCAAATAATTAACTATATGAAAATTTAATGAGATAAATAATTATAAATATATTCTCATTTATGTCATCAGGAAGTATGAGTGAATGATTGCTGTTTGTTGTCATCAAAATATAAAATTGTCAGGTTGGGTCTCAACACTGATTGATTTGGTATGGAATGACCTGATTACAAAGTATAAAATTTTTTAAATGTAGACTAAGTCCATATTGAAAAAAAATTAATTAGTCAACTTAGAAGGTGTATATAGTCTGTTTTATTAATTCCCTCAGTGAACTAAGTCTGTAAACAGATGTCATATCAAAAAGTATGCAAAAACAGATGTGGTTTATTGTGAGTGTATACAAAACAGATTTTATGCACCGATTAATTGGACTGTCTTGTTTTAATACTTTTTAGTTAGTCGGGTGCCAGTAGTATGCTAGCTAGATAGCTAGCTTTGTTGCTGGATAATAGGAATTACGTAGGTCTGTAACATGCCATAATACTATTGTGCATTAACAGAACAGGCGGTAAGTCCTAGATGGGTCACTTAAAAAATATGGTCCGATAAAGAATGCAGCAGTGATCAGGAACCATACGCTAACGTTTGTATCCTGCAAGGGTTTGGTGTTCACCTCGTGGAGTAAATGCATAATTTGCATTTTTATACAAATTTAGCGAAATTAAACTTCCACTTCCGAAAGGGTCCTGGAAGCCGTTCTACTTGTACAAAGAGAAAAATACTTGGACAACACACACTTCAAAAGATGTGCCCTAGATTTCTAAAATAAATTTTTCAGTTTAAAAAATCGCTAACAGGTGATGCAGTGGGGTAGCGCATTTCAACATCATATACAATTGTCACGCCCGATAAAAGGAAGAAGTTGTTCGTGCCACAATCGTAAGAGCATTGCAGTATGCTGATGCTGCCGGAGAGAGCACAGCTAGTCAAACTGTACAGCCACAATAATAAGAATGCAGCGGCAGCTGTGAGATGATTCTGTCTTGAGAAGAAACAGTGAAGTGGGCCGATGTTGTAATGTGTTTTCAGAAACATGACAGATAAATTCGGTCAGAGAGAGAGGCCGTGGAAGCATGCACTGAAGCGCCTCACGGAACTGTCAGTGCAGTGTCAGATTTCATGTACCTTGATATATAATACTCCACTGTTCGACATATTAGTAGAGTTCTGAACTTTTACCTGTGTAAGAGTCAAGCTGTTCAGCAACTGGAATGGTATGACCTGGACACTCAAAACATTCATGCTACAATTTCTCATGAAAATGATGGTAGGCGGACATTGCCCACTTTTACATTAATGGACAGGTGAATACCCTTAATTGTCACATCTGAGCGTGAAAAAATCCCCACAAGTTGAACACCAAAACCTACCAGGATACGAAAGTTAGCCTATGATTCCTGTCCACTGCTTCATTCTTTATCGGATGAAATTTTTTAAGAAGTGACCTCTCAAGTACATACCGCCTGCTCTGTTAATATGCAATAGTATTATGGCATGTTACAGACCTACGTAATTCCTATTATCTAGCAACAAGGTTACCTACAAGAAACAATATTCATGCAAGATGGAGCCCCATCGCATACAGAAATGGCATTTACAGAGGTGTTTTTGTTGTAAAAAATTGTAAATGCAATATTTTAATTGTGTTATTGTCCTTAATGTGTTCCTTTTGTGTAGGACCACGGGTCCTTCAGTGTTTTAGATTCCCAGTGTGTCTTCTCTGCACACTACAACTCGTAGCACCATCCAGTAGCAATTTTTTAAACTATTATTTTTTTTATTTTGGAAATTTCGAGCGCATTCTCCGAAGGATCTGTTGTCCAAATATCTTTATCTTCCGAGTAATGGAACGACCTCCAGGACTCTGTGAGTAGCGGAAGTTTAATTTCGCTAACCTTGTACATTATATTTACCCGCATAGTAAACTTTTATTTCTGAAGCATCGCAGATGCATTGCACTGCGACGTTGTGGTGTCGCACTGGTTATCTCAGAGGTGTTTTGGCGACTGCTGAATGTCTGTGATCAGCAACGTCACATTGTAAAATCTATGCGACGTCGCTCTGTAGTTTCTACAGTACATTGCATGAAACATCTATGAGATATTGCATTGTGACACCACATGTAATATGTTCCCATCTACAATCGTAAAATTATTCGAATTTTTTAGCAGACCTACATATGATATAGAGATTTATGTCTATTAACAGCATGCATTCCAATATGTTTCAGTTGAAAATTCACTGTCAGTAATTTCCTCTAAAAAGAGAATGGTATGCCAATACTTTTGTGCAGCTCTGTATATGATCTATAGCAGGGCTGTCCAACGCGACGCCCGCGGGCGCCATGGCGCCCTTTTGAAAATTGCATCTTACTAGCATTTTTTAAGAATAAAATTCCTTTTTAAAGCAAGCTTTATTAAAAATCTTTTATATTTGTTTAAGATATTTTTAAAACCTTTTAAAAAGTATTTCCTGCATAAAAAATTATGTTTTTTCGCTAGCCCATTATCTGTTTTCCTTTCTCAGAACTTTGAAATTTTATGTAATTTTCTTTTTATTTCTAATATCATGCGAAATTATTTCTATTCTCTTCCAGGCTTTCTTTAGAACGTCCCATAGATTGATCACTATATCGCGCTTGTCTATGATTCTGTACTTTTCATACCAGCAAATGTACACCTTCAAAATAAATCAATATTTTTGAGTCTCCAAAAATCTAACAATATCGCTGGTTACCATTTTATTTTAATGTACGATTTTTATCTTAATGAATATGCGAGATTTAGTTTTCTGGCTCCAAAGAAAAAAATATATATATATATGTATACATATCCCTTCGAAGAAAAACGTATAATCGAAATTTATCACGATTTATAGTTATTTTGAAGAGATTTTTCACATGGTATTATTTCACATCCATAAGGGCCTTATGTCTTCTATAATAGCGAAATATAGCGAAATAAATTTGCATATATGTATCATTACTAATACCCTTAGATAATTTTGCTGCGTGTTTTGAGCCATGTTAACCCTTAAATGCATAGGATAGAACGCGTTCCAAAAAATGCGCATTCAAAGAATCAGAATTCATACCAGAAAAATCTAAATAGTAAATTTTTCTTTATTTAATTACGAATGGTCTGTCATTACGTAAAGTGAAAATTGCTCTTTTAAATTTCTGGTGAGAATACAGAATATGTGAATAAAACCCCCAATAAATCGGGAACACTTATGGTATCGAAAGTGATACAATATGCATTTAAGGGTTAAAAATGGCGCCCTTCACTGTTTGCCAAAAGCTGAGTTGCGCCCCTGCTTAGTAAAAGGTTGGACAGGCCTGATCTATAGAATTTATATATAAAGAGTAATATACAAAAAACGAAGTTTAAAAGCGCATACCTAATTTTAAACGTACTCACTAGCAATTTTACGCAAAGATAGTACTGTAACCGATTTCTTTTGTGTGTCCCTGAAAATTAATTGAAAAAAATGCTATGAATGCTTTGTTTTAATGTGATCGTAGTGAAGTTCAGCTATTTATATCAGTTTCAATACATTAGAAATACCGTAATGTCATTTAAATACTCTCCAAACGATTTTTCTCCCTATACCATAATATAATTGAATTTTTTTTTAGTATCCCTGTAAATGAAGCAATAATCGTACGTACTTCATATTCAACAGCAAACATGCTTTGGTGAACCTAAATAAGCTTTATCAATTACATGAAAATCCGAGTATATTTATGGGAGTTAGAGCGTGACCAGACGGCCAGACAAACCGAATGAATAAGCACTTTTCAACTTTTTTGGAAAGCCCTAAAAAATACATTAAGAATGACCATGAGCGATGGCAGATTTCACAGCCTAGTGCTTTTAAATACAAAAGAGAAATGAGGAATTTCATTACATTGGACGAGATATTAGGTGGACTTCTTTGAAGACCAGAATAATTAATGTTTAGTGAAATAAAGAGTCTAGTCCGGGTATTATTCATGCTTAGAAGGTTCCGTACATTAAATATTTGAATTATTAACTGTTATGAAAAAAAGACGTTGCTAAAAGAATAAAAAGACTTAGTAAAAAAACAATTCAATGTACGGTTAGTATAGCTGAATATACTAGAAAAGTATGAATGGGTATATCATAAAAGTGCAAAGAGATATGAAGCCTAAATAATATCAAATATTTATATTCCGTATATACCGTATTTTTGGGTGTATAGCCCGCACCCGGTGTATAACCCGCACTTCTAAATCGAGCAGTGCAGTAAAAAAAGTTCGTGTATAACCTGCGGAGATGCATCGGTGTATAGTCCGCGGGCTATACACCATTTAGGAACGTATATTTCGATCAGGGTTCGAAATTAGAAGCCATTAGTCATAATTTTTAATACAAATTTACCAGATTTTTTCGTGATGCATAATACCTACAGTAATTCGGCTAAAAAATTAAGATTATCAGTACCGTAATTTTCGGAAGAAACGCCGTGGCGTTTACGTGTTTTAAAATAAAATTTCAAGCGATGCGGCGTTTACGCGCATTTTTTTTTAAAACAAGCGTGATATTTTTTCTGAATTTTTCCGAAAATTAAAAAAAAAAGTGATAAATTCAAAATTTCGGACATAAAATGTATATTTATCTTATGTCATTGGTTAACAAAAGGATCGAATCCTCGGAATCGGTCCGAAATGCACCAACTCCGAAAAGGAACGATTCCTCGGATTCTATCTGAAATGAAACGACTCCGGAAAAGTTTGATTCCTTGAACTCCATCCGAAATGAAACGACTCTGTAAAGGAACGATGCCTCGGACTCGTTTCGAAAAAGACCGACTGTTCTGAATCGTTCCGAAATGACATAAATCACGCACTTTTTTTTTCGTTCTTTGCAACAGGGTATTGTACCAACTCCGAAAAGAAACGATTCCTCGGACTCTATCTGAAATGAAACGACTCCGGAAAAGTTCGATTCCTTGAACGCATCCGAAATGAAACGACTCTATAAAGGAACAATTCCTTGGATTCCTTTCGGAAAAGACCGCCTGCTCTGAATTGTTCCGAAATGACATAAATCGCGCACTTTTTTTTTGTTCTTTGCAACAGGGTAGGGTAGATTATTTTTTTGAAAAATAAACTAAATCTTAAATGAACTTAAATTCAGAATCGTCGAGGTTGGAAGGGTTCGGGATTTAGGATTTTGTACTCTACAAACACAATGGGGGTGCTGCAGCACCGAGTCGCTAGCAAATTATTTACTGATATTTTATTTATAGAATTTTTTTTTTTTTTAGGTCTCGCGTATAAGTCTACCCCCACACTTTGAAGTTCTTTTTTTGTCTAAAATTTCACGACTTATATGCGAGTATATACGGTAGCTATTATAGATCTATCAGTGCAATACTTGGCAATAGTTGCGACAGTTCTTCGAAACTGAGAAATAACTGTATTTAAGCAGTAAAAAAAGCCTTTACAAACATGGAAGAACTCTCTAAATTTCGCGGCATAGCGAAAAAAATTTACAAATTTTGATGATTTTTTCAAATTTTTTGAGGCTTAAAAGTTGTAGAAAAAATATCACGATTTCCAATTTTTTAAAAAAAATCTTTGTATAACCCGCACCGTGTATAAGCCGCAGCGGCTTTTTGGAAGGTTTTTTTCTTGTATAAGCCGCGGACTATACACCCGAAAATACGGTATATATTTTAACTTATCCTAATCTGTTTATGACTAATTTAATCGGTACTGTCAATAAAATAAGTACATATTTAAACTTCATTAGGCAATTTATAAAACTAAATTCAGCATAGTCTTTTCTTTTTTGAGAGCAGCTAAAACAAAAGTTCATTGTTTAAACTTGGCATTATGCTAAGCGCGCTTCGAAAGGAGCTCGCAAAATTGTATCGTCGCCTTGGTCTATACTGTGTTTTTCCTGATAGGTTTTTAATAGCTTTTAACAACACGAGAGGCATACTGAGAGATCCAGTCAATGCAAACTACTCACGAATCCCATAATATTTATGAGATTAGTTCTAATTAAATTGCTCTGTTTCCCGAACGTCTTCCGAAAGAGATACTTGCCATTAAAATTAAGGTCCAAAATTTCAAATGATTATAGAAAACAGAAAAACTGGTCGATTCGTTTGCGGTTTTCACTAAAACTATTCTTTATGTCAGTTTTATCTTGAAAATAAATTTTAAAGATAAATTTCAAAAAATGCCGATAGAAGGCGCTTTACACTTTAGAGTAACGAACAACTGTTTTTTACCGCTATTTTTTTTGTATGTCATTAAATGCTTCCAAAAGCATACATTTAAATTTTGAGCTCAAAATCTGAATCGTTCGGAGTAGATAAAGAGCGCAAACTGAACTGCATTCAGGAGTTGAAATTTGACCTCCTCCTCCCCTCCTGAACACAGTTCAGTTTGCGCTACTTAACTATTCTCAACGTTTCAGATTTTGAACTCAAAATTTAAGTCTAAGCTTTTGACAGCATTTAATGAGATAAAAAAAAATTAACGGTAAAAACTTATTGTTCGTTACTTCAAAGTCTAAAGCAAAGTATCGGCATTTTTTAAACTTTATCTTTAAAATTTATTTAAAAATAAATAAATAAATTAATACTGACATAAAGAATAGTTTTAGAGAAAATCGCAAACGAATCGACCAATTTTTTCGTTTTTTATTATCATTTCAGGGGTCGATCCAGACAAAATTTGGGGCCTATTTAGGGCCCCTTCACAAACATAAATTTATTAAGATGGGCCCCTTCACAAAAATAAATTTAATAATAAAATAGGCCCCTTCACACAATTCTTTTCCACAAAAACTTATTTTTATTATTTTGTTAGATTTTAAAATGTGTAATTTGTACATAAAACCAGTTCTTAAGAAACAAAAACTTTAGAAAAGGGTTTAAAGAAGTTGGTTTTTGTTAATAAATACTTGGTTCGAACTTGAGTCACTAGATTTCAGCTGTCGTCGCAAAATGTTTTTCACAAAAATATAATAAAATTCACAAAAATAACGGCTACTTTTCACAAAATGGGCCCCAAGAAAAAAAACCTGCATCGACCCCTGCATTTGAAATTTTGGACCCTAAATTGTAATAGCTCTTATTGCCTTCGGAAGACGTTTAAGACCCATCGTTTCATAATTAAATATTGTTTGTCTTGGTGTGTTCTATGAATCCTTTAAATTTAGCCCAAGAATTTACATTCACTCTGTATATAACGATGCTTCTGATATGCAAGCATTTATTTAAAGTCTAAAAGTAATTGTAACAATTCTAGAAGCATTTAAATAAAGGGTGTTCTTTAGTATCGCCTACAGGCGACATTAGGACTGGGGTTAAATTCATTTTTGCTCGAAAACACACAAAATGGAATTCCGAATGCTGTTAGTCAGAAACTGTGTAATCGACAAACGTTTTCTATTTTTTTTTTTTTTTTTTGACATTCTTTCAAATAAAACTATTTAAGTCGGCGTTTCGAAACAATTTTCTGTTTTTAAATTTATTCTGAATGAAATGAAATGAAGTATAAAAGTGTTTTGAAACAATACACCATGAGACAGGAGGAAAAACGGTTATCACGTCAACAATACCAATATAATTGTATGTGCAATATTGCGTACATGCAACAATGGGTAACATATACCGTATTTGCATACATACACCCACTCATAATTTTGATTACTTTTGGAAACGACAGATTTCAAACTTATTCTATTTTAAAGCTATGTTTTTTCGATTGTAGCAAAATTTGTTCTATACATTTAGTTAATACCACGGAGTAAGAAACAGGAGGTGAAAGTAATGTTAAAATTTTTATAACATTTGAATAATTTAATAAATCATAACTTTTGCTATTTATGCAATTAATGCATATAGAATTAAAGCAAATTTATTTTTAATTATTTGGAGGAAAAAAAATGTGTAAATTATAGGGTCTCCAGAATACACATTTAAAATAATTTAAACATTTTTTTTTTTTTTACTTTGTTCCTATTTTTTATTTGTGACTGTGCAGTAAAAATAAATCTATTAATCAAAATTATTTTTAGCTCATTCAGGAATTTTGGCTTTTATATTCCCATTTTCTCCATCCGGACATTCAGGTCCGAGTAAAAGGGGGGGGGGGGGGTCGCCCCGTCCGAGAAGATTGAGAGAGCACCAAATTTATTATACCAACTCCAATTTCTTTTTTTATTATCTTCTATCTTTACAAGAAGGAAATATTAAATTTGTATAAATTTTCGAATTCTGTTTTCGACGGATTTTACGCGTTTTAAGGGTCAGAAATTCCGAAAAACATGTTTTTATAAAATATCTGTCTATGACATATATTTTGTGGATGCTCTATCTCAAGAAAAAATACACGGAATTTAATAAAAATTGATAAAGTTAGGTAGTTCCTGATATAAATTATTGCTGATTTTTTTATGTAAATCGCTCAACAGGTAGCGCTGTTATGGTATATTTTTTACGATTTACGCAACAGCTATATCTCAAGAACTAATGTACGGATTGTAATAAAAATTTATATAGTATAGTCTGATAGGTAGTCCCTGAATATAAACTGATGTTGATCAGTTTTTGGTGTAAATCGCTTCAACAGGTGGCGCTGCTATGCTTATTTTTTTACGATTTACGCAACAGCTGTATCTCAAGAACTAGAGCACTGATTCAAATAAAAATTTAGATTTAGGTAGTCCCTGTTATAAATTGATGCTGATCAGTTTTTGGCGTAAATCGCTCAACAGGTGGCGCATGCGGATGCTGGTGTCAGTTTGATTAAAGTCGGTTTCTCTCAGTCGCTCCTTTTTCATTTAATTGACTTTGGACATGTTGACGTAGACATCCTTGGGTGCTCGGAATCCGTCGGCTAATGCCAAAGGAGTTGATCAATGGATCATCGTTTCCCGTGTGTGATATCGGTGAGTGGTGGGAAACATGTTATTGTTATTTGGGGAGACGCTTGGAGAGAGTAGCTAACAATGGAACGGGACATAATCTTTAATATATTTTTAATAGAATTTTTGATTATAATAACTTGAGCTTTATTAATTAAATTAACTTAAAATAATTTTTACAGATGTATTAAAGCTTTAAATAACTTTAATTTATTTCTCAAGTTCCTCTAATTGCTCCAAGGCTATTTTTGTGCATGTTGACATTCTTTGAGGAGTTGTATATACTATATGTATATGGATATGGATTGTATGTGGATGCAGCATGACGGATGCTGCATTTTTTTACGGTTTACGCAACTGAATCTCAAGAACTACGCACGGATTGTAATAAAAATTTATATTTAGGTAGTCCCTGATATAAATTGATGATGATTAGTTTTTGATGTAAATTGCTAAAAGGTGTCGCTGCTATATTGCATTTTTTATGATTTATGCAACAGCTGTATCCCAAGAATTAATGCACAAATTTTAATTAAAAAAAGGATACTCAGGTAATCCTTGATATAAATTAAAGCTGGTTAACATTTGGTGTAAATCGCTCAACAGTTGGCGTTGCTATGCAGCATTATTTACAATTAATGTTCTGTAAAATGTACGTCTTTTGCACATTAAATAACTTTGTATTAAGACATAAAACAAAGTCTGTGCTTTGCTTTATTATTCCACATAACATTTAAAAAACATATACACTAAGATCTATACACAATAAAAAATTCTCATTCTAAATATAATTATAAGAAAATAGCTTTATATTATTAAATTAAGCCTAAAAAGAGTCACTCACTTGTGGAGCACGGAATAAACTTAATTTTTTTTCTCCTTCGGCTTTTTTATATATTTATTACTATCATAGCCTGTTTTACATCCAGGAACACAGCACTTATATCCCATCTTAATTTATTTTATGAAATATCAATATGAAACATAAACGAATAAAATAAACCGTATTTTAATTCGAACGTATGCAAATGCATCTTAAGCATACAATCATATTGAAAGTCTGCTAAAAAACCAGCCTACCACGTATTGCAACACCCTCATTATTTACAAAAATTCCCCTATGTATTTTTGAAGAGCCATGCGCATTAAGTTTCTCCTCCTATTTTTTACTCCATGGTTAATACATTATGCAATTTATATTTTGATTGCAATCGTGCATGCGCCAGTGAAACATTACTTGGTGAGCCTGCTCATTTTTCCCTCAATTTTTATTATGTTTTTTAAATATGATTGCAGAATGTTGCGAAGAATGTCACTTGTCATGGATCCTGGAAGTAACTTTTTTTTTCTTTGGGCTATAGTCTCAACGGTTTTGTGATAATTTAATAGGATAATCCAAAAGATATTAGTTCGTTTTCAATTTGTTTACGGTCCACTATGGAGTTTTGGGGGAAAAAATCTCGAAAATATATGACGTCTACTATGTTTTTACACTCCTGAGGTTCTAGTTTCCAAAATATAGTGTAAAATCATGAAAAATGCTTTAAAATAGAAGGACTATGCACAAGGGTACAATATATGCTGTAACATTTGGCAATAAAAGTATTTTTAAAAACGTTTACTATTTTTTCATACACCCAAACTAGTGGCGCGGCCAAGGGGTGGTTTTGGGGTTAAAACCCCAAGTGATTAATAAAGTGATTCAATTAAATGGCAAAAATTCTACTTAAAACTGTGAAAATGCGTATTACATGGATTAGTCAAGTAAAAATTAATTATTCGAACTAAATCACTTTTTTGAGACACATTATGCTAAAAGAATGATGATTTCCTGCCACACAGATGCTCTTTGAGTTTAACTATATTTAGTACTGATTCTACTGACCGGTAATTCAAATAACCGGCAATCAACTTAATTAGAAACTGACCCCCCCCCCCCTCTCCAGAACCGAATTCTGGTTGCGCCACTGACCCAAACTGTTCTTAGTTTGTGAAATCACATACATACATACATATATATATATATATATATATATGGGCGATTCTCAAAATAGGGGACAATTTATGTCTTTCGGCATACAAAAAAAAATTGAGAGGTTTTCTGTCATGTTTTTATATTTAGATATGTTTGTCTTAATATTATTCATTATTTGCACTCAAGAATTACTCACTTTTTAGTTAAAAACACCTTAAAATAACAGAATAAATGTTCAAAATGTCATTAGCATGGATGTCCACAGCAGCTGTGCCTTGTATATACTAGCTTTTTCAAGAATTAATATCATGTTTATAAAATAAAACAAATGTTATTCTTCCTTTAAATTAATCAAGGAGAGGATTTACCCAATAAATTTCTTTTTAAAAATAAAATTATAGTATATAAAAAAGAATTAAAGTTTGTCCTCTATATTCTATTTTCAAAACAAGGTCATACTATAATAGCTGGTTATTAATCAAAATTTCATTTTCACATATGACAATAGTTTGAAAATATAAAGTTTCTCCAAGGCAACAAGTAGCCATTTTATCCCAGCCTGAAAATAGAAGCATGTATTGTATTTTAAGAATAGAAGTTGAATATTAGGGGCGTACATCAATTGTATGTCATTAGAATGGATAATAATTTTCATGTTTATTTTATAATTAAAATTTTTATTTTACTTATTTGCATAGGACTTTTGTGTTTTAAAAAGCCCCAGAAAGGACTATTGCATTGTGATTATATTATGACTCATAATCTTATTTAAATTAAAATTTGTCATTAGCATGGACAAATATCAGTGTCATTAGCATGGTTTTTCTGTCCATGCTAAAGACTCCTATGTGCATAAATGTAACCATTGCTTATATTGTATCTTTTATAAAGTTTAATTTTACATATAAATTTAGGTATTACATTTATTATCCCTAAAATATGTATTAAATCTGTCAGAAAATCACTAAGACCGCTTCTTACATTGTTAGTGTCAGAATGTTGCTGATGTAAACAAAGTTTGCTCTTTGGTAATGTTTATATTCTCTTTATATGAATATATGTAAAAATGGAAACCATTTGCTGAAAAGGAAGGCTAATAAATATAGAAAAAAAATATTTAAACAGGAAGAAAATAAAAATTTCTTAATATATTTATTCCATGCAATTTGTTTTGTCATTAGCATGGCTCAAAAATACTAATTATTATTTTTTTAAGTTAATTTTTAAATATTTAGCTCTGCTGCTACATGTAAAGTATACCTAATATTATATTAACACCACCTATTTTTTTCAGAAATTTTGCTAACAGTTTTTTTTTTTTTTTAAGATTTCACTTTTGAAATTGTCCCCTATTTTGAGAATCACCCATATATATCTGATATTCAGCTAAACTCATTTTACTTTACATCTATTTTAAATTTCATTTTCATGAAAAACATTTGTTGAATACTTGGTATTACATATTCATGACTAATATAATCCCTACTGAATGTATGCATTAAATGGTGCTAATATTGAACAAACTTCTTGTACATTGATAATGCAAAATTAAAGATTCCTTAATTTTTTTTTTTTTTTTTTTTTTTTTTTTTTTTTTTAAAGATTATTTAGAAAATGTCTAGAATATATATCTTTATCAGATACTTCACAAATAAAAGACTACTCCTGAGTATGTGTTTTCAAAGGTTTATTTAGGAGAGGTTTATAAGTAAAACCTTCCTTGCAGATTTCGCATGTGAAAGGTTTCTCCTCAGTATGGACACTACGGTGTCTGTCTAAACTGAAATCATTACAGAATCATTGGTATATATCACAAGATTCTTTATATCTATGTTCAAAAAGTTTTGTTCAAAGAATGCCTAGAATAAAAAATTACTTCTTAGCATATGTCTTCAAGTGATTATTTAGAGAATGTTTAAGGGAAAATCGCTTATTGCATATTTCACATGTGAAAGGTTTTTACCCAGTATGGAGACGACAGTGTCTGTCTTAACTGGATTTAAGATGAAATCCTTGGTCGCACATTTCACGAACAAAAGTTTTATAGTTGAAGATGATATTTTAAAGAAACTCTTTGATTAAATGACACACTGCATATTTTACATATAAAAGGTCTCTCATTAGTGTGGGCACAAAGAAACTGCTGTTTCAAATCAAATTTTCGAGTAAACCCTTTTCTGCATATTCTACAAGAGATAGTATAATCTTTGGTATGATTATTACGATGTATCTTTAGATAATATTTCAGAGAAAAAGCTTTATTGCAGAACTCACAAGCAAAAGGTTTCTCTTTTGTATGCGTACGAATATGTATTAATAATTTTGTTTTATCACGAAATTTTCTATTGCATATTTCACATGGAAAAGGTTTTTCCTCTGAATGAAAACGCATGTGTTTATTTAAATGTGAAATTAGCGCATATCCTTTACTGCAAACAGTGCAAGTAAAAGCCCTTTCAACAGTATGAATATGTACATGACTCCTTAAACAATCTTTTGTAGAAAACGCTTTATTGCATACATCACAAATAAGTCTTTACTCTGTTATGAACAGAACTATGCCTACTTAACTTAGACGACGTCAAAAAAGCCTTTGTTGCATACCTCACACATAAAAGGTTTATCTTTAGTATGTGAACGATGGTGTATCTTTAAATTGCCCTTTAACCGAAATCCTTTATCGCAGATCTCACAAATGAAAGCTTTTTCCATGATTTCATTTGTATGAGAAATAAGCATGTGTGACTTCAAACGAGATTAATAAGAAAAGCTCTTATCGCATACCTTACAGAATAAAGGCATTTTTTGTTAAAGCTTATTTAATTCTAAAAAATATTAGACTTATTAAAGTCTAAAATGCAAGAAACGATTTTTAGGGCAGCAGAGTTTTCAGTGTGACAAATAACAAAAGACATATTCTACTATTGGAGAAACGGGTCGATGATGAGTTTTTTCAAGGAATGTATGCAAATTCCGGTGTAAAATCACAAAAAAGGCTCAAAATATTGAAAAAAAAATTCTAATTTTTCTTACACCCGCCCTTAGTTTGTGGATGGGCCAAATATATATTATAATATATGATATTCAGCTAAACTCGCAATTTTATTGCATACTTATTTTAAATAGCTTTTCCTTGAAAAACATTTGTTATACATTTTGTATAATTTATTACGTGGATTAGCACATACATTTATTCTTATCCCTTCCGATTTCTGAATGTATGCATTAAATGGAGCTAATTTTGAAGAACCTCTTTGAGTGCTTCATACACACTGATAGTTTTATTTTTTTCAAAAGGTAAAGCAATCTGATTATGTTTTAGGATGTAAATAAGAATTACTAGAAAGTACTTATGAAAACTTTTCTTGCTAAGCTCAATCTCCAGTTCTCTTTACTCTGTCAAGCGCTTTATAAAAGTAAATTATTTTAATCATGTATCATGTTTCTAAAGTTAAAGATTAATTATGTTTATGTTATAAAAAAAGACTGATAAGAAAATATCTAGAATAAAAATCTTTATCAGATACTTTATAAATAAAAGACTACTGAGCATGCGTCTTGATATGCTTATTTAAACAAGGTTTATAAGTAAATCCTCCATTGCATATTTCACATGTGAAAGGTTTTTCCCCAGTATGAATACGATAGTGTCTATCTAAACTCATTTTATGATGATATCTTTTACAGCATATTTCGCAAATAAAAGATTTTTCTGTAAAATGAATTCGGAGATGACATCTTAAAGAACTTTTCAATTTAAATCGCACATTGCATATTTCACAAACAAAAGATTGAACGTTCGTGTGAGCACAAACAAAATGCAGATTCAAATCACCTTTTCGAGAAAATCCTTTTCTGCATATTCTACAGTAAATAGTATAATCTTTGGTATGAGTATTACGGTGTACATTTAGATAATGTTTAAGAGAAAATGCTTTATTGCAAAACTCACAAGCAAAAGGTTTCTCTTTTGTATGCGTACGAGCATGCATTAATAAATTTGTTTTTTGGAGAAATCTTCTGTCACATAATTCACACAGAAACGGTTTTTCTCCTGAATGAATTCGCATGTGTATTTTTAAATAAGAGTTTCGTTTATATCCTTTGTTGCACACTTTGCAAGTAAAAGGACTTCCATCAGTATGCACATGTAAATGAATCCTTAAACCATCTTTCGTAGAAAATGCTTTATTGCATATATCACAAACAAAAGTCTTCTCTCGGGTATGAACAGAATTATGTCTGCGTAAATTATGCGACGTCAAAAAGCCTTTCTTGCATACCTCACACTGAAAAGGTTTCTCTTTAGTATGTGTCTGATGGTGTTGCTTAAAATTGCTCTTTAAACAAAATGCTTTATTGCAGATCTCACAAATGAAAGCTTTTTCTTTTGTATGAATAAGCATGTGTGACTCTAAGCCAGATTTATAAGAAAAGCTTTTATCACATACCTTGCAAAATAAAGGCATATTTTTATAATTACAGTAAGTTTGTTTAAATAATTTCTTTTAAGATAAATAATTTCACAAAGATAACCCTTCTGTCATAAGTGAAGTCACATCAGTGTTAAAGTTCACGGGGAAACGCTTATTTACCCTCAACAACAACAACAATTCACTAATTACAGCAATGTTTTATTAACCAGATTTACAAGAAAATCTTTTACTAGTGAAAAACAAGAGGGTTTATCACGATATGAATTAGTAAATAGGTCAAATTCTAATGATGTCATAAAAAAGGTGTGTAAATCATAAAAAGTTACAATGCTGTTATTGGATCAGTGAAAGGTTTTAACGTTTTAACCTTTGAAGGATGAAAGATAGAATAGCTGATAGAATCAAGAAAAATCACATACAATGATTTATTAGCTAATTGCAAATTTATCATGCTTAGGATGCATTTATAAAAAATTCATCTGCCATATTTTTTAAAACTGAAAGGTTCATCCACATAGTACACAAATGTCATTTATTTGTCCATATCGGGAGAGAGATGCAAATGGGATTACTGAAACTTAAATGAACTTTAATTCAATAATCTTCGTTACAAAACTCTCCAGTAAAGACACCAATTGTTAAGAATATTATCCTTTTAAAAACTCATCCTTCAGGTGCTTCTGATATAATGTTTTAGAAATGGATATTTTCTCAAAAATAATAATAATAATAATGGTTCTATCTTCTTTCTTTCTTTTTGTATTGTTCTTATTAACACAATCAATGCCTTTTTTTACATTTATATTTTTTTTCTTGGTGATATTAGGGTAACAGGGCCGATTTAGATAACTGAATATATATATATATGTCATCAATAAAATATTTTTCTTGGACACTCCATAGATCTGTTTTTTCTTAAAATACATTAATACACAGTCCTTTACTGTACATCACAGAAATAAAATGCCTTTATTAAGCAAAATTATGAATGGTATGACTCATGATTTTTATAATTTTAAACCACAAAATATCTAATATTCCATATATATGCAGATTACAGTAACATGCACACATACTGTAGAACACAAACTAGACCTGTTTAAAAAAATTACATTCTTCCAGTATTATATGAATATATAAAATAATAAAAAAGTGCACCTGACAAATTTTAAAGAGCTGAGAATATTCTTCTGCAATATCTCATAAATTAATTTTCTTACAGTTTAGGCTATAAATAATTAATATAATGCAACTTCTAGCTCAAAAATTTCTTTTTGTATGTTTCGACTCATGTGATTGCCATCTTTTAGAGAAAAAAACTTGAATGCTTTTCAAAGCCATCAATAACAATTAACTTAAATAATTTTATTGTTACACTGTTTAGCATGAAATAAAATTCAATCATAAGCCACAAATGTTGGCCGTACTTTTTCTAAAATTTCATTCAAAATTAACAATTTATGAAGTTTTCAGACATTTATAGCTTATTGTAACTTAAGAAAATCTAAAATATTCCTTAAAATTCCAAGAACAATTATTTGTACCTGAAAAAAGAAAAATATGAGTACATTTTATTTTATTAATTATTAAATATTTGAATAATTAATGCATACTACACAATTTAAAACAAGCAATAATATAAAAAAAAATTAACAATGTAAGTATTTAATATTAAATCTTTCAGCATAATTTAACAAAATTTAGGTGAGTGTCAGAAAAGCACTGTAGATTGTATTTAAGATGTACTGTACATTCAAATAGGAAATTTGTTTTAATCCTAATTTAACACATTTATTATTACAATGGATAGTACAATACAGAAATACTGCAGCAACAGTTACTATTACTGCAAGATAGTATATCTCATTATTGAAAATGTTATGACCTTAAGAGAGATCTTATGCTTTAAATCAAAAATGTAAAATCTGTTTAAAAGATAAGTCTTAAGTATAAGTCTAAAGTATAGAGTCTAAAGTATAGACACAGACTATTTTATTTTTAACTCATTCATAATAATTAATAATTATATCACACAAATTTAATTTTATACAACTGCGCAAGAAAATGCCTAAGCTAAAATGCAAGCCCAGAAAGTTTGATTAAATTATAACACAAATAAAAAGACTAGAGATTGATTTTGTACAAAGGAAAGGTACTTTACAATTTTGTATTAAAAATTGCCAGTATTTGTGATAAGTAATTTTTTGTTTCTAATGCAGATATAAAACAATTACCTTTTGATCAATAAATTTTTATATTCAAGGTTTAAAAAGAATAATTACTTTTTACTCGCTTAAAATTTACGCCCCTAAAATCTGATTATAGGGGAGAGTGTTGTACCTTGGAACATTGACAATTTCTAAAAAACTATTGGCAACAATGAACTTTTGTTTATGTCTAATAGTGACCATAACAAACTGATCTCATTATAGTAATAGACAACATCAGAAGCAATAAATAAACAACTTGGAGAAAAAAAGAAAATTTCACTAGTCCAAAGTAAATATTTTTCTCCTTTCAAATTTCATCTTTTAACTATGTACTTTTACAATAAGTCAATTGCAACTTACTTTTTTTATAAAAGAGAAGATTTTTAAATGTTTTGGCTACGAGAAAATAATGATAGTACTTCTAGATTTACCTCATTTTGATTTTATTTAAACCCTGTGATGATTGTATCTTGGGACAGTAAAATATATTGTACTTAGGGACATTGTAACAAATGTGTAGTTTGTAATAATTTGCATAACTAAACATATTTTTATTACTCTTTTTACAGAAAATTCCACAATGCATGCAACATACAGTAATGAAAATGAAAGCAACTCAACTTTAGTTTGGATACATTTTTGTAATAACCGAACTTTGCAAATATGAATCTGGTAACTCCAAATAAACCTTTTTTTTCCATATGATGCAATGTTCTAAAAGAACATGTTCTAATGTATTATTCTAGGTTTTGTATCAAAATTAAAAGTATATTTATGTAGTGTGCTATGTTGTTAATCATGGATAACAAAACAGACATAGTTCCATTTTTACAATAGAGAAATGATTTGGGAAGTTGAAATTATTTTGTCTACAATTCCCATCTATTCTTTCCCTTAACTACAGCCATTTGGCTGTACTGTCTTTAGGATGCAGAAAACATACTACAAGTTTTATGGTAACGAATAGATGATATCCCATCCTAAACAGCAAATCACAATATATGTTGCAGTAGAAATAGTTGGAAATGCATTTTAAAAACTTTTTCAACTGAAATGTTGAATGAAACAGCTGAATTTATAACAGCAAATGTGTTATCAGATGTATGAACAACAAGCTCATCTTCACATTCTCAAAAGATCTAACCCCCCCAACAATGATATTGTCAGTTTTCATAGCTGCAGCTTGTAAAAGCAATATGGGTAAAAGGAAAAGAAAATCTCGCATTTTAAGAGTTTCTTCAGTAAAAGTTGAAATTGCCAAGCAGAAGACTGCTGTAACAAGAAAATGAAATGACCATTTCCAGAACAAAATAGTAGTTTTATATCTGTTAATGATAAATTTGTTTTATCAAGTACTAGAGGTCTGCACGGGCCGGAATTTCCAGGCCCAGGCCCGGCCCGGCCCGTTTAAATTTTTATATTTTAGGCCTGGCCCGGCCCGTACAGAAATCAGTGAAAACAGGCCCGGCCCGTTTTGGCCCGTTACAATTTCTACGATTTCTAAAAAAAATCAGATTTTTATCATATAATTAAGATTTCTTTAAAGAATACTGTATACATATCTATGGAATGATTTTACAGTATATTTTACAGGAAATACACATTAACAACAATAATGATTACTTAGATTCTTAGGCTTTCAACATTCGAATAAAGATTCATTAAAAATTTAATATGGCTTAGAAAAAAAGAAAAAGAAAGAAAGCTAAAAACATCTTTACTTTTGAAGATGTTTGATAAAAGAAGATTTATAAAAATTATTTTATATCATTTTATTAAAGGTTTTAAATCCAAATTCATTCTTAAATTAAAAGAAGCTCCTTTCTGATACATTTCTAAATTCACTTTTTTCTCAGAAATGCATAAGATTAGCAGGTATCTTTATTCAAAAACTATATAATCGAGTGGCGTTATCCATTTTTTGATACAAGCAATTTAAGAATACTACAAGCAAATAAAATACTGTCGTAATTAGCGATTTGAATAGAATTTCCGGAAGCGATAGCATGGGAAGGGAGAAAAAACTGTAATCATTTGAGAAACAATTACATCTCAACAAGGTCATACAAGTATTTTATTTACCAAAAATAAAAAACGCTATTCGATTCCAAATCCCTTCAATAGTTAAGCTTATCACTTTTATACTTTTACAATTTAAAATTAATCAGAAAATGTGTCAAACTTTCACATTATTGAGAAATTAATTTAAAAACCATCAAGAAGTATATATCCGAAGATAAAGCTAACATAAGTTCTTTATCGCTGTTAATAATTTTACAAATCATGTTTTCTACCCTACAGATCTTGAGAACAATTAAGTCTAGTTCCGCTCCGGCCAGTCTATATGTAGAAAAATAATGCAAGCTTGATCTCGGACCGGCATGAGTCAGCTAAAAAAATTTTAAAACGAGTTGTACACAATGTAATTCTCCGATGCTGATCTCTACACTGTACGCTTTTATATTGATGCTGTCAAACTAGTATGGCTCGAGACGCAATTTATACTTATTCTCGTTAAAACCATTGAAAATAGTTCATATTTTATCGTTCCAGCTCAAATCTTCACAACGGGCCGGTAGACCCGAAAATTTTTTTAATCGGCCCGTCTGGCCCGTTCAATTTTTTTGCCGGCCCGGCCTGGCCCGTTAGTAAATTTGAAACAATTCCGCCGGCCCGGCCCGGCCTGTTTATGTTGTTTGTCGGCCCGGCCCGGCCCGTTAGAAAATTTGAAACAATGCCGCCGGCCCGGCCCGTGCAGACCTCTATCAAGTACTAAAGACAGTAACAATATTGATTATGATCATACCACAGATGTGTTAGAAATAAGGAATACAGAAAATTGATTACTTTCTTGCAATAGTATCTGGGAAGTTTTTGTTCTCTTCTACGGTTCTATGTATCTAAAGTTAGTTGATGTTCTTGCGAATGATGAAAACTTGAGTTTTATTTCCTAATTCCTTAAAAAAAAAATAATAAAAAATAATAAAAAATAAAGTTTTGCTGGTATAAAATTTGTATTGTTATTCTACAAAATATTGTATTAGTTATTGTACAGAAATATTAATTAGTTATATAGGTATTGCCAAAATTATGCAGTATGTCTCAAGGTACAACACCCTGATGTACCTTGGGACAGTTTGCCTTCCTTACTTTAAATGAGTGGCAATTTTTTATTTTCAAATTGCCTGAATTTATAAAAATACATTACAGAGATAAATGTTGGTGTGTTGAAATGCTGCCTTCAAATTTTAAATCGGATTATAATCACTGCAGTAAAATATTAAAATGTGAAAACTGTCCCAAGGTACACCACTCTCTCCTATATTTTGCAGATCAGAGTTGTTGAGTCAAAAAGTGTTAGAAAAAGAAAATTGTACATTAGGTGTAAAATTATTGTTTTTAAATACTAGATACATATTTATTTAGTTGTAAATAAGTAAACTCGTGGCAACAAACAATGCATTTAATATAAGTGCAGTAGCAATCCCCCTGTCCCATCTCTCTTGTTCTCACACAAAAGATTTCTAAATTTTTCAATCTCTAGAGTTTGGTTTGACAGGTGATTGTTTTGGGGCCTATAGCAACTATGGCTTTTGCCTTGAATGATTTGTAATACAGTAGACTCCCTCAAATCTGCAACCCTAAAATCCGCACATAATTTATGGATGTAAACAATGGTTATTTCAATTCAAATATAGGGACAAAATTTGACTTTTTTAATTTTATATCAATTCCATATGTATTTTGATTTGTATTTTTTGTTAATATTATTGAGTTCATGTTTTTTCATGAAGGAAGAACAAATTTATTTCTGAAAAAATTCAAGATATTGCTGATATTATTATCATAATCTTCTTACAAAATATATTTATGAATATAAAGCTTTTTTGATTATTAAGTCTAGCTAAACCTAAAATAAAACGTCCTTATTTTATGATTTTGATGTGAATTAATAATGTATCTTTATGAGGCAAGTTTTACCGATTAATTTACGAAAAATACATTTCATGTTTATAATGAATATTTAATCATACATTGATTATTATTTTGACCTTTGTTTTTAATATTTTAATCATTTTAAAAATTATGTACATTTTTATTTTAATCATTACCTACTAGTTTAATATTTTATTATATTGCAAGCATTCATTATAGTTGCAATTTCATTATTAATAACATTCAAATTACTGTTTAAAAATTGTAAACAAAGCAATGACCAAAAATATGCAAAATTTTAAAATCCGCACAACCTCTGGTCCTAAACTGTGCGGATTTAAGGGAGTCTACTGTATACACAGAAACAATATCAAGTCAGTACAATTTTTTTTTCTTGTATCCATTACCTATATATCACTACAAAAGGACAGCACAACATCCATGTTTTACTAGGATACAAATCTGAACCTTCGGCACAGCTACTGATCACGCCACTGGGGCGACATCTTTAGAGTTTGAAAATTTTCCTTTCTCAATAAACATTGAAAATATGTTTTTAAATATATAAACTGTAAACATAACAATGTATACCCAAGAGATATCTTTTCAAAACAACAATTTGAAAATATATTTTTAAATATATAAACTGTAAAAACAACAATGTATATTAGGGTGGGCCGAAAAAAACTTTTTTTCGATTTTCGATTATGGCGGGTGTGGAAAAGTGGCCACTGGTGGCACTCAGTTCACACAAAAAATTTGAGATTTTTTGGACTTTTCCTTACCCTGCCGCAAATGGCTTGAAAATTTGCAAAAAGGCTGATTTTTGAACTTTTATAGGTAAAAAGTTAAAAATGTTAAATTAAATTTATTTTGGCTGTACTTGCTTGAAAAGGCAGCTTTAACGTACCAAATGCTTAAATAAGTTCTGATTATGCATTATTTAATTGCTAAGTGTATTTTAAATAAGCCGATTTTCATAGCTTTTTCACGTATAACAGGCAAAATATGTATTAGTTTGAATCATTCGTTAATTTCTCTCTTATTTATGTTTCTTGGTCTTTAAATTTTTTCTATGCGTCAAAGGTCATATATTTGGGCAGCAGACAGCATTATAACTCAAAAACAAAGCTGGAAGGTAAGAAGGGGGGAAGCAGGACTCAAAGAGTACGCAATGCCTCATCGTAATGTTGAAGGAGTTAAGGAGGAAATAAAAGAGAAGAGAAAATTGCGATAAGGGATTGTTATTATTTTACTATGCTCAAAACCTGCGACATATGTTCAGTGTTTGCGTGAAACCTTTTCCTAGAGAGATGCGGTACTTTTTGGATCATTTGACGTACCATTACAGTGTTTTGTGCGTTTTATTACGACGAGCTTAGAAATGGCTAGTATGACGGCCCATGGCAATGTAAAAGACACGCGACAGCATGAAAAGTATCCTTTTTGGGGCACCATGCTTATTGAAAGAATTGCAATTGCCAACTTATACTGATATCATGCTCCACTACTACTGGTTGCGAAGCGATATGGCAGCAAATCGAGAAATCCAATATTAGTTAATAGATGATGTTATTAAAATGGTAGGTGAAAAAGTTACCATTGAAAAAAAGCTTCGGAAAAAAATCTGAAAAAAAGCTTCCATACCAGTGTTTTCCCAACGATCAATTTACAAAAAAGATTAAAAACTACTAAAAGGTTTCACCATATCGTACGAATTCTTCGCGGGTTGTCTTTACTTTCAAGCCCATACGATTTCAGGATTTCTCCAATGATCTACGCTTCTTTTAATAGCTTTTAATCTTTTTGTAAATTGATCGTTGGGAAAACACTGGCTTTTATTCAGATTTCGGTAACTTTTTCATCTACCATTTTAATAACATCATCTATTGACTAATATTGGATTTTTCGATTTTTTGCCATATCGCTTCGCAACCAGTAGTAGTGGCGTATGATACCAGTATAAGTTGGCAATTGCAAGTCTTTCAACAAGCATGGTGCCCAAAAAGGATACTTTTCATTCTGTCGTGTGTCTTTTACATTGGCATGGACCTTCATAATAGCCATTTCCAAACTTGTCGTAATAAAATGCACAAAACACTGTAATGCTACATCGAACGATACAAAAATTCTGAATCTCTCTAGGAAAAGGTTTCA
Source organism: Maratus speculifer (assembly GCA_964019185.1). NCBI lineage: Eukaryota > Metazoa > Arthropoda > Arachnida > Araneae > Salticidae > Maratus > Maratus speculifer. The sequence goes on from OZ025303.1 coordinate 101,589,570, forward strand.
CATCCACACTGAACAAATTTCTCAGATTTTGAGCATGGTAAAATAATAACAATCCCTTATAACAATTTTCTCTTCTTTTTTATATCTTCCTTCACTCCCTCAACATTACGATGAGGCATTGAGCACGCTTAGTGTCCTGTTTCACCCCCTTTTTACCTTCCAGCTTTGTTTTTGAGTTATACTGCTGTCCGCTGCCCAAATATATGACCTTTGACGCATAGAAAAAATTTAAAGACCAAGGAACATAAATAAGAGAGAAATTAACGAACGATTCAAACCAATACATATGTTGCCTGTTATACGTGAAAAAGCTATGAAAATCGGCTTATTTAAAATACACTTAGCAATTAAATAATGCATTATCAGAACTTATTTAAGCATTTGGTACGTTAAAGATGCCTTTTCAAGCAAGTACAGCCAAAATAAATTTAATTTAACATTTTTAACTTTTTAACAAAAAAAGTTAAAAAATCAGCATTTTTGCAAATTTTCAAGCCATTTGCGGCAACGTAAGGAAAAGTCCAAAAAATCTCAAATTTTTTGTGTGAACTGAGTGCCACCAGTGGCCACTTTTCCGCACCCACCATAATCAAAAATCGAAAAAAAGTTTTTTTCGGCCAACCCTAATGTATATACCCAAGAGATATCTTTTCATAACAACAGTGGATGCAGAGGTTTAATGTGCTATTAAATTAAAAAACACAACAAAAAAATATATATATATACATTAAAAACTAAGGACTAACGAAATACTGTATAATCGTAGTGATATTCAGTGATTCAGGAAGTAATCCGAACATTTGGCTTCAGTCAATTCGTTTTAAATATTCAAACAGATTTTCAAAATAGTTAATTTATGAAAAATAATACATAAAATACTACTGGTTGTAAAAATACGTAATGAGCAATGCACATTTGGTATTACTTTAATATTCTTCAGTGATGAATTATCATGTATAAAAGCAGATACACCATTATTGATAAAGAAAGTTTAACAAAGGCAATTTGCATGTAAAAATAAGGTTTTTTTGCATAATCAGATTGCAATCTTTCAGCATAATGTAACAAAAAGAGGTTATGAATCAGAAAATAGATTGTAGATTGTAGACTGTAGATTTTATTATTGTATTTAAAGAGCATTATACATTAGTAACAATCTTAATTTGACATGTTTCATATTACACTGGATACTACAGTACACAAAAAGTGTAGCAACAGTTGCTATTAAAAAAGTTATGACCTTATGAACTAGGGATGCACCAAATAGTGATTTTGGCTGAATACCGAATATTCGGCCGACAGGTGAACCGAATACCGAATATTCGGCTAGCCGAATAGTAATTGTTGGGCCGAATACCGAATATTCGGCCAGCCGAATAGTTAACTATTCGGCCGAATACCGAATATTCGGCTTTCCAAATTCTTTTTATATTTTAAAATTTAAAGGTATTAAAATGTTACTTTTTAAAACAGTTTTACATAATATTTAATAAAAGAAACTTACATTTTGATAAACAAGAGTTTTTTATAAGAACATTTAGTATTGAAAAAAATCTGCCTTGAGTTATTTAAGAAGTGCAATTATGAAACTTTAATTAATAAAATTTTCTAAGAATCAAAACAAACATTTTAAAATCAAATAATGAAAAAATGGGCAAAGAAATATTTCACAGTCTGATAATTGTCCTTTTTAAATAACTCGACGCAAATTTATTTCAATATAAAGTACAAATACTTTCAACTTAATTTTGAATAAAGGCATGTTTCGCTCATAGTTCTTTTCTTATGAATGGTGGTATTTTCCACCCTTCCCATCATATCATATTTTACAGAAATCAAAGCATGTGAATTGAAAATATGTTATCTTATTTATTGTTAATGTAATAAACGAACACACAAGTTTTGACCTAGAGTGAGATGAAATACAATGTACTTATGACTCAATAAGTTGATTATGATTATGGTTTCATGAACAAAAATTGTCTGCCTTGATAGCTATTACTAATCTCAAGTTGTTTTTTCTTTTAAAGGACTTTTATTTGGGGGAAAGTAAGAAACAGATTATTTACTAAACAAAATTTAGAAACTTGTATCTGCACATAATTTATTCCTAAGGAGAATCCTAATAAATCACCATTTTAATCCTTCTCATGTTTAATTTTCTTAAGTTATACTTTACAAACAGCAAATAAATAATGTAAAAACATTCTATTTTATTTAAAAATGATTTTGTTTCTAATTGTTTTAAATATAAAGTAAAAAATTGACAGTTAAAAGTAGAAATAGTGAAAAGTTTTTATTAAGTATTGAATTCAGCCGAATACTTTGATATTCGGTAGGCCGAATAGTTTCATATTCGGCCAAGTCGAATATTCGGCTCAACCGAATAGTTTAATATTCGGCCTAACCGAATATTCGGTAACATGGCCGAATACCGAATATTCGGTGAATCCCTATTATGAACCCAGGGCCGCAACTAAGGAGGTGCGAAGGAGATGGGAGTGCTCATCTTCCCATAAAACATTTTGAGCTTACCCTGAAAAAGATTCCAAAGTCACTAAATAAATTTATGTTCCAAATGAAATTTTGTTCAAAAATCTAAATTTTTAATCCTTTTCACAGTTTTGCAAAAATATTAAATTGTAATTAAACTAAGTGTTTTAACACTTGCTCATCCTATTTGCGCATATGAAGCTAACATGGTGTTTAATATTGCACTAGTTAAATACTCAAAATTTTCATCATCATATTCTTTTTCTTAGCATAAAATAAAGTTATTACAACAGTTTAATAAGAAATATAGTACCTATAGTGTGAATATGTGAGACAGAAGATGAGCCCCCCTCCCCTACATCTTCTTGAAAGCCCCACAATTATTTCACTTCTAACTACAGCCCTGTATGAGCCTTGTTATACTCTAACTTGAAAATGCAAAATTTAATGCACATTAATATAGTTTAAGGAATAGACTACTTGACACAATTATTTTTAACTCATTGAACTGATTAACAAATATATCATTTGAAGTGAAATATTTTCTGACAGAGAAAAAAAATGCCTAATCCAAATTCAAGCCCATGACTAAAATTTATAAAATTAAGAAGACTAGAGTCATCCAAAAATATACTTTTTACAAAGGTAGGAAGGGTCATATTACTTTACAATTTCACATTAAAAAATTTCCAGCAATTTTAAAGAAAATACTAGTGTAAACACCCGTCCTTGAGCAGTGGGAACAAATTGTGGTTTTTCCTTAAAATCTGAAATAACTGATAAAAAATATTCATATACTATTATTCCGTAATCGATCTATTTAGATTAAAAATCATAAAAAGTCAGAAAATTAAAATAAAATTTCCAGACATTTTACATTTGAAAGTACACTCTTACTATTCAAAGGTGTAGAATTTAAAATTATGCAATTTTGAGAAATAATCAAGAATTAAGTTTGGAAAGAAAAAGAGAGAGCGATAAATGGATTAATTTTTCTAAAGTAATCTACACAAACAAACCCTAAAAAAAAAAAAAAGTTAAAGGCTATGTTCATTACATTAATACAGTAGAAGATCTATATAACGCAAACCTAGAAACATAAGGTTGTGTGTTAAATATAATTTTGCATTTTATGGTAACATTTCAGACATCATTAAATTTGTATCTTAAATGTAGCCTGAAACATATCAAAATACATTAGAGTATCTTTATACAGCATTTCTTATCTGGAACATAAATTTTCATAATATACAGCTTATTCCATAGTTTTAAAAAATGGTCTAAATATACCTGGACCAAAATCTTTCATTACATTCTACTTTTCAAAAACAATTTTTTGTAATAGCGATTTTTTTAATTAAAAAGTTCTGAATTAAGGGTATAAAATTGAACTAATGCATTTATAAATTTAGTTTTCTAAATAGTAGCATTTGTTTACAATCTGGAAATTCATGTGCTTCTTCGCTGCAAAATTCATTGTTTACATCTCAGAAGTTGTGCATTATAAGGAGAATTGTGTTATATGGAATTGCATTATAAAGATCTTTTACTGTACTCAAAAAATAGAGTATTTTTATATTAAGGCCCCTGTCCTCGCTCGAGGAAACGCTCGCGAGCTAATGCTATTCCTATGGGAAAGCATTTTTCTAATAACTCTTTCGCATTTTGACATTTTTGAATAATTTTTTTTGCATTGGATAGCCGAGGTGCATGCCGAGAGCGTGCCTTTTCTACTTTTTCGATTTTGGTTGCAGATATTTTTTAGAAAGTTAGTTTCACTTTTAAAACTGGTTTCAAAACTGAAAGTGCTTTTTAAAAAATATATCTGCAACCAAAATCGAAAAAGTAAAAAAGGTGCGCAATCGGCATGCACCTCAGCTATCCAATGCAAAAAAAATTATTAAAAAATGTCAAAATCCGAAAGAGTTATTAGAAAAATGCTTCCCCATAAGAATAGCATTAGCTCGCGAGCGTTTCTTCGAGCGAGGACAGGGGCCTTAATATGGCAAGGGTGTGTAATATTAATAGTGATTATTTATATTAATAATCACTAAATAGTGAAAGTATCTTAATAACAATAATAAAAATTCAAGCAAAATCGAAAAAGTAAAATATGGCCTTTGTGGATTGATATTAGTTATTCAACAAGAAAAATAAATAGAAATCTTGAAATGCAAATTAAAACTTCTCCTATAGCATTAACAATATTGAGTGTGCACTTTCATTTTTACTTTAAAAAATCCTTTAAATGAGAAAATTTCCAACAAGATATATTTTTTAAAATTCATCAATAGGATTAAAATTAGGGAGTGTTTTTGTGTTTGTGAAGCAGGCTCATAAAAATATAAGCCAAAAAAAAAAAAAAAAAAAAAAAAAAATGTGTTTTGTAGCAATAGCAATACTGTTTGTTTTGAAATTTCTCTAACTTAAAGAATTTAAATATGCTCATTAAATACCAATTGTCAGAGACTGGTTTCTACATTTAACCATAAAAAAATGAAAAAATCTAAAAAAAATTATTTACCTTTGCAAAATTTTGATTAAACCAATATAATTTTAATGATTACAAATAATTAAGGATTTATTAACAGTTGATCTTAAAAGCATGCATTCTTCAAATAACTTTTTACAAAATCATGCAGCAATCCATTTGCAGTTTACCATATTCTATGGAAATAGATGTTTCAATTTATCTATTTGCAGGGTTGGCAAGTTTTTGACATGCGACAGTATTTGACAGTTTTAACCATGGTTTAAACCGTCATGTCAAAAACCTCCTTGTCAAAAATGTCTAAAAGTGTCAAAAACCTATATTTATATGTAAATAAAAATATTTATTTACAGATATCTATATTTACCTATATTTATATTTAATAAGTAAAATTTATTTGCTTTTAATAAGGAAAATGTTTCTAAATATGTTGTAGGAAAAATTAATTTAAATTTTTGAAAAACATATTTTGAATAGTAAACAAAATCTCAGACTTTGGAAAACTTATCTTTTGTAATATTATTTATTAAATTTTAATGTGTTATTCAAAATATGTAGGGATATTATATTATGAAGAAATTTATTTATAACCAAACTTAGTGTATAGTTTAAAATAATATAAAAGATTTGACAAGTTCCGTGTAATGATTAGGAACAGAAAATTGTTCAAACTGGTTATGTGCTACCGTATGTTGCGTGGGGCAAATGAATTGCATTATTGAAATAAATTTCTACTCTGATAATTTCATTTGGATTGATTTAGATTATGTAATCAAATTAATTGGAAGTATTTAATGAATGTTTTTTGTTTTTTAAAATTATGTATTTTATAAGATAATAAAAAAAAACTACATAATATTTTGTGTTTTAGAAGTATTTTGTAGATTTTTTCTGTTTTGACTTTTACAACTGTTAGTTAATTTTTCAGAAAAATCCGTAATTCTGAATTTTAAATCATCAGTCATTTTTTGAATTTATAACTAACATAAAGATAATAAAAAACATCTGAGTATCTATTTACAATATTCAGCCTATTTATTTAGTATGCTGAAAAATTAGCTTATACAAATACTTATGAGTTCCTTATTTTTTTTTTTTTTTTTTTTTTTTTTTTTACTGAATGTTATAAAATTTTGTTAAATATCTTAAGTATTCAGTTGTTGAATAATTACTTCTTGTCTTACCTTGCTTTCAAAATAAGCATTATTTGTATTCTTAATACTATTAGTGTGTGTGTTGTGGGGTGGGGGGGGGGGGGTAGAGATAAAAATGGTTTATAATGTGTAATAATTAAATAAATTATATGCATTATATTTAAATTCAAATTAATCTAGTAGATATTATGTATATAATCAGTAGAGATGCACCGGATGTGGTTTTTTGCCGGATAACGAATAACGGATATCCGGCACAAAATTTTACCGAATATCCGGTATCCGGCCGAATAATTTCTCATTTTTAATTTTAATAATATTTCAATTTTATGCTTGTTTAAAGAAAAAAAAATTATTGAAATTTTATATTATGGAAGTATTAATAAATTTCAATTCACTTATTAAGTCAAAGTTACTTAAAAACATAGTAATAATTAAATATTGAAATGTAATAATATTTTGCCTTTTCAATATTACTTATAAAACTTCTAACTTTACATGCATATTTTTTTCTACCCTTTCTTTAGTCTCTATCATCAGATTTAGGTAGTGTCTTGATGTTTTTATAGATGCATTGTATCGATTAACAGAAAAAAATATTTTTACCCTGTTGACACATAATTAACAAAAATGGGATAGTTATGTATGTTACTCCTCTTGACTCTGAGTGAGCATTACAGTTTTCCTATTAAGCTCTTTTTGCATTGTAGAGCAAGTTTCAGAATGAACTTTATTTAAAATATCACTTGCAATTTTAACATGAGCACGTGACTTATATAACAAGGCATAGTTCAATTGTTTTGGAAATTTTTACTAAAATATGTTTTATTTAAAAATGCAATTTGTATATTTAATGATTTTTTTTCTTTTGTTTTTACCACATTTTTTTCTATTGTTGACTGCTTAACTTGTGCAATTGATGTTCCAACAAAAATTGAATGGTTTCTTTATTATCAACACCATTTTGTTCTTGATTTTCTAAAGAAACACACTTTGAATCTGGAGTATGAATATTCATAAATAAACTCTTTAGTTTGTTGGAAACTTTATTTTTCTACATAGTTTTTAATCCTCAATACTTTAGCACTTATAAGATGGCCCCATTGTACACATTTCAGACTCGGATTTTTGACGTATTAACAGCAACTTCATAAAACTTTTAGATTCGATATTTATACCTTTCTCTTTTGTTGATATTAATAATTCAAATTAATAATAAAGTTATTAACAAAACACTTGAGAAGAACTATAAAAATCTACTACTTCATTACAAAAAAAAAAAAAAAAAAAAGAAAAGAAAGCAAAACAAAGTTGAAATTGTAGTTGATATTCTAGTTTTGGTTTTACAATTACAGTTATGACAGAATTATTGAACACTGAGTTAAATTTTGACTGGTGAAAATTACAATAAAACTTTTGAGAGGTGTAAAATTACTTCATTACTGAAATTTAAGAACAATTTTTAAGAGAAATAAAAAATGTGAAGTTGAAGTACATATTCTAGTTTTGTTTTTACAATTGCTGTTATAGGTTATGACAAAATATTGTCATACTTTAAATATATCTTCATTTACATATAAACATTATAATTTCATAATTGTGAAAACATACAAGTATTTATTTTTGTTAACATTGCTTTTTAATAAGATAAGGTATGCAAGGAGCAAATTAGTTTTACATTTGTTTTTAAATATAAAAAACAGAATTTAAAAAATGTTTTACTATCCGGCAACCGGATATTAAAATATTCGGCCGGAACGAATATCCGGTTCGAGTGCCGAATAAGCAGTATATCCGGCAGGAGCCGGATATCCGGTGCATCCCTAATAATCAGCTCTGTGAGAGAAGGGGGGGGGGCAGTTGCCCCGTGCACAGAAATTTAGGGGACACTATCCAAATTTATACTACAAACGTTATTTTTTGGCCTGTCACAAGAAAAAGTTGGGTAGAGGGGCACCAAATTCTAACTTTGCCCCTGTCGCAATTTTCTCTTTACATGCTTCTGTATATAATGTGTATAGTACTAAAAAAAAAAAAAAAAAAAAAAAACATGTATCAAGTTTTACACTTTTGAAAGTCCTGCATTTATAACACTTAACTTGTTAGCACTTATAAATACTAACTATGACAAAATGCATACTAAATAACTTTAGATTTTTTAAAATATTAAAATAATAATAAATAAACGAGATATTTAAACAATTTTTGTGCAAATATTTTTACATGTCCATTTCAAGATAAATTTCTGAGATTTGAAATCTATCATTTTTACCTTAATTTTTATTAATTATTAGAAATATTTAAAGATCTGCTAATTACCCACAATATAATTAAATTTCAGCATAATGTATGACAACTGTTGCTAATTTTAAAATTTAATAACAAATTCTAGAGCATCACAGCAGATTGTAACTCTATGGGTTTTCGACAGGTTTTTGACAGTTTAATCCGGTTTAAACCGTCGTCATGTCAAATAACCCTTTTTGACGTTAAAAACCCAACCCTGTCTATTTGTGGAATATGCAAGAATGTATCTCACTGTTTTAATGTATTTATGCAGATTTATTAAAAAGTCTTTATTAAAATCTATCTAACTCTGCTAATAATTTTTTTCATATTATTTTATTAAATATAAGTTTTTGGCACAATGGTTTAAACCATAGTTAAAATCTCCTTAAACCATCACATGTCAAAAACTTCCCAACTCTATAATAAATTACTGTAAAAATCACCTGACAATTTGAGAAAATTCAAATGTGTAAAATAATATGTGAAGACATTTTTAATGAATTTTTATAAAATAGCATATGAACGACATTTTTAAAGGCTATTTATGAAACAGAACATGAACAAAATTTCTAATTAACTTCTCTGAAACAACAAGTGAGGGAGGGACATTTCTAATAAATTTGTAAAAAATGAGCAATCTTTTTTAATGTTACAGTTTAATGTTTACATACTAATATATTTATGAACATTAAAAAAAATAATTACACAATGATATATCAGTTTTTTTTTCTTTTCTTTTTTGAAGGACTAAACATTTTGGCTGCAACAGCATGTAGAACATAGAAAGGCAATATTAGTATCTTTGTTTTCTTTACTTAAAACATCATTGTTAAAAGCAATATTGAAAGAAATACTGAATACTTGGTTAGTCAGTTATTTGGTTAAATCATTAATTCGTTGCATCACTAATTTTTAACAGCTTTTCAATTCTCACATTTGAATAGAAAATACAGGTAAAATTTACTCAAAATTAAGTTATCTTTTACACACAATGAAAATTAAAAATTCTATAATATATATTAATAATGAAATAAACTCATTTTTTAACTGTACTTAAATATGTCCCCTTAACCTTTTCCAGCATGGGCAAATTGTCTTTGTAAAGTGAGAAATTATTGCATAACAACAGAATTTATAAATGCTTTTTTTTAGAAATTAAGAACTCCTTTAATTAAAGCTTTGATTGTAAAAATAAAATTTCATTAGAATATTCTTGGTGATGATTACAAGCTTGGAAGTAAAATTAGGTGTGCCCAGAGTGTGCACTCTGTGCCGGGAAGAGTTAAATATTTATAATTAAAAGCGGTTAGAAAATAGTTTATAACTGAAAGGGGGAATGGAGCTGGGGGAAAAAAATGCAAAAATGTGTAAAGAAAAATATCCTAAGTATAAAAAACATCTTAAATGTGTAAATTTAACACCTAATGTGTAAAACTTGGCAAATATGCATTAAAAGAAAAAATAAAGCAAGAGGTGTTTTAAGCTACAACAACAGCTATTCAGCAGAACCAACACAAATGAAAAAATAAAGCAGGAGGCGTTTTGAGCTACAACAATAAGAGCTATTCTGCAAAACAAACACATACATGTCCATAAAGGGATAGAGTCAGATTCCAATTCATGTTGGGAAACAGAGTCAGTCAGTCACTGACTTTGTCCCCTGATACATGTTGGTCCAGCTCATGACGAGTTGTTATTGTTGTAGCTCAAAACGTGTCCCGCTTTACTTTTTCATTTATTGGTGATTTTTACTAAGTGTATTATTTTAATTATTGCCAATGTTATTGGTGTTTTTTTACAATAAATTACTGGAACTATGCTAAGTAATTATTTTAACGATGATACATTAAATTTAGATTTTTAGCTTTTTTGCATGTAGTTTAAAACATATAAGACTATAACATATAATACATAGTTTACGATATAGTAGTTTTTTAAATTGTGTTATGCAAAAATTTATATCAACTGTTAAAAGATAGCTGCAGATAAATTTTGCTGGAATGAGGCTTGTTGCAGAAAGCTTAAAATAATTCTGCCATAGGGTACATGTACAAGGTACTGCTTCTTTCCAATACACTATGAAACCCTAATACCCTGTTCACACCACAAACATAAGATATCTTAAGATCGCCGTGTTTGAAGTGGATCCTCCCGGAATTGGATGCCTGTTCACATTGAAAAATTTACCTAAGATATCTCAGCGAATGTCACTGTATCTCTGAACTGAACAAAGGTAACGTATGCGCATGCGCTTGAAATAAAGACGGCCACAACAGCCAATCAGTAAAAGCGAAGCTTTATAGCCAATGAGAGCGAGTGGTTGTTCCTGTATCTAGCCCGAGAGAGTTGAAACTCTCTGAGAGAGTTTGTGGAACTCTCTGAGAGAGTTCCAGGCCTGAGATATCTTAACTATCCATAGTGTGAACAGGGTATTATGATGCCCCGTCATTGCTGGAGCACCATCAGTAACTGCTGACAAAGTATTATGAATAGGAATTTCTTTCTCTTGAAGAAACATGTTCATGCTGATATATATCAATTCTCCCTTTCTATCAGTTTTCAAATTTTTAGCAAATAATAACTCTTGACAATTTTTTTTTTTTTTTTTATAAATAGAGCATATGATAAGAGTAGTTCTTCGTTGTTTGATAGTGTTGATTTATCGAATTGAATGAGAAATTTGCAAGTCTTTAAGTAGTATAACGACATTTCAATGTCTTTGGCCATTTCTTCTACCGTAATTTCTGGCCTATAACGCGTAGTTGCAATTTTTAGCCTTTATAAAATAATTTTAGCAGATAATCCACACCGGCCTATTATCCGGGGATTATGCACAGGACTAAACGAAGATTACTCATTGTTTTCAACATTCGAAGATAGTACTAATAAACCACCCTATTTATTTGGTTGCTTCAAATGATAATTGTAATAAAATTAAAAATAATAATTATGAAATAACTGCAATTTAAAAATACAAATATTTTTTCATTGAATCTTATATTTAAAATGTTGAATGTCTTGTGAATACAAATAATTTTATAGCAATTGCTGTTTTTAAATCATTTTCACCATCTTCCTTTTTTTAATAATATTCAATTTAAATTCTGCTGTTTACGTTTCTCTCAAACATTATTATAATTTTGTATCCCTGCAGGCTATGAAACGAATTTGCAATCTACATCAGTTTTACTGATTATGATGATCAATATTTAATCGAATTAATCATTATCGTATCGTTGTTGCAGCGTAAATATAATTTTCAATGGGCGTTTAATTCTGCAATGTTAAATACAGTAGACTCCCTCAAATCTGCACTCTTAAAATCCGCAACTCTCTAAAATCCGCACATATTTTACAGATGTAAACAATGAAGCATTCAGTTCAGATGTAGGTGCAAAATTCGACTTTTTTAGTTTTATATCAATTCCATATATTTTTTAATTTCTAATTTTCGTTAAGGTTATTGAATTCATGTTTTTTCACAAAGAAATAATAATTTATTTCTGAAAAAGTAAAGATATCACTGATATCATTGGTAATCATAATCTTACCAAATATATTTATGTATTAATCAAGCTCTTATACTTATTAAGTCTGGCTAAACCGGAAATAAAGTTTCATTATTTTATGATCTTGATGTGAATTAGTAATGTACCTTTATGAGGCTTCATTGAATAATTTAGGAAAAATACATTTCATCTCTATAATGAATATTTAATTGTATACTATTGATTTATTAATTTAACTTTTGCTTTTAGTATTTTTATCATTTTAAAAACTATCTAATTTTTTATTATTTTAGTTTATTACTTATTTTAATATTTTAGCATATTGTAACCATTCATTAGTCCTTTGATTTCATTATTAATTACATTCAAATTACTTTTAGAAAAATTTAAACAAAGCAATGACCAGAAATCCGCAAAACCTCTGGTTCCAAGCTGTGCGGATTTGAGGGAGTCTACTGTAATACCTTTTCTCTCAGGCATTATTATTATTTCTTCGTATCCCTACCTAATCTAACTTTCAATGGCCATTTGGAAGTATTTGTAATTCAGTTTGCACGATAATTTTTACATAAAATTATTGTTTCATAGTTTGTATAAAATTATTGTTTCAGCTAAATGATTGAAATTGCAATTTTTTAATGAGATGAATTGAGAACATTTGTTGTTCATAAAAGCATGTTGCCAAAAGGCTAAGAAAATGTAACATAAAATTGTAAGCCACTCCTATTAGTACGTATATATGTCATATGTGAACCAATCACAAGCAACTAAATTAATGGTCGATAACAGACAGTTTTGTTGGTTAGCTGTTTACATTTTGATTTTATAACTGCCGGTAAAAAATGGATATCTTTGGTGAAATTTTGCTTAAAAAATTTTAGCAGATACTCCGCACATAAAATTTTTCAGGTTTTTTAACAGATAATCCATGGATTATAGGCTGGAAATTGCAGTATTCTTCTTTTTACCAAATTATTTACCCAGGGCAATTTTTGGTTTAAATGGAAAGTTCACCGTTGCTGAAGATGTGACAGGGGAAAGAAGCAACTCTAGGCACATTTTCATTGATTTAGCTAATTTAAGATTTAGCTATATTTAAGATTTTTACTATGCATCTGGACAAGCCGGTAGTCCCAAATCAACTAGTTTCATTATATTAATTTCTTAATAAGTTAGATACATTACCTTGACTGTTTTAGCATCCCCTATTTCCCTCTCTACCCGTCACCGCCACCTCCCCGGAAGGCTCCAGCGCCCACTGGGGGGGGGGGGGGGGGGGGGGCTTAAATGTTGATTTTTTAATTATTCCTAAGAGTATAATTTCTTATAATAATAATTAGACATACAGATATGATTTGGCATATTTCAACCATTATGTGAGGAAACCCACGGGCTTTACTAGTATATTACACACATACTTTTACTTTTTAAAATCCATTAGATATGAGCTTATATAATCTTCAGATAAAAGTAATTGTTAAAATGTTTTATTTCATATTTTAATTTCCAACTTTTTTTTTCATTTTAATAGCTTAGATTAAATAATGTTACAATTGTGAAAACATCAGAAAATTTGAAAAAAAACCTATAAGTGTTTTTTAATGTTTTCTTTTTCATGTGAGGCCATGTTAAAAAGAAAAAAAAACTGTCCAGGTTTTTTTTGGGTTGTGCCCACTTGGTCAATAACATTTGAAAAAGAACTGGCAACAAGCCTGTTTAAAAATACAGGTTAAAAAGCCATCAGTGTTTCATGCTGAATGTATTTCGGTAACGGTTTTATCGGCAAGAATCTTGACTGCAGTATGATAAAGTTGAGAGCTAAGAAGTAAATTCAGTTTTTGATTTGACACCCAAATATTACATTAAATGCTTCAACAAGATTTAAGAAATTGCCATGGAATATATTTATTACAACTGAGTAATATCTCAGCACCATTCCATTGAGCAGATCAGAAGCAACTGCTGATGCAGTGTCAAATTTTTGTTAAAGCTTATAAAAACAGGGTCAAATTTTTATTTTTAAAAATAATTACCTATTACATGGATATATAAATTATCATTCAACAGAGACAAGCTTAACAAGCAGAATTATATTTATATTTTTGCTTATGTTATTAATACAATTGGAACGCAAACTTCACAATGAATGATAAAAAAACATATAGAAAAATAGAACTTACTTTTAAAGAACTAAAGATCAAATCTCAAGATCTAAATCACAAATAACTTTTATAGAAATAAACATAACATCTAGGGAAATGCCAGACAAATATTTTTAAAGCACATTTTGTTAAATATCAAATTACAAAATCACCGTGTTTTGAACTTCGAGTTCCACTTCCACAATTCAATTTGAATGAATCATATTGATTCATTCAATTTTGAACTTGCTTTTAAATCAAAGCCTTTTAAATGGCTTTTTGTGTTGTTTGCGAGATTTTGCCAAAACAGGAAATTAGCAAATTGATTAGTAGACAAAAGTATTTCTTTGTAAATTCTATGCTTATATGTTTATGTTTGCTCTCCTTTATAACTCCTTCTACGAAATTCAGTATTTTGATGGCTTAGAGGTTGTTTTTCTAGATACAATTATTGCTGAAGAAATCGCCATAATGAAGTAGTTAAGGATCTTTATTTTTCACGGGTCCTAATTGTGTTTTTAGGATTTTAAAATTATAAAGAATAATTTTGCATATTGAAAAACTATATCTTAGTGCATCTTTTAAATTGAATGAATCTTATGCAATAAGAAAAATATTCTATACACGTATATCGGACTTCTATGTTGATGAAATTGATATGTATGGGTTGCGAAATTATTTCTATGTATAGGATCATTCGAGGCGACAGTCATTGTAACTATAGACTCCAAAGCAACCTCTACTTTGGTGCAGGTAAATGCATGCATTAAATAATTTAGATTTATTTTGCATCAGTTGTTCCCAACCTATTTTTGACTGCACCCTTCCTAAGCATGTTTAAATTCGTCACCCCTACCCCATCTCTTTTCCTCTGTAACACAGGGGAGAGTGGTGAGGAATGGGACACTTTTTACAAAAATAAGAAAATTAACTTTGTTTGCCACAAAACAAAAAAATTGGATTTGTAGAATGCAAATAAAAACCTTTCTAATGTCCTTAAACAATGTAGAGACTTAATGGTATAGATGACTATATGTTTGTAAAAATTAATGGAAAAAAAATCTTGCCAACATTTATGATAAACAGGGATGTAGTGGAGGGTATACACCTTATACTTTATGGATTTTTTAAGGAACACCATATACCATCTGTTTCGGTAGAAAGCCATATATATATATATATATCCTAGAGTATACTTTCTGCTTTAAGCATATATCTTTTGGATTTTTTATGACTACACCACTGGTGATAAATCCCTTTTTTTGATAACCCTGCCAAATCATTTTTCTGGAAACTCTAGGAGTAGCTTTCACAGAGACATGGGAGGGAGGATTTCTCTTTTTGCTTATGTGTCATTTGATGATGGATCAATGCTGTTTACATTTTTAAACCTCTGTGCAAATGAACCTGCTGTTTCAAACTTGAAATTTCTAAGAATGCTTTTCTTGGTCTTACCATTTCTATCTCTGTCATTAGCTGCAGCTTGGATTCTCCAAGATATTAACTGGTTTCTTTTCTATAATTTTTCAGTACTTAATTTGTTGATTTTGGTTTGAATATGGCCTCAAACTTTTTATCTACATCTATTCCAAGGAAAGATGAAAATAATTACCAATGAGCTTTGTAAGAACTACTAAAAAGAGATGCAAGAGAGAGCAAAGAAGATTATTCTTTTAAGGAGAAACTCGGGCATTCCCTGTTGTTTAATAAACCCCTTTTTTATTTTTTGTTCAAATGCATGGAGTTTTTGATTTTTTTTTTTTTTAGATTCTTATTTGATTTGTATGAAAATGACTTCTCAAAACATGATCCAATACAAATATGCAATGACTTGTTGACTGCAGCCAATGGTATTGGACAAGGATTGGGGAACTGGGTGCTGCAGTACTGCTAGGTCTATGAGATATAATTCTTTTTTTACTGGCATCAAACTCCCAATACTTATTATAATTCAGATGATCTCTTAATTTTGCTTAGATTCTAGTGTTGAAACCATAAATCAAAATTTCATTGTCGATTGGCGTAGATATTGCAATTTCACTGCCATAATTGTTGAATATATGGTGAGTTACAATGAAAAAGATTGGAGGAGAGGGGGAAAATCATAGAAATAGACGAGTCTAAAATTGGGAAACTGAAATTTAACTGTGGGTATTTGGTTAAGAGTCAATGAGTTTTTGGCAGTGTATAGAGCATGGATCAGGTTGATGTTTCATAGTTATACGAACGACAGAACAGCAGATACTCTTTTAAGTTTGATTAAACAATGGATCAAGCCTGGAAGTCTTGTTATTTCTGATTGCTGGAAGGATCAGGGCCATAGCTAGAAGTGAACAATAGGGAGGCTCATGATTTTTTTTTTCTCTTACTCTCTGACGCAAGACATTAAATTAGTGCATATTCACATGGTAGGTACTGTGTTTATTACATTTTTATAATAACTTCATTTTATACTAAGAAAATCATAGGATGATGAACAATTTGAGTGTATAACTAGTTCAAAATTAAACATCATGTTAGTTTCATATATGCAAATAGGATGAGTGAATATTGAAACACTTATTTTAGATACAATTTAGTAATTTTGAAAAACTGTGAAAGTGTCTCAAAACTAAATTTTTGAACAGAATTTCATTTGAATTTTTTGGAACAGAAATTCAAAGTGACCTTGGAATCTTTTCCAGGAGGGGGCTCAAAATATTTTAGGAAGGCTGAGCCGCCCATAGCACCCCCTTAGCCATGGCCCTGGAAAGAATTATGGCTGGTTGTCTAAAGGTGATTAAGAGCATTTGAGGATAAATCACTCTGTCCACTTTTAGGATCCAAAAACCAGAGTTCATGCCGCTTCAAAATGTATGTATTTTTAAGCATTTAGGAAGGGAGTGCAGTCTCTCTTATCCATTTTGCTACCAGTATACCTCCCTCCATGCATGCAAAAAACAAACTATATCATTAGGAAACTAGCAATAAAAAATTTATTATAACAACTTAGTATTTTAATGTTTTCAAAAGAAATTCTTTATTAACATTTCCTTTGTAACAGGCATGAAAGAGTTCCTCCTCTAAATAATATAAAGGAGGAATTCAACTTTTTTAAAAGCAAATTTGGACATTCTCTGGGTTGATGCAAAAATGCAAAGAAAATTTTGAAAGGATAATGAAGGGGGGGGGGGTAACGAAAAAATTTAGTAATCTGATATTCTGTCAATTCAAACCCTTAGAGTTTATTCTTGAATTGTTGAGCAAAAGAGACTTAAAATGAAAGGTGAGCTTATATCATACAAGCATCTGAAAGTCATGTCAAATGAAGATGTTCAAAATGGCTTTCAAGAATGATTTTTTTTTCTTCCAAAGTGAAAGGAAGTTTCTTTCTGGAACAGAATTTTTTGTACTATTTATACAATACTTTACAGTATTTTCTGTGATATCTTTTTCGAGATAACTTTGTGAAGCCCAAATCAATATAGCAAGGAGATTGTTTTTTGGAAAAAAAAGGGGGGGGGTGGATTTAATAGCTAAACCATTCAGAATATTTGTTTTGGAAGATTAATGACTGTACTTCATACAAGTTGATCAGATATATCTGGATTTACACCTTTAGCATTGTTAATACTTTCTAGTTATTGCAAAAAAAAAAAAAAAGTTGCAGTCATATATGTTCAGTTACATTTAATTTGATTATATAATATATGTAGCTGTTAAAATGACACTTAAATTTTACGAGTTCAGCGCCACTATATAGATGAAGAAATTTTTCCACCTTTTTTCTCATTTTCCACTTTCATGCCTGTTATAATCTCACAAGTTAAAACCATTATTTATAACCAATTTGGGGCATTTTCTTTTAGCCACCTTATATTGTACATAGAGTAAAATTTTGCCAAGAAATTCTCAAGTCAACCAATCTACAATATTTTCTTGTAAATATTTTTTCTTAAAGTTGTGACCATCTTTTTGTGAGGATGTGAATACCGGGTATAAAATTTATGCATACATGATAATTTGATGATGACATATATATGATATTACTTCAGTTTAGGATATGTATAGAGTTTAGTACTAGCCACTTCCTCATTATTTACAAAACAATTTTATAGATAGATGAAGAAACCTTCAGAATGATACTGGCCCCAGGGATAACCTAAGTCTGGCACTCAACA
Organism: Maratus speculifer; assembly: GCA_964019185.1. Taxonomy (NCBI): domain Eukaryota; kingdom Metazoa; phylum Arthropoda; class Arachnida; order Araneae; family Salticidae; genus Maratus; species Maratus speculifer. Next base: position 101,607,807 of record OZ025303.1, read on the forward strand.
GGGTGGCTGTCCAATCCCACACTAGTTAGAGTCTTGTTAAGGGTTTACAGACTCTCTATGCAATTTAAAATAATGGTAGCCAGAATAAAATAATATTGTTGTAAATTTGTACGGCAAAAAATAATTCCAATTAATTTTAATTCTAAAAGCCAAAGTTGACATAAATATTAGGAAATGTATATGTGTGAGGACCTTGAAAGTAACAGTAAATTCGAAAAATAAGTTTTTTTGTAAAAGATTTTTAGAAATTAAAAATAATTATACATATTACATGTGAAATAATTTGCATGTTATTTTTAATATACTTTATACTATACCCCGTGGCAGAATGTGCGCGACACTGCGACGGGCGTCGCAGACTTTTAAGGGAGCCTGCAGACTCAGCGATGCCACAGAAGCGCTATAACGCGTAAATTACACAAAAAATCGGCGATGGGTCACAAAAAATAGCTCTTGCGCGTCCCGTGAGACACGTAATTTCTTCAAAATATCACGGAATAAGCCAGAATATTATCCAAAGATCGCCGGGAGAAATACAAACATCAAAGCATCGCAAAAAACATCAAATTTCTTTTAAAAATCGCAAAAAAGACGAATTTCGTCAAAAAATCTCCAAAAAAGTCAGAATTTCTTCAAAGGATAGCGGGAAGAAAAATAATCTCCTTATAGCATCGCTAAAAACGGAATTTCATTTTAAAAAACCACTTAAAACGACAGATTTCATCAAAAGATTGCGAAAAAACGGCAAATTTCGTCAAAAATATCCCTCAAGAAAAAAAACAGCAGTTTTAGTCAAAAAATTCCAAAAAAACCCGCAAATTTCGTCAAAAAAATCCCGAAAAAACTACAGATTTCGACAAAAGATCGCGAAAAACGGCAAATTTTGCCAAAAGATAACGAAAAAGTACTAAATTTCGTCAAATCGCGAAAAAACGGCAACTTTTGTCAAAAAATTACGAAAAAATCGGTAAATTTTGTCAAAAATCCCGCAAAAAACAGATTTCGTCAAAAAATTGCGAAAAATCGGCAAATTTCGTCAAAAAATCTCGAAAAAAAACGACAGAGTTCGTCAAAAAGTCGCGAAAACACTGTCAATTCCGTCAAAAAATCGCGAAAAAATAGAAAGTTTCGTCAAAAAATCAGGAAAAAAAGGAAATTTCGTCAAAGAAGCACTGAAAAAAAATTAACAAAAATGGATCTTTCTGGGTTTTTTGTAAATGATGGAAATAGTTTACACATACACACATATATTGCCATAATTAATTAGCACTACAATAGCACAAAGAATATATTTATGTAATACGTTGCCTCTTGCAGACTATTTTTGAAAATAATATTAGCGTTGCAGACATTTCAAGATAGTTCTGCCACTGGGATACTATATACAGTATACTCCCTCAAATCCGCACAGCTTGGGACCAGAGGTTGTGTGGATTTTAGAATTTTGCGAATTTTTGGTCATTGCTTTGTTTACATTTTTTAAAGAGTAATTTGAGTGCAACTGTAACTATAATGAATGCTTATAATATAATAAAATATTAAAATAAATAATAAACTAAAATAATAAAAATTTAGACAATTTTTAAAATGATTAAAGTACTAATAGCAAAGGTCAAGTTAATAGCCAGTAGTATATGATTAAATATTCATTATAAAGATAAAATGTATTTTTCCAAAATTATTCAACAAAACTTGTCTCATAAAAGTGCATTACTAATTCTCATCAAAATCATAAAATAAAGATTTTTTTTTTTTTAAAGTTAGCCCGCCTTAATAACCAAAAAATCTTGATTAATGCATAAATATATTTGGTAAGAAGATTCTGATTATCAGTAATATTAGCAATATCTTGAATTTTTTCCAAAAAAAAATATTCTCCTTCATGAAAAAAACATGAATAGAGTATTATTAAGAAAATTACAAATTAAAAAACATATAGAATTGATACAAAACTAAAAAAATCAAATTTTGCCCCAATATCTGAACTGAAAGTTTCATTGTTTACATCCATAAAATATGTGCGAATTTTAACGAGTTGCAGATTTCTGGTTTGCAAATTTGAGGGAGTCTACTGTATTATAAATTAATCTGATATATACATTTAAAAATATATCAATATAAAACGAATATTGCAGTTAGAGAAGTTGGGCCCTGCTGAGTGATTTGCCAGTACCCCAGGCAACATTACAGCTGCTCTGTATACAGGGTGGATTCAGAACTATCTGTTAAAATGTAAAAGGCAGGTAGAGAGGATTTAAATAAGCTGATTTTGTATGGAAATGTGGATACAGACGTGTTGAGGCAGTAAAGTGTACTATTGAATGCGGTTAATGATTGCTTTTCATTGTCTTAAGGGAGACCCGTAAGAAAAAAACCCAAATTTTTATTATTGATTTTAAAGTAATGAATTTTGGTGTACTACTTAAGAATCTTTTTGTAAGTAATAATTAGCAAAAAAATTCACTTTTTATTAAAAAGTATATTTTTTATGGGAATTTTTATGATTTTTTTTTTTTTTTTTTTGTTGAAAATTACACTTTTTAAAATTACTACTCCTCATTCAATTTTCAATATTTTGGTATTACTAAAATTTCTTAAATAGTCTTATAGTATATAGAAAAGAACTAAGGAGAGATATTTTTAATTTTCTATTTTAATCAGCTAAAAAATAATACAAATACGCATGGTAAATTTCCTTAAATTTGTTATAATTTTCATGTTTACCAATTTATGTAAAATTTTCAGAAATAGTTAAAAAATATATCTCTCCTTACTTTTGTTGCAAACATTTTTAAGATTCTAAAAACATAAACACTTTGTTTCTAAATCATTTTACCACTGAGCCTTAGTACTTTGAACTTAGGCAAAATAGGAAAAAAGTCATTTTCAGGAAAACATGTTTTAAATGGCCGCTAGTCCTTTAAACTCAATAGTGAGTACAATTAAAAAAGCTCATTTTCTACCTGTTCCAAGTGTCCCCGGGTTCTGAAATTTTGCATGGATATTCGCAAATATGTATTTTATTGTTTTCTGAGAGAAAAAAATTTTTGAACTTTTGATGATTTTTGGCCGAAAATGGGGTTTGGGTCTCCCTTAAGACTAGAGATGTAAAATTCAGGAAAAATATAAGTGGTGGAAAAAAACTGGTTTTTTACATTTTTTTTTTTTTTTTTCAGAAAAAAACCCCTAGAAAAGTTGGAGAAATTGATTTTCATGATTGTTTCTCCAAAATAAATTATATTTTCTTAGAAAATATTAAATAATAAACATTTTTTTTCATTTATTTGTACTAAAAGAAATTTTTTTCACTTTATACTACAAAATAAAAAGAAAGAAGCAAAAAGAAAGGTAAAGTTATTCCCTAAACTTTTAAAAGTTTAGTTTTTTTTCCACAGCCTTAGAATTTTTATTAAACGCTATTGTTTGTTACATTATATCTCTGTTGAAATGATTTTTCTGTTACATGTTTAACTACTAATTGACCTAATGTAAAAACCTGGGCCAATATGTCTGCAGTTTGGAATGAAATAAATTATGCATCCCATTTACATAAGTATAGTTTTTAAGTAAATTATATTAGTTTAAAGAAATAAATTATTGCAGTTTTGTCATTATTATGAATGTCAATATTCAAAAATTCCATTGTTTGTTTAAAAATGGATATTTTTACAATATTACATTTTTTTCATACAATTATAATTTTATTTCCTTTAAAAAATATGTTTAGTTTTGGTATAGCTTGCCAATCTCAACTCAAAAAAGTTTTATAATCTAAATTCAAACAAAACTAAGTTTTAGTTTAGCTTACTCAGGTCTGCAACCAAAAAACAGTATAGGATTTATTGACTGTTAGATTTTTACTCCCTGAAACCAGGAAAATATATAATTTTTTTTTTTTAAGTTTAATTAAATGTAATTTTTTTCTTTTTATCTTGAAATCTGGTATTCCATTCTTGAGTAAGAAACCATATTTAATAATGTTTCCATATGGTAATTTCATATTTCTAAGAGTGGAACTCAAAAGTTATGAAAACAGAACACTACAAATAGAAAATGCTCGCTATTTGAGGAATTAACAAAAGCAGTTACACACAGATTTAAACTTCTACTCTATTTTAGAAAACTACTAAAATTCAAAGTTTAATCAAGAGGGAAAATGTAATTTGGAACATAGTTACTTGTAATAAAATATGGATTTTTTTTTTTTTTTTCATCACAGTTGTACTTTTCTAATGCAAACTGCCCATGTTTTGCAACATTACTGTATATTATGGAGGTAAAATGGAGGTCAATTTTAGATTCAACATCTTGAAAAAACATTCAATTAATCAGCTATAATGAAATCTTGAAAAATGCAGCATAGCAGTGCCACTTATAGTGCAACTTATACTAAAAACTGAACTAAACAACATTAATATATATCAGGAATTGGCTGAATCTGTATTTTGATGAAAAATCGCCCTTTAGTTCTTGAGATAGAGCTATTGCGATAATCATGAATAATACAGCATAGCAGCGTCATCTGTTGAGCGATTTACACCAAAAAGTAATGAACATGAAATTATATCAAGGATTAACTTAATCTGAAGTTTTATGAAAACCCATACATTAGTTCTTGAGATAGAACTATTGTGGAAATCATAAATAATGCAGCATAGCAGCGCCATCAGTTGGGCGACATACACTAATAACTAAACATCTCGAGTTTATATCAAGGTGTAACTGAATCTAAAGTTTTGTGAAATTATGTGCATCAGTTCTTGAGATAGAGTGCCCATAAAATTTTTGTCCTATACAGATTCACAAAGTGACAGATATTTTCCAAAAACCGCCAAATCATATTCAGGACCTTCTAAAACATTTAAACACACCAAAAACTGGAAGTCAAATTTTTCAAGAATTCAATACTTACTTCTTGTAAAGATAGATGAAAGCAATAAATGCATACTTCAAATTTTATGTTAAATTTTTTATTTTATCATTTTAATTAATCGGCATATTATTGAAATAATTTTGCACATGAATTAATTTTTAAAAAGAGAAGTTGCATTTAATTATATATCTAGATTTTTTCCAGGTAATCCTGTTTTTGTGAAATTGTGAACTTTTTGTTATACTTGTATAAAATATGATCAGAATTTGTGAATTAGAAATTATTACTGTATTTAGGTTCCTATTTAGGCATTTTTTAAAAGGTTATTCATACATATATACAACTTGATAAGATTCAGCTGCTATATGGCATGAGATTTTTGTTCTTCAATCACTGCATTTGTGAAAGATCCAATTTGAAGTTAAAACTTTTTTCTGAAATGTCTATTTTCAAGAGGAATTTTGCGAAGGGTCTTGTATTTCAAAGTAGAAAAAAATGTGAAGGATCCTTTTAAGTCTTCTCAAATAGATTTCTGTTCAGAGCTCAGATTACTCACATTAAAGTTTTCATATGGGACACTCAACATAAAAATAAATAAAATAAAAAGTATGAGAATATAGTTATTACAAAATTTTCAATACATTGTTTTACAAATGAAATTTCAATTTTTCCAGTTTGGAAAAATTGAAAAATAAGCCTTCGGGAAAAAAACTGAAAGAAAACTTTTTTTTCCAACTTTTCCGGGTTTTTTTTCCGAGTATTCCCATCTCTACTTAAGATATTATATTATTGACTGAAAAAGACCCGAATAATAGTGTAAAGTCTATGGGGGCATTTTTTTCAAATAGCTTGCTCAAATTTTAATATTTTGATGTGATTTTTTTGCATAGGGTAGCTGAGGATAATCCACAACTGGCCTAGTTTTTACTTTTTCAATTTTGGTGTCAGATTAAAAAAAAAAAAATACTTTAACTTTCAGAACCGTTTTGAACCAGTTATAAAACTGAAACTATCCCAATGTAAAAAGAATATAACCAAAATCAAAAAAGTAAAAACTAGGCCGATTGTAGATCGTCCTCAGCTACCCTATGAAAAAAAAAAAAAATCATGTCAAAATATTAAAATTTGAGCAAGATATTTGAAAAGAAAGCCCCCATAGACTTTACATTATCATCCGGGTCTTTTTCAATCAGTACTGTGGGCTCTTAAGTCCTTGTTTCCCGCATGAATTTCATGCACGGGCAACTTGATTTATTACACTAAGGAGGAGCTTACCAACATGCATTTCATATATGGGATTGCACATGGCAATCCATTAGTTATTCAAAGAAATCAGATTGAACAATTCACGAATAGGATTCTACGAAGTCTGAATCATTTCCTTACTTAGCCCCATACATGAAATGCTTTCTGACAAGCTCTGCATTGGTGTAACAATGCATGTTGCTCGAAATCCATGATGGAATGATAATTCAAGCCAGTTAAATGCTTTCATTCACCGAACATAACAATACCTTCTATTGCCTTAACGTTGTATTTCTATACTCACATTTCCTGCATGAAATCTATTTATTTATGCCCCCACCCCTACCCTCCTTTATATTTTTGACATATAACTCTGAACAACCCTGTATATATATATATATATATATATATATATATATATATATATACACATTTAAGGATCAATTATCCACGCACCCATAATCCACAATTTTCTATAATTCGCATTACTTTACGAATGTAAACAATGAAATATGCAGTTAAGAAAATTCACAAGTTTGTGCTCCAAAAATGATTTTTTAAAACAAATAATAAAAAAATTGAAAAAAAATCATAATAAAACATCTATTTTTTTTAGTATAACTCTTTTATTTTATTCACAGTAAAAACCAAACTGTATTACAAAACATATGTAATTAATTTTATTTAAATGCAATTACATATAATTTTTTCAATAAAATAACTTTAAAAAGACATTTTTCGAGATAACATATTAGGGTCATTCCATTTTAAATCAACAAATTTTCAAAAAAGTTGTTGCATCACCATTTTTAATTTTGATAAAAATTTGCATGTCCATTCCCCATGTTTCCTAGACCTACAAAAAAATATTTTTTTTGTTTTAAAAAAATTATTTTTGATGTATAGGCCAACTTTGTCGTTTGGCAACAGTAAAAATTTGGTATTTTAAGGCTTTGTCTAATGAACTGCAACTTTTTTTCTAATAAAGTTTTAGAACACAGCCATATCTCATTGCAAAGCTAAGAGAATGGTCTTTTTTCATATGGTATCAAGAAATTTGAGATTTAAAAACAAAGCGTATCTTTTCAAGGTCAAAGTTAATGATACAAAATTGATTTTTTACCATTTTTGAAAATTAAAAAAGTCATGAAGGGCTTGGAATAACAAGCCCTCTTTTTTTTCTTACATTCATATGGATGGATACTTATTGTATTAAAAAAATTATCTTGTTACTCTGCCCCCTTCACAAGATATGGCCTTCCGAAGTTGCACATTTTCTTAAAAATCCAGTTTTCAATGATAAAAAAATTAATGTGGGGGGCAAGGTAAAATTTTTTGTACTTGCCTGATCTTAAGTACTTCATACTAACTTTCAAACAAAAAAAAGATTGCTTTGTTATTCAAAGGTATTTGGGAGCTTTAGGGGGTCTGAATTTTCAAATAATCGCTCTGAAACAATTTTTTTCATACTTTCTGATATTAGTTTTTTGTGAAAAATTGCTAATTTTATATGTTGAAAACAGTTAGAAAAGGCAAAGAAGAATTATCAAAGAATTTATTTAAACTTTAATAAGCTAATTTAAGAAATTTAACACCTGAAGACATAGAATAAAACTGAACTCTCAAAGCATGCAAAAGTATATTGTTCAGTGTTTTGCTCTCCCGGAGAAGAGTTGATAAATGTTCACTCATCTCAGGTGTGATATTATGGCATCTTTCCTGTGCAGACCATAATTCTGCTGGAGTTAGAATTTTTAAGATGTCTTGAAATCGAACCCAAGTTTGGTTATCTTGATGTAATATTTTAAATGGTGTTCCAGGTCCTGGTGGAATATTTGTCTAGAAATTTTTTTTCATGGTATGTACAAACAGTTTCAATGCTTTTACATGCAGTTCTTAAATGTAATAAAGTTTTATCCTCATCACTATATTTTGAAATACTGTTTATAGTTGACTGTCTACTATAACTTAAAATGTTACAATCATCTTTCTTAAAAATTCCTACAGAACATTTAGGGTTATCCACAATTTACTCTTTATATGTAGAAAGACCCATTCAACCCTTTCCGGCACACTGTGCCTGGTCTGGGATACCTAATTTTAATTCCAAACTTGCAAACGGCACCAGTAACGTTTTAGTAAAATTTTGCTTTTACAATAAAAGCTTAAATTAAGGAATTTAAAATATTTAAAAAATTCGTTTGTGAATTCTGGTGTCAGTCGATAATTTCTCATTTTAGTACAGATTTTGACCGTGCCGGAAAGGGTTGAGAATCCATTTTTTATTTATATGTAGAAAAACAAATTTAAAAAAAAAACTTATGTTAATGAAGAAAAGTGCTTCACCAAAATATTCTATAAATATGTATTGGATCTTGAAATGAAAAAAAAAAAAAAATACATTAAACACTGAAATATCAAGAATACAACTGGAACACTTGCTTAGCAACTTTCCAGAGTTAAAGAATCAACTGAGCAGTTGCAGTGACTTCATTATGCAACTCTCTTATTCTGATGTTATTGGATAGTTGTATCCAATAATATGTGAACAGCTCTGTTTTTGGCACAGTGCCAACCACTAATAGGAAAGATACAAAGAACTGTTCATGTTTGTTAACAAATGGGAAGCAAACTGGGCAAGTTGAGACCTGGCTATTCCTGTCATAGTTAGCAAATGGATGCTTACGAATGATGAGAGTTAGGAATATGTTAAAATACTATTTATGAGGTTAATCTAAAACCTTTAAATAAGATAAGTTCATAATATATGCAAAAAAATGCATATTTACAAAAAAAAGCACATGAAAAAACTGTCGTTTCAGAGCGATTATTTGAAAATTCAGGCCCCCCTAAAGCTCCCAAATGCCTTTGAATAACAAAGCAATCTTTTTTTTGTTTGAAAGCTGGTATGAAGTACTTAAGATCAGGCAAGTATAAAAAATTTTACCTTGCCCCCTACATTAATTTTTTTAGCATTGAAAACTGGATTTTTTAGAAAATGTGCAACTTCGGAGGGCCATATCTTGTGAAGGGGCCAGAGTAACAAGACAATTTTTTTAATACAATAAGTATCCATCCATATGAATGTAAGAAAAAAAAGAGGGCTTGTTATTCCAAGCCCTTCATGACTTTTTAAATTTCAAAAATGGTAAAAAATCAATTTTGTATCACTAACTTTGACCTTGAAAAGATATGCCTTGTTTTTAAATCTCAAATTTATTGATACCATATGAAAAAAGACCATTCTCTTAGCTTTGCAATGAGATATGGCTGTGCTCTAAAACTTTATTAGAAAAAAAGTTGCAGTTCATTAGACAAAGCCTTAAAATACCAAATTTTTACTGTTGCCAAACGACAAAGTTGGCCTATACATCAAAAATATTTTTTTTAAAACAAAAAAAATATTTTTTTGTAGGTCTAGGAAACATGGGGAATGGACATGCAAATTTTTATCAAAATTAAAAATGGTGATGCACACCCCATTTGTTGATTTAAAATGGAATGACCCATTAAATTAATTTTTAGATTTCATATTTATCTTTTTATATTCATTATAAAATTAAAATGCTGTCTAAAAATAATAAAAGGACATATGAATCATTTATACTCTATAATCTACAATATTCCATAATCAGCACAACCTTTGACCCCTACTTGTGTGAATTATAGAACTTTGACTGTATAATGCATTACATCTTCACTCAGAATTGATTGCTATCTGATAACAGTTTCTGAGCTGATGCATGTTGAAAATTGCTTTAAATGCTTTGGCAGCATTTTCTGTAAGATCGTTTAACCAAAAAAAATGGAGAGTGATCAATAACTGCAAACTTAATGCATCTATGAAGAAAAATTAATTCACTCCAGTATGCAGGAAGTTTATTTTCTGACTGAAAACTGATTATACAGTGGACTCTCTCTATTCTGAACACTCTGAAAAAACACAATTTTAACAGTGCCGAATTTTAGTGTTTTGGATGAAAAGTTACATTGTCCAAAAGCAAGTTATTATTATATTTTATTATCAAAGGAAATTAACTATTCAATCTTTAAAGGAGTTATCATGCACGCTTTCTGTTTCGACCTCTACACAATATGAAATTTATTAAATTGAATGGAGTGCCCCCTCCCTCTCCCCTGAACCCAACACTGGACGTAAGAGGGGGATCTTCCCCAGCCCAACCCCTACATTTATCTGTAATCACAAAATTTGTGACACATTGCTCTGATAAATTTAGAGAATTTTAACTTTTTTCCATTTTTTTCTCGTTAAAAAATAATTTTTCATCCTTTATTCCTAAAATTACTGTTCGCTATTTGGAATATCCATTATTTGGAGGTTAAATATACAAAAATTTAGATTTTGGGAGTGGGGATTGGAAAACTGTCAATTAAATAGAGGTGTCCGTTATGGAGGTTTTACTGTATTAGGTTTGCAGCTTTCTGAAGCACAAAAATAATAGGATAAAATTTAGATGAGTTCAAAGTATTAGAATATTTTATTTTACGCAACAATATTACCTTATGAATATAAAGTAAATGGTAGTTTACATTTTGTAGCACCCTTTTTAGCTTTCATAATAGCATATAATTGATCTTGCACACTACACATACCTGCTATTAAGAAAATCGACGAAAAAACTGAATACGGAAAAAAATTCATTTTCTACCATCTGTTCTATCTCATAAGTTTCTCTGTCCTATCAGCAATGTTCTCGCTGACATTTGAAAAACGTTAGTAATTTGGCTAATTAAAAATGAAAAACATTCGCCAAATAAAAAAAGTATTAGCAAAATAAATTCGCCGTGTAGCACAAAAAAAAAAAAAAAAAAAAAAAAAAAAAAAAAAAATATTTTTTAATGTACCCCCCTTTTTTTCAATATATTCTAAAATAAACTAAGTTTTTGTAACTGTGATAGTGATTGTTATTAATCTAATTTTAACTACCCGCTACAAATAAAAAAAATATGTACATATTAAATATATATATATATATATATATATACATATGTATGAAAAACGAAAATGAAAAGAAAGAAAAAGCAAAAAAAGAGCACTAGCAATTTGGCGAATCTAATAGCTTGTTTACTCGCCAAATGAAGAATTTAGTCGCAATTTGGCACATTGGCGAGCGACAGCGAGAACAGTGTCTATCAGTCAATATTTGTTTTATGTTTTGCAGCTGCTCTGGTAGTAGCAGCACGCTGTAAAAATTTCAGTATGCATTTCATTTCAGATTTTAAAACATCAACAGCGCTGATTGAGAAAACACGGATATGGAGGATGGATTTTTGAAAAATTCGTTTTCCTTTGTATGTTAAAGAATGTTTTCTTGAATTTTCTAATTTTCCTGTTTTTTGTATTTCCTATAGGATACATTATTTTATATTCAAAAATATATGCGCCTATATATCTTTTGTTGCCCCATCGAAACTGGTAGATGGCAGGTTCTGAGTTAAAACCCAATGGCAGCCGTCAGCCTAATCATTTGGAATTTTCTGTGGTTTTCTTTGAACCTTGGATTTCCCTACGTAAATACGGGTTGGGTTCCCTTAGAAAGACACCCCCCTTAGAACCCATATCCCATGTGTTAATAATTGGCCATCATAAACATAACTAACCAAACAAACTTAAATGTTGTTTATTAGTAACTTTTAGTTTTCTTGGTAAACAGTCAAATAATATTTGAAAGCTATTCATTTATCCTAATAAAATTGCTCAGTCATTTTGCTGATTGTAATTTCATATGACGGATCATTGGTCATTACATAATTCTTGTTCAAATATCTTTTAACTACGTTATGTAAGTAAATTTAAATTAGAAGGCATTTTTTAAAATGTAAATCTAAGTTGAAATTATTTCAAAGTTTTATTTTTGGACATTATATAAAAACGTAGTTTGGGAGCATATTTAGCAATTGTTTATAATTTTTTATTATTTTTTATTATATCCTGTTACAAAAATAACAGGATGTTGGAACCTGTTACCAGTGCTGCTGTGGAATGGTGTAACCTGTTAACCAAAAATAACCATATTTCCCATCTCTATTTTCTTGTATGTTGAAAAAAAAATCAGTTTGTATATCTTTATTAATCAATATACAGTAGACTCCCTCAAATCCGCACAGCTTGGGACCAGAGGTTGTGCAGATTTTAGAATTTTGCAGATTTCTGGTCATTGCTTTGTTTATATTTTTTAAAAGGTAATTTGAATGTAATTAATAATGAAATCAAAAGTATAATGAATGCTTACAATATACTAAACTATTAAAATAAGTAATAAACTAAAATAATAAAAATTTAGATAATTTTTAAAATGATTAAAATACTAAAAGCAAAGATCAAGTTAATAATCAATAATGTACAATTAAATATTCATTATAAAGATGAAATGGGTTTTTCCTGAATTATTCAATGAAACTCAGTGGCGCAGCCAAGGGGGTGGTTTTAGGGTTAAAACCCCTCCCAGAGCTGAGAAAGATCGCTATAATTGCTGCTTATATGAATGAAATACAAACTTAATATTTAAATGTTTTGGCGCATTTCGGAATCCGCCACTTTATTGAATCAGATTTCATTTAATAAAGTGATTCAATTAAATGGCGAAAATTCTACTTATAATTGTGAAAGTGCATATTACATGAATCAGTTAAGTAAAAATTGGTTATTTGAACTAAATTACTTCTCTTAGATGCTTCATGCTAAAAAAATGATTTCCGGCCACACAGATGTTCTTTGAGTTTAAGTATTATACAGTAAATATTCTAATCAGTACTGATTCTATTAACCGGCGATTCAAATAACCTTTATCAGAAACTCAAAACCCCCCTTAGAACCGAATTCTGGCTGCGCCACTGTGAAACTTGCCTCATAAAGGTTCATTACTAGGATTAGTAGGTAGGATCATAAAATAACGAAGCTTTATTTCAGGTTTTAGCCAGACTTAATTACTAAAAAAGCTTGATTAATACATAAGTATATTTGATAAGATTGTGATTACCAATAATATCAGCAATATCTTAATTTTTTCAGAAATAAATTATTCTTTCTTCATGAAAAAACATGAATTCAATAAGCTTAACAAAAATTACAAACTAAAAAATGTAATTATACAGTAAATTAAGTATTCTATTAACCGGCGATTCAAATAACCTTTATCAGAAACTCAAAACCCCCCTTAGAACCGAATTCTGGCTGCGCCACTGTGAAACTTGCCTCATAAAGGTTCATTACTAGGATTAGTAGGTAGGATCATAAAATAACGAAGCTTTATTTCAGGTTTTAGCCAGACTTAATTACTAAAAAAGCTTGATTAATACATAAGTATATTTGATAAGATTGTGATTACCAATAATATCAGCAATATCTTAATTTTTTCAGAAATAAATTATTCTTTCTTCATGAAAAAACATGAATTCAATAAGCTTAACAAAAATTACAAACTAAAAAATGTTTCGAATTGATATAAAACTAAAAAACAGTCAATTTTTGCTCCTACATCTGAATCTAATGTTTTATTGTTTACATGTGTAAATTATGTGTGGATTTTAGAGAGTTGCAGATTTTAGGAGTGCGGATTTGAGGGAGTCTACTGTAATTCAGTTAAAAATAAGTGTGTTAAATAGGCTATATAGACTGTGTTTATGTGCATTAAATTTTACATTTTCGAATTAAAGCATAACAAGCCTTAGAAGGTCATAACATTTTCATTAATGAGGTACTGTCTTGCATTAACAATAATTGTTCCTGCGCTATTTGTATACAATGATATTAGGTGAAATGGGGAATATGTCAAATAATTGCAGGAATGAATTTCCTATTTAAATGTGCAATACTTCTCAGGTACAATTTACAGTGTTTTTATAACCTACACTTAATTTTTTTTTTTCATTATGCTGAAAGATTTAATATTATGGTGGCTGGTCAGTCAGTGGCTAAATTCTCCTCGGTCTCGCTAATGTTAAGTCTGTGGGCTTTTGATGCATTCTTATATTCAAAATATCTCCTTAGGAAAACGATATTTTTAACTTCTTTTTTCAATGTTCTCTGCTTAACAGATGCCACTTTTTTTTCTTAATTGTCAAAATATTTCTAAAATTTATGCTCAATTTAATATTTTATGCTTTAAAAATTGACCAGCTGGGAGTAAACTTTTAACACCTCATGTACAATTATGCATAAATTTTAGAAATATTTTGAAAATTAAGAAAAAAAAATGCATCTTTTAAGAAAAGAACACTGAAAACAAAAGTTAAAAATATTAATTTCCCGAGAATGTATTTTGAATATAAAAATGCAGCAAATATCTATAGCTTTACGAAGGTGAACTCGACCGCTGAGTGATCATCTGCCTTTAATATTTATGCTGTCAAAAAAATTTGTGTCATTATTCATTTAAATTGTCAGTAATGTGTCAATTAATCAAGTGATATTTTGAATTACACACTTAATTTCATGTGAAATCTGTTAAATGATATTAAATGTGGTAATTGTGAAGCAATTCAATTATTATGTTTCTTTTTTATTAGATAAATGTAATTAAATATTAATAAAATAAAATTTACTCATAATTTTAATTATTTCAGGTATAAATAAATGTTCTTTGAGTTTGAAGAAATGTTTTGGATTTTCCTCATATACAATAATCTATGAACGCCTGTAAATTTTTTGTTTTCCAATAAAATTGTAGAAAATGTGTGGCCAGCATTTGTGGCTTACAGGTGAATATTATTTAATTTTGAATTATTCAAAAATACAGTGATTTTAATTTATTATTATTCAAAAATTTTTGAAAAAGCATACAATTGATATTTTCTAAAAGCTGTTAAGTCTCGTAAGCGAAAACATATAAAAACTAAGAGTGTATATATTCCATATTTACAATTTAAACTGTAAGAAGACTAATTTATGAGATCTTGCAGGAAAAAAAGATAGATGAATTCTGCATAGACATAGCATTTTAAAATATCGTATGCATCTTTTTATTGATCTATATATTTATATAAAACTGAAAGAATGCAAGTTTCCTTTTAATAGGTTCTAGTTTGTGTTCTACAGTATATGTCATGCTTCTATAATCTGCATGTTTGTCAAATGTCTGATTTTTTTTCAGTTTAAATTAAAATTTATTTAAGATCAGAAATTCCAATATTCATATTCTTGTTTAATAAAGGCTTTCTATTTTTGTGATGTGCAATAAAAGACAGTATATTAATATAATTTAAGAAAAACTAATATTGATTGTTTTAAAAAAAGATTTTATTAATGACATATATTACTTTGTTAGAATTTTCTAAGTAAGCATTGTTATTCTAATATCACTGAGAAAAAGAATTATTTATCAAAAAGGAAATCAAAGATTGTGACAATAATAATAACAAAAAATAAACAAATAAAAGAAAGCTTTGTTTTGAAAAAATGCTTGTTTCTAAAATATTATATCAAAGCTATCTAAATGATGAGCTTTTTAAAGTATGATATTCTTAACGAAAGGTCACTTTTTATTGGAGAGGTTTGCAATAAGTTTTATTGAGTAAAGATTCATTAATTATCATTAATCACATTCACACTTATCACCTCATATAGACAAAGAAATATGACACTTGTTTACTATGCAGATGAACCTTTCCCGTGTTTTTCTGAAATATCAAAGATTATCTTTATATAAATGAAACTTAAGCATAACAAAGTTGCAGTCAACTAATAAATGGTTGTATATTAATTTTCATAGTTCTATCAGCTGATTTCATGTAACCAAAAATAGCATATTGACTATTTATGACCTCCACAACTTACTAGATGACATCATTAGAAACTACTCTATTTATTTATTGATATGATGAATCCTTTTGTGTTTCGTTAACAAAAGATTTTCTTTTAAATCTGGTTAATAAAAGATTTTCATCATATGTGAATCCTTTTATTGAATATGCAATAAAATATTTCTGATGTTATTTAAAACTGATGCATCTTAACTCATGACAGAATTTGTAAACACCCTTTACGCAAAAAGAAATGATTTAAATAAACTTACCATTATTAAAAGAAAAAAAAATCTTTTTTTTTTTTTGGAAAAGGTGCGACGAAACATTTTTTACAGAAAATGTCTTTAGTTTGTGAATTATGCAATAAGGAGTTTTCTTTAAAAAGGTGTTTAAAACAACACTATAAAATTCATTCCAATGTAAAGCCTTTTGTTTGTGAAATATGCCATAAAAGATTTATTCTGAAGTCATATTTAAATTCACACATGATTACTCATTCCAAAATTAAGCCTTTCATTTGTAGTTTATGCAATAGAGGTTTTCGTGAAAAACACAAATTAAAAATACATGTGCAACATTTTCATGACAAAGTGGTCAAACTTTTTATTTGTGAGATATGTAATAAAAAATTTTCTGTGAAATATTGTTTAAATAAACATGTGCGTAATGTTCATTCTGGTGTAAAGCCTTTTATTTGTAAGATATGCGATAAAAGCTTTTCTATGAAATCCTATTTAAAAACACACATGATTTGTATTCATACAAAAGAAAAGGCTTTCGTTTGCGAGATCTGCAATAAAGGATTTTGTTTAAAAGGCAACCTAAAGCAACATCTTCGTACCCATACTAAAGAAAAACCTTTTATGTGCGAAAAATGCAACAAAGGATTTCCAGCAGCATCTCAATTAAGAAAGCATTACGTTATTCATACTGGAAAAAAGACTTTTATTTGTGATGTGTGCAAAAAAGCATTTACTACTAAAAGTAATTTAAATACCCATTTACTTTATCATACGGGTGAAAAACCTTTTATTTGTAAAGTGTGCAATAAAGGATATGTGCGAAAATCTGAATTAAATGAGCACTTGCGAACTCATTCAGAAGAAGAACCAAGATTTCCGTGTGAAATATGTGATAAGAGATTTACCTCAAAATCTGGCTTAGTATCACATCGCCGTACACATACAAAAGAGAAACCTTTTGCTTGTGAGTTCTGCAATAAAGCTTTTTCTCTGAAACATTATCTAAATGTACACCGTAATACTCATACAAAGCTATATTCTATGTCTTGCAGAGTATGTAGAAAAGGATTTACTCGCAAATGTGATTTGAATCGGCACTTTCTTAGTACCCATACCAAAGAAAGACCTTTTGTTTGTAAAATATGCAGTGCGACATTTAATGCAAGAGCTTCTTTAAAATTCCATCTTCAAATTCATTCAACTGTAAAACCTTTTATTTGTGAAATGTACGACCAAGGATTCCGCCATAAATCTAGTTTAGAAAGACATCGTCGTGTCCATACTGGGGAAAAACCTTTCATATGTGAAATATGCAATAGAGGATTTTCCCTTAAGCATTCTCTAAATGGTCACTTGAAGACACATGCTAAGAAATAATTTTTTTTTTTAGGCATTTTATGAATAAACAACTTTTTGAACATATATATTAAGTCATTTATCAGAAAGTCCGTTTATTCGTGAAATGCATAATCAAGGATTTCACCAAAAATTCAGTTTAAACAGGCACCATCTTCTTCATACTGGGATGAAGCCTTTCCCAAGCGAAATATGCCATGAAGGATTTATTTATTATCTAAATAAGCATTTGAAGACATATGCTGAGAAGTAGTCTTTTATTTATAAAAAAGACTTTTATTTTAAACATTATTTGAACAATCTTTTTTTTAATTATTAATGTACTTTGTTTCCATAAGGTTTTTGACAGAATAAAGAAAACAGGAGATTGAACTATGCCAGAAAAGAGCAGTTTTCAAAAGGCTGATCATTTTTATTTGCTTCTTAAAACTTTATTGTACTGTAATACATTTTGAAATAACTATTAATGTATCAAGTACACAGGCAGTTTGGTCAATATAAGCACCAGGAATGTAGTGGAGGATATATGGGATATACGTCGTATACCTTCTGGATTTTTTTAAAGAACACTGTATACCCTCTGTTTCTCAATAAAGCTATAGTGTATGCACTCTAAAGGCCTATCCTTTGCCTTGAGCGTATACCATCTGTTATTTTTACGACTCAGAAATGATTAATACCATTTAATATGTATACATTTCAGAAAGGTAGCAATAAATATGTATATCCACATAGTAATGTTACAAAATACATAACATCTCTTTCATAAAAGGTCGAATTAAGTATGCAATAAAATATGTAGTGATATTGGCTGACTATCAAATATACAAAGAGTATATTTAAAAGAGTACCCGTCGGTTTTTTTTAGTATTCTTAAATCTGATGGTTATAGCCACAATTCTAAAACTGAAGTACAATGTTTGGCACTTGTTTAAATTAGAGACACAATTTTCAACACTGTTGGACTGTTGCAACTTTATTTGTGATGTAAAACAAAAATGGAGATGCCCAAAGTTGCTTAGTCCTGTGATTATTTTATTTTTGAAAAACATAATTTAATTCAATTTTTTTGCATTATCGTTCCTTACAGCAAAGTTATTCAACGTTATTTTGAGTGCAAACATGAACATCTTGAACCAAATTTTTTGACACACTTTTGTTGGCGTTGTTGTCGAGATTTTCATTTATTATTTGTTTTAATTTGTTGATGTTTGCAGCACTTCTCTTGAAAGCCATATCTTTCAGATAATTCCGCATAAAAAATAACTGTGTGATATCTGGTGACCAGAGGCCTATTGAAATTAAATGGTCATTAAAAAATTCCTTAAGCTGCCCCATTGTTAGGTGTGACATTGCAACTTATTAATAACCTATACGACGTTGCTATTCATAATCTTACAAAATGAGTGTTAATTTTTTTTCAAAGTTCAAAGAAGCAGGTAATTCACTCGAAACATTTGTGCAGATTTGGAATAAAATTTTCTAATGATGTTCATGGGAATTTGTTTAATTTTCTAAATGCCAAGTTTTCACATTTAGAAAGTGAAAAAAAAGATACCACACTTTAAATATAGGCATATTACATAAGTAATGATGTCGAAAATCTTGTTACATATATTATAGATGTGGATAATACAAAAAATTAGTACATTTTTAAATTGATAGCCCTGCATATATATTTGACACATCTCAAACTAACAGCCGTAAAAAATAAAAAATAAGAATTTTTAAAAACATTACTACATATTCTCATATACATACTACACATACACATATATAATTCACTGTTATTTAAAGATGGTAGGAACAGTAATTTGGCCGAATACTTTTTTTTTTTTTTTTTCAAAAAGAAAATAACTTTTGATTAAATATGTACATAGAATTGAAAATTTCAAGGGGAAAAAAATTTAAAGCACATTTATATTCTATTATTAATTTGTTTACATTTTATAATAACTAGTACATGTTCTCTTGTTCTTGTAATATTTTAAACACTTTAATACTGCTAATACATGTACATATATATACACATATATAATTCACTGTTATTTAAGGATGGGATGAACAATGATTTGGCCGAATACTAATTTCTTTTTTTTTCAAACAGAAAATAAATTTTGATTAAATATGCACATAGAATTTAAAATTTCAAAGTGAAAAAGAATTTAAAGTACACTTATGTTTTATTATTAATTTGTTTACATTTTATAATAACTAGTACATGTTCTCTTTTTCTTGTAATATTTTAAACACTTTGATACTGCTAGTACATGTACATATACATACAGGTATATAATTCACTGCTATTTAAGGATGGGATGAATAGTGATTTGGCCGAATACTAATTTCTTTTTTTCAAACAGAAAATAAATTATGATTAAATATGTACATAGAATTTAAAATTTGAAAATAAAAAAGAATTTAAAGCAAAATTATGTTCTATTATTAATTTGTTTACATTTTTAATAATTTGATTTCTCTTATTCTTGTAATATTTCAAGCGCTTTGATACTGCAAATAAAACAACTTTTATGACATCTAAATTGTAATAGTATTATCTTTATCTACAGGAAAATAACTCGTAAACATTTTACCCAAAAAGAAACTCATTAATCATCACAATTCTTAATGTAAATTTAAAAGTTATTTTTAAATTTGAAAAACTTGTTTTAGCAGAAAAAATTACAAAATTGCATTTTATCCTCTTATTCCAAGATATATCTAATTGATTTTCAGTAAGCCAGGATGGTAAGTTATTTCCTTTAAAATATAAAGAATTTACTTCACTTCTACTTTTAAATGAATCTTTTAATTCTTTCTTGCATTCAAAATCAATACCATTCTTAGTTTCTTTGATTTATAATTCATGAGGAGATGTTTCTGAAATAACCTTTAATCGAATATGTGGACAGTTTGTGTTTTTAATGATAAACAAATTTGTAAGAATGGATCTGTTCTGAAATCAGTTTTGAAACTTTAAATTACAAATTCCATTAAAGCAAAGTATATGGTTTAAGATGAACACATATACACCTGGAAGCAGCAGCACAGACAATCACACGTATGAAAGCTTTATTTTAGAATTAGTCACTACTTGATTTCCATATTAAAATGCAACTGGTCTGTCAAGTCGTATTTTGATAGAAAACACCTGCAACTATTTTAATAGTTGACTTGTAGTTTTATCATTATTTTCCTCCCCCTAGTCATCTGTGTGTGTTTTTTTATTATTTTTTTTTTTCTTAGGGTGTAGGAAAACACAAGGATAAACCAACTGGTCAATCACTAAAATCAGGTCCACTGATGCTTTCCACTAAAAATATGACTTGGCAGACCAGTTGCATTTTAATATGATAATCGAGTTCTGTATAATAATAGGATTTCAGCTTCCAACTCGATGAGGGATTGTCTATGCAGCCGCATGTTAATAAAATCTTTGACATTAGAAAAGCATGAAAAGCCGGCCTCAATAAAAAAAAAAAAAATTCACGAACCAGAATGCTACTTCAAAATTATTGTTCACTAAAAATGTATTGACAAATAGATAAACTATATAGAAGTATATTTCCAACCATGCAAAATCAGTTTTAAAAATACATTGAAGAGCTTAACTTATAATTTCAAATTGTTAGAGAGCACAATATGCTATATTCAGTGTTCTCGCTGACTTTTGACCAACATTAGCAATTTGACAAATAAGAAATAAAACTAGTCGTTGGGGCCACCGTAATACTTACCCATCATGGATATGTATATGAAAATAAAACATGTGAAAACTATTTATACAATGCATTGCAATTCATAAACAAAATTTAAATATTGTTAATATACATAGTAGCGCTATATTAAAGAACTGCTGATGTACAAATTTCGACAAATTATATAAAACGTCAAACTACTCAAGTAGTACTAAACTGCTTAAAAGAAACATCCTTATAACTCCAAAAATAATAATTATATTAACTAACAATTAACTGCGTCGGATTAAGCGTCTCATTTCCAATTAAAATATACCACTGAATAGAAATTTTAATGAAATACAGGGTCATGAAAAATCGAAGAATGTGAAAAACAGGATTACAAATATCTCGGCAACTAATAATCCGATCGATTTCGTTTTTAATGCAAAATGTGTGTTATTTTATTGCATTTTACGTCCATTCCCTAGAACAAAAAAATTCGAAAATTTTTATATACCTTTCATCAGAACGAATTTTTCGAGAGTCCGAAAAAAATAGTTCCGGATAATCGAGGTTGTTGATATTAAATAGGGTTCTTTCCATTCTTACATACTAACTACATACAAATTTTCAAGTCTCTATCTCAATTTGTTCGGGAGATAGAGCGTTTACAGACAGACAGACAGACAGACAGACGGACGGCAAAAATTTTTTTCTAAAAATATGTTTTTCGGAATCTCCACTATCTAAAACGTGTAAATCCGTCAAAAAAATTTTTTCGATTTTCAAAACGATTGCAAGACTTACCCTATACTACGTATGATGGGTAAGTAAAACAGTCGCCAAATGAAAAGGAATGTTAACAAAATAGATTCTTCTGGAAACACTGAAAAATATATCTTTAATGTTCCCCTTTTTTTTCAAATGTTCTATTTTTTTCCCAATAGAAAAAAAACAATTCGACTAAATACATTCTAACTGTCTCATCAATGTTTAAAAGTTTCAGGATTTTTTTTTAGCCGTCTAAATAAAAATTAAAAATAGCTATCATTGATTTATCATTGTGAAAATATACACTAAACATTTCTAAGAGATTTTGACTGTTCAATTTACAAAATTTGAAAAAATTAACAGAACAATGACTACATTGCATTCAACTAATAAATAGTACATAGATATAGTGATTAATTGACAATAGATAAACATGTATCGCATATTCATCGCATATCAATGGCCTTTGGCCATTTCTAAGCTGAATTCATGTAAAGTCAGTAACTCTATAAATAGAGCTATGTAAAGGACATGGTATGATTGAACGTGTAAAGTAACATTCAATCGTTGAGCAACTCGAATAAAAAACTTCACTGTATTGGCACACACTTACACACATAATAAAGAACAGAAATTCAGCAGTCGCAATTTGGCGAGTCTCATTGTTATTTTACTCGCCAAATGGAGCTTTTAGTCGCAATTTGGCGCAAAGGCGAGTGGCAGCGAAAACCCTGGCTATGTTATACACTGGTGTCCAAAAGTTAAGCATAATTGGTAATTAAGTAATTATTTTTAAGTAATGAAAGAAATATGAATCGGAATGTGCTGAAACTCCAGGTGTGTAAACAAAATAGTACGCGTCACATATTTTCGCAAAGAGTTTTCCCCGAAATCGAACAGGGGACCGTCAACAAATTGAAAAAGAACGAAGATCTTTTGGATAACCCTGTCAAAACTAATGTAGCAAAAGCGTTCAAACTGCACATTATGATTAATTGGCTTATTGTAATGTACTGTGTTAATTTTTACAAGGATAGCATGTATACTCGTAGAGAAATTAAGGTTTTTATAAAAACAGTCCTAAGTTTTTTGCTTATAATTTGCAGAGTTCTTATTATAAAATAATGTTCTTTTCTGAAAATATGGCAAACATCATTGTACACAATACCTTGTCATCAGAATTTAAAAATAATAAAAATTGTATGAAAAATGAGTATGTTTAGTAAATAATTTTTCTTTGCGCGTGCGTCAACGATATCAAAATGTCATTTGCATATTGTGTTAGCTAAATGTATAGAGCAACTTCTGTAAAAGTTTCAAAAACACAGCTTGAAAATTCTGAAAATGGGAGCCTATAGAATCAACTCAAAATCCGTTATTCCTAAAGGAAGCAAAAAAATCAGGGGTTTTACCTAAATATAGTTGTACGTGCAATATTGTATAGGCACTAAACAATGGAATATGGATACAGCCCCTCATCTTTTTGCTTCATTTAGGGAATAAAGGATTTTGAGTTGATTCTGTAGGCTCCCATTTTCAGAATTTTCAAGCTATGTTTTTGAAACTTTTACAGAAGTTGCTCTATACATTTAGCTAACACAATATGCAAATGACATTTTGATATCGTTGACGCATGCGCAATGAAAAATTATTTACTAAACATACTCATTTTTCATACAATTTTTATTATTTTTAAATTCTGATGACAGGGTATTGTGTACAATGATGTTTGTCAGATTTTCAGAAAAGAACATTATTTTATAATAAGAACTCTGCAAATTATAAGCAAAAAACTTGGAAAAATTTAGGACTGTTTTTATAAAAACCTTAATTTCTCTACGAGTGTACATGCTATCCTTATAAAAATAAACACAGTACATTACAATAAGCCAATTAATCATAATGTGCAGTTTGAACACTTTTGCTATATTAGTTTTGACAGGGTTATCCAAAAGATCTTCGTTCTTTTTCAATTTGTTGACGGTCCCCTATGGTGGCGATGTTTGAAAAATAGGGCACATTTTATGTGCTAGGCCGAGATCGCAGTACTCTGTTGTGATGAACACCAGGTCCAGATTTACATTTGTTTCTGAAGTCAAAAAATGAAGACATTTTCATCAAGGAAAATCAGTTCTCAGAGATCATCTTGACTATTTCTTTATTTTTCAAAGCACAAGAAATTGAATACCTATAAACGTTGAGTATGCAGCACGGTAATATAAAATGCCTTCGAACATTATATAGAAAACATTAGTCATCGCTGACAACAGAGAGCGAGCATCTTTACTTAGCCGTGACAAAACGTAAAACTGACAAAAATTTCACACTTCACAAACGCCAAAAAAATTCTTTTGGCATAGAATAGATTCCCAATCCGAGCAAAACAATGTACAGGTAAAAAGGGCCGTTACATGATAAGCAAAGGGGAAATTTTAAAAATGAGTGTTGTCAAGAATATAGCATTTATCGCGTGTGGCGAGAACGTACAACACCCGGCAACCCTAAACGATATTACACAACCGGTAACAAATTAAGTTCTTTATACAAGACAAAACGAAATGATTGGGAAATAAAAATAGCAGTTATTTAAAACAGTCGTTTGATATTTAATCAACTGAAGAACAAGAAAGAAAAATCTAGAAGTGGAATGATATTTTTAAACTAATTTATTATTTGTTCTTTTTATTTATTATTATTATTTTATATGCACTTGGAGACGAACACACAATAAAAATACGTATTAAAAATGCTTTTCTTTTAAAATTAAATTTTAAAAGAGGAGGGGGGGGGGGACTAACATTTGAAAAATTAATACAAAATATATATAATAGAATATGTGTTACATCACATATTATCACTCGAAGGACCACCAAAAAAATATTTTTTTGCCGAAGGAAAAAAAATATTTTTTCTTATAAAAAAGGTAAAGTGTTAGGAATCTATGTACAAAGCATTAGCAAAATATACACTTATAAAATAAAAATAACTATATGTTTATAAAAATTACAAGTTATATGTATAATATATATAAAACACAATACAATATACAAAATGTTACCAAAAAAAAAAAAAATAAATAAACTTCAACTTATGCCTAGGTCTTTATATACATGCATATATGCTAGTCATTGCTTTTAATATCCAGCAATTTGATGTGTATACACAACCTATTTTTTATATTCTTCATCATCATTCAAGTGTAAGCGCTTACAAAAAACAGTTCTGCTGTAAAAGCAAGTCTTTAGATGACAAATTTTTTATTTATAGAAATTGTCTTTTATGTTGCTGTTGCTTGAAAATACTTGCAACTTGTTAAATCAATTATCATAACAGTTTACATACACTGTTTAAACACACATTTAAATAAATGCTGAAAAAAAGATTTTTTTTATATAAAAAAATTCTAAATACTGACTTGATACAATGTTTATAGTTGAATGAAATTTACAAAAACATAATACCTTTATTAAAATGTAAGAATCAAAATATGCACAATATGTAAATTTAAAAAAATCAACACTGATCAGTATAAAAAAATTTAGAAATGTAAAATGCCATTCCAATAGAGTGTAGAGCAGACTTATTTCAGCACATTATGAAATAAAATTGTCAAAATATTGAATTACACAAATATCAAAATAGTAGTATGAAAACAAAATATAAAACCAAATTGTACACTGCATAGAGAATCTAATACACAATGAACTGAACCAGCAGTAGACCAGTAAAAGATTCAGTACATAGTACACAACTAAACATAATTCTGTGTTCTGGCCAGTTAACACAAAACATGTGGCATTACATTTATTTTCTTGGTCTAAGATTATATCTTGAAATAATGTTTTGAGGCGAGCTATTGCTATTGTACTGCTGATAATAATTATTGTTGTTATTAATATTAGAGCTTGTATTTTTATTAAAGTTAGAATTAAGGTATGCATTTCTAGGTGGAGCAAGTAAAAGTCTATCTATATGCACTCTAAAAGAAGCAGCATGTGAACACTGATATTTCCTTATAGTGAATAAGACAGGTGAATGTTTCATAATAATTTCATAAGGTCCAGTATATTTTGGTTTATATTTATCTCGAGATTTTAGATAAACAATATCATGAACAGTTAATGGACGTAGTTTTGCATATTGTGAAAACTTTAAGTTTCTTTGACGTTGAGCAGACACGTTTTCATAAGCTTTTTGGTACATTGCATCCAGTTCTTTTAATAATTTATAAGTGTCAACATTATCAAGAAATGGTTGATTTGCATGAGTATCATATGTATCAAATATTAATGATAACTCATGCCCAAAATGTAAAAGATTTGGTGAGAATTTTGTAGATGAGTGTGTAGAGCCATTGTATAAGCATTTGTGAATCAACTATGCATGTTCAAAAGAGTGTCCTTCAAGTAATAAAGTATTAACTGAAGTTTTAATTGGAGAATTGATTCTTTCAGCAATCGAATTCGATTGGGGGTGCGAGTCTGATGAATTAGATATTTTTATACATAATGTTTCATTAAAAATGTTGTAAACACTGGAAATAAATTGGGAACCTAGACAAAATAACGCAAGGTCTCCCAAAACAGGTGAAATATTTAAATAGTGATTCAACAACATTATTAGCAGAAGTCTCCTTTAAAGGAAACAATTCCATATGTCTAGAAAAGTGATCTGTTACTGTTAATACTGAATAACCATTTTTAAAAGGACCTACAATGTCAATTGCTACAGTATGACCAGCTTGTTTTGGAGTGTACGTTGCTTGCAAAGGTGCAGGCTGTGTTTTGTGATGTTTATGTTGCAAACATTTAATACATGACGCAACATAATTTAATGTGTCTGTGTAAATACCCTTCCAAAAATATCTTTTACTTACAAATTCATAGGTTTTCTTTAGACCGAAATGTGAAAGATGTGAAATTGCTAAAACCTTAGCTTTTAATGAGTGTGGTACCACAATATGATAAGAAAATGTTGAGTCATGTGGAATGTTTTTTTAAAACATCAAAACCTTAGTATCAGGATGAATAAAATACATGTCATATTTACTTGAACTACCATTGTTTAATATTTCATTATATATATAACAGAAAATTCTGTATCTTTTAACTGTTCATTAACAAATGTTTGGTTTGATATTTTAAGCAAAGGATCTTTATGATTTTCGGAATTACCAACAGTCAAATAATTAATTGAATGTGACTCAGAGATAGTATTTTCATGCTCATCATTCTCAATGATAGTGAGAATATGGGGAGTATCATATATTAATTTAGGATTTGTATTTAGTGTTTGTTGATTATTTTTGAAATTATTTCTAGAAAGATAGTCAGCAAGTACATTTGAAGAACCTGGAATGTGTTGAAAATTGAATGAATATTCGGATAACTCGGTGAGCCATCTAGTTATAATATCCGCAGGATTACTAACCTTCTTATAGTGTTTTAATGGAGCACTGTCCGACAAAATAGTAAAATTTCTGTTGTAAAGGTAATACTTAAAAGCAACAACTGCTTTGTAAATAGCCATTAATTCTAGCTTAATAGCAGGGTATTTTTTTTCAGAAGGGGACAATGCTTTAGAAAAATATGCAACTGGTAGTAAGTTATTATCCAATTCTTGAAGTAAGACAGCTGAAATAGCAATTTTTGACGCATCTGTATTTAAGAAAAATGGTTTGTCCCAATCTGGTAAATGAACAATTGGTTCAGAAAAAAACATTTTTTGAATATTATTAAAAATTTTGTCGCGTTCAGAAGTCCAGCGAAATTTTTCTTTAGGCCTGGTAAGCTGAATTAATGGATGTATAATCATACATCCATACATCCATTCAGAAAATTTGGGTATTAAACTTCTATAAAAGGTCGCTAAACCAATAAAACCTTTTAGTTGGCGTTTAGTTGTTGGTACAGGAAAATATGTTATTCGCAAAATATTACTTTGAATGGGACTTATTGCATGATTTTCAATGTGAAAACCTAGATAGTTTGTGGAAGTCTGATGAAAAGTACATTTGTTGGGGGCAAGAGTCAAATTATACTTTGATAAAACCTGTAAAATTTTCTCAAGTTTTTGTAATGTTCTTGAAATGTGTTTGAACCAAATATAAAATCATCTTGATATGTAAATATACCTTCCAAATTTATTTCATCTAAAATCATGTCCATTAGTGCTTGAAACACTGAGGCAGAATTTTTTAAGCCAAAAACTAAACGTTTATACTTATAAGAGCCATACTCAGATGTAAATGTCAATTTATCTTCCAATTCTTGTGGCAAGTCAATTTGATGGTAAGCTTGTTTTAAATCTAAGCTAGTGAAATATTTATAAGAGGATAAATTAGCAATAATATTTTGAATTTTGGGAAGAGGATAAGAAGATCCCTGAATAACTGAATTAAGCATTCTCAAATCTAACGCTAAACGATATTTCTGTTTACCTGAACCGTCAGACTTTTTCTCAGGGGTGATTCTCGTCCGAAAATTCCGAAATTTCCGAAAATTTAAGGCATCCTCTTCCGAAAATTTGAAATTGGGTTATCAGTTCCGCATAGTTGCCAACTTGTACCGTTTTGCGCGCGGAAAAAACAATTACGTAGAAATGCAAATTTCGTGAAAGGATCGCCGAAATAGCATACATTTCGTCAATATTTCGTGGAAAAACGACGATTTCGTGAATGTTTATGTAAACGAACTTTGTCAAAAGATCGATAAAAAACGCGAATTTCCTGTGCGGATCGCGGAAAAAACGGCAATTTCAGCAAATATCGCAGATAAAACGTTGATTTCGTCTGAAGACCGCGGGAAAACGCCGATTTCATTAATAGATTGCGGGAAAAAACGCAGTTTTCGATTAAAAATCGCTTAAAAATATTTTGTCAAAAGAATATTTGAAAAATACGCAGATTTCATCAAAAGATCACGGAAAAAAAGCAGATTTCGTCAAAAGATTGTGGGAATAAAACGCCGTTTTCGAGAAAAAATAGCGTAAAAATGTAACTTTTGTCTAAAGATCGTCGAAGAAACGATTTCACTTAAAAAAAACATGGAAAAACGCCGAATTCGTCAAAAGATCGCGGAAAAACCGCCGATTTCGGCAAAAGATCGCAATAAATCGCCGATTTTGCTAAAATATTGCTGATTTCGTCTGAAGATAGCGGGAAAACGCCGATTTTGTCCGAAAATCGCTGGAGGGGGGGACTCACGACCCCCCCCCCCCCGCCGATTTCCGAAAATGCGATGCGAAATTCCGAAAAAAAATTTTCATCCAGAATCACCCCTGCTTTTTCTTTACAATTAAGATAGGGCAAGACCATTCCGAGCAATGCCTTTCTATTATTCCTGCTTCAACAAGATTATCTATTTGCTCTTTAGCATCTGCCTGAAGTGCTTGGGGAATGCTAAATGGTAAAGTTTTTATTGGGAAGTCATTAATAAATTTGATATTATGTACAATGCGATCAGTATGACCAAGTGTCTTAAGAGATTTTGAAAAAGCAGAATAATATTTTAAGAGAAGATCAGAGATTTCCTTCTTTTCATTTGCTTCTAAATGATCCAATTTAAAATCATTTATAGAAAGATCTTTTTTTCTTTGAGCAAGTACCTGATCAGATGCAGTAATAAAATTACAATAATTTTCATTTATTGAAGGATTTAAATTACTTTCCAGTTCATTTTGATCAACAATTTCATCTGGTATACACAGATAACCTATTTCCATATTTTTATTCAAATGAACAACATGATCAGATAAGTTTTTAATGTAAACATGCATGATTTTGGGATATGAGATATTTTGAACTTTAGAATCTAATTTTATAAGTGCATCATGACATAACACATTATTAGAGGAAATATTACTACAAAATAACATCTGATCTTGATTTGGCGAGATGTCAGTTTTAATTTTTACAAATTTGTGTTCATATGGATTTAAGTTGACTTTGTGTGCAAGATATGCACAGATCTGATCATGCGATTCATTACTGTTAACATTATGCACAACATCACTTGAACTACTGTCATTATTATCTACCTCATTTTTAGAACTTTTATCAACACATATTGCATTTATTTGACTTTTTCTACATTTATTTTTTAATGGTACTTCAACACCATTTATTGAGGCAGTGTTATCACTGGGATTAATAACAATATTATTTTTCACCCTAAAATCATAACCTAAAATTCCAACAAATTCTGAAGAATTTGCAATTTCAACAATATAAAAGGTATGCCGAAAGAACATTTTACCAATTTTGATAGACACAGAAATGCAAGAAGAGAATTTAACTGCAGAATTAACAGTTGAAATAGTTACTGAAGAAACTAAATGTTTGTAAGAAATATCTTTTTTTATTTCATTAAAGAAATTAATTGATAAAATTGAAATTGAACTTCCTGTGTCCAGTAATAAAAATGCCTCAAATTTGCCAAACTTACTGGAAATAATAGGTAAAAACGAACACTTATCATATACATTATAAATGACTATCTTTTCATCAGTCTGTGTTGACTGATTGTTGCAAATTTGAATTTCCTTAGAAGTCTGTGAATAAGTGGATTTAACTTGTCTTTCATCTGACAGTTTAAATTTATTTGCTGATGACCCAAGACAGTTTTGAGACAACAGCTCATCAGCTGTACTGCGTCTCATTGGTCGTTTAAAGGCTGAAATTGGTTATAACCAGAATTATCAAAATTAGTATTTCTGTATTGTCTATAATAATTCTGATCATAAGATTTCTTTCTCTTACACAAATTCTTGTATTTAAAACACTGGAGGGCCAAATGACCTCGCTTAGAACAAATTTGACAAATATTTACCTTTCTGTTATTTTTATTTTGAAACTTAAAACCAAAATTTCTAGAGTTTTTTTATTTGTACAACTCACGAGTGTCTTCTTAAAACTAGGACGTGTTTGGGTTTGTTTAGTGTCATCTTTCTGTGTATTGTTTACAAATGACAAAGCATTTATTTTCTCTGATAATTCATATATCTGTTTAGAAAAATCAGTATGATTAGAATATTCATTATGAATATTAATTAATTTTTCATTTGACAAAATACTTTGCAAAAACTCTGCTCTTTCTACTGCTTTGACATAGTCATCAATTTTTTTCTCCTTAATTTTGATTCGAATATCAGTTGATAAACACTGCAAAAGTTTCTTATATTTTATTTCGTTAAGAAATTCAGGATCTTTCGTTTTAAAAGCCTTACTGGCCAAAGTGTTCAATCTATGGGAAAAATTACTTATACTTTCATTAGGTAAGAGTTTTATGTTATCAAATTCGATATCTATAACTGTTTGAGATTCTTTAGAGAAAAATCGTGAAAGTTCCTGTTTAATTAGTTTCACACTATTTGAATTTCTAATTTTGTCGTTTTCAAGAAAAAAATTTAGGGCAGGCCCTGCTAATTTTGTTTTGAGAAACAAGACCTCCTGATCATCTGTCCATTTTTGTATTTTTGCATAATTACTAACTACATCAAAGAAAAAATCCAAAGTGGTTGGATCACCTTCATAGCAAGGTACAGAAATGTTAAAATTATTTTTTGATGATGTCATATTCAAAAATATATATACTTATAAATAATTAAGCTTGTTCAAACATATCATAATCAATTACAAATAATAATAACATAAAAGCAAATATATAATATGAAACACAAAAAGAAAATAAAGAAAAAGAATCTGTACATTACCTTTCTTCTAAGCTGAAAACAACGTTATAAGAAAAAATAAATACATTTCCTTTTTTTTATGGAAAAAAATAACGAGAAACAAAAAAAAGATGTTTCTTTCTGAGACTATTATTTAAATCATAAGTTGTTGCAGTTACGTTGCATTTTTGTTCAGCGTTCCTAACATTCTTTGTTCCGGGGAGGGGAAGTCACAATTAAGCGTAATCAAATTAGATGTTCCCCCACACACAAAAACCACGACACATCTTTGTAGAAAAACTCTGTAGAATAGAAATTCCATTGAAACATACCAAGATTGTATGTCTTATTTTCATTAACGTTGAACTAGTTCTCCGCCTCTTTCACATCTCTTACATAGGGCGATATTACGGTGCCTCACTTAAGATCGACGTAGAGACTTACGATGTAAACAAAGCGCAAACGGTATTACGGTAGCGGCGTAACTTAAGGCAGCTCGAAAGCTGTCGTAAGTTTGAGCACAAATGGATGCGAGCGCAACCACAACAAAAGTGACTACGGCCCCTGATTGGTTGAGAGCAAGAGGACTTACGTTGAGGCACCGTAATACGAAGTTACGATCGATCGCAGGAACACCTATTCTACGACCGAGCGTAAGATAAGACAGAGCGAGGCACCGTAATCCCAGCCATAAACTAGCACAAGTAGGCACTGTAAGGCTGGAATTACGGTGCCTCGCTCTGTCTTATCTTACGCTCGATCGTAGGATGGGCGTTCCTGCGATCGATCGTAACTTCGTATTACGGTGCCTCACGTAAGTCCTCGCGCTTAAGCGTAAGTCCTCTCGCTCTCAGCCAATCAGAGGCCGTAGTCACTTTTGTTGTGGTTGCGCGCGCATCCATTTGTGTTGAAACTTACGACAGCTTTCGAGCTGCCTTAAGTTTACGCCGCTACCGTAATACCGTTTGCGCTTTGTTTACATCGTAAGTCTCTACGTCGATCTTAAGTGAGGCACCCTAATATCGTCCTAACTGTCGAAATGAACATAAACCGAAAAACATTTCTTTACTGCACCATTTGGAGTTCGCCACAAAATGCGCTGCATAGAAGTCCCATACTCTTCGTCACAACATTTCGCAGACTCATGCACTGGTTACCAGAAAAAAAAATTCCTCTTTCACGGTACCATAGTTCTGTGATGGGAAAGTGTGAGAATAAAACCGCCCTTTTGAGATTGGCCGGATCGTATTGCAATATCGTAGAGAGACCCAGGTTCATGTTTTACTTTTTTTTCTGGAACGAAGTGACTTTTTTAAGGCATTATTTTGATGAAGAAAACTCAGTTCACAAACATCTGGACTAAATTGTCTTTATTTTGCTGAAGACTTGAAATATGAGTATATTCAAACATCCGGAATAAAGCATATTTATTCAAATGTGTACTCGAACTCGAAAGAAAGTCTAGAGTTCTCAACGACCACAATTTGTACATGATGAATTGTCAGCGACAAACACACAAATCTAAATACATGTTCACATAAGCAAGTAGCACGCTAACATAACTGTACTCGAAAGTAATTAAGAATTATTAGTCATCTTTGACCACAACGAGCGCACGTGTTTATTTCACCATGGCAAAACATAAAACTGACAAAAATTTCACACTTCACAAACGCCAAAAAAATTCTTTTGGCATAGAATAGATTCCCAATCCGAGCAAAACAATGTACAGTTAAAACGGGCCATTACATGATAAGCAAAGGGGAAATTTTAAAAATGAGTGTTGTCAAGAATATAGTATTTATCGCGCGTGGCGAGAACGTACAACACCCGGCAACCCTAAACGAAATTACACAACCAGTAACAAATTAAGTTCTTTATACAAGACAAAACGAAATGATTGGGAAATAAAAATAGCAGTTATTTAAAAGAGTCGTTTGATATTTAATCAACTGAAGAACAAGAAAGAAAAATCTAGAAGTGGAATAATATTTTTAAACTAATTTATTATTTGTTCTTTTTATTTATTATTATTATTTTATATGCACTTGGAGACGAACACACAATAAAAATACGTATTAAAAATGCTTTTCTTTTAAAATTAAATTTTAAAAGAGGGGGGGGGAAACTAACATTTGAAAAATTAATAGAAATATTTATAATAGAATATGTGTTACATCACAGTCCCCTGTTTGATTTCGGGGAAAACTCTTCTTGAAAATATATGACGCGTACTATTTTGTTTACACACCTGGAGTTTCACCACATTTCGATTTATATTTCTTTCATTACTTAAAAATAATTACTTAATTACCAATTATGCTTAACTTTTGGACACCAGTGTATATAAGGCACTACATTTAGCTATAGTAGCTGATGACACTGATATTTTAATACTACTAGTATATAATTCTTCGAAGAACATTTACATGCAGTATGCGATGTAATCTGATAATGTTCGTGACATTCAAGCCATGCAAAGATTCATTGGAAAGGAGACTTGCAAAACTTTATAGACCTTGAGGTGGCAGCACAGACAATAACCTCACCGAGTTCACGAATGAAGCGAATGAAAGTCTAGGATTAGTTAAAAATCGATTTGTGTATTTAAGCACAATCGATCAGCCAAGTCATATCTTGGTGGAACACACTCAAAACTCATTCAAAACTCATACTTTAGCAGTTGGCTTAGGTTTACCATTGCGCTTTCCTGCACCCAAAAATATGAAAACATGGAAAAGTAGGAGCAAGCAAACATAATGTTAAATCTATCCAGGAAGGTCTCCATACGGGCATACTCAGAAAATTCTGAAAAAATTACAGAATTTTCTTCTCATGTGGATATATTTATGTTTATAAAAAAAATTTCGGCGGAACCCCGACAGAATGTTTGTAAAAAAAATAATGAACATTTTGTTTTATTTGGCAATTTATCACCGGTTGGCGACGAAATAAAATTTCAAAAAATACTTTTTAAGGTAAAAATGTTTCATGTTGGACTTTCTTTAAAAATATTTATTTAAATAACCTTAGTTTTGTCGGTTTTAGTTTGTTATAACTTTTGTTTTCTCATACATACATTTATAATGGAAATTAACAATGAAATTTTATGGTTTAAGGGTGTATTCGAAAAAATGCTTTTCCACCTTCAACAGCTCAAGATTTTCCGATACAATTTCAGACACATTTTTAAAAGTAGAAACATGAAACTTGCTGAGGAGATTCTTGAAGGGACGTATGAGGGGCCATGTGATGTCTTTTTACGCTCAATTCATTAGAATTTTAGTTATAAACAATTATCTTATCAGTATGACCCTTTTTTTGTTCCCAGATCTCCGGCTTGGGAAAAATCTGTTCGAAATGCCGTTTTTGATTGCTTTTTTTGCAATATTTTCTTCATTTATAGAAGAATCGGCAATCACGGCACCTTGTGTACTTTCCAAATAAGAGATTTTGAAAGTTTGGTGTATTTGAGAACAAAAATGAATTAAAAAATAAATCGGAAAATAAGCAGTTTGAATCGAAATACACCCTTAAAACGAAAATCAAGTTTTCAATCTCAAAATGATGTCCAAATGAGCTCTGTCGATTCGATTTTGTTGCTATGGAAACGGAAAATTCTCCAATATTGAAATGTATTACTGCAGCATTCTTCATCTAGCTTTTATTTTGGAATACGCTGAAATACATTAACATAGTTTTTTCAATATGAAAATATTTTTTATGTATAGTGCTAAAATTAAATAACTGCTGCAACAAGCAATATATATATATATATTTGCACACTGGTGTGCAAAACTTAAGGACGAGTCCCAAAATGCCAATTTTCAAGGGATTTTCAAGCGATAATTTTCACGTGAATATTCAAAAGGAAGTAATATAATTCGAATAACTACTATCTCTGCATAACAGCTAATCCATATAACGTCTCATTTAAGTCACACATGGTCACAAGAGTCACAGTCACTACAGCAAAACAAAAAATAGGAAGTTCCACGCGTCTCTTTTATGAGTCTCAAATGACTATTATGTGTGACTTTATTTACAGGCCATTGTGACTGCTGTTTTGTGGTGAGTCACCAGGTGACTGTACAATATCGTTTCATTATGACTCTCGTGTGACCTCTCATCTGGCGATTCAATTCCAAAGTCATTGTGAACGTTGCATTATGATAAATTACCAAATGTCCCATTAAAGTCACATGGTGATTTTTCACTACATTTCGCAGTGGTCACTTCACAATAGGGTCTCTGTCACCATTTGACAAAGTATTGTGACAAAAAGTCACAATACTGTGACTTTATTGTGTGTGTATATTATGTATTTTTATATATGATGATTATATATTATATCACATGTGACTTTAATGGGACATTTTATGGTAATTTATCATAATGTAACGTTATCACAATGACTTTGAAATTGAATCTCCAGATGAGAGGTCACACGAGAGTCACAATGAAATGAAATTGTACAGTCACCTGGTGACTCGCCACAAAGCAGCAGTCACAATGATCTGTCACTGGAGTCATATATAGTACTCATTTGAGACTCATAAAAGAGACGTGTAGAACTTCCTATTTTTTGTTTTGTCATAGTGACTGTGACTCTTGTGACCATGTGTGATTTGAATGAGATGTTATATGGATTAGCTGTTATAAAGGGATAGTAGTTATTCGAATTATATTACTTCCTTTTGAATATTCACGTGAAAATTATCGCTTGAAAATCCCATGAAAATTGGCATTTTAGAACGCGTCCTTAAATTTTGCACACCAAAGTATATATATATGTGTGTGTGTATTAAACTCTCTCACTGTTTAAGTTTAAATTCATTAAATACCATTTACACGCATTCTAAAAACCTATTGATAAACAATTTTCAGTTACAAGAAAATCACTTGCTTTTGGCGAAGAAAAATGCTACTCACCAAATAGAGTGACGCTTTTGTCTTTCCACGCCAAATATTCGAAAGCATTTTATTTTTTACACTGTATTTCCACAACTAATTTTGACTGATCCTTTATTACACACATAAGTAGTTTAATTTGTATTTTTTTCAAAAAATTCTGGGTATGCCCAGTATGGAGACCTTCCTTGTAAGAGTCAATCGATGAAATCGGGCTTTTAGATGTTTTCTACCAAGATATGACTTGACAGACTGATTGTGTTTTAATATGCGAATCGAGGTTTAATTAATCCTAGATTTTCATCCGTGAAGTCGATGAGGTGATTGTCTGTGCTGTTCCCCTCCTCCTGGTCTATTACTGCTTGTTCATGCATTACACCAAATGGAACACCACCAGTGTATTTGAAAAAAAAATCTTTTGTTAAAATGAAAATCATTCATTTAAAAATCTTATGCAAACGAGTTTCAAATTATGGATCACCGAAAGATGTTATTACGTAAGAATTGTTTGAAAATGCCTGTAATTTCCTTGTGTTACTTTATGGAGGCAACATTGGAACAGGTGAGCTTAAATGGTCTAAGGCCCTCCTGTCCCTGCGAGCGAAGACTCTAATACTCTGTTCGCACTGCAGGTGAAGTGACCGGACAAGGATCGAACCGGAGAACTGACGGTCAGAGAGCGAGATCTTAAGTGCCGAGCAAAAGGCTAGCTCGATCGCTTCCTGTGGGAAACTCGTTTT
The DNA here is from genome assembly GCA_964019185.1 of Maratus speculifer. Classification (NCBI taxonomy): domain Eukaryota; kingdom Metazoa; phylum Arthropoda; class Arachnida; order Araneae; family Salticidae; genus Maratus; species Maratus speculifer. Next base: position 101,645,059 of record OZ025303.1, read on the forward strand.
ACTGACCGTACAAGATGGCGCCGCTACAGTACTCCACCCCCAGTGAGAAGAACATCACATTGACGTTTGACGAGCGATGTGCATTCGTGTTGCGCTGGTGGTGATGCCAGAGTGATGCTGTCGTTGTCGTACTGCCGCCGAGCGCATGTGTGCCGCCTCGATGATGCGTGTCGTGGCAGGCTTTGCGTGCTGTGAGCGTTTCACAGACTTTGGTCGTGTGCTGTGAGCGTTACACAGGCTTTGATCATGTGCTGCGAGCGTTTCGCTAGCTTTCGAGGCTGGGAGTGTTTTCAGTGCTGCCATCTGTTGGTCTAGAGCGAAGATGGTGAAGTGTGTCTTCGTTTGTCCAAGATTACCAATGCAGTTGATGTGCCCCGGCAGGGTTCGAACCGGAGAACCCAAAATTAGAAAGTGAGATCTTAAGTGCCGAGCAAAAGGCTAGCTCGATCGCTTCCTGCGAGAAACTCGTTTTACAGACCGTGCAAGATGGCACTGCTACAGCACTGAGATAGTTGAATCACTTAAATTTTTTGAAGGGGATCCCCGTAATTTGGCTTCATCTGTTCTCATTTTGCGTAACAAAAGCAAATTTCGTCCATGCCAAAATAATGTAATGCGTAATTTGATTAAACATTTAATTAATTTGCAGAAAGTTTTTGGTTTTATACAAGTCTGAACAGAAGTATTTGTTCTCAAGTGAAAATTCACACAAAAATCTATGATCAGTGCAATTATATACAAATATGCAATTATAATCTATGTCATATACATTAGAAATGTAAAATAACTACAAATAAATTATATTGGAAAATAAATACAAACTTGAATTTGTATTGAATATATATTAGCGGCTTCTTTCATGTGAGCATTAACAGTATCACGTAAAAACATTACCGCTCTCTTTGTAAGTCGATATCGGCTTATGAAATAATCGTTTTCTAATGAAAATGGGTTTGATCGATATTTCAATTTTTTTTTCGACGCCTTTTACTTAACAGCAAAATTTCATGTTTGCAAGTAAAGTTCAAGCGTAAGACACCTCCGGAGCTGTCTGATTTCCACGGCGATCTTAAGGGGCCGCTTCACTCAAATGAAAAGACCCGTTCGCTAATGCTAATCCTATGGAAGAAATTTATAAAGATATCTCGGTTGCATTTCAATATTTTTAAATGATTCTTTTTGCAATGGATAGCTGAGATTGATCTGAATGCAGGCTGTTTTTTACTTTTTCGATTTTGTTTACAGATATTTTTTATGAGGGTGATTTCGCTTTCCAAACCGGTTCTGAAAATGAAAGCATTCTCGTAAAAAATATCTGTAAACGAAATCAAAAAAGTAAAAAACGGACTGCATTCAGATCAATCTCAGCTATCCAATGCAAAAAGAATCTTTTAAAAATATTAAAATGCAACCGAAATATCTTTATAAATTTCTTCCATAGCATTAGCGAACGGGTCTTTTCATTTGAGTGAAGCGGCCCCTTAAGCTCACTCCATATTTTTCAATCTTCTTTACGCCCGGACGATGTGGTCGTCTCTGAACAAGCTCAGAAATTTATTGCTGAATGAATCAATTTGAGTCATTCAAATTCATTGTGAGTTGAGACAACGCTGTCGGCTCTCGGAGTACTTTTCATTTTGCTGTGCTTGTTGATAAAGTTAAAAGTAATTTTATTTGTAGTTATTTCTTATTTCCCTCGGTTTTATATTTGTTTCTTCATGAGTCATTTGTGTTTTTGATCGTAAGTTGGTAACTGAAATGTAAGTTTTGTTTTCTCTCTGTTTATCATAGATTGTGATGGTTGTGTTGTAGGTATATCAGGGCTTGAAATTCAATTTTTCGAAGGAGGGGAGTCTCCCTACCAACATTTACAAATGGAGGGGAGTTTAGCTGTTTGGGAGGGAGAAAAAAAATGCTTAACACCCGCTATTATTTAATGTTCTATTTAAAGAATTACCAGAATACAGACATGACAAAAACGACCGAAGCAATTTTTATCAACAAGTCAGAATAATAATGCAAAATGCGTTAAAAACTTTTATACTGTCTAGTCTTTATTTGGTGGTAAATTCTTTCCTGGTACTAATTATTTTTGTTGCAGGTCTAATTATTGTTTTGATAATAATTAATAAAACTATTAATTTGATATATTTATATTTATAATTAACTGTTATAATTAAAACCAATATTATTTTTCTGTATATTAAATGCATAAGATACAAATTTAATTATAAAATAATGCTTATTTGAATGTAGAAGATGAGAAGTATCACTATTGTTCGCATTTCTTTTAAAAAGGGGCAAGTCAAATTTATCGAAAAATATTTTTTCTTAAAGAACGAAAACTTTCGTTAAGTAAAAGGGTGCTTTTTGTTTAATGAATGGCTACTTTCAGTAATTGCATTAACTCAGAAAGATTTGGAGCTGTCAGAAACGGATTTTAGAGCTGCAAAGAAATAAATTAAAAAAAATAATTGAAGCAAGAAAATTAACTTATTTAACAGAAATATGCATTTCCGGCAATATTATTTTTTGGGGGAGGCCGGGGTGAGAGTTTCCCTTTGACGAAATTTGCACTTTTTAGCTATCTTTTAAAAAAATTTGGTTTTTTTTTACGATCTTTTCAGGAAATCTGCCGTTTTTCGGGATTTTTTGACAAAATTTGCCGTTTTTTGGGGATTTTTTGACGAAATTTGTCGTTTTTTCGCGAATCTTTTGAGGAAATTTGCCGTTTTTTCGCGAATTTTTTGAGGAAATTTGCCGTTTTTCACGAATCTTATGAGGAAATTTGCCGTTTTTTTGCGAATCTTATGAGGAAATTTGCCGTTTTTTTTTTGCGAATCTTTTGATGAAATCTGCGATTTTATTGTGATTTTTTGACGAAAGTTGACATTTTTCGCGATCTTTTGGAGAAATTTTTCATTAATCTTTTGTCGAAATTTGTTGTTTTTCGCGATTTTTGGACGAATTTTGGTGTTTTCTCGCGACTTTTTTTGACGAAAACTGCCGTTCTACAGGACGAAATTAACCATACTTTTGCGAATCTTTTGACGAAATGTGCGGGAAATTCGGCGTTTTTTCGCAATTTTTTAACAATATTTGCCGTTTTTTACGAAATCACGCGTCCTGTGGGACACATAACAGCTGTTTTTTTGTGTGCCATCTCCGACTTTTTGCGTAATTTACGAACTATAGCGCGTCCGTGGCATCACTGTTTCATAATTTTTTTAATTAAATGCGCTAATTTTTTATTTATTTATTTTCATTAATTTATTTTTTTTTTTAATTTGGAACAGAATCATCTTTTTTTCGCCACGGAAAATAGAACGAAACTCGTCAATCAATTGCTGGAAAAAAATTGCGAAATTTGTCTATCGGTCGAGGAAAAAAGTGATTTTCAATGATCTTTTGCGGTAAAAAACTCACAAAATGTGTCGATCAGTCGCACGAAAATATCACAAAATTCGCGAAGCGGTCGTGGGAGTTGATCATAGTTTCAAAATGTAAAATTTTTTGGACGGGAACCTCCCATCCACGTTATTCTTTTGGGCGGGATTTCAAAATTTTGGGCGCGAATCCCGCCATCCCGCCCTGAAATTCAAGCCCTGTATATTAATAAATGTATGGCTATTTTGAGGCAAGATATTTCTTTTCATTTTAGAAATGATTGCCCAGTTACTTTTAAAAGGAAAGCATTAAATATGTGTTTTAATGTTTATAAATTTTATAACATGTACCATTTTTTCTTATAAGACGATGGTGTAGCTGAAAATTATCTTCATTTTTAAGGTATCCCTTTCATAACCAAGGTTGTAAAAGATTTAACAAAGATTTAAAAAAAAGTCATTCCGGTAATTTTGATTGATTTTTACATGTTTTTTTTTTCTTTCAAAATTGGCTGTTTTGTGTCTATAATTGTCTTTTATACAATGATGTATTTTAATTAATGTTATCGACATTTAATTAATTTAAAACTTAATAAAAATCCCAATGATGACGACATTAAAACTGAAATAACACGCAGACTAGATGGTACTTGTCAAGATTTGATGATAAACATCTTGAAAGATTCATTAGAAAAATGTTTGACATTCTTAATTAATTACTTGTAAATTAAGTTTTGAAAACTTGATTTAGTTCTTTATTATCTAAGTGATTCCTACAGATTTAAGGTGTTAGATTGTTTTGTCAGTCAAATCTCAAATAATCAAGTGAAAAAATTTTAAGTTTGTAATTTTAATTACACTTGCTTTTCAGCAGAAGTATAACTAAAATTAATGGAACAGATATTTGTTTTTGTGAATTTTCTCAATGTTTTGGAAAAAAAAAAAAAAAACAATATTTAGCATTTTATAATTTTTTTAAATTACATTTAAAAGTTTTTATAAATTTTATTTTTATCAGTCTCATTCTAAATCCAAAACGTAAACTTTCATGCTATCAAATAACGATTTATAATATATTTGAATTACTTGAATTTTTCATGATATGTTTATTCATTATTTAATTATTAAACTATGGGTATCAAAGTAATTTGATTATGCTTCTTAACATGATTTTTTTTCCTTCTTGTTTTCTCTTCTTTATTTTCGTTTTTTCCCCGAAAGTAATTAGTACTTTCCTTATATGCACACATACATATATCTTCTTTATAATGCTCATATGAAATATAACAGAAATTGAAAAATCAGTTTAATATATTTAAAAGATAATTACATGCAAAATACTTTAGCTTAAATATTTTAAATTGAAAATTTTAAACTAATTCTAAAATCTTTTCACAATTTTAAAGATTCAGACATTACTTCCAAACGGCACTTCGGGATTTAGTGAAAAATCATTTAATATATAATCTACGTAATGTATAACATTTATTTATGTAAATAATTCACATACCTATAAATGGTATAATTTTTTTTTAGCTTCCACACGCATGGCAGGAATGAAGAAGATTGCTGCCACTATCTATTGACAAAAAAATGTTTAAATATTTAAACTTTTTAGAAAATTAGAATAGGGGAGAGTGTTGTACCTTGGAACAGTTTTCACATTTTAATTTTTTACTTTGATGATTATAATCCAATTTAAAATTTGAAGGCAGCATTTCAATACACCAACATTTTTCTCTATAATATATATTTAGAAATTCAGGCAGTTTGGAAATAAAAAATTGCCACTCATTTAAAGTAGGGAAGGCAAACTGTCCCAAGGTACAACATCCTGTTGTACCTTGGGACATACTACATATTTCAGCCGACAGACATTTAGTTAATTTATAATTTTGTACAATAAATAATACAATATTTTGTAAATTAATAATAACTAGTTAGTTAGTTTTGCACCAACAAAACTTTTTTTTTTTTCTAGAAAATACATCAGCTAAATTCAAATACATAGTTAAGGGCAGTTTTTTTTTCCCCAGATACTTTTGTATGAAAGTAATGTACAACTTTATTTCTTACTTCTAACACATCTGTGGTATGATCATAATCCATATTGTCACCATCTTCAGTGCAAGATAAAATGAGTTTATCATTAGCAGATTCAAAACTGCTATTTTGTTTCAGAGATGGTCTTTGATTTTCTTGCTATCCCAGTTTCCTGCTTGGGAATTTCAATTTCAGCTTTTACTTAAAGAAACCTCTTAAAATGCTAATCATTACTGGGGATGTGATATTTTGAGAATGTGAAGATAAACTTGCTATGCACAGTGTTGATTTTCGGGGGTGGTCCGGGAGGTACATTCCTCCCCATAAGCAGAACTATATTCAAATGTCTGCAACGCTTACAATATTTTCAAAAATAGTCTGCAAGACGCAATGTGTTATATAAATATATTTTTTGTGCTATTGTAGTGCTAAGGCAACATATGTGTGTGTGTATATGTGTAAACTATTTCCATCATTTATACCAAAAAAAAAAAAAAAACAGACAAATCCACTTTTGCCAATATATATATATATATCTTTTGGTGCCTTTGACGAAATTTGCGGTTTTTTCGCGATCTTTTGACGAAATTGGCCGCTTTCTCGAGATCTTTTGACGAAATTCGCAGTTTTCTCGTGATGTTTTGACGAAATTGGCCGTTTTCTGGCGATGATTTGATGAAATTTGTCATTTTTCACGATCTTTTGACGAAATTGGCCGTTCTCGCGATGTTTTGACGAAATTGCCATTTTTCGCGATCTTTTGACGAAATTTGCCGTTCTTTCGCGGTCTTTTGACGAAATCTGCCATTATTTCGTGATTTTCTGACAATAACTGTCGTTTTTTTCGGGATATTTTGATGAAATCTGTCGTTTTTTCGCGATCTTTTAAAAAAATCAGCCGTTTTTTCGTGATTTTCTCACGAAATCTTCCGTTTCTTCGCTATCTTCTCACAAAATTTGCCGTTTTCTTCACAATCTTTTGGCGAAATTTGCTGTTTTTTCATAATGTTTTCATTTTTTCACTTTTTGTTTCAGGATTTTTTGACGAAATTTGTCGTTTTTAAGTGGTTTTTTTTTAACGAAATTTGCCATTTTTAGCGATGTTATGATGAAATTGTCGTTTCTTCCCGCGATCCTTTGAAGAAATTCGGACTTTTTTCGGGATTTTTGGACAAAATTTGTCATTTTTTCACGATTTTTTAAGAAATTAGTCGTGTTTTCGTGATTTTTAAAAGAAATTTGTCTTTTTTTTTCGCGATGCTTTGATGATTGCGTTTCTTCTCGCGATCTTTGGACTAAATTTGGCCTTATTTTGCGATATTTTGCCGAAATTACGCGACCCGCAGGACACATAAGAGTTCTTTTTTGCGTAATTTATACACTACAGAACATCCGTGCTATCGCTGAGTCTGCAGAGGTCCTGAAATGTCTGCGACATCCGTCGCAGTGTCGCGCACATTCTGCCACAGGGCATTCCTCCTTGGAGCAGTGCGATCCCCCCCGCTCAGAAGACTTGATATTTTCTGTTTTCAATGGTAAAAATGTGCAATCCTTCCTGGAGTCTCAGAAATCCCTCACGGAAAAAAGTGTTTCAATTCAACACTGATTTTGCCTATTATTAATAAGACATTTGTTGCTGTAAGTTCAGCTGTTTCATTCAACATTTCAGTTGAATGAAATGGCTGTCAGTTACATTTTATTAAAAGTTCATCTTTGCTGAATATATTTTTACTGTTTAAATAAATGCCTGTTACTTGAAAACCTTTAATGATATCCGATGGTGTGAAAGCTTTTTAAAATGCATTTCCAACAACTTCCACTTTGACATATATTGTGATTAATTTTCTAGAATATGACATCATACTATGGCCCAAAGACAGTAGGGTGGTTAATTGTAAACAAAATAATTTCAACTTCCTAGCATTTCTCTATTGTACGAATCAAACTATGGCTGATATATTAACCATGATTAACAGCATGATTATAATAAAATACATAAATATACCATAATTTCCGGCGTATAATCCACAGATCAAACAATCATTTTTCGACCCAGAAACTTTCTTAAATGAAATATAACTTATTAGATTGCTGTAAATATTTGTCTTCAATCACTATATAAGATTTCTAGGTCCAAAAAAAAAAAAACTGTTTGATCCATGGATTATTTGCCGGAAAGTACGATACCTTTAAAATTGATTCAAAACCCAGAAAAATACATCAGAACATGTGCTCTTTTGAACATTGCATCACATAGAAAGAAAAAGGTTTATCGGGAGTTACAATTCATATTTGCAAAGTTCAGTCATTATAAAAATATATCCAAAATAAAGATGAGTTGTTTTCTTTACTGTATGTCATATGTTTTGTGGAATTTTCTGTAAAATAAATAATAAAATACTTTTGTTAATACAAATTATTACAAACCATGCATTTGTTACTATGTTCTCCCAAGGTACAACATAGTTTACTGTCCCGAGGTACAATCACAACATGGTTAAAAAAAAAAAAAAAAAAATGATGGTAAATCTAGAAGCATTCATTAATTTCTTATAAGGACAGATTCTGTAAAGATAAAAGAAAATTATTCAGAATAGCAATATTGAATATTATTTAAGATTCACATCTCTTTGAAATTTTATGATATACAGTATACAGGTGATTCCATACAAAATAAACAAATAATCTGGGATTGACATGTCATGGATTTTAATAAAATTCAGCATATAAGTAGATCATATTTATTTAAAAATCAATACAGGATTGTTAATTTGAGTATCGAAACTTACATTAAAAGTGGACATAAAGTTGAGGTTCTGAATACATGCTTGGAATTTAAATTTTGATTATTAGCTTAAAGATTATTAGCTTAGATTTAAAAAAAATTCTCAAGGTATTTTGCATAGCTCCAGGGTTCGATTTAAGCGTTATCTCATCGCAGTTTGTGATTCAGATTTAACTAAAATGCGATCCAAGAAACGCATTAAATCGCAATCATTGCGATGCATATTTCCCACACCCTTTGTTATGTCATGTACACTTAAGGTTAAAATTTAAAGATGTTATCATTAATATCATGTTTAAAGTGAGTTATTTATTTTTTATTCTTTGTATAATTTTATTTACTTTCATTTATGCTTTTGGTTAAATATTGCTTTAAGAAAAAAAAAAAAAAATTGTAAATTTTCAAGATTTAAAAGTTACGTTAGCTATTTTTTACTTGCTATACAAAAGTGTCTAACTGCTATTCAAAACTGACTTTCTATAGCTGTTTCTGCTATGCAACTTTCTTTTTCTAAATCGACCTCTGCATAGCTCTATTTAAATATGAACTTAATCTGTATTAAATTTTCTTAAAATGGACTACTGTGGGGCCACAACTTTTTTTTGTTAATTTTTGATCATTTTCTATGAAATGACACATAACCATTCACACTTCTCTAGTACATACAGTAGACTCCCTCAAATCTGCAATTCTCTAAAATCCGCATATAATTTGCAGATGTAAACAATGAAACATTCAGTTCAGATATAGGTGCAAAATTCGACTCTTTTTTACTTTTAACATCAATTCCATACATTTTTTAAATTGTAATTTTTATTAAGGTTCTTGAATTCATGTTTTTCCATGGAGAAAAAATAATTTATTTCTGAAAAAAATCAAGATATTGCTGATATTATTGACAATCACAATCTTACCAAATATATTTATGTATTAATCAAGCTTTTTTAGGCAGGCATTCAGATGTCCACACCGTAAAGATCCTTAAATTAAATAACAATCTTTAACTTAAATTTAAGGATTCTTATTCTAGGATCCTTAAAACGCTATTCAGGCTGGTCTTCTTAAAACAAGCTTCGACTTTCTTTATCTCCGACAATCTTACTTTGGCAATCTTCGGTACATGATAGCGACTACCCAAACGATGACCAATCAGCACATAGAATAGCTTCCCAGCAGCCGCAATGTCATGTCATCAATCAATCATGCGCATTATTTGCCGTCAGAGTTCGTTGATTTAAATCAGCTTGATTTTAATCATGATTTAAATCGCGATTTAAATCAACTGATTTTTTAAAAAAAATCATTGATTTAAATCAGTTTTTCTATTAAGTTATTTTTTAATAAATTTCAGATGAAACAAACATAATAATGTGTTTTAATATAATTTAGTTTTATATACCATATATAATCAAACAACTTTCAGAAAGATTAAGCTTAAGCTTAGTAAAAAAGTAAAATAAATGTAAAGTTTAGAAAAAAAATGCTTTCAAATTTCATTTGAATCAAATTATAAAATAATCTTGCAACGGTAAAGAAATCTAAACAGAAATATACTAAATATTTGAATATTTACTCATTAGTATTTAGAAAAACTTTTGCAAGTTGAGGTAAAATAAAATTGTATGACTTTATATGCTGTACTTTGGTGAAACCTGCTATATAAGGATTTGAGCAAAATCTGAATCAGCTATTGATTTATTTATTTAATTTAATATAATTGATCTCAGCCCTTTAGAATGGTGGAAGGTATTTTTGTTACAGTTATCGAAAAAGCTCATACTAAAAAGAGAATGATCAACTAGCTTTTTACTGCAATAGATTTATCTGCTTCAATCAAACGTTTTTTGCCTTTGGTTTGATACTTTCAGAAATTAGAAATCAACAGATAAAACTGTTAAACCGCTGCCATCGAAATGCTCAAGACCAGAGGACACAAATTGTGAGGTATTCACTAATTGACTTACTTCTCAATTATGTTGGAATTCACACTAGAAAATTTTGAATAACAATTTATTTTTATTTTATTTGTGGAATATCAATCATCGTATAAAACATTGAACATACTGATTAACTTATGATTAATTACTTCTTAAACATACACATGAGAATTTGGAATCCCCCAATAAAAAAATATCCAGATGCGGCAACACTGTAGCATTCCTTCTCTGGCTGAATTTTTATTTAGGGATTCCAAGTTCTTATTAGTGAGTTTAAATAGTTATTGTTTTATACGATGTTAAATATTCCACAAGTAAAATAAAATTGCTATTCAAAATTTTCTTGTGTAAATTCCAACACTACTGAGAAGTCAGTCGATTAGTGATGACATCTCAATTTGTTCCTCTGGCCTTAAGTATTTTGATGGCAGCACTTGAACTCATTTTTCTCAGTCAACACTTAAAAAAAAAAAAAAAGTTAAAAACTTAGTTAAAAACTTCCAATTTTGTTTAAATTTTTTATGTGTTGCAGATGTTTTTTATTTTAATTAAAATATTGAAGGTTGAATTAATTTTTGACATCTGATTTGTAGTTTTTCATGCATTTTGTGTAATCAAGATTTTTTTCATAGCCTAAAATTTTACCTTGAAATAATATGAATCATTTATGTAAATTGTGTAATATTAGTAATAGATAATATTTATAATATGCATGTCTATGTATTAAACTTTATATTATTTAAATTAAACAAAAAGTCATAAAATAATAATAATGTGTGGCAATTTTTAAAAAAAAATCAAAAAAATCTGATTTAAATCAAAAAAATCCGATTTAAATAAAAAAAATCCGATTTAAATCAAAAAAATCCGATTGTTTTGATTTTTATTAAAAAAAAAAAAAAAAATCACGAACCCTGTTTGCCGTTCAAAGTTACGCACACTTTTTAAAATTGAATTTTGTTACTACTCTTTTTCATTATTACTGTTGAAAAGGAAAAAAAGCATTAAAAAAAAGAAAATAAAGGGAAAATTGTGAAGATTTTGCAAATTCAAGTAATTTTTGAATTACTAATATATTTAGAGATAAATATTTTATTTATTTTTTAACCATAATTAAATAATGGAAATAATAGCTGTTCTTTACTTGCTACTTTTTAGTTTTATTTCCTGAAATATACATTTTAAAGATGTTTTAATTGTTTGAATGCATGTATAAAATGTTCAAACAAAAGGTATTGGGCAAGGTTAGAAAATATTTAAGAATAATTTTTTTTATAAAAACATGTTCATACACAAGATTTTCATTATGTGATGGAAGAGGGGGGGGGGGGGTATTGTACGTACAGTTGGCAAAAAAAGTATTTGTACACTTCATTTTTTTTAAATTATAATGAAATTAAACAAAAGATTTAAGCTAAAAATACTGTAATACATTAATTTAATGCATTATAATATTATAGAAGCAAAAACAAAATTAAACAAATCAATTTTTTACATTATAATAAACAAATATACAAAAATATAATGCAAAAAAAGTATTTGTACACTATATTAATGTAATATAATTAATGAAAATTTAGTAAAATGATACAAATTAATAATTTGTGCGAATTCATTTAGCGTTTATGACTACTTCTAGATGGTGTGACATAGATTCCACCAACTTTTTTGTAGCGGTCTGGTTAATGTTATTCCATGACACAATAAGAGCTCCTTTAAAACTGTTTTTTACTAATACATATTTTTTTTCGGATTTTTGCATCCAATAGCATCTGCAAATTTTCTATTGGATTCAAGTCTAGAGATTTTAGAGGAGTTACCTGTCGTCTTCGAGTATTGTCGTAAGCATGTGCTGGTGATCACAGCAGAATGCTTTGGCCGTTATCCTGCAGAAAGTGAAAAGCTTCCTCTGTGCATAATTTCTTGGCACAGTTTAATAAATTATGGCGCAACACATCAACGTATGTTAAACCTGTCCTTCCATTGTCAATAAATTTTAAATGTCCTGCTCCATTAGAAGCTATACACCCCAAAAGTATAATATTCCCCCCAACATGCTTGATAGTTTGAAGTATACGTTTATGATCTAGAACAGTTTTATTTTTACGCCAATTTTTTCAAATGCTTGATGGTAAAAAAATTCCGAATTTTCCCTCACCAGAAAAAATTACTGTTTTCCAAAAATCCAATGATTTACTTTTGTATGCGAAAGCGAAGACTATGCGTTTTCGCCTATTTGTTTCGCTGATGAATGGATTTTTCCTTGAGGTTCTTCCTTTTAAATCTGCATTGAGAAGAATATTTTTTCTTGTTTGAGGTATTACTCTGATACGAGAAGATGTTGCAAGGTCTCCAGCAAATTTTTGAACCGAACGCATAGGATTTTTTAAAACTTTTTTAACAACACTCCCTTTTTCCCTCATTGTTAGTTTGCTAAGAAGTCCTGGTTTTCATTGAATTTCGATGCTTTTAATTTATTCATAGTTTCTCACTATACATCCAATAGTTGTTAATTGTAATTTAATAGCTTTTACAAATTCTTGTAGCGAATTAAAATTTTTATTATGCTCAATCATAGGATTTCATATATCTAGAGGTGCCTCTCTAGTATTAGGTAGGGATGCAACGGATATCCGGCCGATATCCGGCATATCCGGCTGATTTTTCAATATCCGAAATATCTTCGGATATCCGGATCACAATCACCGGATATCCGACTTCTCTGTTGGATATCCGGAGAATGCAGCAAAGCAAATATAGATGAATAACAGTAATCCTTTGATCCCAAATAATACTGAAAAACTTTTGTTTATAATGCAAAAGATGAAATAATAAGTTCCCTATCAATATGAGTAAAAGATAATTCTCAAAATCTTAAAAAATTGCCAGCTTTCCTGACTATTTATATTACAATTCTGTAATAAATTCAAGATTTTACGTTTATATCTTTTAGAAAATTGTATCTTTACTTTCGGATTGTAAAACAAAATTTGAAGTCAAAATAGCAAATAAAGCCTTTTTGTAAAAATGTATAAAGATAGAAAACCAACATTTAGAAATGCTCAAATAATGAAAGAAAAGGTAGCAAACAGCTGTTTCGAATCTATTGTCGAGATTATTCATCAGTACAAGATTCAGCTGTAGAAAAAGCTAAGCTGAGCAAAGCGACAGAGAAGCGCAGGCTTATATACCATCTAGCAGCCTTCGCCCGCTACGCTGGTCAGTGTTTTTTAAAGAAACTTTGAATCAAACGAAATTTTTATATCATAGTAATTTTTAGTTTTATATCAAACTTTAGACTGTCTGTCATCGGTGAAAAGTCCATCATCTAAACGGAAAGTTCAATGTTAGTCACCAATGAATGACGTAGCGCTCAACATGTTAACAGTTTTAATCACATAAAAATTCATTCAGCAGAGCCTTTAAAATAAAGCCAACCTTTTGTAATTGGGTTCATCTGATTTAAAACATCTCCATAGCATAAGTATTCAATTAAGCAACGTAGAATGCTATATTTCATTTGCTACAAAATTTCAGAAAAATTATCCAAGTAACAATGTAAGTTCCATTAAAATCTATCTAGTAGAACTTAAGTTATAAGCGGCCGGAATGAAATTTCGCTTTGCGTTTTATATATATTGATATAATTAAATATAGCTTACATAATCATGTTAACCTGAGAGTTCATGTTATAGAACTCTCTTTCAAAATTATAGGTACAACAGATTTTTTTGTACAATGATTAATACAAAATTCAGACTTCCTTTTATATAGATAGATTGAAAATTTCAAGTTTTTGCGCAGAAGGCATTGCCAAATTAGGAAAATGCAAAGTATTTCACGAACTACTGGATTTGAAAGATTTTGCTTGGTACCATTCGATTCAGCATAAAAAAATACACTAAAATATGTTATCAGTTGAAAAATAACTACAAAAGCCGATTTTTAAGGATTTTTTTTTAAAAATTCGTTCTTTTTTTCACCTCCCTTGGGGGTGGAATTCTCGAAAATTTCTTCTTAGCGGCACTCAGTATTGAGAAGGGTTTTTATCCCAATTTTCCAGATTTTTGGTTTGGCAGATTTTTTTGTGCTGTGAATAATACGAAATCCAGACTTTCTTTTATATATATAGATAAGGATTAAAAATGTCAGGTTTTTGCGCCGAAGACATCGCCAAATTAGAAAAATGTGAAGTATCTCACGAACTACTGGATTTAAAAAATTTTGCTTGGTACCATTCAATTCAGCATGAAAAAATACACTAAAATATGTTATCAATTGAAAAATAACTGCTAAAGCCGATTTTTAAGGGGTTTTTTAACTCGTTCTTTTTTTCACCCCCCGTTAGGGGTGGAATTTTTAAAAATCTCTTCTTAGTGGCACTCAGTATTATGGGAAGTATTTTTATCCCAATTTTCAAGATTTTTGGTTCGGTAGATTTTTTTGTGCTGTGATTAATACGAAATTCAGACTTTCTTTTATATATATAGATTACAGGAGTGAATGATAGTAGATTCTAAATGGCTGTTTGCTACCTTACATGCATTATTTATGCATTTCTAAATATTGGTTTCTGTCTTTAGTCTTTATAAAATTTGAAATTGTTTAATAAACTATGATTTTATTAATTTTCTTTCTTTTGCTTAGTTTAAATAATGGGTTAATTGGTTTATAAGTTAAACAACCAAACAAACGTTTTTTACTTTCTTCTATCCTTGATAGTAGAAAGTAATGTAATCATTTTTTTCGACAAATTTATATGTTTTAGGGATCCAATATCCCTAAAAACATGTTTATTCAAAACTTGTCTGTCCTAGTGTCACCATCATATCATCAAAAATTGTATGAAGTTATACATAGAATGAACCAAACATTTTGTACATGTTTTTGGCTGTAGTTTTAGACATAAGATCATTCTGATGAGGACACCTCCATGATTATTTTTGCGAGTTCATTGGATAAGTCTAAGAGGGGGGGGGGGATGGGAGGTAACCCCATCTTGAATTTAGGTTAATGGGTTTTTCACATAAAATTTACCGATTTGCTTCAAAATTTGGATATAGGTTCATTTGGATAAGGCACTTCCCTGATTTGTTTTGAGAGTTCATTGGATAAGTATAAATGGGGGATCGGTGGGACTACCCCTCTTAATTTAGGTAAATGATTTTTCTTGCAGAATTATCAAATTTGTTTTAATATTTGGATACAGGTTTATAGTGATAAGATGCTTCCCTAATTAGCTGTGAGGTCCTTTTGTTAAGCATAAAAGGGATACCGGAGATTACTTCAAACCCCCTTAAATTTGATAAATCTAAGTTTTTATGCTGAAATATCCTATTTGCTTTAAATTTTGGATGTACATTCTTTTTGATAAGGCGAGTAGTTTTGGAAGTTTAATGTTTAAGTATAAAGAACAGGGATAACTCTTTTTAAATTATATAAATGGGTTTTTATGAAGAATTATTCAATTTGCTATGAATTTTGGATATAGGTTTTTTTATGTGATAAAGCATATCCTTGGTTAGTTTAGGGGATTCAATGATTAAGTATAAAAAGGGGAAATGGGGGGAGGGAGTTATTTCCTCCCTTAATTGTGTTTTTTTTTTTTTTTTTTTTTTTTTTTTTATGTTTTTGAATTGGCAGTTCATGCAGCAATGGGAATTTTGTATCTTGCTAAAACTGGCTATTCGCAAACAGCTGATGTATAGCGGAATAAAAAAAAAATATTAATTTTAATAAATAACATGATCGAGATAACTCATTCTTAATCTAATTGACTGCAGCAAAAATTCTAGATGAAAATCAAAGTTGGTATGATATTGAACTAACAATATTGATGTAGTATTAATATTTGTAAATATTTTTTGAAAATTGAGATCTATGAAATAGAAGAAAGTCTTAGGATTGGTGCATCCAACTAGTTATTTTCGTGACTTCATTATAAATATTTAAAATTAAAAGTAATTTTTTCTTTTAATAAATTTCAAAGTGATTTACCTTAAAATAAAATTAAATATAGCTTAAGGTAAGACATTTTTGAATAATTAAAACATGAAAAAAAAATCATCAATTAAACCTGTGTTTGGATATAACTCTTCAACCATTTATATGACAAATTTAGCTATTTTATTCTGCGACTGATTGGGAAATTTCCCTTTTTGTTTTTGTGACATTCTGATGAAATTAACAATTATTTTCCTGTGTCCAGCTGAAAAATTTGTGAAAATTTTGTCTTTTGTTATTGGCTGACGAATTTCATGATATTTCCTTGTGACAGCTTAACAAATTTTACGATATTTTATTGTAATTGATTGACAAATTTCGATATATTTTCCCACTACCCAAGTTCTCTCAAAGTTCAAATTTTTTCAAGCAAGTCGACAATTTTTGAAAATTTATTTTTGCCATGATGGACGAAATCAGCTACATTTTTTCTATGACAGATTTATATATTTTGCGAATTTTTTTCCTGTGCCAAAACAAGAAATAACTAATAGGGCAGTAATGGTCACTAGAGTCTGAGCTCTATCACATGAGTCTGGAATTATCTCTGAACAAAATGAGATTAAATCCTGTGTTGCACATTTGAAAAAAAAAATAATAATAATAATAAAATAAATAAACATTTTTTTGTTTACAATCAGTGGATCAACATTAGATTTTTCCATTTTTCAAAGTCATCGCACATTTTGTCATCAATGGGCTCAATAATCATACTTTCTTTTTTTATTTAAAAGACGTTCTTTCATACAACGTTTCTGTTCGGATTCATTTTTTTTCATATCTGATAATTTGCACCTTCTCATTTTGTAACTTTTCTACTCTCTTCTTTATTAACAATGACATTTTGATTTCCTATTCAAATAAAAATTCTTCTAAATTTAAAGAATTTCGTAAAATAAATAAATAAAATGTGGATATCCATTGCCCAAAGCAAGATGTTTAAATGTTTCCCATTGAGTTATTGAAAATCAGCAAAAACATTTTTATGATGTTCAAAACATGATTTATATAATAAGTCATATATTATGTATATCATGGATTAAACGTTAATATTCCTGGACAAATCATAAACAAAATAAATGCAGACATCACAAGGCCCATTCTCAACCGAAAACAACAGCCGTTTTCCAAATGATTAAAAAAAAATGATGAACTTCAAGGAAACACATTTAGAAACAATAAATACTTGATGTGCATAGTTCACAAAAAATTAGGACATGACTTTTTTAAATAAACCATTTCTTATGTAATAGAAGAAACCTATTGACTATGTTCTTTTCAGAATTTCATATGGGTTTAAGTTCTAATAAATAGTAGAACATAATTCAATTAGCTAAAATGTCAGGGATTACACATTACAGTATTGACGATAATTCCACTAAGTGATATACAATCACCGAAGGATATTGACAATACAATCACCTACATGCATTATTCTTGAAAGTAAATTAAAAATGAATGCCAATCAGATTTTAAGAAAATTAAGAAAAAGAATTAAGAAAAAATAATAAGATGAAAAAAGCATAACCAAGTATTTTCGATAATTTAATGTGTTAGAAAAGTTGCTCTGTTCTGTTTGTCAAAAGTGTAACCTATAAAAGATTCTAAGCCACACAAAATCGAATAAACATGAATTGAAAAATTCATTTAGCAACTCAGTTATTAATTGCCCATAACATTGAGTGAAAATTGAAAAATGATATCTGTAAAATATATTGCAATATGTTTAAAATGTTGTAATGGTGTGTGAAACATGTTTGCAACATCAACAACGAACATTCACCATAACTAAAAACATATTTAGTACCGGATATCCGAATCCGGCTGGCAAATCGGATATCCGATATCCGGCAAAATCAGTATCCGTTGCATCCCTAGTATTAGGTTTTATAATCAATTACTTCAAGAACAAATTAGATTAAATGTCAGACAAATATAATATGAACTTAAAAATTATTAACAGCTTCTGTAAAAGTAGTACTTTGAACCATAAACACTATAAAAAACAGTACATATCAGGATGGAGAAATGTACAAATACTTTTTTTGCAAGAAATTTTTAAATTTTTCCTATTAGAAAATTATTTGACATCTTTATCGAAATTTTCTGTTGTGTAATTTAAAACGCATGGTAAACAGACTGTATTAAAACTATTTTTGACAAAATATCTGTTTTTATTTAGTTAAAAATTAAAAATTTTAGAGTGTACAAATACTTTTTTTGCCAACTGTACATCTTCTTGGTATAAACACTTGCAAGAGTCCAACCAGTGGCCGCGATGTTCTGACCTCCAAACTGGTAGATGGTAGGTGCTGGGTTCGAACCCAATCGCAACCGTCGGCCTAACCGTTCGGAGTTTTCCGTGGTTTTCTTTGAACCTTGCGTAAATACGGCTTAGGTTCCCTTAGAAAGACCCCCACGGAGGGCATCCCACCCCATAGGGCCTATATCCCATAGTGTAGATAATTGGCCGACATAAATACAAACAAACAAAGTACAAACAAACACTAGCAAGATGGCAGTGGAGAGCCATTACACATCACTGGCTTTGGAATTTAATTACCTAATTTTGATTTATCCCTGATTATTTTTAAAAAAATCAAAATTTAAGAAAATTAAGACTATTTAGGATAATTAAAAAATAAAATAAAAGGAATTAATATTTTCGTCAGGGGAGGGAGTGAAATTGCTCCCTGAACACATGGTGGAAAACAATTTTTAATGCTTATTATTTCTTATTTGTTAAAGTCCTATATTGTTTATAATGATTATACGTTTACAAATTGCCTTGTAAAAAGAATTCCGTTAAAAAATCTTAATTTAGTTTATTTCATGTTTATGTTTTCCATTTTAAAAGATAGACTTAGCTGTGGACCACAGGCACATTTCCCCCAAAATCCTCCATCTCGTTAGATTTCTTTCTACAAATATGTATATCTCAAAATATTTCAAGTTATATTTCACTATTTTCGGAGACTTGCAAGAGGGAGAGTTCTTTCTCCTGTATATGCTTTACATATAATAAATTTTTTTATTCTTAAAAATCATCTTGGATACCTTTTTTTTTCTTTTTTAAGGGTGGCGAAAGGGGAAGGGGAGCTTTTTGATCAAAATTTTATTTAAAATGTACATGGTATTTTTTCCCTTTAAAACTTATTTTAATCATGATCTAAAATTAAATTTTAAGCTAAAACAAATGCAGTACACACAAACATTTCAAAAGATTATTACTTACCCATCATACGTAGTATAGGGTAAGTCTTGCAATCGTTTTGAAAATCGAAAAAAATTTTTTGACGGATTTACACGTTTTAGATAGTGGAGATTCCGAAAAACATATTTTTAGAAAAAATTTTTTGCCGTCCGTCTGTCTGTCTGTCTGTCTGTCCGTCTGTCTGTCTGTCTGTCTGTCTGTAAACGCTCTATCTCCCGAACAAATTGAGATAGAGACTTGAAATTTTGAATGTAGTTAGTATGTAAGAATGGGACGAACCCTATTTAATATCAGCAACCTCGATTATCCGGAACTATTTTTTTCGGACCCTCGAAAAATTCGTTCTGATGAAAGGTATATAAAAATTTTCGAATGTTTTTGTTCTAAGGAATGGACGTAAAAGGCAATAAAATAACACACATTTTGCATATAGAACGAAATGGATCGGATTATTAGTTGCCGAGATATTTGTAATCTTGTTTTCCACATTCTTCGATTTTTCATGACCCTGTATTTCATTCAAATTTCAATTCAGAGGTATATTTTAATTGGAAATGAGACGCTTAATCCGACGCAGTTAATAGTTAGTTTATAGAATTATTATTTTTGGAGTTATAAGGATGTTTCTTTTACGCAGTTCGGTACTGCTTGAGTAGTTTGGCGTTTTATATAATTTGTCGAAATTGGTACATCAGCAGTTCTTTAATAAAGCATTACTGTGTATATTAACAATATTTAAATTTTGTTTATGAATTGCAATGCATTGTATAAATAGTTTTCACATATTTTATTTTCATATACATATCCATGATGGGTAAGTATTACGGTGGCCCCCAACGACTAGTTTTTAATATCAGAGGATTGATCACACAAACATTTCAAAAGATTATTTTTAATATCAGGGGATTGATCTAGGCAAAAATTAGGCCCCATTCACAAAAATCCATTTTAATATAACAATCCCTTTCTTTTTCTTGAAATTCCTCTTAATATAACAGGCTCCCTTCACAAAATTTTATTCCTTAAAAATACTTTTTTGAGATTGATAGGTTGTAATATGTGTAATTCGCAAGGAAAACAACTTTACCAGAAAAGAAAACTGTAGCAGGACTTTAAAAAGTTATTAATAAATGCTTTATCCAAATTTGAGTTATTGAATTTCATTATAAAATGTTATATTTCATAAGAATAAACTTTCTTTTACTTTCAGAAAATAAGCTTTAAGAGAAAAAACAGTACTTTTCCAGTACTTCTTTTTGGGCGCCAGTGTTATATATACATATATTGTATTTTATACACATATGTATACACATACAAATATATAGACATATATATGTATGTATAACACTGGCGTCCAGCTAACCGAAATATCTTGTACATGCATCAACTCCTAAATTAATATTTATTTTCTAAAAAGGAATTCTTTTTTTTTTTTTTTTTTAACCTAGACATTTGCAACCTTACATAATAGAAAACATATATAAATATTAATCTGTAAAGGCTGTAAATAACATAAAATCAGTTTTACCAATGTGATACATGGGGATTTTATTTATTTTTCTATAATTCAGCATACGGAAAAATGTGATGTATGTTTTTATAGCCAATTACATTACTTTTATAAAAATGCAAAATTTTTAAAATATAAAATTAGGAATAATGAAGTCTTAAAAAGAGAAATGGGGGGAGGGAGAATTTCAATTCACTTATTAAAAAATTGCAGTTTTGTAAACAAATATCTTTGAATGAATCATCTGATAAAAAAATTAATCAAAATAATACTAACTCACAGAATTTCACCAAGGTTTTTTGTTAAAACAACAATTTAATGTTTGTTGTTAGTTAAAAAACAAAACCTTTCTTAGTCTTAAACAAAACACTAAAAACTTTTACTATCTAAAAGCATCATATTCCCCCCCCCCCCTCTCATTTTTTTTTTTCTTTCAGCTTTACAAATGAAACCCAATAGTGTAGTTGCTCTGATAAAAAAGGTGTTGGTATATGTAAGGCTGTCTCATACTTTTTTAAAAATTAGCAAGATTTTATTTATGCCCCAGTCTGAAATATATAAATGTTTAATTCACATTTTATTTACAATTTTACTTTATTATTTCATGGGTATTAATATTGTGTTCGCATAGTTTGTAGCATAACATGCTATTTGTAGAAAATATAATTTAGCGAGTGGTGTAATTTAAAAGACTAGTTTGTATGGAGCACAAATATTATTTTTGATGTTACTTTATTATACTTACTATATTATCTCCTCTTTTGACATGCAGTGGCAATCCATAATCCTCAGAAAAATAGCATAGAGTCCAAAGCACCATCAATTCCAGTTGCTCGTAGAAGATCAATAATGGTAGTTACTATTATTCAATAAAACTACACATTGGTGATCTTCTGAAAGCATTAAAATTTGAAGTGAGATCTATTCCGGCAGTAGCTGATCCATCAGATATTTATCTCCAACTGCTATATATTTGCACCCGATTAGATACTGTTTCTGGACATAACATCAAAAACAATATTAATGCTCCCTAATAACTAGTTTATTATTATTACATTACTTGCTTACCAAAAGTTGTATATTACACAACAAGAAATGGTAAAATTACAACCAACTATAGTTTTTCATTTAAACTGTTGACCTATGCTGTAAAATAAATATATAAATACTCATATAAAAATGCACCTAATAACAAAAAAACTTATATATTTTTAAAATGGAGAATCTCTTATTGTTTTGGTATCAATACTTTTTTAATATAAATGAAAATTCCTTCGCTAACATAGGAAAACATGCAGATTTCACTTAAAATACATTGAATTGATAAAATTAAATAAATGAAAATAAACTTTTGAGATTAAGAAACTTTTTATGAAACAATAAATTTTTAATAAAGTAATTTAATAACATAATAACAACTTATGTTTTCTCCAATGGTTCAGAAATTATTTATTATTTGACAATCTTTTAATTTATTCTTATTTTTATCAAATTTTATTTGTTAGCCTTATTTTCTTTTATTCAAGGCAAATTCACCATTTTTTTTGGGGGGGGGGGAGGGGGGGCGAAAACAGACTATAGACCTCAAAAAAGTTTTGCAGTATAATTATACATTTTATGACAATCACATTTGATAAAGTTTTTCAGGAATATGGGAGAAGGAATATAAGAAGTTAAATATAATTCGAACACTGTAAAGTTTAATACACAAAATTAAGATTCGCTGAAAAATTAAAGCATTTAAAATGTAAAACTGATAAGTAACCATGAGAGACAAGTACAGAAATTACAATGATCAGTCAACTACATGATAGAAATAGAGGTAATAAAATTTGAGGAGTTAATCCAAAATGAATTGTAAGGCTAAATTTTTTAAAACTTTTTTATAGGAACATAAAGAAAATAAGGTATTTGCATTTTGATAATTTAAAAATACGCATGTATTTCAGAAATGTTTTTTAAAATATAAAGTGTGTGTTTTATTATTAAAATAATATGAAGAATTGTAATTTAGTTACTTAAATTGTAAAATTTCATTAAAAAGAAAAAAAAAATGGTAAAATGCAGAATCTTTGTGAATTAAACAAAATCATTTAATCTTATCGAAATAAGAAATAAAAAATATTGTTAGAAATATATTTTACTTCCTAAGAGACCGCCTTGCATAACTTTTTTAAAGCGATAATTAAAAGCAAAGAAACTGCATGATAAACGAATATATAAAATATTCAATACAGAAAATATAAAACTTAGTAAATGGCTTATTCAATTTGTCGATAAAATAAATAGTTTATAGAACCGGGACAAGCAATGAAATAAATTTTAGTTATGTAAACATGAAACTGTACAGTAACTTATCGTTAGGAGCACATACATACAGATAAAAATAATACATTATAACTGTAAAAACGCGATAAAATATATAAAATTAGATTCTAAATGGTCACAAACCTCTAAAAATTATAAATAAAAGCAATACATACCGATTAGATATCCGTAGTAAAGTCCAATATTCATTTTTTTTACATTGTTTACAACAGTTATAACATCACGTGTTTAAAAAATTGTACTTGGTGATGCCAAACAAAACTACTTTTAAGATATTTTAACAAAAGCAACAAAAATTTTATTGCTAATAATAAATGTTTTATATTGCTGTGCAATAAATAATTGAAAATATCAATTTTTAAAAATGTGCCATGAAAATAATGGCGTCGAAAATTACTGATCCTTAACTAAGATAGCGTTTTAGCTTTCCTTAAATCTTGCCGCTTTTAACACTAGAATCTTAATTTAAGGATCTCAGAACGGACACCTGAATAACGATTTTGAGATTTCACTCGGTTTTAAGGATTTTCGACCTATTTAAAGATCTTTAGCGGACATCTGAATCCCTGCCTTAGTTATTAAGTCTGACTAAAACTAAAATAAAGCTTTGTTATTTTATAATCCTGATCTGAATTAGTAATGTGACTTTTAAGAATAAAAACTTTTATGAGGCAAGTTTCATCAAATAATTTAGGAAAAACACATTTCAGCCTTATAATGAATATTTAATTGTACATTATTGATTATTAACTTGACCTCTGCTTTTAATATTTTAATCATTTTAAAAATTATCTAAATTTTTATTATTTTAGTACTTATTTTAATATTTTAGTATATTGTAAGCATTCATTATACTTTTGATTTCATTACTAATTGCATTCAAATAACTTTTTAAAAACTATAAACAAAACAATGACCAGAAATCTGCAAAATTCTAAAATCTGCACAACCTCTGGTCCCAAGCTGTGCGGATTTGAAAGAGTCTGCTGTATTTTGATTTGTAATTTTTGTTAATATTACTAAATTCATGTTTTCCCATAAAGGAAGAATAAATTTATTTCTGAAAAAAAGTAAAGATATTGCTGATATCACTGGTAATTACAATTTTCTTATTATATTTATATATTAATCAACCTTTCCTTTGTCATTAAGTTTGGCTAAACATGAAATAAAACTTCCCTTTTTTATGATTTTGATGTGAATCAGTAATGGGTCTTTGAGGCAAGTTTCGTTGAATTATTTAGGAAAAATATATTTCATTATGAATATTTTATTACATTATTGATTATTAACTTGACTTTTGCTTTTAATACTATAATTTTGATAATTTAAAAAACTATTTACATTTGTATTATTTTAGTTTATTACTTATTTTAATATTTTAAGCATTCATTGTAGTTTTGATTGCATTATTAATTATATTCAAATTGCTTTTAAAAAAATATAAACAAAGATGTGCCAGAAATCTCCACAACCTCTGGTGCCAAGCTGTACGGATTTAAAGGAGTCTACTGTACTATAACCCAACCGTGCTGTATATAATTTTCTACTAAGCCTTATTCTTTTAGCAACAATTTTTTTTTCATAAATAAATTTAATTATTCATATATTTACTGTACGGAACCCTCACAGTGCAAATAATACTCATATTTGACAATTTATTTACATTCTAATTTCTGCTACACCTTTTCTTTTTTGTGTTTCTTTTTTTGCTTGCTGCATAATTTTTTTTCTTTTCTTTTTTTCCTTATTTGTTTAGATATCCATGGAATCTCAACTTCAAAATATCTCGGCAAATTTATGTGGAGTGAACCGGAGAAATTTCCAGTAAAAAGAATTCAAGCATCTAAAACCTCTAAAATTATCATAATTAATGTAACCAAATTTAGCATGGTTAAAGCTTCTCCATGTGTCGATTCAATAAAATATAGACTTTGACTGAAATATTATTTAAAGTTTGTTTAATTAAAAAAATTCATTGATCAGTAATTACTCCGGCAACAGGGTAGATATCGATAATGCCTGGGGCAATCAACGATCTGGATATTTTTTATTAATTTAGGCTACAAACTATCAATTTTAATATAAAACTAATTTTAATCATATTTTGAATTGTTATCAAAAAGAAATATGCATAGTTAATTTATTATTTTTATTGGTTTTGAAATTATACCCAAATTGCTTGGCAAAAATTTTCATAACATTTAAAAGCACAATTCGTACTGTTACTGTCCAAAACAAAATGATTTGAATCTTTCTAATTATACAGGACATTGAAAAATGTATTTTGTTCTTATATTTTTAACTATGTCTCGTTTTGGCCAGTGAAAGTTTTTCGCATCTTTTTCAAGTAACTTTTTATTTATCTGTACTCAGGCAAATAAATAAAAGACAAGATTAGACTAACTCAATACCTCCAGCTATTGAGAAGACCAGCAACATCGCACTGGTAGTTATTGAGATTCAAGCAGAATAAAACATGCTGGGTCTCACAGACCCAACCCCCATGACTCCGAGTTAATATGCGAATCGAGATTTAACTATTTCTTAGAATTTCATTTATGAACTCGATGAGGTGATTATCTGTACTGCTGCCTTCCGGTTTATTAATAATCTGTTAATATGTGGATCAATAGTTTTTAGCTCACAGGCTATCATAGCCTGAGAGCTTATGTGCCCGTCCGTTCTGTATGTATGTGCGTATGTGCGTAATGCGATAACTCATGATAAAAATATCGGATCCACTTGAAATTTTGTATGTAGGTATATCCTGACAAGGCGCTTCCCTGATTAGTTTTTGGAGTTCATTCGATATGTATAAGAGGGGGAACGGGGGGCTCATGCCCCCCGTTAGTTGATATAAATGGGATTTTCATGCAGAATTAAGTTTTCGTTCGAAATTTAGATTAGGATCATTCTGATGAGGCGATTCCGTGACTGTTATTAGGTGTTCATTGAATAAGTATAAATAGGGGGACAGGGGTTCTAATGCCCCCCCCCTCCCTTAATTTATAGAAATGGGATTTTCATGCAGAATTAAGTTTTCGTTCAAAATTTAGATTAGGATCATTCTGATGAGGCAATTCCGTGACCGTTATTAGGTGTTCATTGAATAAGTATAAATAGGGGGAACAGGGGTTCTAATGCCCCCCCCCCCGTTAGTTGATATAAATGGGATTTTCATGCAGAATTAAGTTTTCGTTTAAAATTTAGATTAGGATCATTCTGATGAGACGATTCCGTGACTGTTATTAGGTGTTCATTGAATAAGTATAAATAGGGGGAACATGGGCTCTAATCCCCCCCCCCCCGTTAGTTGATATAAATGGGATTTTCATGCAGAATTAAGTTTTCGTTCAAAATTTAGATTAGGATCATTCTGATGAGACGATTCCGTGACTGTTATTAGGTGTTCATTGAATAAGTATAAATAGGGGGAACAGGGGTTCTAATCCCCCCCCCCCCCCCCCCCGTTAGTTGATATAAATGGGATTTTCATGCAGAATTAAGTTTTCGTTCAAAATTTAGATTAGGACCATTCTGATGAGACGATTCCGTGACTGTTATTAGGTGTTCATTGAATAAGTATAAATAGGGGGAACAGGGGTTCTAACCCCCCCCCCCCCCCCCCCCCCCCGTTAGTTGATATAAATGGGATTTTCATGCAGAATTAAGTTTTCGTTCAAAATTTAGATTAGGATCATTCAGATGAGGCAATTCAGTGACTGTTATTAGGTGTTCATTGTATAAGTATAAATAGGGGGAACAGGGGTTCTAATGCCCCCCCCCCTTAATTTATATAAATGGGTTTTTCAAGCAGAATTTTCAGATTTCGTTCAAATCTCTGAATAGTTTTGGAAGTTTAATGGTTAAGTATAAAAGAGGGGGATAACTCCTTTTAAATTATATAAATGCTAAATGGGTTTTTATTAAGAATTATCTAATTTGCTCTGAATTTTGGATATAGATTTTTTATATGATAAAGCATGTCTTTGATAGTATAGGAGGTTCAATGATTAAGTATAAAAAATGAGGAAAGAAGAGAGCTGTTTCCCTTTCTTAATTTTTTAACGGAATTAACCCTTGAAACTATAAGGCTTTAATGTACAATTAGTATTTGTAGCCTGTGAGCTCAATGCCATCAGTTTAACTGGGCAGTATTCTTTATTATTACTTCTACTAATTTGAACTTTCCGTGTTTCACAGTTTATGAGTAAAATGGCTGTGACAGACAGATAACAAGTGATCTTACAGTGGTTCTGTTTTCATTTTTTCAGTACGCAACCCTAAAAAAAACCAAAAAGTTAAAGTTGTACAACAAAGTGCTTTTGAAACAACACAAATAAATGATAGAGTAGCAAAACAGTCTAGAAAAAATTTAATGTTTAATATATATTTTATTCAGTTACATGACTAACAAGTTACTTTGTATCCATTTCAGTTGTATTTTAGTTTTTTTAAATTAGTTTTTACTTTATTATTTTTTATATTTTAAATGCAGTAGACTCCTTGAAATCCGCACAGCTTGGGACCTGAGGTTGTGAAGATTTTAGTCACTTTTCCACAAAATTGGGGCTTTCTTGCCATTCCTTTGTTTAGATTTTTAAAATAAGTTGAATGTAATACTGCAAATGAAATTATCAATAATGCTTGCAATATAGTAAAATATTAAAATAGTTAATATTCTAAGCTAAAATAATAAAAAGTAAGATAATTTCAAAAATAATTAAATTATTAAAAACAAAGGTCATGCAAATGATTAATAATGTATAATTAAATATGCATAATAAAGTTGAGATACATTTTTAAAAATTATTCAATGAAATTTTCCTCATAAAGATACTCTATTAATTTACATAAAAATTTTAAAGTAAGGAAGTTTTATTTCAAGTGCAGCCAGTTTTAATAAAAAAAATTGCTTAATAGATAAATATATTTGCTGAAATGATTGTGATTACCAGTGATATGAGTAATATTTTGATTTTTTTTTCTAACAAAAATTCATACTTACCTCATAGAAAAGCTATGAGTTCACTCATGTTGTTTCTAGTTGCGTATTAAAATACATATAGAATGACATAAAACTAAAAAATCAGTAATATTGTTTCTACATCTTAACTGAAAGTTTCACTATTGAAATGAAAAAACTTCTTTAAACACCATAAAATAAGTTAACTGCGCAAGGCCTTTCGAAAGAACTTAGTCTTTCTTCGTCAGGCGCAAAAAAGACGTGCGTCCACAATGAAAGTAGCGGCACGACTGGTGGCTCATTGTGGACGCACGTCTTTTTTGCGCCTGACGAAGAAAGACTAAGTTCTTTCGAAAGGCCTTGCGCAGTTAACTTATTTTATGGTGTTTAAAGAAGTTTTTTCATTTCAATTGTGTATAACACCAGTTTCAATTTTATACACTGAAAGTTTCACTGTTTACATTAATGATAATGTATGGATTTCAGAATTGCAGATTTGAGAGAGTCTATTGTATCAAGTGTTATAGATTTTTATTTTACATTTTATTCTTATTAATATATGAGGATATTCTTTTCTGCTATATATGTTCAATAATTAAA
The DNA here is from genome assembly GCA_964019185.1 of Maratus speculifer. NCBI lineage: Eukaryota > Metazoa > Arthropoda > Arachnida > Araneae > Salticidae > Maratus > Maratus speculifer. The sequence goes on from OZ025303.1 coordinate 101,673,834, forward strand.
ATTTAGAATTGTATGAAATGTGGTCTAAACCTTAAAAAATCGAGTAATTTTGTTGTTCAAATAGAGTATGAACGGCGTAAGAGCTAAATCTGTTCCATTCATAGAGGTTTTCCCGATATGCACGATCTGTGCTCGGCAATGGAAATTTCGGTCTGCGGAAATCTGTTCCTTTGATGCAGAATTCTATATGTTAATACTTTTTCAGAGGGGATAACGACATTGTAGATAGATTCATAGCTGAATAACTTGTGTCCCATACTCAATCTTTGAAATATTACTATATATATCCCAGATACATGCATGTAAAATCTGTAATATATAAAACAATATGAAATGGTAATTGTCCCTTCAAGTAATGATCAAAATTGTCTAGAATATTTTTCTTACTGTATTTGCCTGTCTACAAATGTTACAGGGATACACAAAAATATAAGATCACAACTTTTAGATGAAGGTATAAAACGAACTATTTCATTCACTGGTTGAAAGAAAAGAAAAATCTGGATACTACTAGGTTATCCCGTCGACCAAAAAATTATCGCCAAACTCTAAGATTAAATGCCAATAATGGATGATAGTGAATGTCACATTCAATGACATTAAATACGATTCACATGTTTAAAATGTCATTGATTTTTATTTCGACTTTTTATTTGTATTTTTATTAATATTCCATTAATTATTTGTTTTTTCGTTATTTAAAATAAAAATTATATCAATATTTATAATTTATAGGTGAAAACTGGAAAATTCGATTAGTAGCCAGTGGCCGGTAGACACAGTTTCATTAGTGGCTACTTTTCAAAAGTTAGTAGCCACTTTTTAAATATAAGTCAAAATGATTTTTTTTTCCTTTAGCGGCTAGTGAGCAATAAAGTTACAAATATTTGGTTAAAAATAAAACTGGCATTCCATTGAATGGAAAAATATGGATTAGTAATTAATATTGCAGATAAAATTATAAGTGGTAAACTATATTTAAATATACATTAGTGCATTGTATTGTATAAAACAAGCAAGGAAATTGTATTTTTAAATTTTAAATACTTTACATTTAAAATTATTTCACATCTTTGTTGGATATTTTATTTTTATTTAAAACTTAGTAGGATCTAATATCATCAAGTTTGGCAAGTGGTAATTATTAAGTTTGGTGAGGGTACAGATAAATATAAATATTCTTTGCTTTGGCTGAGATTTCAAAACTCCGGATGTCTTATTAAGGCAATCAGAGAGTGCCAATGTTTTGATGAGGTGGAGGAAGTCCGCTTGGTGGCAGTAAAGTCATATGCTAAATTTGCAGTATTACTCGCCACTAATTTGCAGTATTAGTGGCGACTGGTGAGTGCTAATTTTGCCCTATATTTTAAAAATAATTGGTTATAATATTTCAATCTTTCTTGACACCCACATAAATATCAATCATAAAAAAAAAAAAAAAAAAATACCAGCCAAATTGCTGGTACAATTAGTGAACATATGGCAAGAGTGAAAGATATAAGATACAGCAATGTCCTTAAAATCTCCTTGCATCCAGAGGTAAAAATAGTATAATTTATTTGAAATGCATGTGGAATTAAAATTGATGATTATATTTTGTAGGAAGAAATACTATTTATTGAAAACATGATCCAAATAAAGAGTTCATCGTCAAAGTATAGAAAATACAGCAAAGTTGCTAATTCTGCTTGCATCCGATAGAAAGAATTAACCAATTCACTAATTAGATGTAAACAAAGTAGATATGCATATATTCATAAAAAAGCTGTATTTCACAAGCAAATTAATGAGATTTTTTAGTCGCCAAGTGGCGACTAGGGTGGCGATCATTCCCCGATTTTTTAATCGCCACGTGACGAGTGACGACCGTTAATTTACACCTATAGTATAATTTGGCTATTAGTTTGGCGATTTGTATAATTTGGCGAAATTGGTCAACGGGATAATAGAGTAGTACCAAAATCTGTACAAGAAAAAGATAAGATCATTCATAATCACTTTCTCCTGTGGCAATATAGGGGTCTAGGCGCTTCTGGAAATTTTTCAAGATTTCCAGAGCATGTTTCAGGGAATCCAGGGACTTGTGCTTAATTCATCAAAGTCTTTGTTTCAGGATCCCCTAAACAACACAATTTGTTTGGTGTAAAGAGGTTATTGATGGAGAGGTTATTTTTTTCCCCTACGAAACAGTAAATTAATATCAGCGGAAATAGCAATTAGACAACAAAAAATGCACAAGTAACATGAACAAAAGAATAGTATAACTCAAAACTGCGAAAAATAAATACCCATTAAACTAAATTGATATTTTCATCACATAGTAGTATTTATGTGTTACTCTGTAGATGATGCATAATTTGGAGTATTATCCTTGTTAAATGCTGTTTTATGCCTCATACATACAGAATGACATAAAAGTAAAAAGTTCTGTACTGCTTGACCAGTTTTAAAAGAGCGGCCTTGGCATACTGCCAAAATAATGGACCTTTCCGAAATTAAGAAACATTAGGAGGCGACTAAATTCCTCTCCATTCCAAAACAATAATAGGGGATCTTGCCTTTTCATTGTTCTCAATTGTATTATCAAGAATAGACTCGTCTTATTAAAATATGTTACTCATATGACCGATCGTTAATGTTTGGCTCACCAGTAGTGCTGTAAAACTAACGACTAAATAAATACCCGTATGATGGCGTTATTTTAAAACTCACTACCCGTTTGAAAATAGTCGTTACTCGTTACTACTCAGAAACTGGCTAATAACTGCAAGAAATCTAGTTACAACATGAGTCTTTGGAAGAATTCGCATTTTTTACTCTTCACATATTGTTCAGTGCTGCCATCTGTCCATAAAACATGGATTTAATCAAGCTTATAATTTTTTATGAAATAAAGGCAACACACAATTAGAAAACGATACATAATTTAGTACACCATGTCTAAATTGTAGAATTTATTACTTATTAAAATAAAGAATAATAGGAGAAAGCAATTTAGCAAGAGTAAAAGCTTTGAAAATTTATACAATAAAATTATGAAATGTAATTAATCAAGCAAAATGTTCTTAGAAGCAAATCTTTTTATTAATTATAAAGTAATTATGTGTAGTGAAAATTTAATTTCTGGAATAATTAAAAAGCAATAAGTTTTATTTCTTGCGTAATCATCCTATCAAACAACATCTACATTAGTACTTCAATCACATTATTATTATCTCTGAAAATTTTTATTTCTATTTTAAGATACTTCTTTTTCTTCAAATACGAAATTTAAAAACAAACAGCAAATACTCGTATATTTCTACAATCAACGAAAAAAGAGAAAAGAAAAAGAAACTTTATCATAAACACATTTTTAAAAGCAATGTAAAAATTCATCTTTATCATAAAAATGTTTTCAAATATAAAATATAAATACGCGTGCAAAAATATTTTTATAGGAAGAAAAATATACGTAAAGCAAACCTGTAATTTGGTTCAAGGTAGTTAATTAAATCATTAAAACCGAAATCATCTACAATCAAAAATGGTTGAAGATCTTTAACAACCATGTATAAAACTAAATCAGTATACAGGGTGAGTCATAAATATCGAAACAATAGGCTATCTCCTTAAATATTGCCCTTAGACCCATACTTCCAATTGCAAAAATTCATAAAAAAATGTGAAATTTTTGATAAGATAAATTGCGACTCCATGGGGGGTCTAGTTGAAAAGTTACAAAAATTAAATTTTTATACGGCCCCCGTAGAACAAAAATTCCAATTAGGAAAACTTTCCTTATTCAGTCCTGAATACGACACAAAAAGTTGCATCTTCATATCTCCAAATTTCGCAAAGTTATAGCCTTTTAAAAAATTCATCAGCTTTTAAGGGATTAGACACAAATTGAAATGCGCGCAATTCAAAAAACACTGTTACTTTAACAGTTCTAGAAAACGCGTAAAAAATCTATTTCTTGAGTTAGAATTTTGATTTTTTTCTTTTTTTTGTGATGGTTAGCCTTATAATTTGCTAAGAAAGTCACATTCTAAAATTTCTCATACAATTTCTAAAAGTTTCATGTGGTTAGTACTGGTTTAAATGGGACAATCAAAAATCGTTATAACTCGTAACATTATTTATCGGATTTCAATTTCTTTCCATTTAATTAAAGATGAAAATCTGATTTTAGTTTTGTTCGAAGGTTTTTTTATATTAATTTTAAAACTATTAAAAATGTTTATTGAAAAATAATATAACTTAAAAAAAATCGTATTTTCAAAAGGAATCAGTTTTTCAAAAGTAAACATTTTTTCAAATTTGCCGAAACAAAACTAATTTAAAAAAATCAAAAATGACGTGTTTCAAGTTCTTTTTTCTTTTAAAAATTCTTAACATTTAATAATTTAAAGACAAGAAATAGAGAATAAAAAATTCATTATGCAGAAAAACGAAGTGTATTGTTTAAAAGTCCGTCAGTTATTTTAAAAAATGCTTTCTCTAAGATGCAGATTAAGTCTTTTTTTTTTTCTTTTTAAATTTACCTCTGACAACTTCAGGCTTTTTATAGTCCTCCAGAGCATGTTAAAAATTCTGTATTCTGGGCCCAGGTAGGGCCAGGACCGAGATGTTACTTTTTTCTGGAGACCCGCCAGGCCGGGCTTATCTTATTTTTTCATAAAGGAGGGGACTACTTCCTTCAACGTAGGGGCACTCTGGATGAAATTTTCAAACCCGGTCTCGACAAAACTCGTATTAAAATCACTGTCTCTGACTGACGTGCATAAAATAAATAAAATTCGGCTCAATCGATTTTTTTTACGAAAAACAAATAGATTTAAAAATCTTTATTTTACAAAAAAAAAAAAAAAAAAAAAAAAAAAAAAAAAAAAAAAAATTATTTTTTTAAATAGATTATTTAAAGGCTAAAAAAATAAAACAAGTGAAAAAAAATCTGCCTGTGACGGAATTCTGTCACAAACGGAAAATATGTTGATCCGTGCAAAATAAATGCAATAGTACCTAAAAAGAAAATAAGCTCCAATTACATCTTCTAGAGAGAGCATCTGTCTATAACGTATTTTTTCTTTCCTATGTGATTCCGTCTTAAAAAGTTTTAGTGTATAACATTTTTCAGAGTCTCCAACGCATAGGATATGGATTAACGATAGTAAAATATAAGTGAAACATTTACATATAAATAAAGATTCATTGATAAAATAAATATATTACAACCTTTGGCGCTTCTTTAATAATAAAAAGTATAAATATAAAAAACGAAAAGCTATAAAAGAATTTTTTGATCCGAACTCCTCTATATGAAACATTTTTTCCCACGCCGAATTAAAAAACTATGTAGAAATTTGCGACTGAACCGGGCTATGATTTAAACTATTTTCCAGACCGGTCCGGGTTATGATGTTGACATTTTTTCAGGCCACGCCGAACTGTTCCCCCTATGGGTCGGTTTCGGACCTGACCTAGATATTTTGACCCGAGCAGACGTCTGGTATACCAATTTAGCGTAAAAACTATACGCTGCTATTTTATGTCCAAAGAAAAAGCGCTATCTTAATCCGATTTTTATTAAATTGCAATTTGTGAATGTTCCCTAACAAGCGTTGAAATTGAGTCAGTTTAGAGGCAGGGAAAAGTGGTGTAAGTCAGGAATTTTTGAGGATTTTGGGATTTAATATCTCAGTGGGATTTTTAGATACGGAGATGAAATTTGTTCTGTTCAATTTAGGAATGGATAAGGAATAATTTCCTAATTGGGAATTTTGCCCTACGGGGGCCGTATAAAAATTTAATTTTCGTATTTTTTCAAATAGACCCCCCATGGAGTTGCAACTTATCTTATCAGAAATTTCACCTTTTTTTATGAATTTTTGCAATTGGAAGTATGGGTCTAGGGGCAATATTTGAGGAGATAGCCTATTGTTTCGATATTTATGACTCACCCTGTATATATATTTTTTTCATTAGTAGCACTAATAGGTTTCTTTACATACCTTGAGAGATCTGTTTGTCTTTTTATAGAAACACATTCAGTCAGGAAGAGATTCGGATCATCAAGGAAATTTGATGTCTCTGCAACACTTTCATCATTATTACTGAGCTGCTGGCTCAATAACGGCGATAACAATGGTTTTGACGAAAAAAAAACTACCATGTGATAGACGATGCTTTACTAATAAATGGTTTTTTTTTAATTCGTTGTTGAACCCCTTTTACTTGAATACTTCATTTGTCATAAATCACATTTTGCTTTATCACTTGATACTGCAGAAAAATATGTCCACAATTTACTTATTTTTCTTTCCATAATAAATAAATCAATAAGCTCCTACAAAAACTAAGTCATTTGAGAATAACTGTTACATTCAAAGAGAATTATACGCATAGACTGATATCAAAATAACTAAAATAGGCGCCTAATGCCAGATCCCGAACGCAAATTCGCATATGTTACCGCGTCGACTGTCTCGCTTCATTCATGAATTGCACAAACATACGTAAAACATCGTTTGAAGTTAGTTTCGTTTTGATCGGTGGCGTATTGACAGTAACTGCAAGCGAGTGATATTTCAAAGAAACGATTTGGTAATCCGTCTTTTGGAGAATACCCGTTATATGTTAAAGAATATGTGCGGTTTGAAACAGCTCTGTACTCGTATTAGTATCATATACGGGTATTTCATTTAGTTGTTTGGGTATTAAGAAAAAGAAAGATAGAAATGTGTTTTGTATATTTCAGTATACGTTATTTTTCCGAATATGTAAGAGTGAATTTCGAGGGAGTTTTTGAAGCAGAAAAAAAAAAAAATGCTTTTAGAAGAACGATTGTTTTGAGATCGTTTAGGGATTGTACTATTTACCTTACAGATATGAAGTTTTATATGCATTTTTAAAACTTAAACAAAATAATTGCGCCTTTTTTTTTTTTTTTTTTGAGAGATTACATATTATGTATTAATATTTCGATTTAAAAAAGAGCCATCGATCTAAGCAATAGAAAAACAACGCGTGTTTATCATTTAAGAGTTTAATTAAACTAATTTTCTATTACTTATGCATTTTATCTATTAAAATTTTCTTATAATTTCACTGTTAAAAGAATGGAAGCTTATAGAAGAATAAAATATTCGTTATAGCTGTAATTAAGGAATGATGAAGTATTTCTGGAAAGATTTGTGTTTGAAGGGTCACCATCAGCGCCGTGAGAAAGGGGGTGAAGGGGGCGGCCGCCCCGGGTCTGGAGATTTAGGGGGCACAAAATTTATAATACTAACATCATTTTTGGCCTATTTCAAGAAAAATTTAGGGGGGGAGCGCCAAATTCTAAGTTTGCCACTCGCACAGTTTTCTCTTCGCATGCCCCTGGTCACCACATAAATGTATTAGATTATTACTTGATCTTCAATACACAATGCTATTCGATTTGATATCACTTATATTGCCTCAGTGCCTTATTATGATTTCATGCATTAGACTATGAATATGTTAGGAAAATTTTGCGATGTTAAGCAGGGTAAAACGTTTTTGAGAACTCGCTTAATGCTAATTTCCGTTATCGACAGGTTTCGTTATCGCATGTTTCACTGGTTTCACTCTAAGTAGTGAACATTTCTATTCAAATACACAATTAATATTTTTATTTTTAATATGTACCTTAATATACTTGTTGAGGTGGACTCGCGAGAAAGCATGAATTATACAATTGTAAGCAGGGTTTTAAGTTAGTTCCAATTTGTTCGGTTGCATATGAACTCCGGTAACGGCTAACGAGTGGTTATTTTTAAATAACGATTCGGTATTTCGTATTTTAGGGAATACCCGTTTCTTAGTAACGAATACGTACGGTTTGCAACAGCTCTACTCACCAGTAATTTTGCCACTACAACTGAATTTTGAAAGTTTCATTGTTTACATCTGCAAGGACATGTTGCATCTGCATTATTTACGTCTGTCAGGCATGCGGCTTTGAGAGTGTCTACTGCATTTACATTCTTTTTCATTTCTTCTTTTAAATTGTCAGTTATGCATTAACTATTCATGTAATATTTTGAATGATACACTTATTTTTACTTTAGTGTCAAAATGTATTGACTGGTTTTAAATGTAGTAACTGTGTGACATTTCAAATATTCTATTTTCTTTTTATTCAATGAATATTAAAAAATTAACTAAATAAAACTCTCATTTTCATTCATTTCAGGTTGAAATAAATGTTCCTGGAATTTGGAGGAATTGCTTTGGATTTTCTAAAGTTAGAAAAGGTTGTGAATTCCCGAAAATTTTATACATTTTTACTTTGAAATGAAATCTTAGAAATCATTTGTGGCTTGCTTATAATTGAATATTATTTCATTTTAAACAGTATAACAAGAAAGTGAATTAAGCTAGTTGTTATTCAAGTGTATTTAAAAGCATTCAAGTTATTTTTTTTAAAGACTGCCAGGCTTAGAATAAAAATAGAAATTTTTATAAAGTTAAATATATTCAACTTTACTGCCTAAACTGAAAGAAGACTCCTTAGATCTGTAAAAAAAAAAAAAAAAATCTAGATCAATTCTGTATGTAAAATTTAGCTTTTTAAAAAATGTCAGATTGTCTTTTTCTGCATCTAAATACTGATAGAAGACTGAAATAATGTTAAGTTTTCTTTTAAAAAGTTTTGTTTTGTATATTTGTATGTTTTCTTTTAAACTCCAGAGTATGTAAGAAATCAGAAATTTAATAGTTTAAAATTTATATGAAATTATGAATAACAACATTCATATTCTTGCGTGATAAGGGCCTTCCATTTTTGTGATGCACAATAAAGGACCTTATATTAATTAAGCTTAATTATATTATATTAATTAAGCTTAATAGTAAGAGATTTTAATGAAGATTTATGGAAAAGATTTTAGTTAGGAAATATATTATTTTGTGTGAGATTGCTAAGTAAATCTTTTCATCTTAATATCACCAAAAAAAATTAATCAAGCAAAAGGAATATGGCTTATTGTGACAAAAATCACTGTTTTGAGAAAACGTTTGTGAACTATTATATAAAAAATATATGAATGGTGAACTTTTAAAAGTATTACTTACAATTATCATTTGTTAGTATATATTAAGATGACTTGAAAAGTATTCTTACAATTGATCACTTTTTACCAGAGTTTTTTTTTTTTTTAATTACTTAGTAAAGATTTATACAAGTGAATGCTGAATAAGGGCATTCCCTTTTCATAATTCATAATACAGGACGTTATGTTATTTAAGTTTAAGAGAAACCAGATTTTATTGAAGACTTAATGAAAATATTTTATTGAGGACTTAAGAAAGATATTTGATTGAGAACATGTATTATTTTGTTGAAGATTTTTAAGTAAACGTTTTAATCTAATATCAATGAGAAAAAAATAAAATAACTGAGCAAAAGGGATATAGCTGACTGTGACAATAACCGCTGTTTTAAGAAAATGCTTGTTTGTGAACTGTTATATCAAAATATCTCAATGATGAAATTTAAAAGATACTAATTACAATTACCATATATTAAAATTATTAAAAGTAATTACTTCTTAGCAACTGGTCATTGGAGAACTTTTTAATTACTCACTAAAGATTTGTTTCATTACTGTATCTACTGCCTCATATTTTAAATAATTGTGAAATTCCTGTAGTATGCAGGATCAGAATCTCTCTGCTAGGGAACCAACCAAAGATGGCATAGGCAAGAACTCCTGACAGAAAAGTATCCTCTGCAACGTGCAAAAACTTTAGACAGAGATTTTATAGTATGCAGATGAGCTTTTTTATTTTTGAAATTATTAGAGATACATTTTATATAAATGATTCTTAGTAAAGTTCCAGTCATCTAACAAATACTGCATATGACTTTGGATGGTTCTATCAGCTGATTTCACTGAACCAATAACAAAGCAATTATTTGTTTGCGATCTCTAAAACTTATTTGATGACATCATTTGCAACTATCCTATTTATTTATATGATCAATATGCTCTCATGTTTCACTAAAAAAAATTTATTTTAAATCTAGTTAATAAACTTCGTTTTCATCATCTATCTTTTTTATTGTTGTAGATTCAATTAAACATTTTCTGCTGTGAACTTTAAAATTGGCTCATTTCAAACGAAAATTGTACACTTGTAAAAGTAATAATAATAAAAAAAACTATTGCTGTTAAAAAAAAATTAAATGAATGTACTGTTTTTTAAATTAAAAAATGCCTTTATTTTGCAAAGTATGCAATAAAGAATTTTCTGCAAAAAATCGTTTAACACAACACTTTAAAATCCATTCTGATGTAAAGCCCTTTAGTTGTGAGGTATGCAATAAAAATTTTACTTTGAAATCGTATTTAAATTTACACATGATTACTCATTTCAAAGTTAAGCCTTTTAATTGCAATTTATGCTGTAGAGGTTTTGCTACAAAGCGTGCATTTAAAGAGCACATGCAAGTATTTCATTATAAAGAAAAATCTTTTGTTTGTGAGGTGTGCAATAGAGATTTTTCTTCAAACAGTTCATTAAAGGCTCACTTGAGCTCTGTTCACTCCAATGCAAAGCCTTACATTTGTAAGGTATGTGATGACAGATTTTCTTACAGATCTAGTTTAAAATCGCACATGCTTAGTATTCATACCAAAGAAAAATCTTTCATTTGTGAGATATGCAAAAAAGGATTTTGCCTAAAAGGCAATTTAAAACAACATCTACGTACGCATACTAAAGAGAAGCCATTTGTGTGTGACATATGTAAAAAAGGATTTTCTTTACCGAGTAATTTAACTAAGCATAAGATTCTTCATGTTGGAGAAAAGAATTTTAGTTGTGAAGTATGCAAAAAAGCCTTCTCTAGAAAAAGTTATTTAAACCAGCATCTACTTATTCATACTGATGAAAAGAATTTTGTGTGCAAAGTATGCAATAAAGGATTTTTAAAAAAATTCAGTTTGAAGTTGCACATGCGGACTCATTTGGAAGAAAAGCTATTTCCATGTGAAATATGTGACAAGAGATTTTCCACAAAAAACAATTTATTAGCACATATTCGTACGCATACAAAAGAGAAACCTTTTGCTTGTGAATTCTGCAACAAAGCATTTTCTCTGAAAAGTTATCTAAATGTACACCGTAACACTCATACCAAAGATTATACTATTTCTTGTAGAATATGCAGAAAAGGATTTTCTCGAAAATGTGATTTGAATCTGCATTTTGTTTGTGCTCACACGAACGTTCAATCTTTTGTTTGTGAAATATGCAATGCGCGATTTAAATTGAAACGTTCTTTAAAAATTCATCTCCGAATTCATTTTACAGAAAAATCTTTTATTTGTGAAATGTGTGGTAAAAGATTTCATCATAAAATTAGTTTAAATAGACACTATCGTATTCATACTGGGGAAAAGCCTTTCACATGTGAAATATGCAATGAAGCATTTACTTATAAACAAGATCTAAACAAACATTTGAAGACACATGCTGAGGAGTAATCTTTTATTTATAGTTTTATTTTATTTTAGACATTCTTTGAACAATTTTTTTTAATCATAGAGATTAGGGATGCACCGAATAGTGATTTTGGCCGAATGCCGAATATTCGGCCGACAGCTGAACCGAATACCGAATATTCGGCTTTCCAAATACTTTTTATATTTCAAAGTTTAAAGGTATTAAAATGTTACTTTTTAAAATAATTTTACATAATATTTAATAAAAGACTTATATTTTTATAAACAAGAACTTTTTACAAGAACATTCAGTATTGAAAAAAATCTGCCTTTTTTTATTTAAGAAGCATAATTATGAGACTTTTTCAATTAATAAAATCTTAAATTTCATGATTTCTTCTACGAATTAAAACAAACATTTTGAAATCAAAGAGAAATAATGAAAAAATAGTTGAAAAAAAACTGTACAGTCTCATATTTGTTCTTTTTAAATAACTCGAGGCAGATTTTTTTCAATATAAAGCATATATAATACTTTCAACTTAATTCTGAATAAAGGAATGCCTAGCTCATAGTACTTTTCTTATGAATGGTGGCATTTTTCATCCTTCTCATCATATCATATTTTACAGAAATCAAAGCATGTGAGTTGAAAATATAGTTATGGTATCTCCTTTATTGTTAATGCAACAAACGAAAACACAAGTTTTCTTAAGTTAAACTTTACAAACAGCAAATAAATAATGTAAAAACATTCTATTTTATTTAAATATGATTTTATTTTTTATTATTTTAAATATATTTATAAATTGACAGTTAAAAGCAGAAACTGTGAAATTTTTTTAAAAATGTGTTTTAAAAGGCTTTATTAAGTATTCGATTCGGCCGAATACTTTGATATTCGGCCAAACCGAATAGTTTCATATTCGGTAACATGGCCGAATACCGAATAGATACCGAATATTCGGTACATCCCTAATAGAGATAAGTAATCTTGTGATATATATATACATAATATTTGGTATTTTACTTTTATAAGATCTTCGGAACAATAAAGAAAATTCGAGATTGAACTTGGCAAGAACAACACAAAGTAAAAATAAAAAGTTTGTTCAATATTAACACAATTTCTATGCATACATTGAAAAGTGATTTAATATAAACATAATTATAAAACAGTACAAAATATTATATGTCGCTTTTAAAGGCAATATCAGATAGGAATGCAAACAAATTATAGTGGTTGTCGCTGAATTCTGAATATTCGACAGACAATTGAACAAAGTGCTGAATATTCGACCAGCCAAATAGTAACTTTATATCTGAATATTCAGTTGGCTGAAAAAGGTTGTATTTTAGTGCTTAGGGATACTATAAAGTTAATTTTTTGAAAAATAACAACGTGTCCACACAGCGACGTGCAAAAAAAAAAAAAAAATCTACGCCTGGGGCCAAGTTTCAGCTTGGCACCCTTTTTTCCAAGTTTCCTTTCACACTTCCCATTGAAATTTGTCACGTGAGTCAAAAAATTTAAAAGTGTAAAAACACAAATTTTATTGAATACCATATTTTCGGGCGTATGCACCGCACACACTGTAAGCGCCGCACCTCCAAAAATGTATTAAAATAAAACAAATGTTCATCAGAAGCGTCGCACTTACGAAAATACATCAAAATGGTAAAAATTGCGTTATATTCAGTGTTTTTTCGCGTTTTTTTAAACATTTATAACATAAATCCAATCTTAAATTTAATATATTTTGTATATTTTTTATGATAAATTTAAATTTGAATTCGTGCAGCCTTTTTTTTTGCGATTTTTTAATACGTTTTTTATAGTTTGTAACGAGGCTTGCAGGGTTTTATCGCGATATTTGACGAAACTTGCAGGGTTTTATTGGACGAATTTGCAGTGTTTTTTTGCGATATTTGAAAAAAATTTGCGTTTTTATGTGGATAAACAAGGGATGAATCATGATGAATTGAATGAATCATGAATTTTGATACTTGAAGCAATACTTGAAAAAATTTGCTTTTTTTAACGTAAATTCTGTCGAATGAATGAATCATGAATCCTTGATGAAATGTTCGTTTTTTCGAGATTTTTTAATAGATTTCATGCTTTTTTTTTAAATTTCTCCTCTTTTCTGCGTTTTTTTCGCCTGAATTTGTTTTTTCTTGTTTTTTTTTTTTACCGTTTATTTATAGATACGACATATCTGCGTTTTTTTAACATTTTTTTTGCCTATTCTTTTTAGCGCTCTTTTGAGAAATTCACGATTTTTCCGCGAACTGTTGACATAATTTGTGTTTTTTAGAGATTTTATGACATATTTCGCGTTTTTACTGCAATCTTTCGTCAAAATGTGCTCATGAATTTCGCCGAAGTATCGCTAAAAAACCCGGGGCGCGGATACGATATATTTTTTTTTCCTTGCAGCGATAGTCATTATAGAGGTGATTCTGGTCAGAATTTTTCTGAAAATTGTGAAAAGTCAATCATCAGGAAGAAAATGTGAAGCATAAAAAATATCGCGAATTTCGACAAATGATAGCCTAATTTCAGTCAATCATTCGCAGGAAAAGCAAGAATTTTATCAAAGGATCGGGAGAAAAAATCACCTCTGTAATGAATATCGCTGCAAGGAAAAAAAATATATATCGTATCCGCCGCCCCGGCAGAAGTGCCGCAGTAAGCAAAATTTTAACTTTTAAACTCGTATGCGCCGCGGCGCTTACGCCCGAAAATACGGTACATATTTTTCGTTTATTTTGGAACTTTAAAAGGTTTAATTTAGATTAACTAAATGTAAAATAAAATTGCTCTTTGGCAAAGAGGATCTGGAAAACAGATATGGGAGAAAAAATGTATCAGGGTGTCCCAGAAATAATGGGACAAACTTTAAGGCGAGGTAGAAGTCATCACAAGGATTCAGATTTACATAGCAACCCATGGTCGGAAACGCTTTCTTGATATAGTAATGATGACACAAAACTCAAGAAAGACAGGACACGAATAAGAAGAGAAAATATCTTTATTATCATTAGTACAGCAGAAAAGTAAAAAAAAAGAACATTAAAAAAACACCGATAGTTATCAAAGTAGGTGTTTGAAACTACGACCCTGGCCCCTGATGCATGCAGGCGCATCTCCGGTGCATGGAAGATCTAATGTTGTACAGAAAACACCAGGAATGTCCTGAATTTCCCCCAGCATCTGCAGCGATCCGTAAAACTAGTTCCTCACCAGTGTAATCCCGGTATTTTTGCAGCACTAAGAATAATAAGCATGTTTTCTCTTCCTGTTCACTACTGCGCCAGGAAAGTGTTTCCGACATGGGTTCCTGTGTGAATCTGAATCCTTGTGATGACCTCTACCTCCCTTTAAAATTTGTCCCATTATTTTTGGGGCACCCTTATAACAGCACAGTATATCAGTTTGCAACCGCTTTTGTATTCTAAGACTGAAGTCATGTGCTATTTTGAGAATGTATGTTTCTGTCATAAAAACCTCTCCCAGTATGTACGTAGCTACGTATTATTTTCCCGCAAAAATAGCAGAAAGAAACAAAGTGGGTAGTATAAATTTTCGCGCCGGGGGCTCCTCTTCGCACGGCACTGTGCCCACAAACTAAGAACTGATTGATTGTAAATGAAAATAGGAAGAAAGCTATTTCAGTATCTTTATTACAGTTAAGAAATTTGTGAATCTATTTTTCAAAATTTTTGCTTTTTACATTAAAAGAAATTAACCTAATTTATGCACGTTAAGATAGAATTTCATAATCGATTTTTAACCCACTTCCTAGTAGGTTAAAATTTTTAAAAATTACGTTTAAGATTGTGTTTTAGGTGTTAATACATTTTAATATTTTTAGTAGTTTAATTTTAAATCATTCATATTCATTTTTTAACTAACTCACCATGATAATAAATCACCAAATATTCTTTTACTGGTACAATTATATATGAGTAGATGGTGTGGTGTTATTTATGCCGACCAACTATCTGCACTATGGATATGGGCTCGAGGAGGTGTGTTCTCCATGGAGGTCTTTCTAAGGGATCCTAACCACTATTTACGCAAGGTTATCCAAGGTTCGAAGAAAACCACGGAAAACGCCGAACAGTTAGGCCGACGGACGAGATTGTGTTCGAATCCATCGCCTTCCGTCTACCAGCTTTGAGAGTATAAATATATGAGTAGAAACTACAATGGATTTAATTATGTTACGATGAACGCTCATCACAATATGCCAAATGTTTGTGAACGTTTAACCATGAAATATTTTAAAAGATTAAAAGTAAAAACCAAATTATTAATAAAAAATGGAGCCTGAGAGCTTATGTGCCCGCATGTTCTGTGTATATGTAATGCAATATAATAATATCTGATTTGCTTGAAATTTTGGATATAGTTTTACTTTGATAAAGCACTTCCCTGAGTAGTTACAAACAGATATTTACATATTAAAACCTCATCAGATTTTTATACTTTCTGGAATAACCGTCAAAGTAGAAAGTGCATAATGTGTGTTTATTGTCATTTTACAAATTTTATTACTGTCACATTTTCATTATTGTGTTGACTACTCTTGCTATCTTTCGCGTGCATCGGCGGGCTCAGCATTGGCTGAATTTTGTAGTTTTTTAATTGCTCAATAAAGGAGACCAGGAGGGACATCTAAGTTCCACAGACTTTATTCGTAGTCTAAGCAGTCTCTCTGGAGCACCAAAAGAAAAAATAAAAGCAGATTGTTGAATATAAACATCATTAACTTTTTATCTATTGATGGTATTTATAAATACCATTAAAACTACTTATTATAAAATTCATTTAATGCATAGATTAGTTGTAACTAGGGCGTCAATGATTTAAATCAGTTGATTTCAATCGGCGATTAAATCATGATTTTAATAAACCGATTTTTTTTAAATCATTGATTAAAAAAATCATAAACTTTCTAAATGTAAAATGACATAAAAAAGTATTAAAATCTAGCATCAATATAATTTGGAATGTTTCTACAAGTATTTTGACTGAAGAATACACAAAAAAAGGCTTTAAATAATTGCTTCTAAACTTAATTTCTGACTGTTGTAAAAACTTCTAGTACAGTAAGTTTGTAAAAAGCCTACTTTTTATCCAACATAATATAAAGAGCATTTCATTTAAAAATGATATTGAAATCTAATATAACTTCCATTGTCAAATTTTCCTTTTCGTTGTCAAATTATTCATTCTTTTATGTAAAATAAGCTAAACAAGTGTAATAAATTTCTGCAAGTAAAAGAATAAAATAGCCAGAATCTTATTTTCTCATTCTACTTCTGCAATAATAAATTTATAGCAAATGCACGATGATATCAGCTGAACCGCTACTGTAAAAGAAACCATAAGAGAGAAATGAATGTGAAAAATAACACTAAATAAGTCTTGATTACGTCCACTAATAACTAAATCGTAATACTGATAATATATATTCTACATAAAAATATAAGAATTTATATTATAAAAAACATTTTGCTTCTAAGACGTTGTATAATAACAAAAACATTTAAAATATATTAAAATTTTTTTATTTACATGTTTCAACTCAAAAATTAATAGAGTCATCCTCAGAATGTAAATAGAAAAATAAAAATTACAAATACAATGTACGTGAAAATCGGAATAAAGAGTTATTGAAAATAAATAAATGTATAACGCGCTTTTTAATTTGATATTGTCCTTGGTCTAGTTAAATGATTACCGTGTAAATTGTCTAACCATTCAATCCATATATTTGGGTTGTGAAATGACAGAAGTATGCGAAATACTTTTTAATGAGAGTAAATTAATATACAGGTCTAATTTTTATTTAAAATTATTCATAAGAGAATCAATTGAAATTTATTTAAATAGTTCACTTCGCATCCAGTAACCTACATAACTGTAACCTACTAAACGGTAACTGTAACCTACTACCTGTAATCTACTAAACGGTATACCCTGTATGCCGTTTAGTAAACTCCTTAACTTAATGATAAAGTGTTTTGAAGGATATATTAAACGAAACCCTCTGTGCAATCTGCAATCACACTTACCATTTTTTTTAACTTTTAGAAGAATTTTTATTTGAATTGCAATTAGAAATCTAAAAAAACTGATTTCAAAAAAGACGTCGTATGGAAGATTGTTTTTTAAGTAAAAAAAAACAAGGTCTGATTATCGAGTCCACTTACTACGAAATGTATGACGATCATGAAAGAGGTAACAATCTAATGTTGAACCAATTGGTTGTAAACGACCATTAAAAAAAAAAATCAGTAATATATTTGTAAGATATTTTTTTATTGGTGATTTATTTATTATTTTAAATACTGCAAATTTTGATTTTTTAAAAATTATTTTGAAAATAGTTGTTGTCCTCGGTAGAGAACTGGGAAATCTGAAGTATATCTGAATATTTTTATTGGTTGAATTCCGCAACTTATTTTCCGTTCGCTTATTGTTGCAAAAAATGACAAAAAAAGGCAATAAAAACTTTTAAAAATAATAATAATTTGAAAACAAATTGTGATAAAGATTTCAAACAAATTTCATTTTAAAATGCATTTTTTCCTCTTAGGTAACGGTATAAAAATTTAAAATGTTCGATGTTTAGAAGTTTAAAAATTTGTAGTAATTGTAAAATAGAAATACCGTTTAAAATTTGTTTAGGATGGATCCAGCATTATTAATGTTTAATTCATGTCGTACGTAATATGAGGCGTCCAGAAGTCAGTCTGATAAACTCCATCAAATAAAAATGCACATTTTAAACAGTTAAAGTTGTATATCTATAAACTTCTGTTTTTTTTTTTTTTTTTTTTTTTTGTATGATTAGTTTATAAATATTAATGTTTAATCCATGGCGTACGTAATATAGGATTCTGTTATTCCGTAAGCCACGTTTTGATCATCATAAAAATGATGTTCATTATTATTATAAATAAGAATTTATTTATAAATCTAAAATTTTAGTCTTTGAAAATATCATTTTCCAAATAGTCGTTGTAATTTATTAAATTACATTTCTTTCTCTTTTTTTCTGACATAATATACAGGGTGATTCTAAATTTTTTGTACAATAAAAGATGGGTGATAGTACACATCAAGACAAACAATATTAAATAGGAGACCAAGGGTCCAAAACGTTTTCCAAAGGAGATAGCCGCCATTAAAGTTTAGGGACCAAAATTTCAAATAAACATAAAAAACGGAAAAATCGGTCGATTGATTTGCGGTTTTCACTAAAATTATTCTTTATGTTGGCGTTTTCTTGAAATTAAACTACAAAGATAAATTTCAAAAATTGCCGATAGAGGGCGCTTTAGACTTTGGAGTAACGAACAACTATTTTTTGCCGGTATTTTTTGCATCTCATTAAATGTTTTCGTAAGCTTAGACTCAAACTTAAATTTTGAGCTCAAAATCTGAATAATGGGGAGTGGTTAAGTAGCAAAAACTTAACTTTGTTCAGAGGGTTCAAATTTCAAATGATTATAAAAAACGGAAAAATTGGTCGGTTGATTTTCGGTTTTCACTAAAACTATTCTTTATGTTGGTATTTTCTTAAAAATAAATTATAAAGATAAATTTCAAAAAATTCCGATAGAGGGCGCTTTAGACTTTCGAGTAACGAACAACTCCTTTTTGGCGTTATTTTTGCATCTTATTAAATGCTTTCGTAAGCTTAGACTTAAACTTAATTTTTGAGCTCAAAATCTGTATAGTTGGGAGTGGTTAAGTAGACAAACTGAACTGTGTTCAGAGAGTTCAAATTTCAAATGATTATAAAAAAAACGGAAAAATCGGTCGATTCGTTTAATGGTTTTCGCTAAAACTAATTTTTAAATCATCATTTTCTTGAAAATAAATTTTAAAGATAAGTTTCACAAAATGCGATAGAGGGCGCATTGGAAATTGGAGTAGAGTACAACAATTTTTAACTGTTATTTTTTTAATCTCATTAAATGCTTTCAAATGCATAGACTTAAATTTTGGGCACAAATTCTGAATCGTTGGGAGTGTAAGTAGCGAAAAATTGAATTGTGTTCGAGGAGGGGGGAGTGTTAAATTTCAACTCCTGAATACACTTCAGTTTGCGCTTCTTAACTCCTCCCAACGATTCAGAATTTGAGCTCAAAATTTAAGTTTAAATCAAAGCTTCCGAAAACATTTAATAAGCTTTTGCAAGCATTTAATTAAAAACAAAAAATAATGGTTAAAATTAATTGTTGGTTACTCTGAAGCTTAAGGTGCCCTCTAACGGAATTTTTTGAAATTTATCTTTAAAATTTATTTTTAAAAAGATACTGACTTAAAGAATAGTTTTATTTTAAACCGCAAATGAATCGACCAATTTTCCCATTTCTACAATTATTTTAAATTTGAACCTCCCCCACCCCTTAAACACAGTTCAATTTGTCTACTTAACCACTCCCAACTATTCAGATTTTGAGCTCAAAATCTAAGTTTAAGTCTAAGCTTACGAAAGCATTTAATAAGATGCAAAAATAACGCCAAAAAAGAGTTGCTCGTTACTCGAAAGTCTAAAGCGCCCTCTATCGGCATTTTTTGAAATTTATCTTTATAAATTATTTTTAAGAAAATGCCAACATAAAGAATAGTTTTAGTGAAAACCGAAAATCAATCGACCAATTTTTCAGTTTTTTATAATCATTTGAAATTTGAACCCTCTGAACAAAGTTAAGTTTTTGCTACTTAACCACTCCCCACTATTCAGATTTTGAGCTCAAAATTTAAGTTTGAGTCTAAGCTTACGAAAACATTTAATGAGATGCAAAAAATAGATGTTCGTTACTCCAAAGTCTAAAGCGCCCTCTATCGGCAATTTTTGAAATTTATCTTTATAATTTAATTTCAAGAAAACGCCGACATAAAGAAAACTTTTAGTGAAAACCGCAAATCAATCGACCGATTTTTTCGTTTTTTATGTTTATTTGAAATTTTGGTCCCTAAACTTTAATGGCGGCTATCTCCTTTGGAAAACGTTTTGGACCCTTGGTCTCCTATTTAATATTGTTTGTCTTGATGTGTACTATCACCCCTCTTTTATTGTAAAAAAAATTTAGAATCACCCTGTATATATATGGGTGATTCTCAAAATAGGGGACGATTTCAAAAATGAAATCTTAAAAAAATTACTGTTAGCAAAGTTTCTGAAAAAAAATAGGTGTTGTTAATATAGTATTAGGTATACTTTCCATGTAGTCAGCAGAGCTAAATATTTAAAAATTAACTTAAAAAAATAATTAGTATTTTTTGAGCCATGCTAATGACAAAACAAATTGCATGGAATAAATATATTATGAAATTTTTATTTTCTTCCTGTTTAAATATTTTTTTTCTATATTTATTAGCCTTCCTTTTCAGCAAATAGTTTCCATTTTTACATATATACATATAAGGAGAATAAAAACATTACCAAAGAGCAAACTTTGTTACATGGAGCAACATTCTGACACTAACAATGTAAGAAGCTGTTTTAGTGATTTTCCTACAGATTTAATGCATATTTTAGGGATAATAAATGCAATACCTAAATTTATACGTAAAATTAAACTTTATAAAGGATACAATATAAGCACTGGTTACATTTATGTACATAGGAGTCTTTAGCATGGACAGAAAAACCATGCTAATGACACTGATATCTGTCCATGCTAATGACAAATTTTAATTTAAATAAGATTATGAGCCATAATATAATCACAATGCAATAGTCCTTTCTGGGGCTTTTTAAAACACAAAAGTTCTATGCAAATAAATAAAATAAAAATTTTAACTATAAAATAAACATGAAAATTATTATCCATTCCAATGATATACAATTGATGTACGCCCCTAATATTCAACTTCTATTCTTAAAATACAATACATGCTTCTATTTTCTGGTTGGGATAAAATGGCTACTTGTTGCCATGGAGAAACTTTATATTTTCAAACTATTGTCATATGTGAAAATGAAATTTTGATTAATAACCAGCTGTTTTAGTATGACCTTGTTTTGAAAATCGAATATGGAGGACAAACTTTAATTCTTTTTTTATGTACTATAATTTTATTTTTAAAAAGAAATTTATTGGATAAATCCTCTCCTTGATTAATATAAAGAAAGAATAACATTTGTTTATTTTATAAACATGATACTAACTCTTGAAAAATGCTAGTATACACAAGGCACAGCTGCTGTGGACATCCATGCTAATGACATTTTGAATCTTTATTTTGTTATTTTAAGGTGTTTTTAACTAAAAAGTGAGTAATTCTTGAGTGCAAATAATGAATAACATTAAGGAAAACATATCTAAATATAAAAACATGACAGAAAACCTCTCAATTTTTTTTGTATGCCGAAAGACATAAATTGTCCCCCATTTTGAGAATCACCCATATATATATGGGAATAAAGGATGAAGTATTCAGCAATAAAAGATAATAAACTCAATGATTTAATGAACGTGATATCATAAGTGAGACTCGTGTGATGATGCGTGGAAAGAACGAGGTGTTCTATAGATTTTCAGCGATGGCGAGTTTGGTGGATTTTTTAATGCAAAGCTCAGGGAAGCTTGTTTAAACTGAATATTATTCAGTTCTACTGTTATATTTGAATGCTACGTATATATTTTATGTCTATTAAACCTTTTTATATTTTCAAGAATATTAGTTTTGCTTAAATCATAAGTTAATCACTTAATATTCCACAAGTTTTGAGGGCTCGTTGCCGAGATTTGAATTTGAATTTCACGATGGAAGCTATTTTGTACTAAGAAGAGATAAGTCTAAAAAAAATGTTTTGTTTTTAAACTAAAACGTATAATATAAAAAAAGGAACTGTTTGTTATATGCGTAATGATTAGAAATTATCCGTAATCAAGCATGCAAGATAGAGCACTATATTGTTTGTTGAAGTGTAAACAAAAATTATAATGTACATTCTGAATAAAGCTAGAAAGGCGGACTTGTTAACATTGTGTGAGGACCTAGGTATAGTTGTGGTTTGATGGGAAGGGTGATATTAGTATCTATTTAGCTGTATTCGAGAGAGAGATTTCTAGAATGAATGTAATAAAAGAAAATTGGGTAATACACTTATTAAGTTTAATGCCGCTAGAAATTGCTATTGTTATAACTAGAGAACCAGAAACATTAACAAATAACTACGATTACGTAAAAAACTTGCTGCTCAAAAGATTCAAATTTATGCCAGAAGAGTTTAGGCAAAAATTAATGTCGCATAAGAAAGAAAACTCAGCCTTTTGGTCTTGATGTATCCAATTTTGAAGATTTAAAACAATTAATACTGATAGATCAAATCAAAATAAGATTACCGATAGAAATGAAGGAACATTTTATCGATGATCTACGAAAAATTAAGTGTTGATACATTAGTTTGTAAACTAGATGATTACGAAACAGCAAGACGCAATATTAAAACCATGAATAGAAATTCACACCACTTTGAAGAAAGGGAGCCAAAAGTGCGCGAAAACAACAACACAAAGCCATGGTTATCATACCAACGTTATAATACTTTAAGAAAACAACAATTTAAAGATAATACGAATAATGTAAATGAATCTTCTAATTTAAATAAAAAGAACAGGGCAAAAATTATGTGTTTCAAAAGTAACCGTTTTGGCCACGCAATATCGTAGTGTAATAAAGGTAACAATAAACAAAAAATGACAGCCAAAATCGAAGCCAAAACCCGCAATTATCCAATCACAAAGAAGTGAATTCTACAATAATCACACAAACAAATAGCGCCAAACCTGATTGTTTGAAAAATATTGATATTAACGGTGAAAAGACATATAGAGCAAGAGCCCGTGACTGGCAGACCTTCGTTATTTTATAAAAGCTGAAACTTTCTCAGCGCAGTCTTCCAACAAAGATAGGAACGATGGGTAATTATGAAATTTGAATCATGGTGGCTTTGGCAGTGACCAGGGAGCAAAGGTGTAAAAAATACCAACTTACTTTCGTCATTTTATAAAGCGTAATTTTTTGATATTTCCTTTGGAATGATGTTAGAAATCACGTCCTCCATTGGCAGACACTTCCTGTGGTTCCAACCCCCGGCCGACAACCACTAAACTTCAATAATAGGAAATTCTACTTTCGTCATTTTATAAAAGCTGAATTTTATGTATGTTACTTGGGTAACTACTAGAAGATATTTCCTCAGTTGGCAGACAGTTTTGGTGGTTCCAACCCCCGGCCGACAAACATACGCAGCGGCTTCTCAATACACTAGAGTCTGCGCGAAACAGACATTTTCCCCGTTTTCCCTTGGGTCGGAAATTGGCGACAGTTATTTGAGGTTGTTGCATGTAATTCTACGGTTGTTGACATTTTGAAAAAAGACCACAATGAAAGAAAAAAAATGTAATTTAACAAATTAGAACGACTATTTTGGAAAATGATATTTTCAAAGACTAAAATTTTAGAGACTTAAAAAGGAATTCTATACTTAATAATAATAATAAACATCATTTTTAGGATGACCATAACGAGTCATATATTACGTACGCCATGCATTAAACATTAATATTCCTAGACCATAAATAAAAAAAAACCCAGTAGTTTATTGTTATATAGCTTTAACTGTTTAAAATGTGCATTTTTATTTGATGGAGTTAATCAGGCTGACTGCCTATTATTACGTATGACATGGATTAAACATTAATATTCCTGATGGACCCATCTTATAAAAATTTTTTGAACTGCAAATTTTTAAACTTCTGAACATTGCACATTTTAAATTTTTATACCGTTGCATAGAGAAAAAAATGCACTTTTGAATGAAATTCGTTCGAAATTTTTATAACAATTTGTTTTCAAATTATTATTATTATTCCTTGTAGCTACTGATATTTTTTGTATGATTTTCATGCATTCTGTTCGCGAATAATTTGACATGTATTTGATGTATACTTTGTTTTTCAATTTTTCTCGTAAATGATCAATCGTACAGATGCAGTTCTTTGGGCTTCTTTTATGTATTCCCAATGAGGAATCTGGCTGCGCAGAGTTTGGGTGCCATTTTTGGGACACTACGTATAGAATTTTTTAACACTATGTATGAATAAACAGTAAAACTCTAATTTTGTATTGAAGTGGATATTAAAAATAAAGTTCATAAAATACCTAAACATTATTTTCTAACGTATTTCATTTATTTTAAAAACAAGTATCAAAATGGAAATCATAATCAATAACATTATAAACATGCAATTTTTTTATTAATAAATAAGTACATAATAAAACAGCAATTTCGGCATGTGCCAGGGGGAGGATATAGCTTTCATATTCGTTGTTTTTGTTAAATATAGCTTTTTTTTGCGACTCGATTAGATGAGTTAATAAAAATTCTTTAATGCTTGATTATTATCTCATTGAAAATTTTACTGTAATTTTAAGAAGATCAAATGCTACGAACCCTATAAAAAGAAATTACGTAAATACTGAATTTGAATGAGAATTGTGCCAAATTAGTAATCTATAGCTAAATCGGCAATATTTATGATTTCTTAATTTTTGTCTTCAAATTTGGCGATATTTTTAAATATTTGGCGATAAGTATTTCCAAGCTTGGAGAGAATTCGAAGCTAACGTTCATTAATACTCATAAATAAATAACTAATTTTTAGTAATTTGGAAAATAGTTGTTATCCTCGGTAGAGAATTGGCAAATCCGAAGTATATCTGAATGTTTTTATTGGTTGAATTCCGCATTTTATTCATTTTCTGATTGGTCCATGTTTAATGTCCAAAAATGGTTTACTTCTGTTGCCACAATGACAAAAAAGTAATAAAAACTTTAAATAATAATAATAATTTGAAAACAAATTGTCATAAAAATTTCAAAAGAATTTCATTCAAAAGTGCATTATTTTCTCTATGCAACGGTATAAAAATTTAAAATGTGCAATGTTTAGAAGTTTAAAAATTTGCAGTTCAAAAAAATTGTAAAACTGAAATTTCATTTAAAATTTTTACAAGATGGGTCCACGAATATTAATGTTTAATCCATGTCATACGTAATAAGAGGCAGTCAGCCTGATTAACTCCATCAAATAAAAATGCACATTTTAAACAGTTAAATTTATATAACAATAAACTACTGGGTTTTTTTTATTTATGGTCTAGGAATATTAATGTTTAATGCATGGCGTACGTAATATATGACTCGTTATGGTCAACCTAAAAATGATGTTTATTATTATTATTAAGTATAGAATTCCTTTTTAAGTCTTTAAAATTTTAGTCTTTGAAAATATCATTTTCCAAATAGTCGTTCTAATTTGTTAAATTAATTTTTTTTTTCTTTCATTGTGGTCTTTTTTCAAAATGTCAACAACCGTAGAATTACATGCAACAACCTCAAATAACTGTCGCCAATTTCCGACCCAAGGAAAAACGGGGAAAATGTCTGTTTCGCGCAGATTCTAGTGTATTGAGAAGCCGCTGCGTATGTCTGTCGGCCGGGGGTTGGAACCACCAAAACTGTCTGCCATCTGAGGAAATATCTTCTAGTAGTTACCCAAGTAACATACATAAAATTCAGCTTTTATAAAATGACGAAAGTAGAATTTCCTATTATTGAAGTTTAGTGGTTGTCGGCCGGGGGTTGGAACCACAGGAAGTGTCTGCCAATGGAGGACGTGATTTCTAACATCATTCCAAAGGAAATATCAAAAAATTACGCTTTATAAAATGACGAAAGTAAGTTGGTATTTTTTACACCTTTGCTCCCTGGTCACTGCCAAAGCCACCATGATTCAAATTTCATAATTACCCATCGTTCCTATCTTTGTTGGAAGACTGCGCTGAGAAAGTTTCAGCTTTTATAAAATAACGAAGGTCTGCCAGTCACGGGCTCTTAGACTAATAGATCTTCTTTACTGGAAGTGATATCAGTTTGGTGAGTAATGAATATTATACGAAAATAGGCTCGTCAAGATTATTTTCAATTAATATCTCTTTGTCCGGCATAAATAAAATAGTTGTTTATCCAAAAGGATACTTCCCCTATGAATTCAATATTGATGGTTTTCTAATCAAAACAAATTTGTATGTGTTAGAGAATCTCTTGCATATGATATTTCATTGGAATATAATGCGATTAGCAAATTAAATTTGGCGATAGACAAGAACGGAATTAAGATCATTGGCAAACGCAACAATATTCAAATAGTACGAGATCCGGTAATAAAAATATATACCCTAATTTGTTATTTAATTGAGTTACACATCAAATAAAAGCTTATTTTATTCCCAATCCAACCGTATTAGGTTGCCTGCTCTCAAGTGGTGCCAACCATGGGGTTGCCAGGTTTAAACAGGTAAGTAACTGGAGTTAATATACCCTCATTTGTTATTTAATCGAGTTACACATGAAATAAAAGCTTATTTTATTCCCAATCCAACCGTACTAGGTTGCCTGCTCTACAGTGGTGCCAACCAGGGGTTGCCAGGTATAAACAGGCAAGTAACCATTGTTAATATACCCCCATAAGTTATTTAATCGAGTTACACATCAAATAAGAGCTTATTTTATTCCCAATCCAACCGTACTAGATTTTCTTATGAAAAAGTGTGCTGAATCCATGGTTGCCTAGATTTAAGATGTTCAATTTTCTGCGCGACTGTGGAGAGTGACAGAGAAGGGTTGCAAGGATTTATAATGTAGATAAGGATTTATAATGTGATCTTTATAAATTTATAGGTCACTGATTTAAGAAGACACTTTACTTATTTGAAAACATCTGTTCCGTAATGTTAAACCTAAGTTTTAGAATTTCTCATTTAAATTTGAATATTTTTTAATGTTTTCTTTCTGCATTGTATAGTTGAACTCAATGTTAAACCTAGTTCTTGAATTTCTCATTCAAATTTGAATATTTTTAAATGTTTTCTTTCTGCATTGTATAGCTGAACTCAATCTCTAAAGGGACCATTTTGTATTTTTTCAATTTTGTTTGTAATTTTTTAAAGGTACTTTCATCTTCGAAACCGGTTTCGAAAGTGTAAATACCTTTACAAAAAAAAATTTGGTACCAAAATCCAAGAAGTAAAAATTAATATCCCCCCCATATATATATATATATATATATATATATATATATATATATATATATATATATATATATATATAATTTAAAAAAATCCACTTTTTTCAGTTTTGGTTTTAAAAAGTGCGCTTTGTTACAAAAATATATAAGCAGCTTTGAAAACAAACCTGATGAACGTTTATGCTTATTTTTTACAAATAAATGGCACATATGTCCTATATGCACCGAAGTACCTAATTTGCGTCAAAAGGGCGTCTATTCGCCTGTCATGGTTACCATATACATTTTATTATAAAATGTTTTAGTCTACAATTATTATCATTTATTCAGAATTATTTCCTTTTTAAAAAGACAGAAAAGGTTTCATTTATCATTTTTTATTATCATTTTGAAAATAATAATAACATCCTAATATAGCACGCTATAGGTATCTGGTAATCAAAAAAGATATTTTCGCCAAATTAGCAAAAAAAAAAAAAAAAAAAAAAAAAAAAAAAATCTCGCCAAACCTGATACTTATATGATATTTTTAAAACATAGCAAACAATGAATAGGTTGCTATAAAATTTTACTTGTCTCGCCAAACCCGCTTTCTCTATTTCACCAAGGTCCCTGTTCTGGAAAAGTATCAATTTAATTAAAAATTATTTTATTATTATTATTAATGTTGACTAAAATGTGGCGCTATTGTGGTAACCCTGCCATGAGTATTTTTTTAACAAATACTTATTGTTGAACATGATGCTGATTTCTCCATAGGAAATAAAACGGAATCTATCCCCTTGGGGACGAGCAACTGATGTATGTGCTTCTTGAGGTACTCAGAATTCTTTATTATTCCCACCAGTTATTTTTTATTATAAAATTAATCTTATTTAGGTCAAAAAATTTCGCGATATATTTACCGGAAATATTCATTTTCGAAAAGCTGGTAGTAAAAGGTTAAGAATTAAGCAAAGTACTCTCGTCCAAACGGAACTTAATTGAAAATAAATTTACCCTCGTTGCCCCACTTAGGGATCGAATTAAAAAAAAAAATCAATGTCCAATTCCTGTATTGCTCCCAAGAATGCATACACATTTCAAATTTCAAAGCTCTATGTCAATAGGAAGTGGGGCAAGAATAGGCACAGATAGCAATTGCTATAGAATAGCCAACTAGATCTGTACGGTTCATTCAATTGAGATTAATGTATGAAGTCTTCCGCCAGAGGACTCTGATACTTGTACTGACCATGTGCACAGAACAGAAATCAGCTCATTCAATGCTAATTTGGGCAGGGTTGGTCCAATGAAACGGTTCAGGGTTTGAAGCTGAATCCAGCTTCACTTTTTTGCCGGTTTTTAGCGAAATGCGCAGACCGTGATATATCTAGTTGGCTATGGCTATAGTAATCGCCGGAATGCTGGAAATATTTCATTGTTCAGAATGGCAGCGGCCGAGAACTGTTACCACAGTGATTACACAGACCACAGACGATAAATTGTTTTTATTTGTAGCTAGAAATTCGATGATAAAAAAGAGTCAGAATATGCGCTCATTGTTCCATGAAATAAAATAGTAATGAGTTTAAAAATTGAGTGTTATTTTAAGGTATTTTAATTCCACAATGATGACTAACGGATTTTCTTTACATCTAGTGAAAATATAGCACCAGCCTTCAAAGATTAATTTAGATGTCATTCGATCATCTTCATATTTTCAAAGAAACTTTGTTCCACGGCATTGAAAAGCAGATGATGCTTGTCACGTGAGCAGTTCATACATTTCTACTGCCACGTAACAATTTATGTATTACTACTTCAACTTACTTCATGTCTCGAGTGTTCTAATAAATTTAATGTTTTAGTTATGGTCAGCTTGGTATTTAGTATCTCTTATTATTTTAACATCTAGAGTTAACAAGATGTTACATGGTGTTCAGAAGTGTTGAAAATTAAATAGTGTTGTTACTGACCTTTAGTTTAAAAAAATGCAAAGAGAACAAAGGGAATCTACCAATGCTCGCCTTCCACCAGAATTGGAAGTTACAGAAGATAATATGGCCATTAAATGGAAGGTTTGGAAACAAGCTTTTGAATTTTATGCAATTGCTACGCAGTTAAATACTAAACCAGCTGAAGTACAAGCTGCTACTTTTATGTCAGCTATAGGACCTGCTGCAATACTCATATTTAATACATTTAATTTGACGCATCAAGAGCAGCAAAATGTAGAAATAATAAAGCAAAAGTTTAACGAGTACTTTTCTCCACAAGTTAATGAAACCTATACTCGATATGTATTTTTTACGTGCATTCAAGGTAAGCAAGAAACTTTTGATTCTTACATTACTAAGTTACGTACAAAAATTAAAGATTGCGCTTTTGGCGATTTGCAAGATAGTTTATTACGCGACCAAGTTGTTCGTGGTATTAATTCTGATAAAGTGCGTGAGTTACTATTGGCTGAAAAAGATTTAACTTTAAATAAAGCTATTGATATATGTAGATCTAGCGAACAAGCTACTTTTCAATTAAAAGAAATGCATGCAGCTGTTAATAATACAGAAAAAGATATTATGATGATTCGGAAATCTAAACTGAAATCCGATACTAAATCTGATATAGCGGTTCGTGAAAATAAAAATAAGCCAAAATTCAATAAAGCAAATAAAATATGTTGGCGATGTGGTTTAATGCATGAATTTCGTAATTGTCCAGCCTTTAATGTTACTTGCAATCTCTGCTCGTTAAAAGGGCATTATGCGCGCCAATGTAAATTTAAAAAGAAACACGGATCTAAGAAACGAGTCGTACAGGAACTTTCAGAAATTTCTAATAATAGTGATGATGAGATTAATCATTATTTTAGCAATACATTGCACGTCGGAGAACTTTTGCGTTCACAGAATAATGCTTGGTTAACAACCGTAACTTTCCAAAATGGAATAGCTGTGAAATTTAAATTAGATACCGGCGCTGAAGCGAATGTTATAACAGAAAGTTTGGCTAAAAAGCTTAAAGCTTTTATACACGACTCTAAAGTAAAACGCTTAAAGTCTTTTAATAATGGGTTTACACCAGTGATTGGCGAAACCAATATCAAGTGTATTGTTCAAAATGTGCCAGTTGATCTGAGATTTTTAGTAGTTAATGGAAATTTTAATTGTATATTAGGATGTTCTACATGCGAAAAACTTGGCTTAGTTAAACGTACTCCTGAATCTGTACAGATTAATGAAATAGGAACTGAAATACCAGATGCAGTTTTTCAAGGCATAGGTTGTTTAAAAGATTTTGAATACGATATTGAACTTCAAGAAGGCGCAAATTTGAAAATTCATCCACCTCGACGAATTCCGTATGCAATTCGTGATACTGTTAAAAAAGAAATTGATCTTATGGTTAAAATGAAAATTTTAAAACCGGTAACGCATCCTACTCCTGCTGTCAGCCCCCTGGTAATTGTAAAGAAAGGTGATAGAATACGTTTGTGTTTAGATCCAACTGATATCAATAAAGTTATAAAACGGCGTCATTTTCCTCTCAAAACAGTTGAAGAGATAGCAGCTCGCATTGGATCAGCAAAGTATTTTACGATATTAGATGCTAAAAAAGGATTTTGGCAGATTCCCGTGACTAGAAGAACATCAGATTACTTAACGGTTAATACACCCTGGGGAAGATATTCCTTCTTAAGAATACCATTTGGGCTTGCATCAGCCCCAGAAATATTTCAGCAAATAATGCATTCGCTCTTAAATGAATTTGAAAATACAGAATGTTCCATGGATGACGTATTATTATGGGCAGACACGAAAGAAGAGTTAAGAAGGTTAACTGTGAAAGTGATTAAACGTCTTTATGATGCTGGACTACGTCTAAACAAAGAAAAATGTGAATTCGAGAAAACGAAAATTAAATTTTTAGGCCACATTTTTACATCAAATGGAATAGAAATAGATCCATCAAAAGTGAAAGCTATTGAACAATTGAAAACACCAACATCTGTAGCTGAATTGCAAAGATTTATTGGAATGATTAACTACGTATCAAAATTCATACCAAATTTTTCTGAAATCACAGAACCTTTACGTAGATTATTACACAAAAATGTACTGTGGCAATGGTCTGAAGATCAAGAAAAGTCTTTCCTTAAATTAAAAAATATTCTTAAAAATACGCCAAAGTTGGCTTATTTTGATGTTAATAAACCTACAGTTGTCTCAGTCGATGCCAGTTCACATGCAGTTGGTGCTGTGCTTCTTCAAAATGGTAGACCAATTGCGTATGCGACTAAAGCATTAACAGAATCACAACGACGATATCCTCAAATTGAAAAGGAATGCTTTGCTATTCGTTTTGGGTGTAAAAAGTTTCACGATTATATTTATGGTAAACCTGTTACAATTGAAACTGACCATAAACCGCTAGAAGCCATTGCAAAGAAATCCTTACAAGCAGCTCCTGCACGTCTTCAGAGAATACTTTTTGATGTTCTTCAGTATTCTCCTAAGATAGTATACAAAAAGGGTAAAGATATACCGATTCCAGATGCTTTAAGTCGTGATTGCAATATTAATCTTGAAGAAGATGAAGAAATAGAAACTTTTGAAGTTGTATGTGATGTTCCTCTTCCGTTGTTGACTTTTTCTGAATTACTGAATGCTGTAAATGAAGATTCTGAATTGCAAGAGTTAAAACGCTTAATTCTTGATGGTTGGCCATCTAGTATTAACTCAGTTCCTCCACAACTTCGGAAATACTGGAACTTCAGAGAAGAATTAGCAGTTTATGAAAATTTGTTATTCAAATCAGAACGCTTAATAGTTCCATCTGCATTAAAGTCAAAGTATTTAAATTTAATCCATCAAGGACACTTAGGAATTAATTTGTCTTTACATCGTGCTCGAGAAATTATATTTTGGCATGGAATGACCCGTGATATTGAGCTCTTTATACAAAAATGTCCTGTTTGTCAACAGACAGCTCGTTCCCCAAATACAGAGCCATTGAAAATGAAACCCGTTCCTCAATTCCCTTGGCAACGAGTGGCTACTGATATGTTTGAATTTTCTGGAAACCAATATTGTCTTGTTGTTGATAGTTACTCAGGATATTTTGATTTCAAAAAACTAGTGCATCCTTCATCACATTCGGTAATAGAATATTTGAAAGATGTGTTTGCAACTCATGGAATTCCAGATATTTTGGAATCTGATAATGGACCACAATACTCGTCAGATGCATTTCACAAGTTTACTAAATATTGGAAAATACAGCATATCCCATCTAGCCCGCATTATCCTAAATCTAATGGTCTAGCGGAACGTTACGTCCAGATAGCCAAATTGATTTTAAGAAGATGTGCTATAGATCATACAGATGTCAGATTGGCACTTTTAAATTGGAGAAACACTCCGCGTGAAAATTTGCCTTCTCCAGCTCAACGTCTTTTTGGAAGACCTACTCGAAGTTTAATACCTATACATCCCTCTTTACGTTTGCCTCGAATGTCATCTACCGTTCCTCTTCAACTAAGTAGAGAAAAGCAACGTGCAGCTTCGACCACTAACTCAAGAAATGAATCTCCAGTGCTGACTAAAGGCCAATCTGTCAAGCTTCAGACTGATCATCGTACTTGGATTCCTGCTACTGTGTCAGATGCTGCTGATACTCCACGTTCTTATTATGTTACCACTCCTACTGGGAAGACTCTTCGTCGAAACAGTACCCACCTACGTCCAACAAAGGCTGAGATTGTACCCGATCGCCAGGTTGCTGTTAATCCTTCAAATTTTGTTCGATCGGAGAATGGTAACAATGCGTCAGATGACCCTCTTCCTGATGTTCCTCGTCCAGCTTTTACTCCACCCAAATCTAAAACAGTGATTACCCGCTCCGGAAGAGTTATCCGCCCTCCAGAACGTTTGAACTTATAAAATAATTTTTAGACTTATCTTTTGTTATTGTAAAGGGAGATGTCACGTGAGCAGTTCATACATTTCTACTGCCACATAACAATTTATGTATTACTACTTCAACTTACTTCATGTCTCGAGTGTTCTAATAAATTTAATGTTTTAGTTATGGTCAGCTTGGTATTTAGTATCTCTTATTATTTTAACATCTAGAGTTAACAAGATGTTACAATGCTGATGTGGTGATGGATATACCCGAAGGAAAGCAGATAAGTGCTTCTGAATAATTTTTGGTACTACTTAGTTATCCCGTCGACCAAAATAATTTTAAATCAATTAGTATATTTAGATAAATATTATAACAGAATCATTAATAAATAGTGAAGAAAAACTTCGTTTAATATTGCTTTATGAAATTTAGATAGACACATAATAAAACCGTTTTTAAAAAGCTAATGGAACACAGAGTTCAACAATAAAAAACCTTAACGGAAAAGATGCTGCCAAAATACAATAATGTAAATATAAAACTATTTTTTTTTCTCTTTAACAAACCGCAACACTTTCCCTTGTTAAAAGAAAAAATATAATTACACTCATAAATCTAAGTTAAAGTTTAGAGTCTACATGAGTCTCATCTTTTCACATAACATTAAAAGGATTGCCTTATAATTATCAATGGTACCATCCGGATTTTTCTCAATCCGTAAGACCCATTTGCAGGGAAGGCCTTTGCTTTATCTGGAAGTGGTGTTAGTGCCCATGTATTGTTTTCCTTTAAAGAACTGATTTCAGAATCCATGGCGTTTATCCAGAAATTTCGTTCTTTGCAATTAATTGCTTCTTCATATGAACTTGGTTCATCTCCTTCAGACATAAAAACTACAGATGCCATCACGTAATCTTCAAAATATTTAGGCTGTTTTAGTTCTCTTCGATCTCTTAATTCCATAGTATGTGATTTCTTTTCATCCTCTTTTACATTTTCTGAAATAACTTGATCTTTGAGTATTCTTGATCATTCTTTCCTTCATTTTTATCTTCAGGTAGCTGCCTATTAGATTCAATTAAAGGTATTTGTACTGAATCTTCACAATTTGTTAACTTTTTCTCTTGAAAGATTACATCTCGGGAACAAATAACTGTATTATTTTCTTTTATCCAGATGCGATATCTTTCATCTCCATCATATCCCAACAAATAACCTTTTATTGCTTTTCTGTCCATTTTTCGACGTTTCTGATCTGGTACGTGAGCATAACAGGGTGATCGATTTTACGCATATGTCTTACTCGAAGTTTCTTCCCTATCCACAATTCATAAGGACTTACATTTGGTAGCGAACTTTTACCTGTTCTGTTTAAAATATATACAAACGAACTAATCAGTTCTGCCCATAATGATGAAGGAAAATTGATTTCAGAATTAGAATTTTTCAAAGTTCTTGCCATTTCAACAAGGGTCCTATTTTCACGCTCACTTCCACCATTCTCTTGAGGGGTATAGAGAGCAGTTAATCTTTGATTAATTCCATTTTTCTTCAGGATGCTTCTAACATTTTCATTATCAAATTCTCCTCCGTTATCACTTAAGATTTCTTTGATGTTGTGTCCTAAATTTTTAGCATGTGCTATCATATTTTCAGTAGCTTGCGCAACTTCTGACTCATGACGAAGAAAAAATACATATCTAAATTTTGTAAAATGATTTTTAAAGTTGGCAAAGTAACGATATTTTCTAAAGGATTCATCAAAGGGTCCACATACATCTGTTGAGATAAGCTCTCCAGGTTTTGTGGTCTTCTGTCTAGTGCCAAATTTTATGCGATGTGCTTACCCATATATACAAGCTTCACAAAGCTGATTATCTAATTCTCCAACTTTGATATTCATTTGCTGTTCTAGAACATTCTTCACATGACGCTTGTCCTGGTGTCCCCAGCGCTCGTGATATAACTATAGAAGAGAATCACTTGTTGTAGCTATGTTTACTTCCACTGGATTACTCGGAATAAGTACTTCCATATGAACTTTGTATAAACCACCACTTACGTTTCTTGTACCGTACATTACAACATTATTGTTAATTTTTAACCAACATTCTTTGACAGTTGATTCGAATCTGCTGTTTCTGTTTCTATCTTGTGCTGCCAGAACTAAAAACAGATTCTTACTAATACCTGGTACAAACTAAACTTCTTTCAATTCTTTAAATTGTCTCTCTCCTTTTATTTTCATCATTACCTTTAAAGTTCCCTTACCTACAGCCGGCAGTACTTGCCCATTTGCAGTGGTAATACCATGTGGGGTTTCAAAATTTTCAAAGTCTGTAAAATAATTACCATAATTTGTAATATGTTTTGATGCACCATTATCAACAAACCAAACATAACAATTTTCTTCAGATGAAAATGCATGTTTGTCTAGAGCTATTAATGACATATTTGCAGTAGAACTATCTTTTCTTAAGTACTTATTATTTTGATTGGGCTTTGCTGGCTTTCCATCAGCTATCCACTTTCTACAATATTTTACCCAGTGATAATTTTGATGACAGTAATTGCATTTTCCAACTTGCTTTTTGGTTTTTAAAGGTGTTTTTATCCTACTGGTTTTTACTTCTAATGCTTCATGATTCTGGACATCACTTTTTGACTTCTCTTCTTTATTTTCTCTTTCTAGAGAGCATAATTGAGTTGTTAACTCGTCAATTGTTCTTTTATCTTCATTCAGAAGTAGCCAACTCGACTTGAAAGAACGGTACTCTTGAGGTAATGTGTCTAGGATCGTGCAAATTAGTAGCATTTAAGGTAATTGAACTTCTTGCTTTCTTTGAAGACCCAAATTTAATTCGCCCCAAAGATTCTTTAAATTCGATAGATCATCAGCCATACTGCCATCCACTTTCCATTTACACTGAAAAAAACTGTAGACATATATTATGTAACTGGTTATCAGAGGTAGCTTCATAAAGCTTCTGAAGCTCTAGCCATACTTCTCTTGCATTATTAAATCTCATGATTTTCTGCATAGTTTCCTCTGTCATGGAATTTGTTAGCACCATCATGGTACAAGCATTTGCCTTTTTATATTTGTCAAGATCGTCTTTGTACTTCTCTAAAGATGCCTCGTTAGCTCCATCGGGTGGTTGATCCGGTTTGACTAACTTTCCTTCAACCAGTTCTAAAGCATCAGCATAATAATTTAAAGCAAACTTGATTCTGTATTTCCACATCGGTCAATCGGTTTTATCTGCAACTTTCCTATATCCATAATTAAACTTTCACTCTTAATGAAATATCTTCTATTTTTCAAATATATGATAATAACCACTTAAAATTCAGTCCACTTGGATCATTTAATTCCCTCTAGGACTTTCTTAGATTCTTGGGAAAAAATGATTTCAGGACTAACGTTAAACAAAAAGAAAACGAAGAAAAACCTACTTTTCTTGCCGATTATGCATTAGGCTTTATGCTATAATGATATACTAAATATTTAAAAACTTTGCTTGAATTATTACAGCGCACATAGCATGCGGAAAACCATAACCTAAAGTAATTTTAAATCAATTAGTATATTTAGATAAATATTATAACAGAATCTTTAATAAATAGTGAAGAAAAACTTCGTTTAATATTGCTTTATGAAATTTAGATAGACACATAATAAAACCGTTTTTAAAAAGGTAATGGAATACAGAGTTCAATAATAAAAAACCTTAACGGAAAAGATGTTGCCAAAATACAATAAAGTAAATGTAAAACTATTTTTTTTCTCTTTAACAAACCGCAACACAAAAGATCATCGCCAAACTATAAGACTAAATGCCAATAATGGATGATCGTGAATGTCGCATTCAATGACATTAAATACGATACGCGTGTTTAAAACGCCATTAAGTTATTTTTATTTTCACTTTTTATTTGTTTTATTAGTATTGTACTTTTTTTTTTTTTTTTTTGCTTTTTCGTTTTTTAAATGAAAATTATTTCAGTATTTTGGTGATACAATTAGTAATATAATATAATTTAGCAATTAGTTTGGCGATTTGTATAATTTGGCGAAATTGGTCGACGGGATAGTAGTACCAGTAGTACCAGTTTTTTTTATATACATATTGTATGTTATTTTGTTCGAAAATTTTAACTCACGAATTTTATTGTGGTTTAACTGTGCTATTTTCTGTATTCATAACTGTAAATCATGTGAACTGTTGATGCCGTTCAAATTCCCTTGTATATCAGAGCAGATCATGCACTTTGGTTTGTAATGTGCGAAAGCGCATTTGTTTTAGCTGCCCCCAAAGCAATAATGGAATCTATCACGAAATATATTTATACTACAGTAAAACCCCAGTTATCCGAAAAGCATTGGACCAAAGCATTTTTGCTAAACCGGGGTTCCATAGGATTTTTCGGATAATCGGTGTTTCATAGGAATTTTCGAAAAACCAGGAAGCTTATGGTGAAAACTTGGTTAGTGGAAAGCTGCGATAGTAATTTAGAACATCGTTAGAATAAAAATGTTGTGGTGACATATTACAGATTATGGTAGATGTGGTACAGGATTATACACAGTAAAGTTACTATAAGATCTTAGATGCGGCACTTTGATGTATTGAAGTACAAGAAGATGCAACAGCATCAGATGTGTTTTTATTTAAAAGGTGGCATGATAAAACAGCATTGAAATGATACAAAGTTTAAAAAAAAGGAAAATCACAACATATTTTGTAAAATAACGAAGTATTGTACGTGTCTATATAAGAAAGTGCTCAAAATTACACAATTGTCTGAATAGATAATTCTGTTGTTGATTAAAAAGTTGACTCTATTTATTTGATAAAGAACATGCTTTCTTAACACTATATGTACCAGTGCCCAATAACCTTTATTAAAGTTCTTATTTTTATTTATTTTGCTTCTTTTAAAGCTAATAAGTATCAAAACAAATTTCAATGTATTAAAAATGATTCGGAATTGTTTTGATCTAAAATTTACAAATAAAATAGTAATCATAAGTCAAAATATGTTGAAAGCTGTCATTTGACATCGGTAAAAATAGTGTTGACAATAAAAATTTTCACATATATATTGCAAATTAAAATTTTTTTTCGCCAAAATTAATCTTTATACTATATTAATTTCCTTTTAACAATATTCCATACTTAGTTCAACTTTTTAAATTAAAATCTTGTTTCTAGATCTAATCTATTAATCTTTATGGAAACGATATAAATTCTTAATTCGCCTTAAAAAAATTTATTCCAATATACGTAAATTAAAAAAAAAGGCTCTAAATTAAAAATATTCTTAATTAAATTTTATTTCTTAATATTCCAAGTAAAATCCTTTTTGTTTTTATCAATCCTTTTTAACAAAGTCCTAGTAAATTTATTCCAAACCATACTTTTCAAAAAATACCATTCTTTTTATTCTTTTCCCTTTCAACGTTTCATATTTGTGCATATCAATAAATTCATCTCTTTTCTTTTTCTTTTTTTCTTTTCTTTTTTTTTTTTTTTTTTTTTTTTTTTTTTTTTTTTTTTGCTTCAAAATATCGTCTGCAGGGTATCGAATTCAGCGTTCGATTATAAATTAGTTAAATAATAATTTTTTAAATTAAAAATTATCATCTGAATGAAATTAATCTCGACGATGGACATGAATTCTGTTTACATGTGAAAACCATGGTTAGAGATTAGAGAATATAATAGAAGTTTTGTTTTTAGATTTAAGAAGGAAGCTGAGAGGTGAGAGCGGACAGATTTTTTTTTTTCTTCCGAGGATTTGGTTAGAAGGAAAGGCGAAATAATGTTTTTGTGATGGAATATTTTTTTCTCTTCTTTCGTGATT
Organism: Maratus speculifer; assembly: GCA_964019185.1. Taxonomy (NCBI): domain Eukaryota; kingdom Metazoa; phylum Arthropoda; class Arachnida; order Araneae; family Salticidae; genus Maratus; species Maratus speculifer. The sequence continues at coordinate 101,713,181 of OZ025303.1, forward strand.
TCTATTCAAGACGGCTTGCAAGAGAGCATTTTCCGCGATATATGCTTACACTTGAATAAAATTTTTTGGAGAAGCCAATAATTAGTTCCATGAAGCGTCTACATTTATTTTATTCATTTTTTTCCCTCGCTTGCCACGACTCTGTGTTTAAAAAAAGGGGAACCAGTGAACATGTTTCGAGTTAAAATGTCTCACTTAAAATGTCACATATATAAAGGACTTTAAGGAATCTTCAGGTCTTTCGGTTAAGCCGATTTTCGGATAACCAGGATTCGGATAATCGGGGTTCTACTGTATTTCGCATCTTTCACCCGATATTTCATCAATCATTTTTGACATTTTAATGTTACCGAATGTTACTGACTCGTTTGGTGTCCTGGCTTGCCAGATTTGGCCTCTTTTTTAAATCATATAAATCTGAATTTCACGTTCACACCAGAAATTCTGTATTGTTTTGTTTTCTTTAAATAAAGACAAAAGTTTCGTGATTACGTAAAAGAAAAAAAAACTTTTACGTACTTTTCTTTTACTTTTCTTTCTTTCTACATAAAAGAAAAAAAAATTCTTTCAGAACTTCTGATACGAATTCGAAGTTTTAAATTGAAAGTAGAGGCCAAACTAGCAAACCAGAGGTGTCTTAAATAAAAAGAATATTGGCCAGTTAAACTGATGGCATTGAGCTCACAGGCTACGCATACTAATTGTACATTACAGTTTTATGTTTTCAAGGGTTAATTCCGTTCGAAAAAAAATTAAGAAGAGAAAACAGCTCTTCCCTTTCTCCTTTTTTATACTTAATCATTAAACCTCCTAAACTATCAAGTACATGCTTTATCATATTAAAAAATCTATATCCAAAATTCAGAGCAAATCGGATAATTCTTAATAAAAACCCATTTAGCATTTATATAATTTAAGAGGAGTTATTCCCCTCTTTTATTCTTATCCATTAAACTTCCAAAACTATTCAGAGAATTGAACGAAATCTGACAATTCTGATTGAAAAATCCATTTATACAAATTAAGGGGAGGGGCATTAGAACCCACGTTCCCCCTGTTTATACTTATTCAATGAACACCTAATAATAGCCACGGACTCGCCTCATCAGAATGATCCTATATCTAAATTTTCAACGAAAACTGTTAATTTTGCATGAAAATCCCGTTTATATCAATTAAGGGGAGGGGCATGAGCCCCCCGTTCCCCCTGTTTATACTTATTCAATGAACACCTAATAACAGTCACGGAATCGCCTCATCAGAATGATCCTATATCTAAATTTTGAACGAAAACTGTTAATTCTGCATGAAAATCCCGTTTATATCAATTAAGGGGGGGGCATGAGCCCCCCGTTCCCCCTGTTTATACTTATTCAATGTACACCTAATAACAGTCACGGAATCGCCTCATCAGAATGATCCTATATCTAAATTTTGAACGAAAACTGTTAATTCTGCATGAAAATCCCGTTTATATCAATTAAGGGGGGGGGGGCATGAGACCCCGTTCTCCTTGTTTATACTTATTCAATGAATACCTAATAACAGTCACGGAATCGCCTCATCAGAATGATCCTATATCTAAATTTTGAACGAAAACTGTTAATTCTGCATGGAAATCTCTTTTATATCAATGGGGGGGGCATGAGCCCCCCGTTCCCCCTCTTATACATATCGAATGAACTCCAAAAACTAATCAGGGAAGCGCCTTATCAGGATATACCTATATACAAAATTTCAAGTGGATCCGATATTTTTATCATGAGTTATCGCGTTACGCACGAACATACGAACGTACATACAGAACGGACGGGCACATAAGCTCTCAGGCTATGATAGCCTGTGAGCTAAAAAGGAATTAAATGAGTGCTCGGGTGGGTCATCCTCATATACACTATATGGACAAAGGTGACCGGCCTCTTGCGATTTTTGACATTTTGTTAAATATCTAGAAAAATACCAGAGGAATTATCTTGAAACTCTATCACCCGTATTCACCAATGCGGGTTAATTCTTCAGTCCGTGTTAAATGCTGGGCATGAACATAGATACTGAGAAGGACTTCTCACGCAATGTATTAATACTGAGTCATGATTTTGAAACTAAATGACAAAGTGGCAACAGACCTAGGTCGCGAATATCAGAATTAAGCAAAAAAAAAAATATTTCAAAGAAACTTTGGAGAGACCTTGACATATCCCCAGACTGTACTTACGACGAACTTTTCGAAAAAGCAGCAACAAAAAAGAATTTCATGTTCCATCTAGCTAATTTCTTAAAGATAATTTATACAGTGTGTCCATCTTATTCATAACCCAATCTAAATCCCTGCAAACTGTGTTTTTAGCAACTTAAGGATCTGGCATTAACTGGGAAAAATAAAGATCATGTTAGTATAAATGGCGCTTCGCGCCATATACACTACAAATTCGATCTCATAGAGGATGAGATGGAGAGAGAGAGAGAGAAAATATTTCATATCAACTAAAGTCTTTCTTATGTTAATCATATAAAAAACTGATGGAACCAGAGAGAAAAGTAGAGCTTGATCTAAAAAAATATTACTGTAAAAATTGGGAAATATTTTCAATCTAAAAATGTGCGTACAAAAGAAATGGAATCAGATGATCTGTAAAGCTCATGAAATAACCCAATTTTTTATTAGCTGAAAATAAGGACTGAGCTTTACTGGTGCCTTAAAATCCATCAGGGAAAAAGAGGCATTTTTAACTCATTCCGTATTTCAATCATCCATAACCAGTTTAAAAATTCGGGTTCATAACTATATGTTACAGGCTGATGTAATGAAGTATGAGAACGGTTCGTTCAGTACAAAGTGTGGACACAATTCCATTGCAGCGATATTGATAAGTGGAAGATCAATGTTCCAAGCAAACTCAAAATCTTGAACAGATACAATACAACCATATACTAAATATTTGTGTTCCGTCATATTTATCTACATCAATTCCTCAACAACCTGATTATATTAATGTTATACTTTAATTACTACTTCATGGTTTGTATTCGTTTAGCGTTGTGGAGTTTAACTGATTTGAGACAACATAACAATACATTCTATTGACTACTTTCCTCAGTAATCATTTTGAGTGGATAATAGTATAATTCTGAATATAAAACACCGGTAAAGCTCAGCCCACATTTTCAGCTAACAAAAATTTGGGTTATTTCATGAACTTTATAGATCATCTGATTCCATTTCTTTTCTACGCACATTTTTAGATAGAAAATATTTCCCAATTTTTACTGTAACATTTTTTTAGATCAAGCTCTACTTTTCTCTCTGGTTCCAACAGTTTTTTATATGATTTCATAGCTTTTTCAGATCCTTTCAAGAACTTTATCAATCACCTTAAACTAGCAAATCTAAACTATTATTAGTATTAGTTTAAAGTTATTTATAGGCATATTAGTTTGGCGAAATACCTCAAGTAACGCCAAGTTGATTTCAATGTTGGCGAATAATTTTGGGCGACAGATTTGGCATATCATTAAATCTGGCGATAAAGCGAAGCAAAAAGGTGAGGGGCTGTATCAATTTATCCATTGATTAATATCAGTATAGAATGTACAATATGGCACGTACTACTACTACATTTGGATACAACCCCTCATTTTTTTGCTTAATTTTGGGAACAACGGATTTTGAGCTCATTCTACCGACGATCACTTTCAGAATTTTCAAGTTATGTTTTTGAGACTTTTACAAAAGTTACTCTACACATTTAGCTAACACAATATACAAATGGAATTTCGATAGCGTTTACACATGCGCAATGAAAAGTTAGTAAACCTGCTTATTTTTCATACAATTTTTATTATTTGTTAATTCTCTTTACTGGGTACAATATTGTACAATATGTACAATATTGTTTGTTATATTTTCGGAAAAGAACATTATTTTATATTAAGAATTCTGCAAATTATAAGAAAAAAAAAGTTGAAATATTTGTTTTTTTTTTTTTTTTATAAAAACCTTATTTTTTCTACGAGTATACGTGCTATCTGCGTAAAAATGAACACAGTTTATTACAATGAGCCACTTAATCAAAGTCGACAGTTTAAACGCTTTCGCATTAGTTTTAACAGGGTTATCCAAAAGATATTCGTTCTTTTTCAATTTGTTGACGGTTGGAATTTCGGGAAAAAATCTTCACGGAAATGTATGACCTGTATTACTATGTTTACACACTTACAGTTTCAGGATAATTCTTCATGTATTTTTCTAGATATTTAACAAAATGTCTAAAACTTCAAATGGCCGGTCACCTTTGGCCATATAGTGTACGAAACTACTAGTGTATAGTAATCAAGGTACTTTAATTGGCGCAAAATAGTGTTATTTTGCCTGAGATAATAACCCGGCTTTTATTGTGCATTTAGTAATAAAATATTTATTTACTTTCATTTTTTTTTAATTATATAGTTTGTTTGTTTCTACATTTATATTATTATTTTTTTATTTGCTGTAAATTTCTTTTTAAAATTATAGAAAATAATTTTAAAATGTTTTTGTAATTGGTATTTGAAAACGAGGTTTCCGTCAAATGGGCGTTAGAAAAAAAATCACGCCAAATCTGGAGCGCATATCACATCCGTGTTGAAAAATGCGTCGCAAGAATTGAGTTCCACACACAAACAGAATGCAAGTTAAAAGAAAGCATGTAATAAAAAAATATAAGCAGGGATGTAATGGAGGGTATACGGAAACATACGCCGTATACCCTCTGTTTCTCAAATAAAGCACTGGCGTATATTGTATCCATAAATATTTATGATTCTAGCGTAAACCGTCTGCTTATAGCGTATATACCCTCTGATTTTTTTTACGACTACAACGCTATAGATAAGAATAAATCATGCCATAAATCGAAATATTTTATTAAAACATATATTTGTTTCTAATTTTCATTTTTTTACACGCGAAGTACAGTAGAACCCTGCTAATTCGAACCCCGTTAATCCGGATCAGTTTCGTCAATTTTTTTTTTCAAGTTTGAGAAGCGATTTGGCTAATTTCCATAACTTTAACTTGTTTCATGGTCGTATTCTAAAAAAAAAAAAAAAAAAACTTTTTTTTCTGATTTTTTTCGGAAGAATACTTTAATTTTTTTTTTTAAATTTAAACTCTTATTTAAAGTACACCCAATCAAATACTTATGCTCAAGCGTATGCGTGACCGTACGGCTCGCAAAAGGTATATAGAAACTGGCACAGCAAAAAATTACAAACTTTTTTATAACAAAGTAAACAATTTTACTGTGTGTAAATAATCAATAAGTTAAACATAAAGGTGATTTTCTGTTAGTATGTTTTATTTTATTTCATTTTTTCTAATTCTCCGGATAATCCGGATTTTCGATAATCCGGATTGGGTCTGGTCCCAATTAATCCGAATTATCTTGGTTTTACTGTATATAATATTGTTTTGGCGATTAAAAAATGGTAATGGGAAATTATCAAAAGTTTTTATGACTTTTTTTTTTTTTAAATAGAAAAAAGTAACAGATTTCTTTTCCTGCTTGATTCAATTTTAATGTTTTATTGCACTTCAATATCACTGCGTGTGTAAATGTTTTTTATTTACTCCATGTACTCTAATTCGGTTGTCTACGAAAATATTTAGCCGGTGAAAGTGATGCACACCAAATTTCTGTGAAGTATGCAAATAAATTGTGCTTATTTTATCAGTTTTTTAATATAATTTTTAAACTATTTGGAACTAATTTTTGATAGTAGGTGTATTCAGCTGGCTACCCTTATAGGTGGATACAATCTTATTCAATCACCTTCTGGTACAATCAGAATCGATATCCGACAAATATATATATTTTTTTAAGATTTGTTTGCTGAAAGAATTATGCTTGGCTTTTAATATCGTTTTTAGCTGTTGAAGTTCAGAAAGCAATATTGCGCTGTGTATTTAGTCTTCGCTTCACTCAAATAAATACACTGATCGGATTCTTCTGGAACTTCAGAATTATAAGGATTATGTTTGGTTTCATATTTATCAACGCCATTTTAAAAGGAGGACAATTAGGAGGCCGACAAATAATCAAATAATAATAATAATATTTAGGATCATCTATATATTAAAATGCACGAAATGATCTGTCGCGGCAGAATACAAATCTGTGTATACTGTAACATGGTCGCTTTTTTTTTGTAGGAATGCCATGTATATTCATATAAATATATAGCGATTTATTTGAAAAGTTCAAAAAAGTATTGCACATTTTTAGCTTATATCATGTAGTAATGCATGCTCTTCGTGATCATGTAGATATAAGCTAGCATCTAACCAGGTATACAACGAAATTTAACGCGAGTTTCAGAAAAATAGGCAAAATGTAGTAGAAACAGTATAGTGCAATTGGAATATTAATATACAAGTATTAAAGAATGCTCTGGTGAGCAACAAAATAGGTTAATATATTTTTAAGTATGAAAAAGTGTTTGACAAGTGCTTCTAATTGAGCATGAGAAAGGACAAGGGGTCCTTTCTTGGCTGCAGCTCACTGTCAATGCCAAATTTGAAAAAATCATATTTGCGCTTTTCCCATATAAAAGAAATCAGTCACAATTACGATAAAAATGTGTAGTGCAAAGACGTAGCCAGAAAAAACGCAGCGTAATTAAACATGAATGTAAAGCTAAATAGTACCAGAAACCTTAGTTCCTGTAGCGTATCATACTCATTGCAGTGCCAAAAAGCATGCCCGCGACGTAGAACTGCACAGAAAACTGATTTGTAGTACAGTTGCACAGCAGAGTCAACAGTGCTATTCACATGTAAAGCAGGATGGAAAATTTTACTAAAAAGAAAGACGGGAAGTTTTACGCAAATTTCTTACACATGGGGAAAGCGCAAATATGATTTTTTTTTTTAATTTGGCATGGATAGTGAGCTGCAGCCAAGAAGGGACCACGTGTCCTTTCTCATGCTCAATTAGAAGCACTTGTCAAACACTTTTTCATACTTAAAAACATATTAACCTCTTTTGTTGCTCACCAGAGCATTTTTTAATACTTGTCATTTAATTTTTTTCATAAAAACTGAAGATTTTTTATATCTGGAAAAGCGATATATTTGCTGTTGTCAAAACTTTATTCTTGTATTAGAATAATTAAGAAAGTTATTGAATTGCCATATAAATGCATGACGTCTTAAAAATAAACCAAGGAGTTGAATGAAAAAAATTACAATGCGCTCACAACTTTATTCAAAGAACTTAAACTAAATATTTCGCAATAAAAACAAAAAACAATTTTATTACGTGATTTATTCAATCTGAATAAATTATGTTACATACATAAAAAAAAAAATTATATTTATTTAAACTTGGTGGCAATGAATAAAAGAACTACAACAGCAACAGCAATAAACACTGTTCAACTGGAGCTTTAAGATTTTCGATTCGATTTTCTCAGCGATCGTCAAACATACAAAGATGAAAAAAAAGCTATTTTAGGTTTTACCAATAGGATTAAAATAAACCAAAAATGGAGTTGATCCATCCACAGGATTGTTAGTTATCGCTTGTTGAATTTTACGTATTCATTTTTTCGTTAAAAGTTGAATAAAAAACTACAGTAAACTACGAAAATTTTTTTATCCTATCATTTTATCCGTCACGTCGAGTTCTATCTTTTGAAAAAAAAAAAAAAAAAAAAAAAAAAAAAAAAAAAAAAAAAAATCACTGTCGTATGTCAACTGGTTCGTCAAAAATTTCAAAAAGACGTTTGCATGTTCCATTTCTTAAACATATTATACCAAACGCTACCGCGTTTGCTATGATTAAATACTTAATGAAATAAGAGTAGCTGTATGAAATAATTTTTATCTGCTCATGTGCGAACGATATCAACTATCATAGCAAACGCGGTAGCGTTTGGTATAATATGTTTAGGAAATGTAAAATGCATTATTATTTTTTTTTTTCTGGCGAACTAATTGACGTACGATAGTGATTTTTTTCGAAAGATAGAACTCGCCGAGACAAATAAAATTATAGCATTAAAAAATGACCATAGTCTACTATAGTTTTTTATTTAACTTTTAATGAAAAAATGAAGACGTAAAATTCAACAAGAGATAGCAAACGATCCTGTGGATGGATTAGCTCCATTTTTTGGTTTTTTTAATCCTTTTGGTAAAACTTAAAATAGATTTTTTTTTCATCTTTGTATGTTTGACGATCGCTGAGAAAATTGAATTTATGTCTTAAAGCTCCAGTTGAACATTGTTTCTTGTTGTTGCTGTTGTAGTTTTTTTTTTTATTCATTGCCACCAAATTTAAAAGAATATAAATTTTTCTATGCATGTAACATAATTTATTCAAATTAAATAAATCACATGATAAAGATGGTTATTTGTTTTTATTCGAATAATTTAGTTTCAGTTCTTTGAATAAAGTTGTGAGCGCACTGTAATTTTTTTCGTTCAACTCCTTGGAAAATTTTTCAGACATCATGCATTTTATATGTGTTGCGTATTATGGCTGCTTCCATGGTTTAATTTAATCGTTTTTACTTTGCATCTAGGCAAACGATAATTTTTTTGTTTACATTTTGAATTTGCTAGAACTTTCTTGAACGGAACTTTTTTTTTAAACTAGAACTTGTAGTATGAATTTTGTGACGTTATATTGAAGAAAATATAAAAGTGGACAAAAATGTCTTTTGTGAAAGTTAATATATGTGTTGTGTTTTATAAGTTTTGTGCTTTAATTTACTACAAAGATATGAAAATTTATCTACTTAAGATATATTATACTTAAGAAGATTGGCCTAATCTCCCTTATACATGATAATAGGCAAGCTTGATACATTTATGCTGTAGTTAAGACATTTTAATTTTGAAAATGAATATTGATAATTTACATATCAGCATAAATAATATTGAAGACTTATTTTATTAAAAGGGATAAATTCAATGATATGGCAATGCAATAACTTTCTTAATTATTCCAATACAAGAATAAAATTTTGACAGCAGCAAACATTTTACTTTTCAAGATATAAAAAAAATTTCAGTTTTTATCAAAAAATTTAAATGACAAGTATTAAAAAATGCTCTGGTGAGCAACAAAAAAGATTAATATGTTTTTCAAATTTGACATTGAGAGTGAGCTGCAGCCAAGAAGGGACCCCTTGTCCTTTCTCATACTCAATTAGAAGCACTTGTCAAACACTTTTTCATACTTAAAAACATACTAACCTTTTTTGTTGCTCACCAGAGCATTTTTAATACTTTCTTTTTATATAATTTAATAGACAAATCTAAGGAGCAACTCATAAAAAAATTCAATCAAATATCGCTAAAATTCAGAAAGATGTCGGCGATAGAGTTAAGCTTATTTTTATTTCTTTCTAAAAGCAGGGCGATACCAAATGTTATTATTTTTCTTTGATTATTTGTCGACCTTTCTAATTGTTCTCCTTATTAAATGAACGTCGATAAGTAGGAGGTGAAACACAACCTTATAATACTAAAGTTCCAGTGAAATCTGACGAGTATATTTTTAAATTTTCGTCAAAATATCTAAATATCAGAGTGTCCTGTCATTAATGACCATATAGAGTAAATAAAAAATGAAGAGTGTAGTATTTTTAAAAACTGGTTTTACAATGTTTAAAGTTTTATATAAATTTATTTACGACTATACTTTGAGAAATCAATTCAGAAATCCTAAAGATAATGCTTCATTTTTTTTTCTGTTCCTCTATCTTAAAACGCTGTTTCATTCAAATGAAAAGACCCATTCGCGAATACTAATCCTATGGAAGAAATTTATAAAGATATCTCGGTTGCATTTTAATATTTTTAAATGATTTTTTTTCGCTTTGGATAGCTAAGATCGATCTGTGTGCAGATCCTTTTTTCACTTATTTGATTTTGTTTGCAGATATTTTTTATGAGGACGCTTTCATTTTCGAAACCGGTTTGGAAAGCGAAAGCACCCTCATAAAAAATATCTGTAATTAAAATCGAAAAAGTAAAAACCGGCCTGCATTCAAACCAATCTCAGCTATCCAAAGAAAAAAAAAATCTTTAAAAATATTGAAATGCAACCGCGATATCTTTATAAATTTCTTCCATAGGATTAGCATTAGCGAACGGGTCTTTTCATTTGGCTGAAGTAGCTACTTAAAGGGGAAAAAAAAAAAAAAAAAAAAAAAAACAAGCAAAAATTGTATAGTTATTGATAAATTCATTTGATTGCGCTACCAACTAAGCCTAAAAGAACAGTGAACTTTTCATAATCAAGTTTGCTGTCTACATCAAATTAATGAATCTTAACGAAAAATTTTGTAAATAAACAGAAATTGCCGTAAAAAAAGAAGAAAAAAAACAGTGAGATTTTAGCATGAAATTGAATGCTTATATAAAACTATTTTTATATTTCTTCGTCATGCATATTGTCCTCGTGCTACCTTTTATGTGTCACGCTACCTTTCTTAAATAGCTTACACAATTTCCTCACATTTCCTTCATTCGTGACATTTTCACTGCAAATTTCAACAATTTCTCAGTAAAATTTCACTATGTGTATATTTTATGCACACAAAACAATCTTATCACAGACTGCACTTCACAGGTAGTGGGATTTGCGATTTCAATGTCCAATTTAAGGGGATCCAATACACAAAAATCTTCAAATTTTCTAAAAAACTTTTATGGCATAAAAAAATTTTTGGTACTTCTCTATTATCTCGTCGACCAATTTCGCCAAATTATACAAATTGCCAAACTAATAGCCAAATTTTACATATTGACATAATTTTTATTTTAAATAACGAAATAACAAATAATTAGTGAATATTAATAAATATTCAAATAAAACTAGTCGTTGGAGGCCATCGTAATACTTACCCATCATACATATGCATAATATAAAATATGAAAATAAAACATGTGTAATTTATTTATAAAATGCATTTCATTTCCAAAATAAAATTTTAACGCTTATTTAAATAGTTTTAATAAACATAGTAATGATTTATTAATGAATTGCTGATGAGCCAATTTCGATAAATTAAATAAAACGCCAAAATACTCAAGTAATACAGGATTGCGTAAAAGAAACATCCTTATAACTCCAAAAATAATAATCATATTAACTAGAAATTTACTGTGTCGGTTTAAGTGACTCATTTCCAATTAAAACTTATATTCATTTGAATTGAAATTTAAATGAAATACAGGGTCATGAAAAATCAAAGAATGTGAAAAACAGGATTACACGTATCTCGGCAACTAATAAAACGATCGACTTCGTTCTTTATACAAAATTTGTGTTATTTTATTGCCTTTTATATTCACTCCTTAAAAAAAAAAGTTCGAAAATTTTTATATACGTTTCATCAGAACGAATTTTTCGAGAGTCCGAAAAAAATAGTTCCGGAAAATCGAGGTTATTGATATTAAATAGGCTTCGTCCCATTCTTACATACTAAGTACATACAAAATTTCAAGTATCTATCTCAATTTGTTCGTAGGATAGAGCGGTTACAGACAGACAGACAGACACACAGACGGACGGACGGCAAAGTTTTTTTTTCTAAAAATATGTTTTTCGGAATCTCCAGGATCTGAAACGTGTAAATCCGTCAAATTTTTTTTTTCGATTTTCAAAACGATTGCCCCCCCAGGGGGATACCTTCTTTAGGTATTCACGGGCTTCACAACCCCGGCCACCTGAGTGATCTTTCTCTTTTCCTTTTTCTCTTACTCCTCTTGTCTTCCTTTCATCTTTGTTTCACTCTCATCGTGGTTTCCTCTTTCTGAGGTGAGGGCAATTCTGCATGGGCCGATACATCCTGCTTATCGACTCATGGAGAATTGTAAACCACCCACGTGTTGGCCGTGCGTGGCGACCCGTGTCCCTGGAAAGGGGAATCCTGGCAGTTGAGGGAAACCAACACACTGCTTTGGCCTCTGCTTCAGGTAGACGGGGGGTGCATATTGGTCCCGTATGTACCAATCGGCTGGTCAGCTGACTTTTGTCACTGGCTTTAGGGATCAAGCGAGCGAGCAATTACTAGTCATCTCGTTAAGGGTGGAGACTGACATAGGATTGTCTTGTGACCGTATAGGCCCTGGTTAACACTGGTGCACGAATGTGCATCCCCTTGTTGGGCTCGGTAGTGGGTGGTGCGGCCGGGGTCCGAATTACTTTTTCTCCTACTATGGATGGAAAAATCCCTAATTCAAATAATTCTCTCCCATGTGGAGAGCAACAAATTGTGCAGAATTCATTATTTACACGTTTCTTTGTAATTAAACGCACCGATAGCCTCTCAGATAGTTCTTTCAAGAGAACCTCACCTTTTCTTATCGCAAAAACATTCCAGTCTGTTTTTGGCGATGGTCACACTCTTAAAAAACTGCACTCTGGGGATTTATTGGTTGAGGTTTCTTCAGCCAGTCAATCACAGCTTCTGGTCAATTGCACTACAATAGGCTCTTTTGCTGTTTCTGTTAAAGCTCATCAAACTCTAAATACTTGTTGCGGTGTAATATCTGAACCAGATCTTTTATACTCCTCAAAAGAAGAGCTTCTCTCAAATTTAAAAGAACAAAATATAATAGATGCACGCCGCATTACTATCCGAAAGAATGGACAAGTTATTCGGACAAAACACATAATACTAACTTTCAATAGCCATAATTTACCATCTAGAATTAAAGCTGGATACCTAAGCTGTCCAGTCCGGCCTTATATCCCTAACCCTTTACGATGTTTAAAATGCCAGCGTTTTGGTCATACTAACATTAACTGTCGTGGCAGTGTTACCTGTCCTCGCTGTGCAGAAGTCGGCCATGATGGTAAATCGTGTGAAAAACCAGATCGTTGTGCGAATTGCAAAGGTAATCATACGTCATACTCTCGCTCCTGTCTAATTTGGAACCGTGAAAAAGAAATTCTTGCAGTAAAAACCAGTCAAAATCTTTCATATCCAGAAGCTCGAAAACTTGTTGAAACCAGAACCCCATCTATAGGTCTTTCTTATTCTAGTTTACTCAAGCAGCAATCAAAATCTGTAAGACATATAAGCACCCAGACAGAATCACCTAATCCACCTAGTACCCCAAAGAAAGAAACCCGAGATGTCAGTTGCCCTACTAAATGTTCTGTTAGCCCAAAATTAGAGCGTTGGTTATCGTCTTCAGAGCCTGTTACAATAGTCTATCAACCTATTCAGCCACCAAAACCGAAAAAATCTACTGAACCCCAGACAAGAACTAATGCATCTACATCTAAAAGAAATCCTAATCTCTCTGCATCAGATTGCCAAAAACCTAATACTAGTCAAAAGCCTAAAGCAGTTACACCCAATAAAAAAACCGTTAATCTTTCTACTTCTAACCACCAAAAGACCAATTCTGCTCAATCCGTGAAACAAAATCAAAAGACATCTGAAAATAAGACTATTCGAGGTTCTCACCAATGGCAAACAGTCACAAAAAAACAACGGAAATCAAATCATGACCCATCTCTTACTTACTTGAGAGATCCCAAAAGGCTAAAAAATTATGTGGAAGAGGCTATGGAAGAGTCATATGACTCAAGTGAAGACGAAGGAAACACTGTTCTTGAGGAATATATACCTAATTGATCTTACCACTTACCATTTTAATTTGAGTTTTTAAATATTGTCAAAAGTATCATTGTTTTTACAACTTTACTAATTCTTGTTATGTATCACTACTTTACTGTTTGTATGATTTTAACTATTTTTTTTAAGCTTTTTATTTTATCTTATTGACTAGTTATTGTACTACAATTTTATATATCATCATTTCGCTTTTACCTTTTTACTATGCCTATGTTAGTTTTTTAAATTGACTTTTACACTTTGCATCCTTTAAAGTTTACATTTATTTTTTTCCTCTTTACCTTGTTCTTGGCGCAGCATGTCCCTAAAGGGACCTTGTGCCAATAAAATCTATACAACCAACCAAATCAAAACGATTGCAAGACTTACCCTATACTACGTATGATGGGTAAGTAAAAACGACATTAAAATCACTTAATGGCATTTTAAACACGTGAATCTTATTTAATGTCATTGAATGTGACATTCACGATCATCCATTATTGGCATTTAATCTTATAGTTTGACGATAATTTTTTGGTCGACGGGATAACCTAGAAGTACCAAATTTCTCTACTTTTTTATGCTTAAAACGAGGTTTAAATCATGTTTCTATCTTAATTAGAATAAGCAATATTAATTTTTTTGTTTTGGTTTATTTTAAAAATCAAGCTAATGTTTTTTTAACCATTTTTTTGGATTTAAATTATTATAACTCAAGAACCATTAAAAATAAATACTTCAAACTTAGAACATGTCTTTTTTTATTATTTTACTTTAATTTTGATTCAGAAAATTTTAAAAAGATATTTACTTTTGAAAATTTAATTTTTAAAATAAAAGTTACATCATTTTTTGAAATTTTTACTTTAAATATTTTTAATTTTCTTACAAATTATCTATATTATAAAGGCCAAACGTATCTGCGTAACGCATACGTCATTTTGCGAATGGCAACAATTTCCTTTCAAATTTCGGATTTGCAATTTTCGCTACTGCAAATTTTACTCTTCTAAACATAGCATATTTTAAATTTTTACACTGCCGTATAGAGAAAAAAAATTTACTTTTAAATGCAATTTGCTTGAAAGCTGTTGAAGCTGTTATTTTTGAAATATTAATTTTTTTGTAGTTTTTAGTACCAATTTTGTAACTGCAACATAATCACTCTATTTTCTCTTAAAATTGAAAAGAAAAATAGAAGTTAAAGTGCGCAATACTTTCCCATGCAATTTCGGTTTTGCAGTTTTCTGTACTGCAAATTTTACACTTCTAAACATCGTACATTTTAAATTTTTACACCGCTGTATAGAGAAAAAAAGATGTACTTTTAAATGCAATTTGTTTCTAAGCTGTATCTCAATTTATTTTTGAGATATTGATTTTTTTTATAATTTTTAATACCAATTTTGTAATTGGCAACAGAATCACTCCATTTTCTCTTAAAATTGAAAAAAAAAAAAAAAAAAAACTAAAATGCGTATATTATTTCAAAATTATCCTCTGTTATAAAATCCGGTGAATTTCGGTATTTCGGTTTTATTTCGTTTAATGATTTGGATAACATATTTTTTGTTTATTTAGCTTAAAATAATATTTGTTTGAGAGTTAGACTGACCAATATAAGATGTATTTTTTCTGTAACTAATTTTGTAGATTTATAAAAAATCGATGAAACAGTTCCTTAAAGATTTTCTTTCGTCGAATTTCGATAGGTTCCACCTCGTATTTTTAAAAATGCTGAATCAAAATTAAAATTTGGATATTTCTGTTTATGTAAATGTAAAACTAATCGTTGAAGACCACCGTAATATTTACCCATCATGAATATGTATAATACAAAATATGAAAATAAATCATATGTAAACTGTTTAATAAAATGCGATGCAACCCCAAAATAAAGTGTAAACATATATATAATTTTTTTTTAATGTGTAGTAATGCTCTATGGGTTCTACTTTATGATCCCGTCAACCCATTTTAACAAATTATATAAATCGCAATTCTGCTCGTAAATTATACAAATTGGCATAATTTTTATTTAAAACTAGCTGTACTGCCCGGCGTTGCCCGGGCCCGTGATGTTATTCAATTTTCGAATGTGTTATTTGCTTTCTAAATGACCTTTAAATTAAACTCAAATTTCTATGATTTTATATCTTTGACAAAATTTATATTTTTAAAACGGAAAAATCGCGAAAAGATATTGAATTGAAAGCACATGCTGTTTGGTATTTTGTTTTCTATGTAATTTGATTTTTTGGAAACTATGCGAACCGAAAGCGAACGAAACCGCGACGGAACACTCAGGTTTTTACTGAATTCGTAAAAATTTTCACACATTTTATTTTGTTAAAAAAGGATTCAATCCATACGAAAGTTCCAAAATTTTTGAAAGTAATGTAAATCTGGTTTATTAAAAGGCTCTAAAAAGATTATGCTAAAATATGGGCATCTAGTTACTTTTAGCCGGGATGTAATTCGTGTTTGTCGGTGTATTTGAAAGGGTTAAATCTCATATTTTTTTAAAACAAATTGCAACATAATTTATGAGAATATTTTAGCTTTAAGAGCACACAATAGTCACAGAAAAATTACACAAAAAGACCCGGATGACCATGTAAAGTCTATGGGAGCTTTCTTTTCTAATATTTCGTTCAAATTTTAATATTTTGACATGATTTTTTTTGCATAAAATAGTTCAGGACGATCCACAACCGGGCTAGTTTTTACTTTTTCGATTTTGGTTTTAGATTTTTTTTTAAAAATGACTTTAATTTTCAAAACCGGTTTAAACCGGTTCTGAAACTGAAACTATCATAATACAAAAAATATATAACCAAAATCGAAAAAGTAAAAACTAGCCCGGTTGTGGATCGTTCTGAACTATTTTATGCAAAAAAAAATCATGTCAAAATATTAAAATTTGAACGAGATATTAGAAAAGAAAGCTCCCATAGACTTTACATGGTCATCCGGGTCTTTTTGTGTACTTTTCCTGTGACTATTGTGGGCTCTTAAGAAAATATTTTCGGTTTGTCAGGATGTATATAGAATTGCGCCCTGCAAAGGCAAAACCGCAATGAAACGATCTGTTTTTTATTGATTTCCTCAAATCTTTCGCACTTTTTATTTTGTAAAAATTATTTCTACTCGTCCGAACGTTTTAATAATTTTCAGAAGGTGAAAATTTGATCTATTGAGATGCTTTTAAAAGTTTGGGCTGAAATATGTACGCTTAGATACTTTCAGCGTAGAAAAAATATCCTATTTGTGAGTCTGAAAGTGCCTCCTTTTGCTGGTGTATTTGAAAGGGTTAAATCTTATATTTTAAAAACCGATTGCATCATAGATTATAAAAATGTTTTTAAGCTTAAAGAATATGTTTTTTGTTTACCGGTACCTATCGGATTGCGTTTTGCTAAGTCAAAACCGCAATGAAAACGATCTGCTTTTTATTGATTTCATCAAATTTTTCGCACATTTTATTTTGTAAAAAATATTTTTATCCGTCCGAACGAGTCGAATTTTTTGTAGGGAGTATAAATTTGGTCTATTGAGAAGATTTAAAAAAATTGAGTCTAAATATGCACGTTAACATAATTTTAGCATGGGAAAAATATCCTCTCTGCGAGTCGCAAAATGACCTTCTTTTGCCAGTGTATTTGAAAGGGTTAAAATCCAAAGGATTAAAACCAATTGCACCATCCATCGGTTAGAAGAAAGTTTCAATTTTAAGGGGACAAGGGACCTTGAAATCCTTAAAAATATTTTTTTTTATTTTTTGTAAATTTTACCTAAATATTATTCAAGGGTACATTATATGCATTATAACATGCATTTATCACAAAAAAAATGCAAAAAAAAAATTATTTTTGACAAAAAAAATGGCATTTTACGCAGCGTCTTCGAAATCTTCGGAATGCGGACTGCGCATTCCATATCAATGAAAATCCCCAATATTTTTTATGAAAGTTTGTTTTATATATATAAACAAAATTGTGCGTCGAATTTTGAATATTTGAATTTAAAAGTAAAAAAAAAAAAATTGAAATTTTGAAATTTTTTTGAAAATTTTTTCAAAATTTTCAATTTTTTTTTTTTTTTTTTTTTTTACTTCTTAAAATTCAAATATGTAAAAATCGATGCTTTATTTTGTTTATATATATAAAACATACTTTCCAAAAAAATATTGGGGATTTTCATAGATATGGAAAGCGCAGGGGGCATTTCGAAGATTTCGAAGAAGCTGCGTAAAATTCCATTTTTTTCTCAAAAATAATATTTTTTTAAAAATATTTTTGTGATAAATGCATGCCATAATGCATATAATGCACCCTTGAATAATATTTAAGATGAAATTTACAAAAAATAAAAAAAAAATTGAAAAAATTTGAAAATTTTGAAAAAAATTTCGAAAAAATTTCAATTTTTCAATTTTTTTTTTTTAACTTTTAAATTCAAATATTCAAAATTGGATGCACAATTTTGTTTATATATATAAAACAAACTTTCATAAAAAATATTGGGGATTTTCATTGATATGGAATGCGCAGTCCGCATTTCGAAGATTTCAAAGACATGCCATTTTTTTGTCAAAAATAATTTTTTTTTTGCATTTTTTTTGTGATAAATGCATGTTATAATGCATATAATGTACCCTTGAATAATATTTCGGTGAAATTTACAAAAAATAAAAAAAAAATATTTTTAAGGATTTCAAGGTCCCTTGTCCCCTTAAGATCTTTTTTTTTTTTTTTTTTTTTTTTTTTTGGTTTGTTCATATCTTAAAAATTACACCCTGCAGGGGCAATGACAAAAGGGAGAAAAATAGTTCTGGAAAAAACGACCTTTTTCGAATATTTGTTTTCAAAGGGTTAACTGCAACATTTTTTCGAATTGATTATTGCATTTGAGACCTAAAAATATGATCTTTCGAAATTTGTCTCTTAAGTTTAACTACGTCGAGCAGTTTGGTTGATTTGGATTTAAACAAATTCTCCTTCCGTTTAGATGCGTAATTGAGTTTCTGCGCATGTGAAAACGTTTTCTTTCCCAGAACATTTAAAAAATGACTTTTTGATGAGAGTGAGTTCCGCTTCATAATTAATATCTATGAAACTAATCAAAAAATAAAAATTCTGAGCCTCAGGTGCATCAGGAGAGGTATTGGGCTACTCTCAAAAAAATTTTGTGCTTCGTACGTGCTGTAGATTTTGCTAGCCATCGCAGACACACACACACGCAGACAGAGCGTTTTATTAGTATATTATTTGTTCGTTTATTAGTATGGATAACGAAAAAACAAATAAATTAGTAAAATATTAATAAAAATATGAATGAATTAAATATGAACAATTATGAATTATTAAATATGAAATTAATATGAATCGAATTAAAAATGGCTTGATAACATAAAAAAATGTTCAGATAATCAAGTTTACTGATATTAAATAGGTTTCTTTCCAATATTAAATACTAAGAACTACACCGAATTTCAAGTCTCTATCTCAATTTCTTCGGGAGATAGAGCGTTTACAGACAGACAGCAAACAGACAGACACACAGACAGATGGACGACAATTTATTTTATAAAAATATCTTTTTCGGAATCTCCAGTGCTGAAACTGTAAATCCATCAAATTTTTTTTCTGTTTTCAAATCGACTGCAAGACTTACCCTATACTACATATGATGGGTAAGTTTAAAACGAAAAAATTCAAATAATATTTTGAGTTATAATAATTTTAAATTACCCCATTTTTAAAATAAATCTTCAATTTAAAATTATAAATATATATTTATGAGAAGTTTTTATCATGTAATTTTGTTTGCAAATAATATGGTTAAAAAAAAATCACATTTTTAACCTAATAAATACAAAAAAATTTTAATTGTGTTCCGGATCCCTTGAAGCTAATGCAACAACGATAACAATCGGAGAACAATATAGTTTACACAACTGTTGCACGAGACTTTTTGTAGAAACCAACTGAAGGTAGTGTCATTACTAACAAGGAAGGTCTCCATACTGGACATACTCAGAATATTTTGAAAAAGATACTAATTAAACTACTTATGCATGTAATAAAGGATCAGTCAAAATCAGCGGCGGAATGACAGTATGTAAAAATATAAAATACTTTCGAATATTTGGCATGAAAAGACGAAAGCGTCAGTCGATTTCACTCGCAGCACATTTCCTCAACAATAGCAAACGATTTTAATGTAACTGAAAATTGTTTATCAATAGATTTTTAGAATGCGTGTAAATGATATTTAATGAATTTCAATTTAAATGATAAAGTTGTTTAATACGCATATTTTCCTTTTGTATTACACATTTATGTTGCTTGTTGCTGCAGTTACCATAATTTCGGGTGTATAGACCGCGGATCAAACAATTCTTTTTGGATCCAGAAATCTTATTTAGTGATTGGAGACAAATATTTACGGCGATCTAATTAGTTATATTGGTTTCTTAAAAAATTCTGGGTCGAAAAAGAATTGTTTGATCTGCGGCTTATACACCCGAAATTACGGTATTTAATTTTATCACTGTAAAAACAATTTCATCTATAAAAAAAATGTTTTCATATATTTAAACGTATTTCAAAATAAAGACCAGATGAAGAACGTTGTAGCTGCAGGAATGCATTTTAATATCGAAGAAGTTTTTGTTTCCATAGCAACAAAGTTGAATCGGCAGTGCTCATTTGGACTTATTTATTAGCTTATTTTAAACACTAACTAGTCGTTGGGGGCCACCATAATACTTACCCATCATGGATATGCATAATAAAAAAAAAATATGATAAGGAAACATGTGTAAGCCATTTGTAAAATGCATCGCCATTCTAAAATAAAAATTTAAACTTATATTTAAATATTTTTAATGCATAGCAATACTCTATTAATGAATTGCTGATGAATCAGTTTCGACAAATTACATAAAACGAAAGACTATTCAAGTAGTACCGAGTAGCGTAAAAAAAAAAAAAAAAAACTCCAAAAAAATAATAATTCTATTAACTAACAGTTTACTGCGTCGGTTTAAGCGACTCATTTTCAATTAAAACTTATATTTGAATCTATATATTTAAAACACCTGGCTGTTTTTTTAGTCATCAGCCCTGAGCTTTCTACTGGCCCGATTTTGATGATTATTTTTTTAAATGAAAGCTGTTTATGTGTAGATTTGCCCATTCTGGCTAATTTTTAATTTATTTCAATTTTTATATTTTATTTTTAATTTTAAAAGCTTTTTCATGACATTTCTTCAAAACAGTGGCAACAGGTCAAGCTTTTCTCAAAATTTATTTTGTTTCATTATTTTCCACCAATCAGGAGCTCGATCTCATCGGTGAATGTATTCAAATTCAATTTCAAAATAATAATAATAATAATAAAGATTTTCGTTAAATTTAATCATAATAAAATGATTAAACATAGTTATTCCCTGCAATACACAGATTATTTACTGAGTAATATTATTAAGTATTATGTAAGTAAAATAACAGAAGATAAACTTTAATAAAATAACTTTAATAAAATAAACTTTAATAAAGTGAAATTTTGTCGATGGAGAAAATGTCGTCATATAGAAACCAGATAAATTTATTCCATGAATATAATATACATTGTTATAGCTGTGTCGGTGATGATGTCATATTTACTGATTTTAATTCCTGCATCTAAATAAAGTGAACTTCTATTAATTTAAAGGTCCGTGGTGTGCACAAATGAAAATATTTCTATAAACTGCGCCATTTCTATTTAATTGTAATGAATATTTTATGAAACTAAAGAATTCTTAAATAATTGCATAAATCACGCTTTTATTTAAGAAAAGATGAGTATTTCTGAAGTTGTAAATGATGTCGTATTAGAAAAAAAAGAATAAAAACTGTGATATGCCGTTATTACTATAATTCTATCTTACATAATATCAAAAAATAATTAAAATCATTTCATTGCATTAAGTTATTGTTTAAAAAAAAATCTGCATTTCAGCAACAAATACAAAAATTTTATTCTTTTTAATGACAAATCGTGTTTTTTTTTTTTTTTTTCTTTTTTTTTTTGTTGCCATAACAATAAAATTAATTTTTACAAGTTCATGGAGGATACAAACCAATAAATAAATTTATTGCAAGTGATGTAAATCGGTAGTGGGTTGGTTAGGCAGTTTAGTAAGTCCCTGTTTCTATTATAACTAAAATTTTCTGCCTGATATCACATTCTTTTCTCTGCCTTCCCCCAGTTTGAACGTTTAAAAGTTGTACATGTAAAAGAAAAACATTTAATGTGTATTGTAATTTGTTTATCGATTCAAATTGTAATTCCTTAAATTTTTGTACTATCGTTCCTTCTTAAGATTCATTTTGTGTAAATTTTAAAATCGTGATGTTCGTATGGTTTCGGCAATGTGGAGAAATATTCCAGATAAATTTTCGCATTGTTTTATCATACAGCACGATAGTGCTGTATAGTAGAGTTCAGATGCATCTCTAATGTTAAAGTCCAAAGTTTGCCTCTTAATAACTTTGGAACTAATCATCGGATCGCGACGAAATTGAAAAGGGGAAGTGTCCTACACTAGATCTCAAAGTTTACAAAAACTCCTCCAGATCCACCGATTTGTTTCGGAGATCCAGAAGCCCTGATTTGTCCCTTTTTGCTCGTGAAACAAGAAAAAAGACAAACAACTCAATTATAACCCGAACCAGGAAACATTCAGCGAAGTGTGATAGTTTGTTCGAAAGCTTTTAATTTAGGGATGTACCTTTCGAAGGTCCGGTAAAAAAATATAAAAAATTAAGGAAATGGCATCCATTTAAAATTTATATAATGCTATACCTTTAATAATTTAACATTATAGAAATATCTTCTTTTTAATTGCTAATTCAATTATTTCTTTCGAGTTGCCACCAACTAAAAAACAATTCAATAATTTAAAAAAGAAACGATGACACGTGTTCTTTTTTTTTATAGATCAATAAAAATTCTGACTCTCCTGATAGTTTTGAACCTTTGAAATTGACGTCATTCGAAACAGAAAATGCATATTTTTCATAAACTGTAATTAAATATGTGCTAAAACAACATCGCACCTTTATTTGAGTGTTTTCGATGTAAAACAGTAACTACAATACAGATATTTCAATTAAAAAGTGATAATTAGGGAAAAAATTCTTCTATAATTATAAAAATAACTATTTGAAAATGAAGCTATGAAAATCTGTGTAGATGCCTATCGTCATAAGAAAATCTGTGTAAATATCTATCGTCATAAAAAAGTCTGCGTTGATACCGAGAAACTGCAGTGGGACTACATCTGGGAGAAGGCGGTTCTGTCGCCAAATGTCGCTAAGTTTTTCGCCACGTTGGCGATATATCGCCAAATTTGGCTTCCAAAATTACTCGCCAAAATTGAAGCCAACTTGGCGTCATTTCGCTAAACCAATATGTCTACTAATAACTTTAACACATTCGCTGCCGATCACGCGCCAGCGCATGATATGGCGCCAACGGTAAGGAGCCACTCACGCGCCAGCGCGTGATGTGGGGTGATGTACAATAGCCCGTCACGCGCTGGCATAGGAAAATTTTTCCCTGATTCTTTGTTATAAAAAGTAAATCGGCTTCTGGGAAAAACCCACTTCTGCAGTGCGCCATTAACTATCATCACATCTTCACGTAAGCGGCAGCGAAAGTGTTAAACAAATACTAATAATAGTTTAGATTTGTTAGTTGAAGGTGATTGATAAAATTCCTGAAAGGATCTGAAAAAGCTATGAAATCATACAAAAAACTGGTGGAACCAGAGAGAAAAGTAGAGCTCGACCTAAAAAAATATTACAGTAAAAATTGCGAAATATTTTCAATCTAAAAATGTGCGTACAAAAGAAAGGGAATCAGATGATCTGTAAAGCTCATGAAATAACCCAAATTTTTGTTAGCTGAAAATGTGGACTGAGCTGTACTGGTGCCTTATATTCAGAATTATACTATTATCCACTCAAAATGATTACTGAGGAAAGTAGTCAATAGAATAATTGTTATGTTGTCTCAAATCGGTTAAGCTCCACAACATTAAACAAATATAAACCATGATGTGATAATTAAAGTATAAGATTAACTAGTATTAAAAAATGCTCTAACGAGCACAAAAAAAGGTTAATATGTTTTTAACCTTCCGTCTACCAGACGGGTCCATTGGACCCGACAGCAATATTTCTGGTGTCAATGGTAAAATGAGAAATTGTCGATTGACACCGGAATTTATAAAGGACTTGTCTAGATATTACGAATTCCTTAATTTAAGCTTTCATTGTAAAAGCAAAATTATATTAAAATATTACTGGTGCCGTTTGCAAGTTTGGAATTAAAATTAGGTGTTGCCGTAGATAAATGGGTGTTTTGTCTGGTAGACGGAAGGTTAAGTATAAAAAGAGATTTGACAAGTGCTTCTGTTAACAATTGAGCATGGGGAAGGACTAGGGATCTCTTCTTGGCTACAACTCACTTCAATGACAACTTTGAAAAAATCATATTTGCACTTTTTCCATATAAAAGAAATCAGTCACAGTTACTATAAAAATGTGCAGTGTAAAGACGTTAAAAGTAAAGATGTGACTTGATTAGACATAAATGTAAGGCAAGGCGACATAGGGCCAAAAACCTAGTTATGCACGTATCACATTCATGCACTGCCAATAACCACGTCCGCAGCGTAGAATTGCACAGAAAATTTATTTATATTATACTGCAGAACAGTGCAGTTAACACGTAAAACTCGGTGGGAAGCTCTACTAAAGCATAACATTCTTTTATATGGAAAAAGTGCAAATATGATTTTTTCAAAGTTGGCATTGAAGTGAGTTGTAGCCAAGAAGGGATCCCTAGTCCTTCCCCATGCTCAATTGTTAACAGAAGCACTTGTCAAATCCTTTTTTATACTTAAAAACATATTAACCTTTTTTTGTGCTCGTTAGAGCATTTTTTAATACTAGTCATTTAATTTTTTTAATAAAAACTGAAAATTTTCTAATATCTTAAAAAAAAAAAAAAAAAAAAAAAAATACTGCTGTAAAAAAATTATAAAATGATGACAGCAGCAGAAAATTTTGACGTATTGTTATTATTGAACAACATACATCTGAGTTGTGTGCTCGACATGAAAGCCTGCTTAAAAGTCATCGTCAATATGCAGGGACGAGATAGACAAGGAAATTTTATTGCACAAGAGAAGTAAAACCGGAAGCTCAACACAAAATGTGTGTGCAATGGAGCCAACGGGATTTGAACCCACAGCCCCCTACGCTCGCAAGCGATTAGCGGCATGGTGTCTTAACCACTCGGCCACGGAGCCCCTTTTAATGTATTAGAATAATCAAAAAAGTCATTGCATGTCATTGCACTGCCATACAAAATGCATGATATGAAAAATAAACCATGGAGTCGAACGAAAAATAAATAATGTGTTCACAATTTTATTCAAAGAATTGAAAACTATAATAATTAAATATATTCAAGGTAATTTTTCGAATGGAACAAAAAATTGTAGAAATTGAATAATTCTAGAAATTGGATAACAATTAACATAAGAATATTCCCGAAAGAATAAGAACTAAACACAAAAGCATTTCTAAGCAAAAACGAATTTACGCAACTTGCATCCAATGGGATGTAAGTACCACTACCCGCTAAATACGTTACCACGAGACTCCCAATATCCCACCAGAGATGCTGACAATTTTAATATAGTACCTATATAAATACCTATATAAGTTATGTGACTGTCATGAAGAGCTCCCGTCTGACTGTTTCACTTTTTATATGCCGGGTGGCTATTTTGCTACTTTTATTTTAGCTAGCTCAAATGGTTCAATCGCCAAATAGGTTTCCTCCGCCATTATTTTATTTTAAATATAAAGCTGTCGCTGACTTTATTTAAAATACACAACTTTCATTTAAAAACACATAAATTTAAAATATATTTATATCAGATACATTTAAATTATCCGTTTTTCTTTCATCTTATTAAAAATACTATAAGTAAATAAATTAATGTATTTTTTCAGTAGTTATACATGACGAAAAAGTTCTTGGCGAGAAAAGAAATTTGGCAATGTATATTCTAGCAACCTATTTACTGTTTTATATACACAAGCATTTATTTTTCTGATGTAAGTATAATGTATTTATGGTACTACTTGATTATCCTGTCAACAAAGAACTATATAGAAACTGTAAGATAAATGCCAATAATGGATGAACATAAATGTTACACTCACTTGACATTAAGGCCCTGTCCTCGCTCGAGGAAACGCTCGCGAGCTAATGCTATTCCTACGGGGAAGCATTTTTCTAATAACTCTTTCGCATTTTGATATTTTTGAATATTTTTTTTTGCATTGGATAGCTGAGGTGCATGCCGACAGCGCACCTTTTTTACTTTTTCGATTTTGGTTGCAGATACTTTTTACAAAGTTAGTTTCACTTTCAAAACCGGTTTCGAAACTGAAAGTGATTTTAAAAAAATATATTTGCGACCAAAATCGAAAAAGTAAAAAAGGTGCGCTGTCGGCATGCACCTCATCTATCCAATGCAAAAAAAAAAAAAAAAAAAATTCAAAAATGTTAAAATGCGAAAGAGTTATTAGAAAAATGCTTCCCCATAGGAATAGCATTAGCTCGAGAGCGTTTCCTCGAGCGAGGACAGGGGCCTTAAACACTCTATACTTGTTTGTTGAGTCAACAAATGATTTTAAATTCGATTATTTATTTGTATTTTCATTAATGTTTTACTAATTTATTTGTTCTTTTGTTATTTAAAATAAATTTTATGCCAATAAACGAATAGCTGTTGATATTAAGTGAGAAAAAGGTAATATATTTCATTAATGTTATTTTATGGTTATATCAGCCTACATTTTTTGACTAAAGGAGAAGCATTTGGCTCCTTACAAACTTCCGCTAACATTGATATGTTTTATGTCCCTTAATAAATTTTATTAATACATTTAAAATACTTTAATGTTATTCACATATGCGATCTTAAAAATATCTCTTTATGGTTTGATTTAATAAATTCTAGATTAAATTATGAAAACTTTTATTAGTACTATTTTATTCGAAATCATCTAAATAAATCAAATTTTGGTGCTTTTAGGTTATCCCGTCGACCAAAAAATTATCGCCAAATTTTAAGATTAAATGCCAATAATGGATGATCGTGAATGTCACATTCAATGACATTAAATACGATTTACGTGTTTAAAATGTCATTAAGCGATTTTTATTTCGACTTTTTGTTTGTATTTTTATTAATATTTTATTAATTATTTCTTTTTTTGTTATTTAAAATAAAAAAAATTATGTCAATGTGTATAATTTGGCTATTAGGTTGGTGATTTGTATAATTTGGCGAAATTGGTCGATGGGATAACAGAGAAGTACCCAAACTTTATATTTGGTATATCTATAAGTCATAAGTAAACGTCATCATTAAAATAATCCCTTTCGTTAGGGATTTTATTTAAGCTAAATTCATTAATTTTCTAAATTTAAAATTTTAGAGTGGCAACATTTTTCCTTTTGGGTAAATTGGCAAATAGTTTGGCGATTTCTATAAATTGATGAAATTGGTCGACCTAATAATCAAATAGCATCGTATGTAATGTAAATAAACCAAGTACGCATTTTTGGCACACATATTATATACGCACCACGTTGGCGTGATTTCTGCTAACTATCTAATTAGCTCTATCATCGAGGTATTTAACTGGCGCCAGAGTGTCGTTATTTTGTTTGATATGGTAACGCGGATGTTATGGTTTATTTATTAATAAATTGGGTACTACTTAGTATCCCGTTGACCAATTTCGCCAAATTATACAAATCACTAAACTAATAGCCAAATTTTGCATATTTACATAATTTTTATCTTAAGTAACGAAAGAATAAATAAATTAGTAAAACATTAATAAAAATACAAATAAAAAGTCGAAATAAAAATCATTTGATGACGTTTTAAACATGCATTTCGTGATAAATATCATTGAATGTGGCATTCACGGTCAACCCTTATTGGCATTTAATATTGTCATTTGGCGATAGTTTTTTTGGTCGACGGGATAACCAAGTAGTACCATAAATTGTTTATTTACTTTTATTTCTTTTTTAATTTATATAAATTGTTTTGTTCTATAGTTATTAAATAAACTTTTTTTATTTATTGTTATTTCCTCTTTAAAAATATACATGTAACTGATATTCTAAAACGATATTTTCGTCAAACTGGCGGCAGAAAAAAGAAAAAAAAAAAACGCGCCAATTCCTTTATGACATTTGTGCCGCACTTTTTTTTTTTTTTTTTATAGAAACAGAAATAATTTATACGAAAACAAAATAAAAAGTTCATCAGGTTTTTTTCAGTGCTATTTATATATTTTGGCATTATATCCTCCCTTTTTGAAGTCAGAATAGCACCAAGCTTTGGCAAATGGATGAGTATTAATATGACCCTCATAACATTAGTAATAATTGATAAAGAATCATCTAACGTGCCTTCAAAAAAAGCTGACACATTCTCACGTCCGATTCATCTGGGAGTGCACCGCTCTTGTGTCGCGCTAAACCGGATATATTACTGGTACGTTTTTCCCTTACGTCACAAAGGCTCAAATATATGTTTATAAAAATTTAAAACCATATTTTTACGCTTCTTAAAAGAATCTGCTAAATGGTCTTTCGGCGCCAATTTGTATTTATTCGCCAAACGCACCAACAGAAAAGAAATAATAAACTCTTTCTTCCCTTAAATGTTGCCCTGATCGCTAAAACTTGTTGATTTCGTTATGTGAACCTTCAGATTTAGTAAGATGCGCAAGTAAATAAAATTATGAATAAAGTATCATATTACAATGCTTAGCATAAATTTAAGGGAGACCAATTTGGTTGCCAGAGGCGGCTAATAACTTAAAAAAATAGGAATTTAATAAATATTACAATGCTTAGCTTAAATTAAAGGAGACCATTTTGGTTGCCAGAGGCAGCTAGTAGCTTAAATAGATAGGAATTTAACAAGTTGAATGTAGATTCTGTCATTGCAGAATTGAGTTTCGCCTCCGATTAGAGTAATAATAATAATAAAAAAAAAATCGATAGATGTTTTTTAGGAGGGTGACCCCGTTTAGAATGCAATGAGCTAACTTCATTTTTCTTGTGTTTATCGATATAATAGCAAACAAAACGGCGTGAAATACCCAATTGAATAGCAATTTCTCTCTGAGACATTGGAGTTGCGGAATGATAAAGAGATACAATTTGACGTGCTACTTCTTCATTGACTAGATTCATCAAAAACTGATTTTTTCTTTAGTTTAAACGCTTTTTTATAGACTGAGAAAAAGGAAATGCAATTTAACAATAAAACGAGTGGAATCCCGTCGTCTTCGACGAATGAAATGTTTAAAAGGTCCGACCGATTTGGTTAAAAAAAAAAAAAAAAAAAAAAAAAAAAAAAGTAATTACATTATTGAATCAATGTATAATAAATATATATTTACAAACTAAATGTCAAATTTGCCAGTTACAATTTTGCATGCAAATATTCACACATCTTCAGTTAAAATTGTAATCTGAGTGCCGGAAAAATCAAAAATTTTTATTTCATATGCACTCACAGAAAAATAGGTTTATATATATATATATATATATATATATATATATATATATATATATATATAAATTAACAAATAAAAACTAATTTTATTTTTACTGTGACATTATTTTTACTAACTGAAGTCATCTGAAAGTAAAATCTCAATCTCAGTGTTCATAATGAAAAGAAATATTGAAATGCAATATCGGGTACTACTAGGTTATCCCGTCGACCAAAAAATTATCGCCAAACTATAAGATTAAATGCCAATAATGGATGACCGTGAATGTCACATTCAATTATATTAAATACCATTCATGTGCTTAAAATGTCATTCATTGATTTTTCTTTCGACTTTTTATTAATATTCTACTAATTATTTGTTTTTTCGTTATTTAAAATAAAAAATTATGTCAATATATATAATTTGGCTATTAGTTTGGCGATTTGTATAATTTGGCGAAATTGGTCGACGGGATAACAGAATAGTATCTAATATCGTTATGAGTAAAAATGTGATGTTTTAAATAGTGACGTCATTCTCTCTTCAAGTGTTTTTTAAAAGTTACTGTTATTAGTAAGATGAAAAAGGCATCCGTAATATTGTAATTCCCATTTGTCTGGTTGCTGAATGACATCATTTTCCTCATTTGAAATTTTTCTTATTTTGCTTTAGACATTAATTTTTATCATAAAGTATTTTCTGTAATTTCATTTACATTAATAATATTATTTCTCAGTAAATATATATTTTTTTTTACCTCAATTAGTGCATAATTATACGCAGTCATTTTGGAGAATAAATTTTTATCATTGAGAGAAAAGCTAAACTGAGTTGCCACCATTTTGAACAAATATCGTAACAAGCATTTAAAATTAAAATATAAAAATGGAAATAAATTAAAAAATAACTAAAATGGGCACAACTACAAATAAATAGCTTTCATTTAAAAAAATAATTATCAAAATCGGTGTAGTAGAAAATTCAGGGCTGATGACACGACATTTTTTAGCTTGTCTGAAAGAAATAGCATCGGAGGCTAATAAATAAAAAAATATTTCACTTCGCTTGTCAAAATAGATAGTGAATATGATATATGAAAATAACAACAAATAAGTATTTTTTTTCACGTGATTTATCTAATCTATTTATTTATGTTACATACATAGCAATTTTTATGTTCATTTAAACTTACGTGCAACAATTACAAGAAGAAACAAATATAAGAAAAATACTATGTTCAGCTGGAGATTTCAGACATAAATTCGATTTTCTCAGCGACCGTCAAACATACAAGGATGAAAAAAAAAAAAAAAAAAAAAAAAAAAAAAAAAAAAAAAAAAACTGTTTTAAGTTTTACCATGAGGATTAAAATAAACCAAAAACGAAGTTAATCCATCCATGGAAACGTTAGCTAGACTTAGTTGAATTTTTTGCCTTCATTTTTTCATTTAAAATTAAATAAAAAACTATTGGAAGCTGCAGTAATTTTTTGAATGCTATCATTTTATTCGTCTCGTCGAGTTCTATCTTTAAAAAAAAATTTCACTGCCGTGTCTCAACTGGTTAGCCAGAAATTTTAGAAAGTTGTTTGCACTTTCTATTTCTTAAACATATTATACCAAACGCTACCGCGTTTGCTATGATATTATCAAGTTGTCGAGGAATTCATATAGAAAAATGTCTGAACACAAATATTTAGTAAATGATTGAATCGTATCTATTCAAGGTTTTGAGTTTACTTGGAGCTTTGATCTTCCAGCTATAAAAACCGCTGGAATGGAATTGTGTCCACACTTTGTACTGAACAAACCGCTCTCATACTTCATTACATCAGCCTGTAACATATAGTTATGAACCCAAATTTTTAAACTGGTTATGGATGATTGAAATACGGAGTGAGTTAAAAATGCCCTCTTTTCCCCTGATTGATTTCAAGGCACCAGTAAAGCTCAGTCCTCATTTTCAGCTAACAAAAATTTGGGTAATTTCATGAGCTTTACAGATCATCTGATTCCCTTTCTTTTGTACGCACATTTTTAGATTGAAAATATTTCTTAATTTTTACTGTAATGTTTTTTTAGATCGAGCTCTACTTTTCTCTCTGACTCCACCAGTTTTTTGTATGATAGAACAAGATTAAATGCACCGATATATTTAGTTTGATCCAAACTTCGTTGTTAAAAATAAATAAATAAATAAAGACTAAATTGAGAAATAAAGTGAACAAATTTATTTCAAACTTGCAAAAGGAAATTAGGTTTCTCTTGAACGTAAAGATTAACAACTCAAAGAATAACACATTGCTATGTTTTATTTATCGACAAAGCTTTAATCAGTAATTCATTGCCCTGTATTGGATTATCACTCAAGAAAGATTGCCATTTTACAGTCAAAATAATCTTTTGTAGATTTTTTCTGAAGAAATCAGTTGTTAGTTCAATCAGTTCTCTTTCGGAATACTTCAAAGCCAAAGCAATTGTATCACAAAAATTGTCAATCGACAAATTCTTCTTCAAAAATTTCATGCACTCCGATCTAAGATCTTGAACGTCGTATTTATCTGCTGTAGTGAACAGACTGAAAACATTTTCGGATGAAAGCTTTTCGGTAGTCCCGCAGTAGAGAAAGTAGAGGAAATCCGAAAAAGAAGATGGGTCGCAGTCCTCTATGTCTACGACACCAGTGGCTTTTTCTTTCGTGCCATATTTAAATGTCGAAGCAAAAACAGGAGAGCGAGCTTTCAGAATTAGCCTGTGAGCTGGAAATTCTTGCTCTTTCACTTTGAGAATAACATCGCAGTCTTCTTGCTTGAGAAGTAATTCTTTCATGTCGGATAGGAATTTTTTGCTGGGAAGTTTTAGGCATTCCCCTGGTTCATCGTCACGACCTTCATCAAAAAAAAAAAAAAAAAAAAAAATAAATAAATAAATAAATAAATAAATAAAAATAAAAACATGTATTAACTCTACTTTCATAATATTGTGTACAAAACAAATTGTGACATGTTTAAACTTATGACTTTCAAACTGAATGAAAAAATGTCCAGGCCAGGATTCGAGCCAAGGACCTTTTAATCTAAACTGACAATAATATGCAAATCGAGCAATCTTGGACAAACCCGACGCACCTTTCTCTCTAAGAGAACCTTGTTGATTAGGACATCTGAATTCGAACATAGGACAGGAGATTTTGGTAATGGAACTTCAAGAAACGCTGCATACGTAATTAAACCACCATCAAGTAACGAAAATAAGTTCATCAGTGTTGAATTCAGACAATATTCTCCGAGACGGACTTTTTGGGAGGATGGGGGCATTAAAGAATTCCGGAGGTGAAATTGCTCCTTTTGACCACTGAAAACACAAAATCTCAAATTGTGGAGGGCTTATTGCTCCGAGGGGGAATCGCGGAGGGGATTTAAATTCACACATGGTCCCCCTTGAATTCAATACTGACCCCCCCCCTTTAGTTGACATAGGACAGCACAAATTTTAACGATTTTAAGGAGGGCTTATAATTAGAACTTTTATGAAAAGGAAAGGAAAATTTGGAGTCTGGAAGTATATTTAGAATTCATAAAATTTCACAGGGTTTACACAAATTGCAAAATAAAATGAGATGAAATTGCCATTTTTTCGGTTTTAAACTTTCCTCCCATAGAAGCTAAGTAATAAAAAATAAACAATAAGCTAATAAATAATAAAATAATGAAATAAATTTAGATCAAATAATTAATTTTGATATGATTTCCCACTAATAAAACATAATACATAAGATATATTCATTTCGGTGATATAAAAACAAAATCTTAAAAAATTTCTTGGAAAAAAAAAAAAAAAGAAGTATTGAAAGCGTCAGAAAATAAAACTTGAAGAGGCGAGCTTATAGATCGGTGAGCGGCAGCACAGACAATCACTTCATCGAGTTGGCGCCTGAAAATCTGGAATTAATTAAAACTCGATTCATATATTAAAATGCAATCGGTCTACCAAGTTATATCTCGGTGGAAAACACCTCTAAACAACTTGATTTTAGAGGTTGACTCGTAGGTTTACTATTATGTTTTTCTGCTCCTATTCTTACATGTTTTCATATCTTTGGATGCAAGAAAATACAATGATAAACCTACAAATCAACCGCTAAAATCGAGTTTTCAGGTGTTTTCCAGCAAGATGTGACTTGGCTCACCAATTGCGTTTCAATATGCGAATCGAGTTTTAAGTAATTCTAGAATTTCAGCCATGAACTCGAAGAGATGATTGTCTGTGCTTGTGACTTTCGATCTTTACAAATGGTACTTTTTATAAAAGGGAAAAATTCATATATAAGAGCGGGGGGCTCAGATATGCGGAGGGGGATTAATTTTCGGTACTTTATGGTGTATTCATTTCAACACAATTATTCTAAGTAGTATGTAAGATTAATTGTGCAGAATATATTGAAATTATGTATCCAACGTTTCTCGGAGTTTCATTACTTGACATTTATTTTATTGAGTGAATTCAAATATCAGACCAGATGGCATAATCAACAAAGTTTTCTGGTGAGAAAAATTCATCAGATTTCTTCATGATTTGATTTGATCAGATTTGCATCGTCAGTTTATGCCTCTTTGGTAGCTATTGTCTGCGACGAGCTAAAGCTGCATATTTCTTGATCTCATTTGTTCCAAATCAATGAAAGTTTTTTCCTTTCTTTCCACGTGCAACAACACTCTGTGTTTATTATTGTTTTGAAATGTGAAAAAGAATACAATGTTGTTACTTCTAATTCGTGCAATCGCTAGCAAAATTTGGTGCGAAAATAAACAGCATTTACAGACCGCTAATTTAACTGAATTAGAAGAAAATATTGAATTATTAAAACAAAAAGAAAGCGAACTAAAAATGCTTGATAGGAAAATTGCCGGTTTAATTACACAATTAGAAAATGAAATAGATGGTTCGCAGAAAATAAAGGGTTGTTTTTATTTTTTATTTTATTCAAAGCCACCGGTGGCTCATTCTAATAACTGGAATGACACAAAATTTTATAGATGGATTAATAAAACCATGGGAAAAAATTCCAACAAAAAATTATATAAATAAATGAATAAAAAATAGTTCTAACCACCGCCAATAGTGGTAAATTTGGCGCTGTACATGGAAAGAAAACATCAGAAACAGACGAAATTAATAATTTGGGTAAAATCCCATGTTTTATTCTCCATATTCTCTTTTCCGACAAGGAATTCGACCACATTCAATGTGATCACATTCAATGTTCTCTTGCACAACACTTTGCAGTCTTGGTACAACACTTTCAACGCCGAACATAACATGCCACATGGAACAGCTCTTAATGCATTGTTAGAACTACAGTAGAACCCCGCAAATTCGGACCCCGTTAATCCGGATCTCCGGATAATCCGGATCGATTTGGTCAGGTTTTTTTTTCAAGATTGAGAAGTGAATGGTTAATTTCCATAACATAAACTTGTTTCATCGTCATATTCTGAATGAAAAAAAACTTTTTCTGAAATCTTTTCGGAAGAATTAAGCAAAGAAAACATTTTTACTGTCTGTAAATATTCAATACGTTTAACAGAGTGGTGATTTTCTGTAAGTATGTTTTTTTTTTATTTCATTTTTTTCTAATTCTCCGGATAATCCGGATTTTCGATAATCCGGATCGGGTCTGGTCCCAATTAATCCAAATTATCGGGGTTTTACTGTATTTTGTTTCTTTGAATCTTTTTTCCCTTGGTTTCAATAGTCCCCTTTTATATTTTAAAGCAGTTTCGGTTATTAAAATTAGCTATAGAGAGCTCTAAATAACGGCAATAAATAAATAAATAAAAAAAATCTGTATATAAAATTTATTAGATATAAATATCATAAGATAAAATAGATTTGTGGAAATTTAAGGGTGAAAAAGTATTGAAAATTAAAAATGCTGAGTTAAATAACAGTGAAATTAAGCCTAATAGTGTAAATTCAGAAAATGTTTTTGAGAATATTAAATTGCCTAGGTTAACATTACCTACTTTTGGAGGTAATATTACAGAATGGATAGCATTTAAGGAGATTTTCAATGCTTGGTAAACAGCAATAGAAGTATATCTAATGCACAAAATTTACAATATTTGAAGGCTTCATTGAAAAATGAAGCATATCGCGTGATTCAGTCTATTCAAATTTCGGGCTCTAATTTTGCGATTGCATGGAATCTACTAGACGATACTATTAACTTAGATATACAAATAAGCGAGACAGATATTTGCATATATTAAGTGTATTTCTAAGTTTAACAAGTATTGAAATAGAATCAACTATTGCCATTTTAAATTTGGTTGACGACATTAATGTAATCATTTGCTCATTAGAAATATTGAACCAAACAATTGACAAATTTGGTGATACATTAACGACTTATTTATGAAAAAATTGGATTCTTCTACAAAATTGTGGCGAG
Source organism: Maratus speculifer (assembly GCA_964019185.1). Classification (NCBI taxonomy): domain Eukaryota; kingdom Metazoa; phylum Arthropoda; class Arachnida; order Araneae; family Salticidae; genus Maratus; species Maratus speculifer. Next base: position 101,748,931 of record OZ025303.1, read on the forward strand.
AACGTCAGCTTAAAAACGATGAAATTCAGAAACTTAGAACTTAATTGAATCTTTTAAGAATTATGCAAGAAGTCTTTAAAATAACAAACTAGTGGTGTATAAGGTACCTAAATCTGTTTTTTCAAATAAGAGCAATTCTTTTGTAGCTACCTTGAGCTGTGGTTACTGTAAAGAAGACCATAGTTTAGTCAAGTGCTCGAAATTTCTTAATTTACCTATTCAACAATGATTAAATTTCGTAAAACATAATCATTATTGTTTCAATTGTCTTTCTATTATGCATTTTCTCAGAAAATTTAAGAGTCTAAATACATACCATCATTGCTTTAAAAAACATTGTAGTATTTTGCATATGGTAAATAATTCAAGAAATAAGACTCAGTTAAGCAGTCCACTCTCAAGAACTTATCCCTAAAAATGTTAAGTGAACGAATGAAAATTTTTCATGTACGGTCTTTTTTTCTCATTCTGAGTTAAACACAAATAGTAATGAAAAGAGCCGTATTTTGTGATGTACTGCATTAATAAAAGTTCAAAATTCTAAACAATATTTTGTAAAAATGAAGATGTTTATAAGCACTGGCTCTAATGAGGTCATTCATTTCAAGGGAATGTGTAAACAAATAAGGATTAAAATGTAAAAGATAGTTCTATCTCTGTATCATATTTGGAAACGTTTAATACTCTGAATAATGGGAAAATTGATTGATTATTTACTTCTTACTTCAAAAGTGTTCTTATCATCGTATCGACATCAACATTTGTGATGGATAAGGTGACAGAATAATATTCCCTATGTGTGCTTACCTTTAATCATTTACGATAATTTCCGTGATTTAACATTAGCTGATCCATTATTTTACAAATCACAAAAATTGACATTTTATTTAGTGTAAATGTATTTATGCATTTAATGACTGGAGAAATTGTAAAACGTTAACCTAGCTTTCTGTTTGCTCTAATTTCGAGACTTGGGTTGATAATTTCAGGCATTACAAATTTTGAAATGCTGGAAAAGGATTCAGTATGTATAAATCAATATAAAACAAAAACTGAAGAGTTAGCAAACTTATTCTTGGAATTAGAGAAATAATCTAAATGTGCAACTTTTAAAAGTTGAAGAAAAACGTCGTGGAAGGTATTTTAAAAGTTCTCATTTTAGAGAAAAATCAGGCCGCTATGCTACTCAGTCTCATTATCATTCCAACAGGATCGAGATAGTTTAGGTGATTCTTGTTAAATGGCGCACAGAAGATATCTTTACCTTCAGAAAAGATTAATATCCACGCCGGAAATTTACAAACAATATGTTCAATTTATAAAAGAATATTTATCATTGGGCCATATAAGCCTTGTTTCAAATACAGATCATAAATTAGAAAATAAATAACATCCGACAGCACTTCGTCTTGAATAGTTCTAGAACTAACAAATTAAGAGTTGTTTTTGAAGCGAGCGTTAGAACAACAATAGGTGCTTCTTTAAACTACACGCTAATGGTAGGTTTCAAAATACAAGATGATTTAATTTGCATTTTTTTGAGATTTAGATTTCATAATGTTGTAATAACAGTTGATATAAGAATGAAGTATAGGCAGGTAAAAATTCATAACAAAGATAAAGGTAACTTACTAAAATAACTTTCTTCCTGATAAAGTTCATGCTCTCTTATCTGAAGGTTCTTATGTTGAAGTTAAAAAATATCCTATTTATTCGCATCTTATCTTTCCACCCCACTCTCAAAAAAGCTGTTAAGAACTCTGTTGTTTTCTAAATGACAACACTAAACATTGTGTTATTCCTTCTGCACCCATTAATGCTCGTTTTTATGCTTTACCAAAGTTCACAAAAACCAATATTCCCTTAAGACTTATTGTCTCTAATATTGATACTATTACTTATCCTCTTGCCAAATTTTTAACAACCATTTTTTTCTCCTTTATGCATTTCTAATTCTCATACAGTAAAAAATTCTTATGAATTCGTTAGTAAATTAAAATGTATTATCCCATCCGATTTTCTGTGCTTTCTCTTAATGTCAAATCTTTATTAATGTCCCGATTGAAGGCGCTCTTTCTTGCTTGGAAAAAAGATTACGTGAATTTCATTTCTCTGACACTGATGTCCAAGGTTCTGGTAATTTAACTAATATTTGCTTAACTTTAATTACTTTCAATATGATAATAAATTTTTCAAACAGTCAGACGGCTTACGTATGGGTAATCCTTTATCTTCTATTTTTTGTGATATTTATGTGCATTATTTTGAAAAAAAAAATATTAAATATGATTAATTTTAAATGTTGGATACGTTATGTTGACGATACTTTTCTCTTAATCAATAATCCTTTTGATATTTCTACCATTCTTCAAACTGTCAATTCTATTGACCCGCATATTCAGTTTACTTTTGAGTTAGAAATTTGTAATAAACTTCCTTTGATTGATGTTTTAGTTACCAAATGTGATTCTTCTTTCAAAATTTGTGTTTATAGAAACCTTTTTTTTGTCTCTAATCCACCCAAAACTCTCTCAAATCATCCAGTCATCCAAAAGATTGATGTTTTTTATACGTATGTAAATCGTGCTCTCAAAAGTTGTTCCGACTTTGCATATCTTAAGGATGAACTGAATTACTTAAAAGATATTAAGAGGTTTTAATCCTTCTATCATTAATACTGCTGTGAACAAATTCAATAGGCCGCCTAATAAATCTAATCTTTCTAATTCTATAAAAAAGTAAATTTGATAATTTGGCCATCCTCCCCTTTTATAGACTTATGTTTCACATTAGGGTCATTCCACGTAAAATGAGCAAAAATTTTAAAAAAGTCGTGGCCCCATGGTAACCGATTTCAATCAAATTTGATATACAGGTTCAATTTATATTCAAATAGAGTTCTGCAAAATATCTTGACAAAAAACAAATTATTTTAGCAGTTTTGGACATTTAAAAAACTTGTGATATAGAATGACATGCGTGGAATCGTCCAAAGTTACAAGTTTGAAGATTTGTATCTTAAAAAATGTTTGACAGAAATAAATTTTGCTTATAATATTATACCCACTGAAAAATTATTTTTATATTTATTTAACCCGCGAGGACGCGCGCAGGGCCTAAAAGACCCTGAGTGCGTGTGGTTTTTACAATTGTAACCACTAATTTTTTAAAAGTGATCGTCAATTTATTTTATCGCAAAATTTGTAAGAATTGTCTCCGTCTTAATAAAGTGACTGTTATAATTAGATTTTATTGGTGGCAAAGTTAAAATCATTCATACCTTGAAAAGCGCGCGTTCTCCCGGGTTAACAATAATAATCAGGTAACACCATGATTAATTTTAAATTAGTTGTAAAGATAGAAAATGTGAGAATTTTTAGAAAATTAGAAGCTTTATAAAAATTAATGTAATTGAAAAAAAATGTGTCAAATTGATGTATGGCGTAGCATTGCACATAAAGATCGATTTCCCCAAGTTTGAAAGTTACCATTTATTTCCTTCAACTTCAATAAAACGTTGAAACTTTTAAAAAAATTGCAAAATCAAAATTTTCCCTTTTTTGTGTGCATAAAAAATAAGTAAAGGAACAATCCAACATTAACAATATTGTACAGATATAAAGATTAATAAGTCCATAATATGCTAAAAAATTTCAATAGTGCCTTCTGATTCCTAACATTGAAAAAAAAATGGGTTCAAAAAGGCATTTTTGTTACATTCCACGCAAAATTTCTCTTTGAATTTGCGCGCTTTTCTTTAAATATTGGAAGATTTCAAAAGAAAAATAGTGCTGCCATCTAGAAGACTAAAACTACTGGATAGTTATTTCTTCAATTCTTATAATTTTTAGTATAATCCTGAAGCAAAGAAGAAAGAAGAAAAGAAAAGTAGAAAAAGGCGAGAAATAGAGTTTGAATATTTAAAATAGACACTTTTATGTATAATATCAATTAATTTGAAAAGGTATCCAAGATTTCCTTCATGTGTAAAAAAGCAACAGAAATATTGCTTTTTCCAGTAAATTTTTTCCTTTATTTATTTATTTTTCGCATTAAGGAATAAAAAAGGCATATGTGAAACTTCTTTTACATAAAATACATACTTTTATCTACAACGTCAAATAATTTTGAAGTTATATCAACTGTCCTTCTTTTATAATGAGTAATAGAAATATTGAATTTTCTCCTTAAAAATTTTCCTTTTCTATATTTTTTTCTCACTAAGGAGTAAAAATTCAAATCCTAAATTAAGCCAATCTTTTCCTTATCATCCATTTTTATGTGAAAATAATTTATGATATATATTTCATGCCTAACGCAAATAATATGGATTGAAATTTTAAGCATGTAGACAAGAAATCGATTTTGTATCAACTTTTAACGTGAGTTTACATACTTAAAAAATCTCTCCTGAAATCTATTATTTTGCATTTATTCATAAATAAACATATTGTACGCATGTGCCAATTTTCATTCAAATCTGTGACATGTCAGCCACAGCCAATTTGCTTATTTTGAATGGAATGACCCATTAGCTAAAGTTTTAAGATGTCTCAAATTTAACGTTATCTTTAGACCTGTCAATAAGTTCAAATTTCCTTCCATTAAATCCCCGGTCCCTAACCACCAAAAATGGGGAATTTATAATGTTCCTTGTAATGGCTGAGATTTATCTTACACTGGTCGAACTAAAAGAAATATCGAAATCCGCCTAAAAGAATGTTCTCATTATGTCATTAATCAAGAAATTTCTAAATCTTTTGTTGCCAAGCACTCTTGGACTTCCGGCCATAGTTTCAATGTCTTATGCACCCTTCATAGACCGACAGACAGCAGCACAGACAATCACCTCATCCAGTTCATGGCTGAAATTCCAGAATTAGTTAAAATTCTATTCGCATTTTAAAACGCAAACGGTCTGCAAAGTCATACTTTAATGGAAAAAAAAATGAAAAACTGTTTTTAGAGGTTGATTCGTAAGTTTACCATTGTGTTTTTCCGATTCCTGTCCTCCATGTTTTTATACCTATGCGTGCAAGAAAATACAATGGTAAACCTACGGGTCAACAGCTAAAATCGAGTTTCCAGTTATTTATCACCAAGATACCGATTGCGTTTTAATATGCAAATAGAATTTCAACTAAATCTGGAATTTCAGATGTGGTGATGGTCTGTGCTGTCGCCTCCCGGTCTGTCATGAAACATTTCAACAAAGACGGATGTGTTTCAAAATGAGTTGATGACTGGATCGCTTTAAAAGATACAGATTTTTCTGGGAGAGCATCCACAACTTGCCAGAAAGATGGAGAAAGAGAGTATCCAGCCAGGGTACATACTTTGAAGAAAACATATTTTTTTTTACCTTTCTTTCAAATTATGCGTTTTTCTTTTAAAGAAAAAAAAATAAGAATTATTAACTACCACACCTAGTAATACACGTTTCAGTCATAAATTCAGAAGTCATATCACTTCATTTCACAAATGAGATTGATTTAGAAGCGACACTTGTTTTTATCACACTTTCTATCTCATTTAGGACAATGCGTGCTATGTATACACTGTAAAGAAAAAAAAGAAACGTTGCTGGATCTATCTATCGAAAAGGATTACAATAAATAATATAAACTTATACGAGTTGCATACAGTGCCAAAAAACTTTCATTTATCATCAGAAACCAATAGGTACTTGAGATTTAAAGGAGAATATATCTAAAATATTTTTTTTCTGACTAAATTTTTGAAACTTATGGAAGTAGTTTTTATGATGTATTAATCAGTTTTCTCAATACTGTATTAACACGAAATTTTCGGATACTATCAATTTTCTAATAAACATTTTCAGATTCAAAAAACATATCCAACTGTCAAACATGCTAAAATAACAGCATGAAATCAAAACTAGTCGTTGGGGAAGGGGGGGGGGGCACCGGAATACTTACCTATTATAGATGTACACAGTGTACAATATGAAAATAAGACATGTGTAAACTATTTACAAAATGCATCGGAAATCCAAAATAAAATGTAAACGTATAGTTAAATATTTTTGACACGTAGTAATGCTCTATTAATGAATTTCTAATGAACCAATTTTGGCATATTATATAAAACGCCAAATTATTCAAGCTTTATCGAATTGCGTAGAAGAAACATCCTTATAACCCCAAAAATAATAATCATATTAACAAACAATTTATTGCGCCAGATTAAGCGTCTCATTTCCAATTAAAATATATCTTTGAATTGAAATTTGAATGAAATACAGGATCATGAAAAATCGAAGAATGTGAAAAACAGTTCTACACATACCTTGGCAACTAATTGACCGATTCACTTCATTTTTATGCAAAATTTGTGTTACTTTATTGTCTTTTACGTCCATTTCTTAAAATAGAAAAATTCGAAAATTTTTATGTACCTTTCATCAGAAAGAATTTTTCAAGAGCCCGAAAAAAAAAAAAAAATTCCGGATAATCGAGGTTATTGATATTAAATATGCCTTGTTCCATTCTTACATACTAAATGTATACAAAATTTCAAGTCTCTATCTCAATTTGTGCGGGAGATAGAGTGTTTAAAGACAGACAGATAGACACACCAGACGGACGGCAATATTTTTTCTAAAAATATGTTTTTCGGAATCTTCAGTATCTGAAACATGTAAATCCGTAAAAAAAAAAAAAAAAAAAAAAAAAAAAAAAAAAAAAAAAAAAAAAAATTCGATTTTCAAAACGATTGCAAGACTTACTATACCGGGCCGATAAAAAATTTCGCGGGTTTACCGGCTCCATTTAAAAATTTTAACATGAATGATATACCGAAGTGTAACATGTACAGTGTAGAGTTCGGCATCGGATAATTACATTGTGTGTAAGCCGAGCTTAATATTTTTTTTAGCAGACTCCTTCGGGGCCGAGATCCGATTTGCATTGTTTTTCTACATATAGGCGAGCCGGACAGGAACTAGACTTATTTGTTCTCAATAACTGTAGGGCAGACAACATGATTTGTAAAATTATTAATAGCGATAAAGAACTACATATTAATGTAATCGTTGGATATATACTTCTTGGCGGTTATTAAATTCACTTCCCAACAACGCGAAAATTTGACACATTTTCTGAGTAACTTTTACCTGTAAAAGTATAAAATTGACCAGTCTGATTATTGGAGGGATTTGGAATCGAATAGACGTTTTCATTTTTGGTACATAAGATACTTGTATGATCTTGTTGATATATAAGAAATTCTTGTCAAATGATTGTAGATTTTTCTCCCTCTCCATGCTATCACTTCCGGAAATTCGATTCAAAACGCTTACTTTGACAATATTTTCTTAAATGATTAACGTCATTCGATTACACAGTTTTATAATAAAAACACCTTCTAATCTTATGCGTTTCCAAAAAAAAAAAAAAAAAAAAAAAAAAAAAAAAAAAAAAAAAAAAAATCAAAAATGTATCAGAAAGTAACTCCTTTGCATATGAGAATGAATTTGGAATTCGGATTTTTAATAAAATGATATAGAAATATTTTCATAAATCTTCTTTTATTATTACAGTTTTAAAAGTTAGGATGTTTTTAATTTTATTTTTTTTCTTTTATTCTAAACCATATTAATTTTTTTTATTGAATCTTTATTTGAATGTTGAAAGTCTAAGAATCATTAATGTTGCTAATGTGCATTTCCCGTAAAATGTACTGTAAAATCATTCCATAGATATGTATGCAGTACTCTTTAAAAGAATCTTAATTTCCTGATAAAAATCTGAATTTTTTTTAGAAATAGTAGAAATTGCATTGGGCCTGAACGGGCCGGGCCTGTTTTCACTAATTTCTATACGGGCCGGGCCCAAAAACGAAAAATATAAACGGGCCGGGTCGGGAGCTTTACAACGGGCCAGGCCAAGCTGAAATAACTTTCCTACGGCCCGGGCCGGGCCAGTGCAGACCAGACTTACTACGTATGATGAGTAAATAATTATTTTGTCACTTTTGACTGTACAAATTATATATAAAAAAGAATTAAAATGAACTGTAAAAATCCAAATGAAATTCTTGTACCTGAATCTTCTCCAAATAAAAAAGAGAACCAGTATCCTAAATGTGTCATTAAATTTAGTACGAGGCATAAGTAGTACTAAGGTTTTTTTTGTTACTTACCTTTGAAAGAAAATGAAAATCCACCAGATGGTGCAGCTGGTTCTTCTTTTGGTGCTTTTTGCGATGACTCTGTAGATGAAATAAACAATATTAGGATTTAATAATAATAATAAATAATATTCCGTGCGTAAATTTTATAAATATGAGTTTCCCTGAGTAACTTTCTACTTCTACATGTGCGATTGGTTTATTTTGTTTTTGCTTATAGTAATTTTGATTAAACAATTAAAATTTCTATCATCATCAGTCAATCGAATTCTTGCATGTGCATCATCTCCAATTGAAAACAAAGCTAATAATTAATAATATTAAAAAATTTGCTTTAAATGTCATATTTGGTCAAAAATACTGTTATTCACTTTTCTTACCTTTAAAAGAAAATGCACCAAATGGTACAACCGTTTCTTCTTTTGATGTTTTTTGCAGTGATCCTGTAAATAAAATGCATAATATTATAAAGTAATAAAAGAAAATCAAAATTAGTCCGTACTTTATAAATATGAGTTCCATTCTCTGAAATGCTATTTCAAAATGGCTGATTTAATTTGATTTTGTTTCTCGTACTTTTTTTTAATCGGGGGGGGGGGGGTCATTTTTATAAAAAAAATTAAAACTATTCTGTACAGAGTCAATCGAATTATTGTGCCTGCATGTTCTCCTAACTGAAGAAAAACTGAAGATCTGTCAAGAAAGTAATGAGACTGATTTCATGAAATTCGTTTATTTTAAGATAATTTCACAGACAGTTAATATTCTTCAAAATAGTCTCTTCCTGCATTAATACACTGTTGCCATATTGCCAACGACTCTGCCGCCGATTTATGCCTGTCAATGCTGTTAAGAATGAGTTTTAAGTTTTTCTGCAAGTTCTGCAGATTATGAAAACAATGACCTTTTACGCTAGATTTTACCCTACAGAATAAAAAAAAAAAAAAAAAAAAAAAAAAATATATATATATATATATATATATATATATATGTAAGGAACCCGAGTCTGGGCCTTACGTTCGTGGGAGTTCCGTCACCATCCGACCGAGGAGAGGGAATTCATGTAATGTAGTCGTGGAGAGAGTTCATATCGTAGTCGTGGAGAGATTCGAGAGGTCGGGCGCTGAAACATAGATCCGTCGCGTCCAGCGTGGAAGTTCCGGGGGGGAACTTTCGCGATCGCGCCGAGTCAATCGTCCGAAGGGCCGGGGATAGCTGTTGGCATTCTAGAGTCTATGCGGCGTTATTTTGTGGAATCATGAGGTGTGATTGAGAGACAAATAACGACACATTATTTTCACTTGGGGCCTGGTTTATTAATCCTTTTTGGCCGATCTTTGGGAGAAACCAGGTCCCTGGAACTTGACGCTTTCTTTTTAAAAGTTCGTTTATTTGGGCAGCATTTTATTAGGCAAGTGTTAGGTCAAAAAAGCCGCTTGTTTTAGGCGCTCCCGCTATTTAAAGGCCGTTAATTCGCATTATTTCTACCAGGTCGCGATACTAACTAATGGGTGTTACTCTAATTTTAATTGGTTAAGAAATATCTGGGCACTATGACGTTGTTAGGTGCGGTTTTCCAGGGTTTCATTGCTGATCCTACAAATTAAGAATTGCGTTTACGTCAGCTTTTTTAATCTTAAAGAACATCCAAAAATCATCTCTGAGAGTAATAAATGTTAGGTTGGGAAAGAACATTAACAGGGGCAAACTAGCTTTAAGTATTAGAATTAAGGTTACAAGAAGGGGCATTTAAATTTTAGATTAAAGTTAAAAATATTAATTCGGACCTTTAAGTTTTTGAATTTTAATTTTAAGTTTAAATTTTAAAAAGGCTTTAGGTTTTATCCTTTCATATCCCCCCCCACTAAAACAAGAGCCACAGATCTTGCTTGCAAGGTCTGTGGGTCTCAGCTCCCCTAAATATTTTACCTGGGTTTCTTCCTTATTATTAAGTAAGTTGATTGTTTTTTTTTTTTTTTTTTTTTTTTTTTTTTTTTTTTCAGTTTTACAACGTCAAGCCAGCTGGACCTAGTTTCTACATTATTTACAGGTTACATGAAAAAGGTTATATGAAAACATTATTCTTTACATAAAAAACACTATATTACAATAAAAGATTTGTCAATATTTTGGCATTGAATAACATGAACACTAATGCTAATACTACGGATAATGTTATGGATAATGCTATGAATAATGGTACTGATAATGTGTGATGAATAATGCTGCAGCATTTAAGGGACATTCTCGAGAAGGACAACAAAAAGAAACATTAATCAAAATATCAACACTTAAAATAATGAAACACATATTGACTAAAATACATAACATTTAAAAAATAAACTTTTTTTTTTTTTTTTTTTTCCACTAAACAGTTTTCTAAATGTCTGTGATGTTTCCTTTGGTTGAAAGTTTTTATGAAGGAAAGTCCTTTGGAAACATTCTTTATGCAAAATTGGAATACTATATAATATAATCAAATATTCAAAAATAAGATACTAAAACACACACAAGTTATTGACATTAAACATGGGTACAAATAGCAAAATACTCAAAAAATATGATCTTCAATATTATCAGCAAAATACAATTGTATAATAAATGCACATTTTTTCTGAAAATACTGTATGCTGACACTGAAATATCACCAAAAGTAATTACAACACAACACAATTTTAACACTATATAATATAATCACTATATAATAAAACACATATAACATAATACTAATTATAATACTATAAAAACTTTTTTTTTTTTTCTACTTAATTCTTAGGTTGCATCTTTTCTAACTATGTACAGTATCCAGTTTTAGGCTTAATTCGAGGCTAACTCCCAAAATACAAAAATGTCAGACCTCTGAAAACTATAGCTACTAAGTAAAAATATAAACTTGCTATAATTTTCACCATGCCCAGTGTTAGTGGGAGATGGATTTCAATACTTTGTGGTGAAAGGTCATCCCAAAAAAACGTGCCACTTGCACTATAGAAAAGGAAAGTGGGAAACTGACATTCACCTACAAAGGGCAAGCGAAGCAGTTTTGCCAGATTCTCCGTTCAACCTGGAAAGAGAATCCGGGAAAACAGTCCGGCTAAAGACGGATGGTCAAGGAGCGGAGGACCCTTATTGACGTAACACATTTCATCATATACTAATAACATTAAAAAAAAATTAACAGTGCTTTTAAACTGTAACTTTCATCCTTTACCGCTGGGGGTTGAGGGTTAAACATCCAGCTGGGTCCTCTTCCAAATACTAATGATAGAGGGACGACAGAATAGCAAAAATAAAAAATTGAAAGATGAAAGAGATAGATGGGGTTTTATTCATGGTTGAGTTTGAGATTTTGAGGAGAATGGTAGTATCTTAACTTGGATGAATGGACAATTTCAGAATTTCTCTTAAAATGTGGGCTGGGTTTATCAATTTCAAAAGTGACTTCAGAAAGTTGTTTCAGAATGGTGTATGGTCCCGAATATGGGGAAGTTAATTTACGGGTATTAGGATAATGAAATTCTTCATACATTACAAGGTCACCAACTTTAAATTTTACAGGAAGGAAACGAGCATCATAGCGGACTTTATTTTTCTTATGGTAAGCAATTGTTCTTTCTTTAGCCAATTTTCTAGCTTCATCAACTGGAGGATAATAACTATTATTTGGCAAAGGAGGATCATATGGCAATTTTCCTAACAATAAATAACTAGGGGTAAATTGAGTTACAGAATGAGGAGTATTGTTATATTCAACTAAGACTTCATCTAACAGTTTAGTCCAGGGTACTTTCTTAGAAGAAGAATTAACTTTACACTTTAATCTGGTTACAATAGTCTGATTTAGGCGTTCAATTTTTCCATTCGTTTCGGGGTGGTGACTACTTGTCAATCTGTGTTTAACATTGTAAGTACGAAGAAATCTCTTAAATCTGGAAGCTGTAAATGCTCCATTTCTGTCAGTTAACAATTTTTCTGGTACTTGTAGTTGAAATAATTGTTTCAAAATGTTTGTATAAGTTTCAGTAGTTACACTTTTTGAAGGAAAACCCCACACATAGCGAGTTGCATGGTCAACCACCAAATGCAAATATTTTTTCGTAGAATTGTAGTAATTAAATCCGCCAACAGAGTCCAATGCCAAGCATTCAAAAGGTATATCTGTTGGGGGCATCAATTGTAACATGCCAAATCTTTTTTGTTTACATTTTTTGTTTATTTGACATGTATGATAATGTTTTACAAAATTTTCAATGTCCTGATTGATATTAGGCCAATAATACTGTGGGGAAATTAAATTTATCATTTTATAAATACCAGGGTGGCCAAATTGTGTGTGGGTTTTTTCTAAGAGGGGTAACCGTAAACACATGGGGACAACAATCTTATACAAACTTTTCTTTTTAATTACAACAACATCATTTACTTCAGTGTATTTTTTACCATCTGCTGTTACATTTTCCTTTTTCTGGCTGTCTCTTACTTCATTCAAGTCAAGGAGATGTATAACATGGTGTACATTTTCTGAAACAGGTTGTCTTGATAGCATATCAGCTTCAACATTAGTGGAGCCCTTTTGGTATTTGATTTCATAGTCAAACATACTAAGTTTGAGAGACCAGCGGAAAAGACGACCTCTTAAATTTTTAACATTTTTGAGCCAGGTAAGTGCCGCATGGTCCGTATGAATGACAAATTTTTGACCATGTAAATAATGATAAAATTTATCCAAGGCATCCACAATTGCCAAACATTCTAATTCCGTTATTGCATAATTTTTTTCATAATCTCGAAGATTTCTAGAGTGATATGCTATTGGGTGTAATTTTCCCTTTTCATCTACCTGTTTCACAACACACCCTACTCCAAGACTTGAGGCATCTACAAACAGTTCACAAGGCACTTTGGGATCAAACAATCTTAAGATAGGTTTTTCAATCAAAGCCTGTTTTAGTTTCTCAAAAGAATCTTGACAATTTTGGTCCCATACATAGGGGACATTTTTCTTTAACAATTGGTTGAGAGGATATCTAATTTCGGCATACTTAGGAATAAATTTATTATAGACATTAATAGATCCCAAAAAGCGTTGCAAGTCTTTTACATTGGTTGGTGGTTTTAATTTCTTAATAACTTCTACATTTGGATTGTCAGGGGTAATACATCCATTAGAAACTTCATAACCAAGGAAAATAATTGTTGATTTAACAAAATTACACTTTGATAACTTTAATTTGAGATTTTCTTGGACACAAATATTAAATAATGTCTCTAAATGCATCAAATGTTCTTCCTCATTTTGAGAAAATACAATAACATCATCAAAATAACTACAGGCAAAATTAATTTTGTACTTATTAAAGATTCTTCGGAGTGTGCGGTTGAATATCCCAGGTGCGTTTTTTAATCCGAAAGGTAATCGCAACCATTCAAATAAACCGAAAGTGGTCGCAAATGCCAATTTTTCGGTGTCTCGAGGGTGGATAGGTATATGCCAATATCCACTGGCCAAATCGAGAGTGGAAAAGACCTTAGCTTGTGCTAATTTATCCAAAAGGGTATCAATTCGGGGTAGGGGTTCTGCGTCTGTCTTGGTAATAGCGTTTAATTTTCTGAAATCTACACATAAACGAGTTTTCTTCCCTTCTTCGCGCTTGTAAACTAAAGTGACAGGCGACGAATAAGGGGAACAACTCTCTTTAATGATTCCTGCCTGTAACAAATTTTGGACTTGGTTTCGGATTTCTTCCTCTTCTTTGGGTGATGTACGGTAAGCCCTAAGTGAAACGGGAAGGTCAGAGGTTAAATGGATTCTTTGGGGTTCTATATTCACACAGCCTACATCGTACTTATCTTTTGCAAAAATACAGACATATTTGGCGAGAAGAGCAGGTAGTTGTTCTTTAGCCAACTGAACTTTGGGCCCATGGTCAGAAGTTTCAAACAACTCCGGTTCAAAATTTTCTTCAAATATCTCTGCATTTTGGATCTCTGCTTTTAGCGGGTGGATATATGGTTCTGACAAATGCAAAGTATGGTGGGATGATTTTTTTGAAATATTACGCATAAGTGATATTTTTTTGTTATTTTGATGGATTTGCATTTTAGAGCAATCAATATTTACTCTAAACAATTCACAATGTGGTAGCCCAATTAAAACATATGGTAAAGAGTTATGAATTATAAACAGTTCAATGGTTTGAGTTATTTGTCCTAATTGCAAACTGACAAGGCATTTTTCTTTCAAAGCTAGAACACCTTGAGTTTGTGCGACTGAAATACTCTTTTGAACTTTAGATATTTTTAGATTAAATTTATGGGCTAAATGGTATGGCATTACACTGATAGAACTACCTGTATCTATCAAACATGGTAATGAGTTTTCACTTTTCACATGAGTAGCTGTTTGACAATTGTTCATTTTTTGTTTGGATCCATTATGTGTTTTGATATACCCGGGTATTATTAATTGTCATTGGCTCTCTTCTGTATTTTGTTGAAACTCATTATTAGTCTGATCTAGATTATGGGTTGAAACACTTGGATTTGGTGCTAGGGCAGTAACATTCAGCGTTTGTTTACGAAAAGGGCAATCTCGCACTCAATGATAAGCATTCGAAATGCCCACATTTAAACAAACTCGGCACGGCGTTGGTGGCAACGTGGCCTGATAATGTAAGTTTGGGCGTTGTTGATCGGTCTGCATAGATCTTGTGGGAATTGGTTGCATCGGTCTAAATGTATTTCTTTGTGGGTTTGGGTTAAAATGTCGAAATTGAGGTGATTGGTTTGGGACACGATAATTCCATGGTCTGTAGGAATTTTGTCCATGGTCAATGTGGGATTTAAAAGGTTTCCATTGTCGATATTGAGGGGGATGCTGAGGGGTGGGCTCAGTCTTCCTGTCTGTTTTATCTTTCTGCTCTAACTGCAATTTACTTAATTTAAATACTAATTCTCTCCATTCATTGACATCAGCAGGCGCATTTGTCACTACCAACTGTTTCATCTCTACTGGCAGTCCATCAGTAAGACCGTCCAAAATGAAACGCTGATCTAAACCTAAAGTGCGTCCTACTTTAGTTTTTTGGTGGTAATATTCATTTAAGTCACCTCCAAATTTAAATTTGATCTGGGAGAAATCTGTCAATGATAGTGTATCAGGAGTAGTGTAATGTTCAGTGAACAATAACACTAACTCTGACCAATGGAGGACATGAAGACAGTTGTTGATATATAAGGTAAGTGCGGTATCTGATACTTTTGGATGTTGCGGATTTTCCACAAATCATCCTTGTGTTCCTCGACACAAACTGACTCAAAGTATCTCAGCCAAGGAATCCATAACATCTTCGAGTCCGGAGAAAATGGCACAATTTCGGGATCTTTTCGACATGTGCCTTCACTATTACCCGAGGACTGAGAATTTGCTGCATTAATTTCCTTTTCCGGAGTCTCGGGAACCACACCATCATTTTTTGGGGGGTCGCCTACTTTCTCTGATTGTGGGGTAGTACTCATGATGTTTATAAATAAAATCTCACAAAATCATAATATATTCCAACATAGTAACACATACAAATAACATTAAATAATTCCAAATATAATAGTAAAATAATAGTAACCTGATATTTAAATCATTTTTTATAACTCAAATTATGAATCTTAATTTAAAAGATAATTTTTATTTATCTTTTTCAACTTGAAAGGAGCAGAACTAAACAAATGCAAAACGAACTTTACAGCAAAAATTTAAAATATATATTTTATCATGTTCATTCTTAGTTCACTCTTCTTTTTCTATGATTAAAATCTTAACTAAATACTAAAAATAACTTTTATAAAAACACAAAGTACAAACAAAAAAAAAATCAACTTTACTTTTTTTTTTTTTTTTTCAATAAAATGCCTGAATTTGCTCCTTCTAACTTTTCATATTAAATAAAACATCTTACCTGGAACAATAATCCGCGATTGATAGAAAACAAATGGAGCGGGAAAAAAAAAAAAATAAAAATAAACGCGCACATTCTGTCCTTTCTGTTTTCTCTTTAAATGTTCAAACTATCGGAGTTCGATCCGCGATACTTCTCCTTTCCCTTTGAAACAAAATCCTTGCACAGCTGATCGCGGAGCGCGGCGCAGTCAAGGAGCTTAAAGCTCCTTGGGCGCAGTCACAGGGGTTGTAGAACGACAGTCACGTTACACCACACAGCCGTATTTATCGCGTCTTGGCGAAAGATCATGCCGTATTCCGGCTAGTCTTCGGACTGAGAGGACATCTGGTACCGCTTGTATCCGCCGATCACGTTCCTGGAAGCAGAGCGCTTTTTCATCCAGGTTTCGTTTCGCTTGTCAGGTTTTTATCCTGCCGACTCTTTGTAAGGAACCCGAGTCTGGGCCTTACGTTCGTGGGAGTTCCGTCACCATCCGATCCGAGGAGAGGGAATTCATGTAATGTAGTCGTGGAGAGAGTTCATATCGTAGTCGTGGAGAGATTCGAGAGGTCGGGCGCTGAAACATAGATCCGTCGCGTCCAGCGTGGAAGTTCCGGGGGGGAACTTTCGCGATCGCGCCGAGTCAATCGTCCGAAGGGCCGGGGATAGCTGTTGGCATTCTAGAGTCTATGCGGCGTTATTTTGTGGAATCATGAGGTGTGATTGAGAGACAAATAACGACACATTATTTTCACTTGGGGCCTGGTTTATTAATCCTTTTTGGCCGATCTTTGGGAGAAACCAGGTCCCTGGAACTTGACGCTTTCTTTTTAAAAGTTCGTTTATTTGGGCAGCATTTTATTAGGCAAGTGTTAGGTCAAAAAAGCCGCTTGTTTTAGGCGCTCCCTCTATTTAAAGGCCGTTAATTCGCATTATTTCTACCAGGTCGCGATACTAACTAATGGGTGTTACTCTAATTTTAATTGGTTAAGAAATATCTGGGCACTATGACGTTGTTAGGTGCGGTTTTCCAGGGTTTCATTGCTGATCCTACAAATTAAGAATTGCGTTTACGTCAGCTTTTTTAATCTTAAAGAACATCCAAAAATCATCTCTGAGAGTAATAAATGTTAGGTTGGGAAAGAACATTAACAGGGGCAAACTAGCTTTAAGTATTAGAATTAAGGTTACAAGAAGGGGCATTTAAATTTTAGATTAAAGTTAAAAATATTAATTCGGACCTTTAAGTTTTTGAATTTTAATTTTAAGTTTAAATTTTAAAAAGGCTTTAGGTTTTATCCTTTCATATATATATATATATATATATATATATATATATATATATATATATCCGGCGGTGAGAGATCGGGACTGTACGGTGTTTCGGAAACGTTACGAAACTATTTTTTCTTCAAGAACATAGTAAAAAAAAGACCCAATATATAAATATTACATCTAAGAATTTTCGATTATTTTAATGTTATGAAGGATCTGCCTTGTTTTGAACCATTTTGAATTAACTATCTTAGAAACATTATTACACCATTTTGGGAACACTACTACATCATTTTGTGAAAACTACTGTACCCACTTTCAGCCATTTATTTTTACAGTGAACTGAGTCACTGTAAAGGATGCATTGGAACCAGTTTGGTACAAAACTTTCCCTGTTAAGATTACTCATTTTTTTCCCATTTGGAAATTTTAGAAAAATCGATTTCATACGTCCCAACATGCTGCAATCATTCGGATATTTATCTGACGATCAGCGTCCAAAAGCACTTAAATTTTAACCCCATTGTTTGAAGTTCAAGAACTTAATGGATGCGTCAGCACGTATCATCAACGTCCTCTCGTTCGTCTTTGAAGGCTTTGTGTCACTTAAAAACTTGAGCCTTGGTCAAAGAATCCTTTTTGTGGGCTTCTTGTAACATTGCAAATATCTCAGTAGTTGATTTGTTTAGTTTTACACAAAACTTTATGGAGTATCCTTTGTTGAATATTATGCTACATTCTGGAAATCTAAGGCACAGCACACGCTGAAACGACAGGGGGAAAATGAAGCGGGTGAAAAATTCGGTCGAAACAAAAGAGAGAGCTGTTTAAAATCCGTTTTAAACCATTTTCCTCCTCGAAATTCAGCAACATGCTTTATGATGAGTCGCCTGTGTGTGACTTGCCTAACGCATACTTTCAAACTTATGTCTGCCTGCGTGCGCAGCAAAGGCTCAAGGCCAATTGTCTTCTACTAGACTATGTAGCTGACAGCTCAAACCGCATATACGGCCGAAAACTCTGCCCTTTGGTCCTTCTGATTGCCGTAAAAAATTAAGTATCATTACTTCCTAAACAGGCCATGTAACAATTTCCTAAACATAATTTTAACTTCACTGTTTACGAAAAATACTAAGATTTTTTTTTCACATACCTTTAAAAGAAAATTCACCAACTGATGCAACTGCTTTTTCTTCGGGTGTTTTTTGTGAAAATTCTGAAAACAAAATATACAATATCATAATTTCAAAGAATATTCCGTATTTATATTTTACAAATATAAGTTTACTTCTTTAATATGCAATTACGAATTATTTTTAATTATTTAATTTAATTTTTTGGTTGGGGGGGGGGGGGTATTTTGCTTTCTCTTAAGTTTGCATAAAAAATAAAATGTATTGGTCAAAATTAATTGAATTCTTGTACGTGTATCGTGAAAACTGAAGAAGAGAAACAATAATTACAAAAATTTATAAACACCCAGCCATTACTTTGAAAATAGCTATTTAGGCAAAAATATTGCAATTTTGAGTAAAATCATCTTTTGTTTATGTGTCACCTGCTTCTCTTTTTCTGTCTTTTCTATTACAGAATTAAAATGTTTTGAGCTAAACCAACCATTTTTTTTTCAGTCTCGCCTGTTTCTCTTCTTGCGACTATATTTTGATTAGACATTAGAAAATTAAAATGCTCACGGTTAAATATTTTTCTCTTTCTGTCTCTTCTGTTTTGCTCTTTGCAACTATTTTGATTAAAGAATTAAAATGCTCTGAAAGGAAACAATCTTCAGCTGATGTGTCTGTGACTTTCCTCTTTTCGACTATTTTGAGTACAGATTTAAAATGCTCGTAGCTGTTTTGAATACAGATTTAAAGTGCTCATTTTAGTTTAAGAGTCAACAGTACAAGAAAAAACTCTTTATTTTATGGAAGGGTTCAAATAGGGGAATTTAATGATCAGAGTCTGCCAGATGTGAAGTAGTGCATAAGTCAAAAATTAATACCACTAGTGAAGGACTCGTAGGTTCATCATTGGTTTCTTCCTTCAATCAAAGGTATGAAAACATGGAGGACTGGGAGTAGGAAAACAGAATGATAAACCTACGAGTCAAAAACTGGTGGTATTAATGGTTGGCTTATGTAGCTTTTCAATTCCGGCAGACATCGATAATTAGATTCCTCTACTTCTGTTTTCCATAAAAGGAAGGTCCTTTTTTCTTGATAGTCCAAGAGCCGACTGCACAAAACCCTAAGTCATCGAGCACAAGAAAAAAAAAATCCTTTATATTATGGAAGAGTAATCATAGTGGAATCTAATGATCCATGTCTGCCGGAAGCGAAGTGATGCATAAGCCAAAAATGAATACCGCTAGTGGCTCACTCGTAGATCTATCATTATGTTTGCCGTACATTCAAAATTACGAAAACACGGAAAACTGAGTGCAGGAAAACATAATGCTGAGTCTACGAGTCAACCACTAGTGGTATTCATTTTTGGCTTATGCACCACTTTGCTTCCGGCACAGACATGGATCATTAGATTCCCCTATGACTACTCTTCCATAAAAGATTTTCTCTTGTGCTCGACGACTTAGGGTATTGTGCGGTCGGCTCTTGGACTATGAGCTTGATACTATAGGTTTTTGTATTGACGGCTGTTGGACTATTTCTTATGTTTATATTTCTCATACCGATTGCTTAATTTGCAGAATTAAAATGCTTTGAGCATAAATAATTTCTAATTTCTCTCTCTGCAGCTTTTTTTTTTTTTTTTTTTTTTTTTTTTTTTTTAGATTTAAAATCACATAGTAGTGATTTTCTTTTGTTTCTGTCTGTCTAACCGGCTGTTTTATTTGCAGAATTGTAATTTCTCTGAGTAGAAACAATCCTTTGTTTCTGTCTCTCCTGTTCATCTCTTTTGATAATTTTGATTAAAAAATTAAATTACTCTGTGCATAAAAAATGAAAGTATTGCATGTGTATCGTCTCAAATTAAAGAAATTATCTAAAAATTTATAATATCTTAAACATAGCTTTTGACTCACTATTAAGACAAATTAACAAGGGGACCACCAATCATGATGCGCACATATTTTGATTATTTCAAAGTATGTTGTACGGAACATGCCACCAATTATTCTGATGAAAAGGTTTCTTCAAATGGGCCTTAGTTTTTGAGAAATTGATGGTCAAATTTCAGCGCATATTTCAAATACCCATTAGTATGAACGTTGTTTGCGACTTCGAGGGGCAGTGGAAGCGCGCAAGGTTCTTTTTAGTACATAGCGGGTTCGATTCCAGTTTGGGCTTTTTTTCTTTTTAATTTTTTACACGTTACGTATTTTAAGTAGAATGGGGAACTCTACCACTTTGAACTTATGGATATTTTAGTAAGAGGATAGTTTACTTTTTCAATATTTTTTTTTCTTATTTTAAAAAATATGGTTTAAATGGAGAACTAATTACATTTCAGGATTCAACTAAAAGTACATATTGCAAAGAAGAATAAATAAATAAATAAAAATAAATAAAATAGCACTGAAAAAAGCATATTTAATTAAAACTTTGAAAAGTATCAAGAAATTTGAATTTTTTAAAATCTTAATAATTTTAAATATTAATATACAGGGTCGTCATAAAAAAACTTTGCCGATATATGGAGCTCTAGCGGCCAGTCCGCTCAACCGATCGAGGTGAAATTCAGATATAGCTATTCAGAGGTATGAGCTCGAGATTCTGTGAACTGCAACAAAATGGCGCTCACTGTTATAGTTACAGAAACTCGAAAATTTCCAATGGCAACACCCATTTTTTTCATCGCAAAATGCTCGGCGCATGCGAAAACCCTAAAGAGCGTTGGAACCGCATGTGTATCGCAAGAAACAGACATGTTATGCGCGCTCAAAAACTGTTCTGCGAATCCTCCCCCCCCCCCCCCATAGAAAAAACTCGATTGGGGCGCAAGGAAGAAATTTGCATATGACACAGAGTCAGTACACTTATCTCTGATTACAATACAGATCGGAGAAATAAAAACTTTTATTTTGATTACACATTTTCCACATGGGTGCCATCAACATTAATTGCCTGTGATGACATCAATGTGGAAAATGTGTAATCAAAATAAAAGTTTTAGTTTCTTTTATCTGTATTGTAATCAGAGATTAGTGTACTGACTCTGTGTCATATGCAAATTTCCTCCTTGCAACCCAATCGAGTTTTTTTTATGGGGGGGGGGGAGGATTCGCAGAACGGTATTTTTGTGCGTGCATAACATGTCAGTTTCTTGCGATACACGTACGGTTCCAACGCTCTTTATCGTTTTCGCATGCGCTGAGCATTTTGCGATGAAAAAAAGGGTGTTGCCATTGGAAATTTTCGAGTTTCTGTAACTATAACCGTAACAGTGAGCGCCATTTTGTTGTCGTTCACAGGATCTCGAGCTCATACCTCTGAATAGCTATATCTGAAATTTCATTTCGATCGGTTGAGCGGACTGGCCGCTAGAGCTCCGTATATCGGCAAAGTTTTTTTTATGACCACCCTGTACTTGCCCAATTACTTTTTTTTTTTTTAGATTTTCAAATGTGTATTACACAAGACTGTACATGGATTTTTAGATAATATAATTTTATATTTAATATAAGTTTTTTACTGATAAATGTAGTATAAAACGATAAAATCTAACACATTTTTATATATACTTTTATTTTAAAAAATAATAATTACCTGAAGGATAATTCCATGCGCATACTTATCACATATAAAAAAAAATAATTTTTTTAAAAAATCTTTATAAATCCTAACATTTTAAAAAAAAGAAAATGAAGAAAATATGAAAAAGAAGAATAGAGAAAAAAAGGATTTAAAGTTGCCATTGATTTGTGTGGCGAATTGCTTTGGGTATATTAACAAAATTCACAATATCTCGCGATATAGTTATTGTGGGTAAAAATGAGGCATTAAAATATTCACAATTAAATAGGTTTTCATTCAATATCTAAAAACAAAACACAATTTTTTAATCAATTTTCAGTTTTTTTTTTTTTTTTTTTTTTTTTTTTTTTTTTGAGTTAGTTTTTTTTATAACATAATATTTAGCATTCAATCAATCACAATCTGTATCCTTCTTTCAATTTTCATACCGAAATTTTTTCTATATTTACCAACATTTCAAATCTTGTATTTGTCTGCAAAAAAAAAAAAAAAAAAAATGCGGTCAATAAATAAATTTTCATTTATTCTGATGTTATTTGGCAGCAATGTTGGAAGCTGTTTTTGCCGTAAAAATTGCAGTAAAATTAGATGTAATTTTTTATTATCTAATTTTACTGCAATGTTTACGGCAAAAACTGCTGGCAAATTGCTGCCGTAAATTTAACAGATTTTTTTTTTTACAATGCAGACGATTTTTGCAATCCAGTTGAATTTTTGTAAATTACGTAAAGAGAATTTTTATTATTTGTGCAAACGATAAATGATATTGAGGTTGTACTTTAGAGATAAATATATTTACAGAGCATTAAAAATTTGAATTAAAGATAAGAACTTGCATTTTAGCATTACTGCGTTAATATTCTATTAATTTTACTGAAGATATGAATTATTGGAATTATCCAAAGCTAAATACGCTTTAGAAATTACACTTTAAAATTACCTTGTGAAGCATGCAATAAAAAAAAATCATTATTTCGGAATTGTGCTTAAAAAAAAAAAAAAAAAAAAAAAAAAAAAAACGTAAATAATAATTAATAAAAAAAGTCTAGGAATAAATTAATCTTGCAGTTTTGTTAATAGAAATATTAGTTTAAAAATTGCAGATAAAAATAAGTTTTCATCAAAAAATTTGAAAATGTAAATATTATTAAGAAAATATCAAAAAGTTCAGTAGAATTCTCCATTCCGCTTTAAATATGTAAAAAATAATTAATGAAGGAATATAAAGAAAGAAAGCCCAAGCTGGAACGGAACGCGCTATTTCCTACTCAGGAGGTTCGAACGCAACCACTTGCGCAATGAAGCGTTATACTAATGGGTATTTGAAATATAAAATAAACTCCCCCCCCGCCCCCAATTTTTCAAAAACTAAAGCCCATTTGAAGAAGCCCTTTCATCAGAATTATTAGTGGTATGACCCCTACAATATACTTTGAAATCATCAAAATTTGTGCGCACTATGTTTGATGGTCCCCCTGTAAGATATTTTATACTTTCTTCTATCTTTATAAGAGTAAAGTATTGGATTCGTAAAAAATTTCGATTTCTGGTTTTCGACGGTTTTACACATTTTAGGGATCAGAGAGACAAAAAAAAGACTGTTTCTACAAAATGTCTACCTGTGTGTCTGTCAATCAGCCTGTCTGTATGTATGTGACACAAATTTTGTCGGCGCTCTATCTCAAGTTCTAATGCACGAAATTTAATGAAAATTTATATTCATTTAATCCCTGATATAAATTAATGTTGATTAAGTTTTATTGAAAATCGCCCAGCAGATGGCTATGTTAGGCAGCCTTTTTCACGATTTTGAAATAGCTTTATCTCAAGAATTATTGTACAGATTTTCATCAAACTTCAGATTCAGTTAGTCCATGACATGAAGTGACCTTTTTTTTACATTTTGGTGTAAATCGCTACACAGGTGGCGCTGCTATGCATCATTTATCATAATATCTACAATAGCTCTATCTCAAGAACTAATGTACGAATTTTCATGAAATATTTAAGATTTAGTTAGTCCCTGATATGATTTGTAATTTTCTACATTATGATGTAAATCTCTCAACAGCTGGCGTTTCTGTGTAGCATTTTTCACGGTTTCTGTAATAATTCAATCTCGAAACTAATGCACGGATTTTTATAAAACTTCAGATCATGTTATTCCTTAATATGACTTGGTGTTGTTTACATTGTGGTGGAAATCGCCCAACAGGTCGCACTGTTGCATTTTTCACGATTTCCGCTGCAGTTATGGTATTTCAAGTACTAATGCACCAATTTTCTTTAAACTTCAGATTCAGTTAGGCGCGGAATTTCATCTCATTAGAGCTCTCATGATGGGCATAGACTCTCATTTAGTTTTGGTACTGTAATAACGAATTTTGAAATATTAACATGCATGAGATAGAAAAAATTTTTGGGATTGCCACATCTGTCCAGTTTCGATTACCTTTGAAAGAAAATTCCCAAATTGGTGCAGCTTGTTCGTCTTTTTATCTGCTTTGCACTAATCCTAAAGTTGAAATAAGCAATATTGTAATCAAAATTTAAAAAATCAAAATTACTGAATGCTTGCATTTTATGTATGTGATTTCCCCTCTTTCACGCGAAATTAATGATTTACACTGTACTCCCGATTATCCGTGCTAATTAATGCACGGGTGCACACGGATAATCGAAAAACACGGATAATCCGAAAATGATCAAACACGCAGAAGAGTGTGTATATTTGGAGGATATAAGTAAAGTACACAGTGGTATATAAAATACTTCGGGTTTAATTACGATACTCTGCTAATACAAAAAAGTAATACATTAAGTATTAGTAATGAAATATGTAATAAAATTTGCCATAACTTAATACACTTGTACTTACATATACCATTACATGTACTTAACACTTGTACTTACATAACTTGTACTTACATATTTACTGTCAGTTGCTTTTCTGGAAGAAGTCTGTTATATTTGTTTGTCTGCGAGCCAACGTGGCATTTTTCCTTATAATTTGGCGAACATTGCGCACAGATATGACATCATTGAATTCGAAATTAGTATTATGATGACCCATGTAGTCTAACAGTTGATCTACGCACTTCAGTGCTGTTTCGTGACTCACACTTGTTGCATCATGTTCATCTTCACTCTCTTCCTGTTCTTTGACTTCGCTTTGCTCGCCTGAAACTGCATCCACTATTCCTTGATCTGAAAGAATTTTATAGCCTTTTTCGTTTTCATCTTCGTTCATCCAATCTTCTACATTTTCTTCATCAACATTTTGAAATCCATCAAAATCAGAAATAATTTCAACAATTTCAGAAGCTTGTATTTTAGTATTTCTGTTTGCAGAATTATCTGCATGTATGACCCCAGGCATCAATTTTTTCCAAGCATGATGCAACGTCGAGTTTTGTATTTCATCCCAAGCTTCAGCAATAAGCTGCACTGCATCAAAAATCGTGAGCTTCTTCCAAAATTTAACGAGATTTTCATCTTCTTCCAATAGCAGTCTCAAAAGATTTCTTCTGTAGATGCGCTTCATTGTTGAGATAACTCCTTGGTCCATTGGCTGGATGAGTGAAGTTACGTTTGGAGGCAAGAACTTTACAAAAATATCTCCATCACATGACGAAATATCATCCGGATGGCATGGCGCATTGTCAATTAAAAGAACTGCTTTTTTGGGTAGACCTTTTTTTCGTAGCCACTCGCTCACTTGTGGTACAAATTTGTCATGAAACCACCTTCTAAACAAGTCGGTATCCATCCAAGATGATGATTGAGAATAATAATGAACAGGTATTTTGTTTTCAAAATTCTTCCCGAAAGATCTAGGATTTTTAGACTTTCCTATAACAAGGGGTTTCAACCTGAATGTTCCGGAGGCGTTTGCACAGCACATCACAGTTACTCTCTGCTTTGAAGTTTTAAAACCTGGAGTTTCTTTCTCTTCTTGGGATGCTAATGTTTTAGTTGGGAGGCATTTCCAGTACATACCGGTCTCATCAGCATTAAAAATTTGATCGAGAGACAATTCTTCTTTTTTCCTGTACTCATCAAATTCTTTAATAAATGAATCGGCAGCTGAATAATCTGCACTTAACTGTTCTCCTTTTAATTGTACTTCTCTAATACCATAACGTTTTTTAAACCGAGTCAGCCAACCTGAAGATGCATTAAATGGGGCTTCAATGCCTAAAGCCTTGTGAAAAAACAATGCTTTCTCTAAGCATATAGGACCAGAGATGGGAATGCCTTCTGATCGTTTTTGCTTCACCCACTGAATCATGCAAGCATCAAGGGTTTCAAAAGATGATTTTTTAACTGCTTTTCTTGTCGTTGAAGCTGCTCCACTATCACAATCACGAGTAAATTCCATCAATTTCTGCTTTTGTTTTCTGAAGTCTCGTACAGTCTGTATGCCAACATCTAACTCCAAAGCTAATTTTTGGACAGATTCTCCTTTTTCAAGCCTAGAAATTGCATCCAGTTTTTGTTTAATTGTTAAAACTCTTTTGCGCCGTTTCGGAGGCTGTGTAAATTCACTCATTCTGAAAAAGTTATTAAACACACGGAAAAAATAAACAGCTCTGACAACAGTCAATACAAAACACACTCTTAGTAACTGGCGATAAGAACACGAAATGGTTCATCCGGGGTTCGAAGAAACGAAAGAATGTATGGGGAGTGAAAAAAAAGGAGGGGGGAAAAAGGATTAAAACAAATCTCTTTTTCTTTATCAGCTTAGCAACTGTCACCTGTTACACGCTTGCACCTGCTACTGAAAGAGACCATTGCATTTGTTTGTCGCAAAAGAAACCCGTTTTGCTTTGTCCTTTTTCCCTTCCTAGATGCTAGTCTTACAAGGTAATCCAAAAACAGCGTTTAGAACAGAGGCGCCATTTCACATTTTTCTTGGGGGGGGGGGGCAGACACCCTAAAATTCATGGTTTCTATGCATTTTTAGGCCACTTTGAGGGCTCACTATTGGTAAATTCTAAGAAATGAAATTTCTTGAGGGGGGGGGCATTTCCCCCCCAGCCACCCCCAAATGGCGCCCCTGATTTACAAAATTATTAAATCTCATTCCATCACGATCTGTCACGTTAAACGCAGTTTTTCTTTCTTTCTTTTTCTTTTCTTTTTTTTCGCTCCTGAATGAGAACAGGAAAAAACGAGAAAATTTAAATTTTTGGGCTGCACGGATAATCCGCAAAACGGATAATCCGCACACGGATAATCGGGAGTACAGTGTATTTTGTTTTTGTCTCGTCTAGAGTTCTTCTCCCAGAATTTTTTTTATCACTAACAATAATTAACACGATTTCAAACAATGTTTTGAATTCATAATTTAAACAAAAATACTGAGATTTTCTTTTGTCGTACCTTTGAAAGAAAATCCGCCAAATGATGTAACTGGTTCTTCTTTTGATGTTTTTTGCGATGATTCTGAAAATGAAATAAGCAATGTAATTCAGCGATAAAAAAAAAATAATAAAATTTCTCTGTGCTTACATTTTATGAATATGAATTCCTCTCTATCTTCGACTAATATAACTAATGTATTTTGTTTCAGCATCTCTTGCTTCCCAAACGCCCTTTCGGGTAATATATAGTAATATCATAAAGAGGAAATGTCACTTTGTTTGTAGGGGGCAATCTCTGGAATTACTGAACCGATTTGGTAGGAATGGGGTGAAAATAATGGTGACAGTCTCTGTTACAACGTAGGCTATACTTTACGTCGTAATGCTACCACCCTTATGGAGCTTTAAGGAGAAAAATGCCTTCTAAATTCTAATTTCTGAGATACAGTTGGCGTCAGAAACTTGAAATTCGGGATTTCGAATCGTGGTTACTTATAAGATGCACGAGAGAAAGGTCGAAAATAAGTTTCCTCTGGCAACTGTGGACAGACGTGTGCATGGAAAACAAAAAATACTATGAAATATTAAAGATAAGACGCAACTTCATTTTTCTATATAAGTTCTAAGTGAGTTGAGACATTTGTCATATCCTTTTATAAGATTCAAAAAACACCTCTGGTAAAAACAGGGTTCTGCGTCATTCTGGCTCCAGTAGATACGGAGCGAAAGTTAATTTTGAATTCGTGGTCAAAACCAGAGCCAGATCAAGCTGAAGTTGGGCCCAGTGCCTGATAAAAAGTTGGGTCCCCCTACCGACCCATTTTCGGCAACACTTTCACAAAAAGGGAGGTTTATTTGGCGAGTTAACAAAGTTGTTTGGG
Source organism: Maratus speculifer (assembly GCA_964019185.1). Lineage (NCBI taxonomy): Eukaryota > Metazoa > Arthropoda > Arachnida > Araneae > Salticidae > Maratus > Maratus speculifer. Next base: position 101,777,256 of record OZ025303.1, read on the forward strand.
TGAAAAGTGCGTAGGATAAAAGCTTCTAAAAATTTCATTGAGTCATTCGGAATATTTAAATTTTACGTTTCATATTTTATAAAACAATGTTATTTGAAAAGTATTTGATTAAGGGGAAAAAATCAGCCACATAATTTGTGGGCCACTGAAATTGGTGGCCCCATTTCTAAGGCCCCGTAGGCCCGTGCATTAATCATTCCCTGGTCAAAACTGGAAGGATGCGTGGTTGTCCACTATGAATGGGTACGTGGAGTATCGAGAACAGAAATCCATAACCGTCATGTGGAAATTTATGGGCCGATATGACATTTAAGCAAATGGTGTAGCCAATTCAGTGAGGGGCGTGAGAAAATGTTGGACAGATCGAGACTTGGATCAACGTGTACGACCACTACAACGAAAAAAATGCTTGACTAAAGCTTTGGAAGCAATGCTGTTTGCACACAAGCCGTTCAAGCTTCTTTCATATGCAGAGCCTTATTTTAGGTAGCTTTCATTACAAAAAGGTAAAACGCTTTATTGCAGCCGTCCGGATTAAAGCATTTCCGGAAAATTTTGGTGTATTTTCTCCGATCATGACTCCCAGGTATATATATATATATATTACAAATTTAAAAATTTTTCGCCAAAACTAACCTTTATACTATCTTAATTTTCTTATACTAATGTTCCGTACTTACTTCAAATTATTAAATTAAAATCTTGTTTCTAAATCTAATCTGTTAATCTTTATGCAGACGATATAAATTCTTAATTTGCCTTAAAAAATTTTATTCCAGTATGCGTAAATTTAAAAAGATGGCTCTAAATTAAAAATATTCTTAATTAAATTTTTATTTCTTAATATTGTAAATAAAATTCATTTTTCTATGTTTCTATCAACCCTTTTTAAGAAAGTCTTATTAAATTTATTCCAAAACCATACCTTTCAAAAAATATCATTATTTTATTTTATCTATTTACTTATTTTTCCTCCATCAACCTTTGATAGTGTGCATATTAATAAATTCATTTCTTTTCTTTTTCTCTTAAAATTAATCATCTCTAAAAATCGTCTGCCTAAGAAATCCTGAGTCGATTATAAATTGGTTAAATAATATTTAAAAAAAAATAAAACTATCGTCTAAATGAAGTGTTTAATCTCGGAGCTGGACAAGAATTCTGTTTACATAAAAGAATGATGGTTTGAGGTTACAGAATGTTCTAGAATTTTCTTTTTAGATTTAAGAGGGGAAGCCTCGAGCTGAGAAGGGGGATTCTTGGGTTTTTTCTTCGATGAGTACGGCTCGCTGAAATAATGATGGAATGTTTCGGTAAAAGACAGTTTGCAAAAGGAGCTTTTCCCTTTCTCATGACTACGAATTAAATAAACGAACTTACAGCAGCCAATGAGTAATTTATTTGATCCTCTACATCTATTTATTTATTTTCCTCGGTGGCCATGACTTCTGTGCGGTGAAAGGGAAACCCGGTTGATGTCTCTGGCTCCTAACTTTTAAATCGTCATATATATATATATCATCTTTGTCATGCGCTAACTATCGTATTTGTGAACTGATTTGAATGAAACTTAGTGTGTACATAGTGCATATCTAGACCGGGTTCGTTAGCCAAAATCATCCGCCATCTTGTTTCAAAATAGCGTCCATTTAATTTTTTTAATTAAAAATTTAAAATTAAGTACAAAAAAATTAGAAACTGAAAAATATTTTTCTTCGGTGTGTTTGAACTTCATACAAAGATTCCAGAGCATTTTTAAGTTATTTAAAAAAAGCAGCATAAAATTTAAGTTATTTGGGGTCAAAAGTGGCCGGAAAAGGTTCGTAAAATCCACGACTGGTGTGTAGCGTTTTTACTTTGTGAGCTTGGCTGACACACTGCCGTGTGTCTAGATATATCAACAAAAATTGAAAAATGAATATACATATATATAGATAGATAGATAAACTTTTCAGATGGTGGTAGTTTTGGGCACTTGGAATCATATAATAAGAAATTCTGAAGAAATTTTTCAAAAGTTGTACCACGGTAACGATTGCAATAGGTGGTATTTGTTATGAAATCTACCAAAAAAGGGGGAGAAGGAGTTGGAAATTTATAATAAACAATTAAGAGGTCCATTCGGATGTGTTTGTGTTCAGTATCTATCTAAGCAGCACTGTGAGAAAAGCAAATTCCGCCCGGGGCAAAGTTCCCATTCGCCCCCCACCCTCTTCCAGGTGACAGATATCAAAAAACTAAAAAGGCAGAAACAGAAATAAATTTGTGAATACATATTTACTCATTTATTTTGGTACTTTAAAGGTTTAATTTTAATCCTGAAATTCGAAACAACTTGCAACTAAATACCACAAAAAAATTGCATTTATATTTTGGCAATGAATATCTGGGAGATGGGTATGAAAAAATGTATCTACCAACACAGGTGGTAAAAATACATTTCAAGACATCACATGCTACTACTTTAGCGTGTATGTTTCTGTCGTGAGAATAGAGAAAAAATTACGGACTCAGAAAATAGACAGTTAACAAAAGAGACAAAGATCTAAAACAAGTTGTGAAAAGGAAAAAGCCCTTACAAGGAAGGTCTCCATACTGGGCATACCCAGAATTTTATGTAAAAAATACTAATTAAAGTACTTATGTATGTAATAAAGGATCAGTCAAGATTAGCGGCGGAATCACCTTAGATATTGTGTAAAAAAATAAAATATTTTCGAATATTTGGCGTGAAAAGACTAAAGATTCACTCGATTTGGCGAGCAGCCCTTTTCCTCGCCAAAAGCAAACGATTATAATGAAACTCAAAACTGTTGGATATTTAGTTTTGCGTGTAAATGGCATTTAATGAATTTAAACATAAACAATGAGAGACTTTAATATATTATATACATCTATATACATATTGTATTACATATATATATATATATATATATATATATATATATATAATACCATTAAAAGTAGACAAGATTCACCAATGGATTTTATCAACAAAACAATAAACCAAAACGAAGAATTAAATTGAATTATAGTAAACAATATTAACCATTTGAAATTAACCATTGAATTTAATAACTTATAGCACATTGAACATGGAAGGAAAAAAGAATAATATGAATACAAATGAAATTTGTAGAACCAAAGCAGAATCTTCAGGTCCCAAATACTTTGGAACTACAAATGGAGTGTGTGGTTTCATCTTCGTATTTGCCATGAAAAAGCAAAACAATACGAATTTGGGACTACCATCACACAAAAACCAAATTATTAAACAAGGAACAAAGATATTTTACAAAAAGGAGTTGAAAGTAAGTAAAAATAATAGTTATCCATAACAAACAAAAAAGATAAAGCTGAATGGAAATATAATTGAACCGGAAAAATAATTAATAATCGATATTAACATAAAATTAAATTGATAAAATGATTAAAATTAGAATTAAGAGATAACATTCATATTAACATATAACTTAAATTACATTATTGTTACTTTAATCAGTAACATTTATTGTGACTTTACATGGTAAAAACTCATTATCTTAATATAGGATAATAAAAATTAAAAAATAAAATAAAAGAAAAATAAAAAAAAGTAATAATAGTAATAATATTATTAATAATAATACCAAAAATTATATCAATAACATTAAAAATAATTTGATAATTAATATATATATATATATATATATATATATATATATATATATATATATATATATATATATATTACTCGTTGAAGCAGTTATTTAATAATTCGCAGGAAAAAATGTTTTCATAGCTAAAAAAATGATATTGAGAAAAATTATCTTCATACATTTAAGCGTATTTAAAAAAAAAGTCATATGTCTCCATAGCAGCAAAATCTAATCGACAATCCTCAATTGGATTTTGAGCTTAAAACAAATTTAATTAAATTTAAATTATAAATTTAGTTTTAAATCTCAAATTTTGATTATTAAATGTGAATATAAATATATATAAATTTCGATATAACGAAATCATTTATACTTAAAACAAACTAAAACTTACAAAACTAAAGTTATTTAAATTAAAATTATCAAAACAAGTTCAACATGAAACTTTTTTTTTTCTTGAAGTGTATTTGACATAAAGTATTTTTTTGAAATTACATTCCATTGCGAACCGGCGATAAATCGCCAAATAACGAAATTTTCATCATTTTTTTAAGGTTACTGAATGGAGGTTCCGCCGAAATTTTTTTTTATAATCGTATATATCCACACGAGAAGAACATTCTGTAACTTTTTCAGATTTTTCGGGGTATGCCCGTATGGAGACCTTCCTTGTTAGTCAAAAATTTGTTTTGGGCAGAGCCTAATTCCGCACAGGTCAACTAGACCGTAGCCTTGGGGCCACTGATGCTGGAAGTCAAAAATTGAATAAAATTTACATAGAAAAAGTCTTAAAAATGCAGTTACCGCAATTATTTTTTCAAATACCTAAATATAGTTTTGTTAACTATGCAACTGTAATATCTAAATAATTAGCTCCCCCCTCCTCCAAAAATATAGCAACAATTTCGTTGCGGAGGTCCCCCGAAAAAATGCTGGGCCTTGGGCCCCGCGCAACCTTAACCAGGCTCTGGTTTTTGTGTATGGTGTAAAGAACTTTGAACCGAAAAATATATGTATTTTCACTAAAAAAAAAAAAAAAAAATCTTATGTGTATAGACCGAGAGACGGCAGCACAGACAGTCACCTCATCGATTTCATGGCTAAAATTACAGAACTAGTTAAAATTTCATTCGCATTTTAAAGTTCAATTGGTCTGCCGAGTCATGTCTTATTGGAAAACACCTAAAAACGTGATTTTCGTGGTTGACTCGTTATACACTCTAAAGAAAAAGAGAAATGTTGCTGGATCTATCTATCGAAAAGGATTACAATAAATAATATAAACTTGTACGAGTTGCATACAGTGCCGAAAAACTTTGATTTATCATCAGAAACCAATAGGCACTTGAGATTTAACGAAGAATATATCTAAAATATTTTTTTTTCTGACTAAATTTTTGAAACTTAAAGAAGTAGTTTTTATAATGTATTAATCAGTTTTCTCAATACTGTATTAACACGAAATTTTCGGATACTATCAATTTTCTAATAAACATTTTCAGATTCAAAAAACATATCCAACTGTCAAACATGCTAAAATAACAGCATGAAATCAAAACTAGTCGTTGGGAAAGGGGGAGGAACCGTAATACTTACCCACCATAGACATACATAGTGTACAATATGAAAATAAGACATGTGTAAACTATTTACAAAATGCATCGGAAATCCAAAATAAAATGTAAACGTATAGTTAAATATTTTTGACACGTAGACTATTAATGAATTTCTGATGAACCAATTTCGACATATTATATAAAACGCCAAATTATTCAAGCTTTATCGAACTGCGTAGAAGAAACATCCTTATAACTCCAAAAATAATAATAATATTAACAAACAATTTACTGCGCATGATTAAGCGTCTCATTTCTAATTAAAACATATCTTTGAATTGAAATTTGAATGAAATATAGGATAATGAAAAATCGAAGAATGTGAAAAACAGTTTTACACATATCTCGGCAACTAATAGTCCGATTGACTTCATTTTTTATGCAAAATTTGTGTTAATTTATTGTCTTTTATGTCCATTTCTTAAAATAAAAAATTTCGAAAATTTTTATATATCTTTCATCAGATAGAATTTTTCGAGAGTCCGAAAAAAATATTTCCGGATAATCGAGGTTATTGATATTAAAAAGGCTTCGTTCCATTCTTACATACTAAATGCATACAAAATTTCAAGTCTCTATCTCAATTTGTATGGGAGATAAAGTGTTTAAAGACAGACAAATAGACGCACAGATGGCAATATTTTTTTCTAAAAATGTTTTTTGGAATCTCCAGTATCTGAAACGTGTAAATCCGTCAAAATTTTTTTTTTCGCTTTTCAAAACGATTGAAGACTTACTAGATGTCTGCACGGGACCGGACCTGGCCCGTAGCCCGTACTCGACCCGGCGGAATGATTCCAAATTTTCTAACGGGCCGGGCCGGCCAAAAAAAAAAAAAAAAATGAACGGGCCACACGGGCCAGGCCGCTAAAAAAAATTCGCCGGCTTACCGGCTCATTAGAAAAATTTCAGCATGAATGATAAAGTATGAGCTATTTTCAATGGAATGACTTTACTGAGAAAAAGTATATAAATATAATAGTTTGACAACTAGTTGTTAATACTAGCTGGACAACATCAATACCGAAGTGTAACATATACAGTGTAGAGTTCGGCATCGGACAGTTACATTGTGTGTAACCCGGGCTTAACATTTTTTTAGCAGACTCGTGCCGGACCGAGATCCGGTTTGCATTGTTTTTCTACATTTAGGCGAACCGGACAGGAATTCGACTTATTTGTTCTCAGTAACTGTAGGGCAGACAACATGATTAGTAAAATTATTAATAGCGATAAAGAACTATATTAACGTAATTGTTGAATATATACTTCTTGGTGGTTCTTAAATTCACTTCCCAACAACAAGAAAGTTTGACACATTTTCTGAGTAACTTTTATCTGTAAAAATATAAAATTGACCAGTCTGACTATTGAAGGGATTTGGAATCGATTAGCTGTTATCAGTTTTGGTACATAAGATACTTGTATGATTTTGTTGATATATAAGAAATTATTTTTAAATGATTGCAGATTTTTCTCCCTGTCCATGCTGTCGCTTCCGGAAATCCGAATCAAAACGCTTACTTTGACAGTATTTTCTTATATGATTAACGCCATTCGATTACACAGTTTTATAATAAAAACAACTTCTAATCGTATGCGTTTCCGAAAAAAAAAAATGAATTCAAAAATGTATCACAAAGTATCCTCTTTGGATATGAGAATGAATTTGGAATTTGGATTTTTAATGAAATGCTATAGAAATATTTTCATAAATCTTCTTTTATTATACAGTTTTAAAAGTTGGGATGTTTTTTATTTTATTTTTTTTCTTTTATTTTCTAAACCATATTAATTTTTTATTGAATCTTTATTTGAATGTTGAAATAAGTCTATGAATCATTATGTTGCTAATATGCATTTCCCGTAAAATGTACTGTAAAATCATTCCATAAATATGCATGCAGTACTCCTTAAAGGAATCTTAATTACATGATAGAAATCTGAATTTTTTTTAGAAATAGTAGAAATTGCGTTGGACCTGAAAGGGCCAGGCCTGTTTTTACGGATTTCGCGTGGGCCGCGTCGTGCCCAGAAACGAAAAATATAAATGGGCCGGCCCGGGCCTGAAAACTCCGGCCCGTGCAGACCTTTAAGGCTTACTACGTATGATGGGTAAATAATTATTTTGCCTCTTTTGAATATACAAATTACATATAATAAAGAATTAAAATGTTCTGTAAAAATCCAAGTGAAATTCTTGTACCTGAATATTCTCCAAATATAAAAGAGAACCAATAATCCTAAATGTGACATTAAATTTAGTACTAGGCATAAGTAGTACTAAGGTTTTTTTTTTTTCTTACTTTTGAAAGAAAATGAAAATCCACCAGATGGTGCAGCTGGTTCTTCTTTTGCTGCTTTTTGCGGTGATCATGTAAATGAAATAAACAATATTAGGATTTAATAATGATAATAAATAATATTCCTGCGTAAATTATATAGATATGAGTTTCCCTGAGTAACTTTCCACTTCTACATGTGCGGTTGGTTTATTTTGTTTTGGTATGGTTATCGTAATTTTCATTAAACAATTAAAATTTCTATCATCATCAGTCAATCGAATTCTTGCATGTGCATCATCTCCAATTGAAAACAAAGCTAATAATTAATAATACGAAAAAAGTTGCTTTAAATTTAATATTTAGTCAAAAATACTATTATATATTTTTCTTACCTTTAAAAGAAAATGCACCAAATGGTACAACCGTTTCTTCTTTTGATGTTTTTTGCAGTGATCCTGTAAATAAAATGCTTAATATTATAAAGTAATAAAAGAAAATGAAAATTAGTCCGTTACTTAATAAATATGAGTTCTATTCTCTGAAATGCTATTTCAAAATGGCTGATCTAATTTCTTTTTGTTTCTCGTACTTTTTTTTTTTGGGGGGGGGGGGGGTCATTTTTATATATAAACTTTTTTTTTTAATATTCTGTACAGAGTCAATCGAATTCTAGTGCCTGCATGTTCTCCTACTCAAGAAAAATACAATAATTACAAGATCTGTCAAGAAAGGAATGAGACTGATTTCATGAAATTCGTTTATTTTAAGGTAACTTCACAGACAGTTAACATTCTTCAAAATAGTCTCTTCCTGCATTAATACAACGTTGCTATGTTGCCAACGACTCTGCCGCCCACTTATGCCTGTCAATGCTTTAAAGAATGAGTTTTAAGTTTTTCTGCAAGTTTTGCAGATTATGAAAACAATGACCTTTTACGCTGGATTTTAACCTACAGAATAATAATAATAATAATAATAATAATAATAATAATAATCTGGCGGCGAGAGATCGGGACTGTATGGTGTTTCGGAAACGTTAAGAAATTTTTTTTTTGTCAAGAACACAGTAAAAAAAGACGCAATATGTAAATATTACATCTAAGAATTTTCGATTATTTTAATGTTATGAAGGATCTGCCCTGTTTTGAACCATTTTGAATTAACTATCTTAGAAACATTATTACACCATTTTGGGAACACTACTACATCATTTTGTGAAAACTACTGTACCCACTTTCAGCCATTTATTTTTACAGTGAACTGAGCCACTGTAAAGGATGCATTGGAACCAATTTGGTACAAAACTTTCCCTATGTTAAGATTCCTCATTTTTCCCCCCATTTGGCAATTTTAGAAAAATCGACTTTGTATGGCCCAACATGCTGCAATCATTCGGATATTTATCCGACCACCAGAGTCCAAAAGCACTTCAATTTTGTCCCCATTGTTTGAAGTTCAAGAACTTAATGGATGCGTCAGCACGTATCATCGACGTCCTCTCTTTCGTCTTTGAAGGCTTTGTGTCACTTAAAAACTTGAGCCTTGGACAAAGAATCCTTTTTGTAGGCTTCTTGTAACATTGCAGATATCTCAGTAGTTGATTTGTTTAGTTTTACACAAAACTTTATGGAGTATCCTTTGCTCAATATTATGCTGCATTCTGGAAATCTAAGGCACAGCACACACTGAAACGACAGGGGGGAAATGAAGCGGGTCATCGACGAAAAATCCGGTCGAAACAAAAGAGGAAGCTGTTTCAAATCCATTTTAACACTAGAACGCCGGCAAGGTGTCAATCTGACACAAATCACTGGACTAATTGTTGATTCGAACCAGAAAAATCTTTAAGAAATAAGTTATATTAGTTGCAACGAAATGAGCTATACAAATACAGTCGAGTCTCTATATAACGAAATCCACCGTTCCATTAAAAAATTCGTTATATAGAGAAATTCGATGTATAGAGAATGATGTTAAAAATCGTATTTAATGTGTGAAATTCAGACAAATATTATTTTTGATCTTTTGAATTAAGAATTTGAAATGTTTAAAAGTAAATATTAACCTAACATTTCATTTCTTAATTATTTAAGTTGTTTCAATAGGAGAACAGACATTTATTTGAAAGCTTAATGAAAATCAAATAAGGAAGACTTGCATTAATTTCAGACGAAGAAATCTATAATGTTTTATTGTTTTTATTTTAAAATTGTTACGCTCTCAAAAAAGCTCAAATTTTAGCAAGGAATGAAAAATTGTAGTTAACATTTTCCTCCATTTGAAGGCCTCTCTTATGTGCCTCTCACTGATTTCTCTCTTACGTGTGTATCAATCCAATTGACTCTGTTTTGAGAAGGATGTGGAAAGGTATGTGGGAGGTGGGATGAAGTCGTTGGATTTAAAGAACAAGGAGAGAAGCAATATAAAAAAACTCGGCCCTGACGATAAATCAAAAGTGATGGAAAATTGATTCCATATGATTTCGAAGCTTTTTAAAACTGAATAAATTAAGACCAATTTATGAAAAAATTCGTTATATGGAGATAGATATTTCGCTATATAGAGACTGTTTTTAATGTAATCTTGCGAAAAGGAGACCATTCCTACTAAAAATTCGTTATATAGAGAAATTCGATGTATGGAGTTTCGTTATAGAGAGATTCGAGTGTATATTAAATAATTTCCAAAAAGTTTTCTGTTTTTAAATATATTTTATAAAACTTACGTAAAATTAACCGGCGTTCTAGTGTTAAACCAATTTCCCCCTCGAAATTCAGCAACATGTTTTATGTGTCGCCTGTGTGTGACTTGCCTAAAGCATACTTTCAAACTTATGTCTGTCTGCGTGCACAGCAAAGGCTCAAGGCCAATTGCCTTTTACTAGACTTTGTAGCTGACGCTCCAACCGCATATGAGTGATTCTCAAAATAGGGGACAATTTCAAAAGTGAAATCTTAAAAAAATTACTGTTAGCAAAATTTCTGAAAAAAATAGGTGTTGTTAATATAGTATTAGGTATACTTTACATGTAGTCAGCAGAGCTAAATATTTAAAAATTAACTTAAAAAAATAATTAGTATTTTTTGAGCCATGCTAATGACAAAACAAATTTCATGGAATAAATATGTTAAGAAATTTTTATTTTCTTCCTGTTTAAATAATTTTTTCTATATTTATTAGCTTTCCTTTTTAGAAAATGGTTTCCATTTTTACATATATACCTATAAGGAGAATAAAAACATTACCAAAGAGCAAACTTTGTTTACATGAGCAACATTCTGACACTAACAATGTAAGAAGCTGTCTTAGTCATTTTCTGACAGATTTAATGCATATTTTAGGGATAATAAATGTTATACCTAAATTTATATGTAAAATTAAACTTTATAAAGGATACAATATAAGCACTGGTTACATTTATGCACATAGGAGTCTTTAGCATGGACAGAAAGACCATGCTAATGATACTGATATTTGTCCATGCTAATGACAAATTTTAATTTAAATAAGATTATGAGCCATAATATAATCATAATGCAATAGTCCTTTCTGGGGCTTTTTAAAACACAAAAGTTCTATGTAAATAAGTAAAATAAAAATTTTAACTATAAAATAAACATGAAAATTATTATCCATTCTAATGACATACAATTGATGTACGCCCCTAATATTCAACTTATATTCTTAAAATACAATACATGCTTCTATTTTCAGGCTGGGATAAAATGGCTACTTGTTGCCATGAAGAAACTTTATATTTTCAAACTATTGTCATATGTGAAAATGAAATTTTGATTAATAACCAGCTGTTATAGTATGATCTTGTTTTGAAAATAGAATATGGAGGACAAACTTTAATTCTTTTTTTATGTACTATAATTTTGTTTTTAAAAAGAAATTTATTGGATAAATCCTCTCCTTGATTAATTTAAAGAAAGAATAACATTTGTTTTATTTTATAAACATGATATTAACTCTTGAAAAATGCTAGTATACACAAGGCACAGCTGCTGTGGACATCCATGCTAATGACATTTTGAACATTTATTCTGTTATTTTAATGTGTTTTTAACTAAAAAATGAGTAATTCTTGAGTGCAAATAATGAATAATATAAGACAAACATATCTAAACATAAAAACATGACAGAAAACCTCTCAATTTTTTTTGTATGCCGAAAGACATAAATTGTCCCCTATTTTGAGAATCGCCCATATATGCCCGCAAACTCTGCCCTTTGGGCCTTCTGCTTTCCGTGAAAAATTAAGTATCATTACTTCCTGAACAGACCATGTAATAATTTCCTAAAAATAATTTTAACTTCACTGTTTACGAAAAATACTAAGATTTTTTTTTTTTTTTTCGCATACCTTTAAAAGAAAATTCACCAACTAATGCAACCGCTTTTTCTTCGGGAGGTTTTTGGGATAATCCTGAAAATAAAATATACAATATCATAATTTCAAAGAATATTCCGTATTTATATTTTACAAATATGAGTTCACTTCTTTAATATGTAATTACGAATTATGTTTTATTTATTTATATTTTGGTTGGGGTGGGGGTCTTTTCCTTTTTCTTAACTTTGCTTAAAAAATAAAATGTATTAGTCAAAATCAATTGAATTCTTGCACGTGTATCTTGAAAATTGAAGAAGAGAGACAATAATTACAAAAATTTATAATCATCCAGCCATTGTTTTAAAAATAACTATTTAGGCAAAAATATTATGATTTTGAGTAAAATTATCTTTTGCTTATGTGTCACCTGCTTCTCTGTGTCTTTTCTATTACAGAATTAAAATGTTTTGAGTTAAACCAACCATTTTTTTCAGTCTCGTCTGTTTCTCTTCTTGCGACTACTTTGATTGGACATTAGAGAATTAAAATGTTAACGGTAAAATATTTCTTTTCTTTTTGTCTCTTCTGTTTTGCTCTTTGAAACAATTTTGATTAAAGAATTAAAATGCTCTGAAAAGAAACAACCTTCAGCTGATGTCTCTGTGCTTTGCTCGTTTCGAGTTTCGACTATTTTGAGTACAGATTTAAAATGCTCATAGTTGTACCTTTCTTTTTAAATTATGTTTTATTTATTTATATTTTGGTTGGGGTGGGGGTCTTTTCCTTTTTCTTAACTTTGCTTAAAAAATAAAATGTATTAGTCAAAATCAATTGAATTCTTGCACGTGTATCTTGAAAATTGAAGAAGAGAGACAATAATTACAAAAATTTATAATCATCCAGCCATTGTTTTAAAAATAACTATTTAGGCAAAAATATTATGATTTTGAGTAAAATTATCTTTTGTTTATGTGTCACCTGCTTCTCTCTCTGTGTCTTTTCTATTACAGAATTAAAATGTTTTGAGTTAAACCAACCATTTTTTTCAGTCTCGTCTGTTTCTCTTCTTGCGACTACTTTGATTGGACATTAGAGAATTAAAATGTTAACGGTAAAATATTTCTTTTCTTTTTGTCTCTTCTGTTTTGCTCTTTGAAACAATTTTGATTAAAGAATTAAAATGCTCTGAAAAGAAACAACCTTCAGCTGATGTCTCTGTGCTTTGCTCGTTTCGAGTTTCGACTATTTTGAGTACAGATTTAAAATGCTCATAGTTGTACCTTTCTTTTGTTTATGTCTCCTTATACGAGCTGTTTTGAATACAGAGTTAAATTACCCAACACGTGGCGTTGCTATGCTGCAGTTTACATGATTTACGTTATTTTAGCGTTATTCGTATCTCAAGAACTAATGCACGGAATTTCATCTGATTACAGCTCTTATGATGGGCATAAGAGTGTTATGCCATTTAATTTTGGTACTGTAATAACGAATTTTGAAACATTAATAAGGTATGAGAAAGAAGAAAGTTTTGGGATTGCTACATCCGACCAGTTTGAAAGAAAATCCCCCAATTGATGCAGCTTGTTCTTCTTTTGATCTGTTTTGCACTAATCCTAAAGTTGAAATGAGCAATATTGTAATTAAATTAGAAAGATCAAAATTATTGCATGCTTATATTTCATATATGCGATTTCCCCTCTTTCACGCGAAGTTAATGATTTATTTTATTTTTGTCACGCCCATTGTTCTTCTCCCGGAAATTTTATTTAATACTTAACAATAATTATCACGATTTCAAACAATGTTTTGAATTCATAATTTAAACAAAAATACAGAGATTTTTCTTTTCTCGTACCTTTGAATGAAAATCCGCCAAATGGTGCAACTGGTTCTTTTCTTGATGTTTTTTGCGATGATTCTGAAAATGAAATATACAATGTAATTTAGCAATTAAAAAAAATTAATAAAATTTTCCTGTTCTTACATTTTATGAATTCCTCTCTACCTTCGACTAATGTTAAATAATGTATTTTGTTTCAGCATCTTTTACTTCCTAAACACCCTTTCGGGTAATATATACTAGTTTCATACAGAGGAAATGTCACTTTGTTTGTAGGGGGCAATCTCTGGAATTACTGAATTGATTTGGTAAGAATGGGGTGAAAATAATGGTGACAAACTCTGCTACAACGTAGGCTATACTTTACGTCGTAATACTACCACCCTTATGGAGCTTTAAGGGGAAAAATGCCTTCTAAATTGTCATTTCTGAGATACAGTTGGAGTCAGAATCTTGAAATTCGGCATTTCGAATCGTGGTTACTTATAAGATGTACGAGAGAAAAGTCCGAAAATAAGTTTCCTCTGGTGACTGTTAACAGACGTGTGCATGGAAAACAAAAAATACTACGAAACATTAAAGGTAAGACGCAACTTCATTTTTCTATAGAAATTCTAAGTGAGTTGAAACATTTGTCATATCCTTTTATAAGATTCAAACAGGTAAGAAAAATGATGCGTTAAGCATAGATTATGAAGCACTTTCCAACACTTAATGAAATCTTTAACAAAACTTTGTTATTTAGGGAAATAATAGTGTATAGCCACATGTACCCAAATATGTATTCCAGTACTTTTGAACATCCCTGTATTTTATATGTCAGTTGATATAATGGGAAAATTTAGTTTAGCAAGAAAATACCCAGTAGCTTGAAATTTCTTTTTCAGCAATTCATACTATTAGATGGAAACATACTTGAATACTTTTGTTCAGCCCTGTAGTTTACATTGTACCTTTATTACACGTCAGCATTAGGCTAAAATTTATTGTAAACTAAAACACTTTTAAAACAACTGAAATCACATTCTCATAATCATCATTCATAAGAGTCCATGTACCGAATTCTTTGCGTGGCCCTGTATATCCTTTTATCTATATTCTGCAAACATTTCTTAGTAAATTGAGTGAAGCTCAGCGTAAAAACGCATAGCTTATTTAAGAACCACGCTTAAATAATTTACGCTCATATTCAGTAACGTTGGTGAGCTCTTTTGGGTAGCCCTGTATATCAACTATAACATTTATAAACACCATATAATGTGCATATATTTAGCGAAATATAAACGCGCATATCATAATTAAAATGCATTTCATCCCTCCATCAGCCATCATCAGACACATATACTGTACTTCGGAAAGAATATACTATTTGAAATCTTTTGTATGGCCTTGTAAATGCTATGTACTTCATATTATGCAAGACAGTAGCGTATAATTTATATTAAGCTTCAGTGACATATATCAATTTTATTATACATGAAAAAGCTTAATATATTAAAAATATGTCACACACAATTCCCCCTTTTACCATTATCTAATAGAATTCTTTTGTTTGGCCCTGTAAATGAATAATAGCTACATTTTCACCTTATATTTTATAGAATGCATATTTTAATATGTTTGACATGATATAACATATTTAAAATTCCTTTGAAACGATTTTTCCCCATAGGCCGTAATGTAATGGGAAACTTTTGATTCGCCCTGTATATAAACTAATCATGGTAGATACTTCATTTTCAATAGGGTTCGTGCTAGGGTAAACCTCAATAACGTATAAAAATTTCATCGCAATCCGAGTATATTTAGGGGAGTTAGAGGGCGGCCAGACGGCCAGACAAACCCAATGCATAAGCACTTTTCAACTTTGTTGGAAAGTGCTAAAAACACCCCTTGTAAAAACAGGGTTCTGCATCATTCTGGCCCCAGTAGATACGGAGCGAAAGTTAATTTTGAATTCGTGGTCAAAACCAGAGCCAGATCAAGCTGAAATTGGGCCCAGGGCCTGATAAAAAGTTGAGTCCCCCTACCGACCCATTTTCGGCGACACTTTCACAAAAAGGAAGGTTTATTTGACGAGTTAACAAAGTTGTTTGGGTGAAAAGTGCGTAGGATAAAAGCTTCTAAAAATTTCATTGAGTCATTCAGAATATTTAAATTTTACGCTTCATATTTTATAAAACAATGTTATTTGAAAAGTATTTCATTAAGGGGAAAAGATCAGCCACATAATTTCTGGGCCACTGAAATTGGTAGGCCCAGGGCCAAGGCCCCGTAGGCCCGTGCATTACTCAGGCCCTGGTCAAAACTGGAAGGGTGCGTGGTTGTCCACTATGAATGGGTCCGTGGAGTATCGAGAACAGAAATCCATAACCGCCATGTGGAAATTTATGGGCCGATATGACATCGAAGCAAATGGTGCAGCCAATTCAGTGAGGGGCGTCAGCAAATGTTGGACAGATCGAGACTTGGATGAGCGTGTACGACCACCACAACGAAAGCAATGCTTGACTAAAGCTTTGGAAGCAATGCTGTTTGCACACAAGCCGTTCAAGCTTCTTTCGTATGCAGAACCTTATTTTAGGTAGCTTTTATTACAAAAAGGTAAAAAGCTTTATTGCAGACATCCGTAGGAAAGCACTTCCGGAAAATTTTGGTATATTTTCACCGATCATGACTCCCAGGTGTATATATATATATATATATATTCTTTGTCATACGCTAACTATCGTACTTGTGAACCGATTTGAATGAAACATGGTGTGTACATAGTGCATACTAGTATCTACACCGGGTTCGTTGGCCAGAATCATCCGCCATCATGTTTCAAAATGGCGTGCATTTAAGTTTTTTTAAATTAAAAATTTAAAATGAAGTACAAAAAAATTAGAAACTGAAAAATATTTTTCTTCGGTGTGTTTGAACTTCATACAAAGATTCCAGAGCATTTTTTGTTTTTTCTATATTTTTAAAAATGGCTGAGTTATAGCACTTTTAATTTCTAGTGGGGCTGACACTTTGAAATGGTCTAATTTTTGTCACGTGATAACGCGCATATTTATGAACCAATTTGGATGTAACTTGGTGTGTAGTTAGTATATAGCGATGTCTGATTCGAGTTCGTTGGCTAGTTTCATCCGCCATCTTGTTTCAAAATAACGCCCATTTAAATAATAAAAAAAAACTTAAAATTAGGTATACGAAAATTAAAAAAGATTTTTCTTTTATGTGTTTGACTTCGATATAAAGATTCCAGAGCATTTTATGCTTTATCTCTGTCTTTAAAATTGGTTGAGTTATAGCACTTTGAATTTCTAAAGTAGGTGATACTTAGAAAAATCTATTTGCCTGCGACAACACTCGGATATATCTACCGATTTCGATGTGAGTGAGCATGTGCACAGGACTTACTATGATCTTGATCAAGCTCATTGGTTAATTTCACCCATCATGTTCTTTTAAAATGACAGGCACTTCATTATATAGCCGAATTTGGCCATCGAAAATAAATCTCTTTAAATAAAACGAGACTGTATAAAATTGATTAATTTCTCGAAATTCTCATTCATATTCAGTATTGACAAAAACAAGTATTGATTTTTCCTATTATCGTGTTCCACTAATTTGAGCTTTCGTATGATTAAATAATATAACTTGATTTTTTTAAAAGTAAAGAATATGAAAGCTACCTCTTTCTCCCGGTACTAGGTAGTACATACATACATTTAGTACATACATTCATATATGTACTCTCCTGGGCAAAATTATAAACTCAAAAAATTTTTAATTAGTTTAAATCGTAATATAAGTAAACTTGGTTTTAAATTAATGAAATAAAGATGAATATTTATAATAAGACATCTAAATTTAATATAACTCATAAATAAAATGGAGCAAATAATTTAAATAAGAAAATACATTACTTAAAAAAATAACATTATGCGAGACCTGGAAAAAAATATAAACTCAACGTTATGAATTTCCATATTCTTTCATATTTGATATAAATAAATGCATTTTGTGATAAGAAACTAATAAATGGAGTTGATCAGGGATCAATACATTTGAATACATCAATAAACATTTTAACTTTTCTCATGAAATAACATTATGTGTGACCAGAACATAATTAGAAACTCAAAAATTATGAATTTCTACACTGGTATTTTTGATATAAATAAATTCATTTTTTGATAATAAACAAATAAATGGAGTTATATATTTCAATATATCAATGTATTGTTATAATTTTTTTCAAAAAAGATGAGTAATATAAAAATAGTACATGCATAAGATGAAAATATAATATTATAGAGTTAAGACGTGAACGTACTTTTGAATCCTGGTGCAAAGTATTAATTCCTACATTCAAAAATTTGTTGAACCGCCATTTTTCTCATTGACTTCTAATATACGACTCGGCATGAGATTGAACAAGTTTTTCCAACTACTCCATAGACATTTGGTTCCAGGTGAAAGTATAGCTATCTTTAAAACATTTGTGTTTTGATATTGGCGTCCATCGCGATGGACTATTCGAACCATTGCACCCCAATAATTTTCAATGGGAGTTTAGACCAGGGCTGCGGGCTAGCCAATTGAAGACATTTTCATGCCAGCGCTGCAGCCACTATTTTGTTTGTTTTACAGAGTGTATTGCTGCATTATCTTACTGAAATACCTAGTTTACTCCAGCGATCAACGGTCCATATGGCAAAAGATTATCTTCAAGCACTAACTGGTAGTCTTCTGCTTTTTGTATTCCATTAAGAAAAGCCAGAGCAGTTTTACCATTCTGAGAAAAAACAGCCTACATCATCACGGATCTTCCATCACAGTTTCGACTAAAGATATGCCATTCTTCATGTTTGATATCTTTCCAGTAATATCTTATGCCATTTGGGCTGTCTAAATTAAACTTCTTTTCATGTGACTAGATGACTATGCTCTACTCTGTTGTCCATGACATGTGTTGTTGTGCAAAGTGAAGCCTGCCTTTCATGTGATGGGGCTCAAGTTTTGGCTTAGATTTCATTTTCTTCCATTTCATATTCGGCGCTCGTTCAAGATTCGTCTGACAGTTCGAAAGATTACATTTAGCTTTAAAGTATTTACAATTCGCCTAGAAGAAGCTCCAGTACTAGATGCTGTTCGTAAGATAGATCTTCGATTCATTTCTGTTATCGTCGACCACTCCGATTTTTTCTTTTCATACACTGACGGATTCTTTAAAACGTTTTTTACTGCTCCTTGTGAACATTTAATTAGCAAAGCAACTTGGAGTTGCGTTTTTCCAGAAGCTCTGAATGCCAAAATTTTACCAAATTGTACCTCTGTGAGAACCTTTCCTCGAGGCATTAGAAAAGTTGTCGATTTTCACTGTTCTAAGAATAATATATCATGACACACGATAAACAAGATGCATTAAAAGAAAACAAAATTATTCTAAAAGTAATTCAAAGGCACGCAATAAATAATTTTTAATAAAATCTTGGAGAGAATTGAAAATATCAATAAATATTGTTTGCATTAATACCAATGTGAAAAATAAATTCACTGAATTGGTTTCTTATCGCAAAACACATTTATTATTACATAAAAAATACCAGAGTACAGAAATTCATAACTTTGAGTTTATAATTTTGTATAGGTCTCACATAATGTTACTGTATGAGAAGAATTGAAACATGTATTGAACAGCAGAAGGAGCAGTTGTAAATTTAGGAGGCACGTTTTTTTAATTGGTTGAGTAGCTTTTGATTGATATGTGGTCAAGGCAAGCACAGTTCCCGGGTTCAGTGATGCATGAGGCCTTACCACAAATGCCTGCAAAAAGCACTTACAAGGAAGGTCTCCATTGGGGGCATACTCAGAATTTTTTGAAAAAAATACGAATTAAACTACTCATGTAGATAATAAAGGATCAGTGAAAATTAGCGGCGGAATTACATTATTAGATATGTAAAAAAATAAAATAGTTTGGAATAATTGGCGTGAAAAGCTGAAAGCGACGCGGGATTTGGCGTACAGTGCATTTCCTCGCCAAAAGCAGACGATTTTAACGAATCTGAAAATTGATTTCAATTGACTTCACTGTTAAAAATCTGCAGCATTTACTGCAACGTCACTCCACTACTTTTAAAGAATATCTCTCTTCTGACCAATGAGAATGCTCCATAGCACCGTGAATTGGCCGTGTCATACACTGTTAAAAATCTGCTGCATTTTGTTGCAACGCACTCCTCCGCTTGTATATAATATCTCTATTCCAACCAATGAGAAAGCTCCATTTCACGGCCAAGTAACCGTTTTCTATACAAGCAAGGGAGTGCGTTGCAACAAAATGCAGCAGATTTTTAACAGTGTATTTTTCAATTTGGAACAATTTTAATCAATTTAAATTGTGTTTTAAATGATAAAATATATTAATTTCATTTTGTTTAAGTACGTATAAACGTATTTGACAAAATTACACTTAAAGTAAAGTAAAAATGCAAAACTAAAATTACTTAAACTAAACTTATTTAAATAAATTGAACATAGAAAGTTTTTTCTTTAAATAGTATTCGAAGCGTAAAAGCGTATTTTTCAAAATTTCGTTTTTTCGCCAACCGGAGATAAATCGCCAAATAAACGAAATTTTTATTATTTTTTTACGGACGTTATAAGGAGATTCTGCCGAAATGTTTTTTATAAACATGTATAACTATATGAGAAGAACATTCTGTAATTTTTTCAGATTTTTCTGAGTATGCCCGTATGGAGACCTTCCTTGTTAGATCATCAGTTATAATCTTACGATGCATCCAAAAATGTTATCTGAAAGTAATAAATGTGAGGCTGGGAAAGAAAGTTATCAGAAGCAAAATGCTTTAAGCTTCAGAATTAAAGTTAAAAAATATCGGATGGAACTTTAAACTTTTCAGTTATTATTTTTAATTTAAGTTTTAAAAAGGGGTTAATTTTTATTCTTTCATATCCGAATTTTATTTTTAAAATTAAGTTTAAAAAAGGATTTAGTCTTTATCCTTTCACACACACACATATGTATATATATACTAGCAGTCTTCGCCCGTTACGCTGGTCTGTTTCATTAAAAGAATCTTGTATCAAACAAAATGCATCTAGTAACGGTTAAAAATTTAATATCTAATCAAATAGCCATAATCTTTGTCTTATTCGTATAATCTGACATTATCCGGTTCAAAATACATATTGACGACATAATAGACAAATTATCTCTAAAATCACTATGTTTATATTTTTTAAGTAGATTTGTTATCTTGAATTTTGCACTTCTACCTATAGCTGCTGTAGAGATGTATCGAAATGTCCTAAAAGTACGACCATCCCATTAAACCCTCTCAGGTGAGAAATTCTGAAATAAATAAAATACATATTGATTTTATTAAATACATAGACTACAACTAAAAACAGGGGGAATTAAAAAACAACAAAGTAAAGGATGGCTATAAGGAAGCCATATAAGTGGAAAGTCATGTGCAACGTTTCTGGTTGCAAAAAGTAAAAAAGGCGCGAGTAAGAGTAAAAAGATAAAGGAGTTTAAGCATCAAAAGGTAGAATTTTTTGGCGATTAGTATTAAAGAAAACCCCAAAGAAATAAGATTAAAAGCTCCCCTTGTGGCAAAATCAGGAACTAAAATGATGATGAATGGGATCAATATTTTGCATTGATTTTTTCTACGTTATTTAAGTTAACTTTTATAATTTTATTTATTATTAAAAGACATTTTGCTTAAACAGGTTAAACGTACTCCCTTTCAAGGAGGGGCAAGAGAAGTGCATAGTATGAATAAATTGTAACAGGGTTAAACAACGATATATCACATGAAAGTTGTCGGCTAAATTTATAGAAATGCCCCCCTTGGGAGCAAAGTAAAGGAGAGGGTTGTTGGATACGTAACATAAAATATTAGTAACAGAGCTTTGCAATCATATGTCCCATGATTAGAGTCAGTAGAAGTTGAAAAAATACACAACAGGGTTCCAACTATAGTGCCCCCCCCCTAAAAACATCATCCTCTCTCTTTCTCTCTCTCTTTAAAATTTTCGTTTATTATAAATAATTTTTATCCGAGGGCTCTGCAAAAAAATCCGATGTAAAATGATAAAAACACTGCAATTTCAAAAAAGTTCCAAAATCGCCCCCGGCCGGGGGTCAGATTTAGAGAAGAGTAATGAAAGGTCCATAATCTGAAAGAGTCGCTGGAGTGCTTTAAGATGTCACATGACGGCTCCAAAAAATATTCGACCCCGCACCCCCCTTTTAGCCTCAGGGATAGAAATTTTAAAATCGCTGAAACACATGTTTAATTATTACTTTCTTCTATCTTCAATAGAAGAAAGTATTGTAATCGAAATTTTTTTCGACTTCCGGTTTTCGACGGATTTACACGTTTTAGGGGTCAGAGATTCCAAAAAACATGTTTTTACAAAATGTCTGTCTGTCCGTGTGTGTGTCTGTATGTCGCCATTCTACCATAAAAAAGTGTATGAAGTTATGCATAGAATTGAACCAAATTTTTTGTGAATGTTTTTGCCTGTGGCAAGCAGGTCCTCCTTCAGTTTTGAAATATTCCGCCGGAAGAGGGCGCTGCAATCGCGATTTATGTGCCATTTTCAATATTGTACTGACCAAAAGTATATGAAGTTATGTATCGAATTGAACCAATTTTTTTTTTGTATCTGTATGACTATGGCTAGTTTATCCTCCCTGAATTTGAAAAAAATCCGTCGGAAGGGGCGCTGCAAACGCGATTTTTGTGCCATTTTCAATATTGTACCGACCAAAAGTACATGAAGTTATACATCGAATTGAACGAATTTTTTTGTGTAAGTGTATGGCTATGGCTAGTTGGATCGCCCTGAATCTGAAAAAAATCCGCCGGAAGGGGGGCGATGCAATACCGAATTTTATGCCATTTTCAATATTGCACCACATAAAAGTGTATGAAGTTAGTTCTAGAACTGAACTAAACATTTTGTATATGATTATTTTTTGGTAAAGCAAGTAGGTCCTCCCTGAATTTGAAAAAAAATCTGCTTATCATTCTATTGTCCATCGGCTCGTGCAGAGACGGAAATTCGTTTTTACTCCGATTAATTGATTGAAGCAGAAATTTAAGATGAAAATCAAAGTTGGTAAGGTATTGGACTAAAATTATTAAAGCATTAAAATGAGTAACTATTTTTTTAACATTAAAATGTATGTATGAGATAGAAGAAAGTTTTGGGATTGGCACATCCAACTAGTTTTTATAATAGATTTATGTTCTGCAACTACACGTTCCTACGTAAAACGGTCGCTGACATCTGCCAAATGTTCTAAACTTCTCGACCCCCATTTAACACCCTTATCGGGGAGACATAGTAAAATTGCTAAAATACGTGTTTAATTATTATTATTATTATTACTTTGTATATTTAAAATCTAGAATTCCACGTTTCTACCTATAACAACTGCTGATATACAGCAAAATGTTAAAATTTTTTTGATCCCCCATTGGCTCCTTAGAGGGCGAATTTTCAAAAATCCCGTCTTAGTGCACGCTTTCATCATAAGAAGCATATTTTCCCTAATTTTCATGATTCTAGGTCCAGTAGTTTGGGCTGCACGTTAATTATCATGAGTCATGACAAACTATTTTAATATAAGTATAGATATATGTATGTATATTTATATATACAGGGTGTCCCTAAACAAATGGTATATACGCTAGGGGGTGATAGAACACATCAAGACGAGGAATAGTAAATAGGAAACCAAGGGTCCCAAACGTTTTCCAAAGGAGATAGCCGCCATTAAAGTTTGGGGTCCAAAATTTCAAATACACATAAAAAACGAAAAAATTGGTCTATTGATTTGCGGTTTTCACTATAACTATTCTTTATGTTGGTATTTTCTTAAAAATTAATTATAAAGATAAATTTCGAAAAATGCCGATAAAGGGCGCTTTAGACTTTGAAGTAATGAAAAACTATTTTTTGCCGTGATTTTTTGCATCTAATTAAATGGTTTCGTAAGCTTAGGCTTAAATTTTGAGTTCAAAATCTGAATAGTTGGGAGTGGTTAAGTAGCACAAACGTAACTGTGTTCAGAGGGTTTAAATTTCAAATGATCATAAAAAAAAAAAAAAAATACATGTGGCACTCGGGGACTGCCGCTATAAAGCTACTGCATAGCATTTTTTATCAACTTATGCAATTATAATTATTTATTTATTTTTTATTTATGCAGCTTTTTTTTGTCTTTGATATTAATTCAAGTTACACTTTTTGAGCGTGATGACCGATAACAATTTTTTTTTCTTTTATTGAATAAATGAGAAGTTAATATCGTTTAAACTATTTTTATCATCTTACAATACATGTAGGTTAATCAGGAATTTTTATCATTGAAACTATACGTTTATGGTAGTTGAAATAAAAAACATAAGTTTGAGACTTGATATTCTCAAAATATCTGAAAAATACCGCGTCAATGTCTGCCGAAGTCTACCGAAGGACACCGTGCCGAAGTCTGACAAACTGAAGCGACGTTAACCGGAGTGTTAGGTTTTTTTTCTCGTTACGGAATTTCTAGATTCTTTCGCCGCGCTCAAAGCCCGCGATAAAAGCTATGCAATACCTTAATAAATTACCAAACAAAATTTGGCCGCGCTACGAAAATTAGATCGCGAGTTATAAGCATTTTAAATTTTCCGAACCTCACCGTGGGGGTCTCCTGTCACCAAAAATTAAGACTGCCTCATAATAAATTACCAAACAAAATTTGGCCGCACTACGAAAATTAGATCGCGAGTTATAAGCATTTTAAATTTTTCGACCCTCGCCATGGGGATCTCCTGTCACCAAAAATTAACACAGCCTCATAAAAAATTACCAAAAAAATTTGGCCGCGCTTCGAAAATTGATCGCGAGTTATAAACATTTTAAATTTTTCGACCCTCACCATGGGGGGGAGGGGTCTCCTGTCACCAAAAATTAACACTGTCTCATAATAAATTACCAAACAAAATTTGACCGCGCTACAAAAATTAGATCGCGAGTTATAAGCATTTTAAATTTTTCGACCCTCACCGTGGGGGGGTCTCCTGTCACCAAAAGTAACACTGTCTCATAATAAATTACCAAACAAAATTTGGCCGCGCTACGAAAATTAGATCGCGAGTTATAAGCATTTTAAATTTTTCGATCCTCACCATTGGGCGGGTCTCCTGTCACCAAAAATTATCACTGTCTCATAATAAATTACCAAACAAAATTTGGCCGCGGTACGAAAATTAGATCGCGAGTTATAAGCATTTTAAATTTTTCGATCCTCACCATTGGGCGGGTCTCGAATCACCAAAAGCTACATTATCCTACCTTGTTTTATCTTAAGACGATTCTTTTCTATACACATTCTATCAGGAATTTTTATTATTGAAACTATAGATTTATAGTAACTAAAATAAGAAATATAAGTTTCAGACTTGATATCCTCTAAGTATCTGAAAAATACCGCGTCAATGTCTGCCGAAGTCTACCGAAGGATACCATGCCGAAGTCTGCCGAGCTGAAACGACGTTAGCCGAGTGTTAGGTTTTTTTCGTTACGGATGTGTTAGGATTTTTATCGTTACGGAATTTTTGGATTCGGTCGCCGCGCTCCAAAGCCCGCGATAAAAGCTATGCAATAGCTTAAAACGGAAAAATTGGTCGATTGATCTGCGGTTTTCACTAAAACTATTCTTTATGTCGGTATTTTATTGAAAATGAATTATAAAGATGAATTTTAAAAAATGCCGATAGAGAGCGCTTTAGACTTTGGAGTAACGTACAACTATTTTTATCCGTTATTTTTTGCATCTCATAAAATGTTTAGAAACTTAGACATAAACTTAAATTTTGAGCTCAAAATCTGAATAGTTGGGAGCGGTTAATTAGCACAAACTGAACCGTGTTCAGAGGGTTTAAATTTCAAACGATTATAAAATACGGAAAAATTAGTCGATTCGTTTG
Source organism: Maratus speculifer (assembly GCA_964019185.1). NCBI lineage: Eukaryota > Metazoa > Arthropoda > Arachnida > Araneae > Salticidae > Maratus > Maratus speculifer. The sequence continues at coordinate 101,803,000 of OZ025303.1, forward strand.
CGGTTTTTGCTAAAACTACTCTTTAAATCAGTGTTTTCTTAAAAATAAATTTTTAAGATAAATTTCACAATTGCCGATAGAGGGCGCCTTAGACATTGGAGTAGCGTACAACTATTTATGACCGTTATTTTTTTGTAATCTCATTAAAAGATTTCTAATGCTTAGATTTAAATTTTGAGATCAAATTCTGAATCGTTGCGAGTGTTTAAGTAGCGCAAAAGTGAACTCTGTTCGATGTGGGGGCGGGTTAAATTTCAACTGCTGAACACATTTCAGTTTGCGCTTCTTAACCCTTCCGAACGATTCAGAATTTGAGTTCAAAATTTAAGTTTAAATCTAAGATTTCGAAAACATTTAATAAGTTATGGAAAGCATTTAATTAGATATAAAAAATAAAGGTTAAAATTAGTTGTTGGTTACTCTGAAGTTCAAGGCGCCCTCTAACGGAATTTTTTGAAATTTATTTTTAAAATTTATTTTCAAGAAGATACTGACTTAAATTTAAACCGCCTTTATTTTAAACCGCAAACGAATCGACCAATTTTTCTGTTTTTTATACTTATTTGAAATTTGAACCCTCTGAACACAGTTTAGTTTGTGCTACTTAACGACTCCCAACTATTCAGATTTTGAGCTCAAAATTTAAGTTTAAGTCTAAGTTTACGAAAACATTTAATCAGATGCAAAAAATAACGTAAAAAATAGTTGTTCGTTACTCCAAAGTCTAAAGCGCCCTCTATCGACATTTTTTTAAATTTATCTTCATAATTCATTTTTAATAAAATACCGACATAAAGAATAGTTTTAGTTAAAACCGCAAATCAATCCACCAATTTTTCCGTTTTATAAAATCATTTGAAATTTAAACCTCTGTACACAATTAAGTTTGTGCTACTTAACCACTCCCAACTATTCAGATTTTGAGCTCAAAATTTAAGTTTAAGTCTAAGCTTACGAAATCATTTAATGAGATGCAAAATATCACGGCAAAAAATAGTTTTTCATTACTTCAAAGTCTAAAGCACCCTCTATCGGCATTTTTTGAAATTTATCTTTATAATTTATTTTCAAGAAAATACCAACATAAAGAATAGTTTTAGTGAAAACCGCAAATCATTCGACCAATTTTTTCGTTTTTTATGTATATTTGAAATTTTGGACCCCAAACTTTAATGGCGGCTATATCCTTTGGAAAACGTTTGGGACCCTTGGTTTCCTATTTACTATTACTCGTCTTGATGTGTTCTATCACCCCCTAGCGTATATACCATTTGTTTAAGAACACCCTGTATATAAGGCCATTAATAATAAACAATATTAATCATTTGAAATTAACCATTGAATTTAATAACTGACAGCAAATTGAATATGGAAGGAAAAAGAATAATGTGGGATTAAAGAATGAAGCATTCAGCAATAAAAAAATAATAAACTCAATGATTTAATGAACGTGATATCCAAAGTGAGACTCATATGTGATGATGCGTGAAAAGAAAACGAGGTGTTCTATAGATTTCAGCGATGGCGAGTTTGATGGATTTTTAATGCGAAGCTCAAAGAAGCTTATTTATACTGAATATTATTCATTTCTACTGTTGTCTTTGAATGTTACGTACATGTTTTATGTCTATTAAACCTTTTTATACTTTCAAGAATATTAGTTTTGCTTAAATCATAAGTTAATCACTCAATATCCCACAAGTTTTGGGGGCTCGTTGCCGGGATTTGAATGATTTCGCTTATTTATATTTGAATTTGAATTTCACGATGAAAGCTATTTTGTACTAAGAAGATCTAAGTCTAAGAAGATGTTTGGTTTTTAAACTAAAACGTATTGTATAAAAAGAGGAACTGTTTGTTATACGTGTAATGATTAGAAATTATCCGTAATCAAGCCTGCAAGATAGTGCACTATATTGTTTTGTTGAAGTGTAAACAAAAATTATAATGTCTATCTATACTAATATTATAAAGAGGAAAGATTTGATTGTTTGTTTATTTGTTTGTTTGAATTGAATAGGCTCCGAAACTACTTGACGGTTTTGAAAAATTCTTTCACCTTTGGAAAACTACGCTATTTCCGGTGAACATAGGCTAATTTTTAATTGATTTATTCAAATATTTTCCTTAATAATTCAAAATTTCATTATTTTTCATACAGAATCAGTTAAATTTTTTCCGATAAAAAATAACCATTTTCTTTCCCGTTGCCAAAAAAAATCAAAATATGGAAAATAATTTCTCCTCGGCAATTAATTTTTAATTGAACAGTATCCACGTGAAAAATTAAAATAAAAAAAATTCAAAGGAAAATAAATATGACGTCATTTATTATATTATCGGAAGTTTTGTTTGCACAGATATCATACACACACCGAGGTAACTAATGGACACTAAATTAATGTTATTTTGCCTGGCATGGCAACCCGACTATTGTTATTTAATTATTAATAAAATGTTTTTTTTATTTCCTTTCTCTTCTTTAAAATTATGTAAACTGTTTTGTTCTATACTTATTATTTAAATACTAATTGTTATTCTTTTTTAAATAATAGAAAATAATTTAAATATATATATGAAACTGGTATTCGAAAACGATTTTTCCGCCAAATTAGTCAAAAATTATCGATAATATAATTATCGATCTTTTAGATCATAAATCCGATTACAGAAAATTAGTCAGATTATTTAATTAGAAGTTATTAAATTTATGTTTTTTATTATGAAACAGACGAAGAAAAGAAAATTTACTATTGTTGCCCGACTGGAGAATTAACCTTGATGTTATTTTAAAAAACTATCGAAATGGCGAATTTTTAATTATTTGTTTACGTTTTTTTGTTTATATTATTGCAAACATTTTTCCACTTTTATACACGCATCACCTTGGCGTGATTTTTCTTATGATGCCAATTTCGAGAACACTGTGTTTTCAAATACCAATTACATTTATATTACTCTTATTTATTTTCTATTATTTTAAAAAGGAAATAATAATAATAAACTAAGTCAATAAATAATTATGGAACAAAACAATTTATATAATTTTAAAAGAGAAGAGAAAAATAATGAAATAATTTAGTCAAAAATAATCAACTATTACCGGATTACCACGTGAGGCATAAAATCGCAATTTGCTGCAATCGCGCCAACGGGATCCGTAGATGACACCTGCCCTACATATTATTGGCAATATTATTGTTTATACAATTTGTTTATATAATTTGGTAATACTTGATAATCCCATCGACCATTTGACATTAAATTTGTTATACGTAATTGTTACTTCATCAATCAATTTTAATTCGATGTTTATTTGTATTTCTATTAACATTTTAGTAATTTATTGATTCTTTGGTTATTTAAAATAAAAATTATGTCCATTTGTATAATTTGGCGAAATTGATCGATGGAATAATCAAGTAGTCGAACAAAAAACTATCGTCAAGCTATAACATTAAATGCCAATAATGGATGATCGTAAATTTCACATTTATTTGAGGACAAACATGAAATAAGTCTGGTACATTTGTAACAATATCGTTTCTAGCACTTCTAATGTTTGACACTAAAAATCATAATGGAATCGATTACAGAAGGTAGAAAGATTTTATTAGATGCAAACTAAAGACTTATTTTTCTACAAAATTTAGTCATCAAGATTATTCTAATTTAACGGCTACATGTTAGCAACTGTTTTATAAAAGGAAGAGGCAGTGAAACTGATGTAATTTTAATGTTATTCAAATAATACAGCTTTAAAACATACTTTTTATGCTTCATTGTTCTACTAAATATATAAGTGAAACACCCTTCTTCGTCTGCCACCCCCACGGAGGGCATCCTTTCCTTAGGGCCTATATCCCACGTGTAGATAAATGGCCGTCATAAATACAAACAAACAAAAACTTTTCTTTATCTGTCAATAATTCTTTACATTTTTTACTCTATGTATTCTTGCTGGAACAGATTAAGGTAGATAGGAAACTACAGTAGACCTACTAGAAGAGGACGTTTATTGAAAAATGTAACATGAAATGACATTGTATGTAGGCTACCAGAACTACGCATAGTGCAAGTTCAGATGTCGGGATTTTAAGAACTAAGAAATGATAATCTACAATCCGAAAGTTAATAGAGTTTGATAATCAATCTCGCTAATCATTGCAATGCCCTCTAATGTAATAGTGTGATGACTCGAGAACATATTGATTCCTGTTGTCATAACGGTCTCATGTTCATACGAAACTCTACTATAAATGATAAAATAAAAGAGATGGTGCTTAATTGCCCAGATTTTCGCCAAGACTTACAATAGTACAATATTGCAATGGCGTTGGCGTGATTTTCAGCAATACGGAAGAACATTCCAGGGTGGTCTATACTGCTTTAAAATAAAATTTTTAAATCACCATTTTTTTTTTTTTTGAGTCAAGGTTCGTTTGGAAATATGAACCAGCGAAGCGGGCATAGCCTGCTAGTTCTGAATAAAGCGAGAAAAGCGGACTTGTTAACATTGTGTGATGACCTAGGTATAGTTGTGCCTCAGAGTCCAAGACTCATTGATTTGATAAAGTTGGTGACGGAATCAAAAGATTATGAAGAAAATTTTGTAAAAGTTCGACTTGAAGTCATTGCCGCGGAGAGAATAGCAAAAGAAAGGCTAGAAGCAGAAAAAGAAGAAAGAAGGATAGAGGCAGAAAAAGAAGAAAGACGGTTAGAAGCAGAAAGAAGATTAGAGGAAAAGAAGATGGAGATGAAGTACGAATTACGAAAAATTGAACTTCAAGGAAATATGACAAAAACAAGTGACGGTTCGGCTGTAACTGGTACAGGTAAGCAACCAGATTTGTCTAAATTAATGTCACACTTTGATGGGAAGGGTGATATTAGTATCTATTTAGCTCTATTCGAGAGACAGATTTCTAGGATGAATATAACAAAAGAAAATTGGGTAATGCACTTATTAAGTTTAATACCGCTAGAAATTGCTAATGTTATAACTAGAGAACCAGAAACATTAACAAATAACTACGATTATGTAAAAAACTTGCTGCTCAAAAGATTCAAATTGACGCCAAAAGAGTTTAGGCAAAAATTAATGTCGCATAAGAAAGAAAACTCAGCCACTTGGCTAGAGTTGCAAAAAGTCGGTTTATTCCCGGGTTTATTTCCAATAGACCAGGTTTATTCCCAAAAAACCGAATTATTCCAAAAAATCCCGGGTTTTTTCCAGGTTTATTCCTAAAAACCCGGTTTATTCCCGGTTTTAAACCGGGTTTTTTCTAACCTTTGCAACGCTACACTTGGCGCGATCTAGCATTTAAGTTAAGGAATTATTTAGAAGAATGGATTACCGGTCTTGATGTATCCAATTTTGAAGATTTAAAAGAATTAATATTAGTAGATCAAATCAAGAGAAGGTTACCGATAGAAATGAAAGAACATTTTATCGATGATCTTCCCAAAATTAAAAGTGTTGATACATTAGTTTGTAAACTAGATGATTATGAAACAGCAAGACGTAATATTAAAACCCTGAATAGAAATTTACACCGCTTTGAAGAAAGAGAGCCAAAAATGCGCGAAAACAACAACACAAAACCATGGTTACCATATTAGCGCTATAATACTTTAAGAAGACAACAATTTAATGATAATACAGATAATGTAAATGAATCTTCTTATTTAAATGAAAAGAACAGGGCACAAATTATGTGTTTCAAAAGTAAGCGTCTGGGCCACGTAAAATCGCAATTTAATAATGGGAATAATACTCAAATAAATAATGATACCCAAAATCCGAGCCAAAACCCGCGATTATCCAATCACAAAGAAATGAATTCTACAGTAATCACACAAACAAATAGCGCCAAACGTCATTGCTTGAAAAATACTGATATTAACGGTAAAAATACATGGATCTTCTTCGACACTGGAAGGGATATCAGTTTGGTGAGTTATGAATATTATACGAAAATAGGCTCGCCAAGATTATTTTCAAATAATATTTCTTTGTCAGGCATAGAAAAAGTAGTTGTTTATCCTAAAGGATACTTCCCAAATGAATTTAATATTGATGGTTTTCTAATCAGAACAAATTTGTACGTGCTAGAATCTCTTGAATATGATATTTTATTGGGATATGATGTGATTAGCAAATTAAACTTGGCGATAGACGAGAACGGAATTAAGATCATTGGCAAACGCAACAATATTGAAGTAGGTTACACCGAAATTCAGAAGAATTCTGATATAAAATTGAATCATGCTTCCAGAAATAATAATGAAATGGAAACATCTACTTTAGATAATTCACGTGATGAAAATATTATTGTCCCAAATGATAATAATGCAGGAGGTAATTACTTGATTAATTTCGCGAGAGTCATAGAAGAAAATGAAATTGATTTGAATCACGTGAGAAATTTGAAAATTAGAAAAGAAATAAATGAGAAAGAAGAAAATTTAATTAGTAAAAAAAGATTGAATGAAAGAAATGAGACATTACAAACAGGACAAATGAATGACCTAAAAGAAAAACGCAATTTATGTGCACGCGCCAATGAAAATAAAAATGAAACGAGGAAAATTGAAAAATATTATAAACGGAAAAGCACGAGGGAAGAAAGGAATATTGAAGGAATTAATGCAAATAAACAGAAATTTATCAGAAATTACAAGAAGTGTGATTACAGTGATAGAGATGAAGAAAAGAAATATTATTCGAGAAACAATTTTAATAGAAAATGTCACATGTGAAAATCGGAGAAAATATTTAGGGGAAAGAAAACTTGAAATTTTTGAAAAAGAAAGGTTTGAACCATGTGAAAGGAATAATAAAACAAGCATCAAAACAAATTTTAATGGTCCGCGTAGAAATCTATATTTTTGGAGTAATGGTAATTATAGAAAGCAATTTAACATGATGAAAAAAGCACCCAACAGATATGAATTAAATGATCCCGTGGTAATCCAAGAAACGCAGTATGGAACAGGACTGAAAAGGGGAAAATTCCATGGACCGAATAAAAACATTATAGAAAAATCACATGATCATTATGATGCAAAGAGAATTGGAGACCATGGTGGACAACAAGATATCTACTATTGCAGAATACATCAAGCCGTGGAGTAACGCATCTGCATAACGTGAGATGTTTTTATTTTATATTTACCTGTTTTATTTCTATAAATTTGTGTCTAAATTTTTATAAGCAGCTGCCGAGGACGTCAGAAACGTCAGGATGACCGAGAATGTGGGATTAAAAATGAAGTATTCAGCAATAAAAAAATAATAAACTCAATGATTTAATGAACTTGATATCCCAAGTGAGACTCATGTGATGATGCGTGAAAAGAACGAGGTGTTCTATAGATTTCAGCGATGGCGAGTTTGATGGATTTTTAATGCAAAGCTCAAGGAAGCTTATTTATACTGAATATTATTCATTTCTACTGTTGTCTTTGAATGTTACGTACATGTTTTATATCTATTAAACCTTTTTATACGTTCAAGAATATTAGTTTTGCTTAAATCATAAGTTAATCACTCAATATCCCACAATAATATGAATACAAATGGAATTTGTAGAACCAAAGTAGAATCTTCAGGTCCCAAATACTTTGGAACTACAAATGGAGTGTGTGGTTTCATCTTCGTATTGCCATGAAAAAGCAAAACAATACGAATTTGGGACTACCAAAACACATAGAACCAAAATTAATTAAAGAAATACCAAATAATCTATAGTGGATATGGAGAAATAAAGTAGAATGAATCTCAAATGCACTACCTTAATCCCGATATCGCACGTGGTAAATCAAAACATGAAGTATTCATATATCATATGACAGAAAAATGTAGATAATAAAATAATAAAAACAAAAAACGACTTGCCGTACACATCATAATATTAAATTAATAAATTAATTAAAAGCAGAATATATATATATATATATACAGTAGAACCCCGCTAATTCGGATCCCGATAATCCGGATCTCCGGATAATTCGGATCAGTTTGGTATTTTTTTTTTCAAGTTTGAGAAGCGATTGGCTAATTTCCATAGCATTAACTTGTTTCATCGTCGTATTCTAAATAAAAAAAACTTTTTCTGACATGATTTCGGAATAATTAAGCAAAGTAAACATTATTACTTTCTGCAAACATTCAATACGTTTAATATAAAAGTGATTTTCTGTTAGTATGTTATATTTTATTTCATTTTTTTTTAATTCTCCGGATAATCCGCAATTTCTATAATCCGGATTGGGTCCGGTCCCAATCAATCCGAATTATCGGGGTTTTACTGTACATATATAACCATTAATTGTAAAACAATACATATCAACAAAAATTGAAATATATATATATATATATATATAGATAGATAGATAGATAAACTTTTCAAATGGTGGTGATTTTGGGCTCCTGGAATCATATAACAAAAAGTTCTGAAGAAATTTTTCAAAAGTCGTACTACGGTAACGACTGCAATAGGTAGTATTTGTTATAAAATCTACCAAAAGAAAAAAAAGGAGACGGAGTTGGAGATTTATAATAACAATTAAGACGTCCATTTGGATGTATTCAGTATCTATCTGAGCAGCACTGCGCCAAAAGCAAATTCCGCCCGGGGCAAAGTTTGTGTCCCCCCCCCTCTTCCCAGGTGACATGTATCACAAAATCGAAAAGGCAGAAAGAGAAATAAATTCTGTGAATACATTCTCTGAACTGTGTTCAGAAGGTTTAAATTTCAAACGATTATAAAAAACGGAATAATTAGTCGATTCGTTTGCGGTTTTTGCTAAAACTACTCTTTAAATCAGTGTTTTCTTGAAAATAAATTTTAAAGATAAATTTCACAAAATGCCGACAGAGGGCGCCTTAGACATTGGAGTAGCGTACAACTATTTTTAACCGTTATTATTTTTCTTTTAATTTCATTAAATGCTTTCAAATGCTAAGATTTAAATTTTGAGATCAAATTCTTAATCATTGCGAGTGTTTAAGTAGCACAAAAGTAAACTGTGTTCGTGGGGGAGTGGTTTAAATTTCAATTCCTGAACACACTTCAGTTTGCGCTTCTTAACCTCTCCCAACGATTCAGAATTTAAGTTTAAATCTAAGATTTCGAAAACATTTGATAAGTTTTGGATAGCATTTAATTAGATACAAAAAATAACGGTTAAAATTAGTTGTTGTTTACTCTGAAGTTTAAGGACCCTCTAACGGAATTTTTTGAAATTTATCTTTAAATATTTATTGTCAAGAAGATACTGACTTAAAGAGTAGTTTTATTTTACACCGCAAACGAGTCGGCCAATTTTTCGTTTTGTATAATCATTTGAAATTTGAACCCTCTGAACACAGTTTAGTTTGTGCTACTTAATGACTCCCAACTATTCAGATTTTGAGCTCAAAATTTAAGTTTAAGTCTAAGTTTACGAAAACATTTAATCAGATGCAAAAATAATGTAAAAAATAGTTGTTCGTTACTCCAAAGTCTAAAGCGCCCTCTATGGGCATTTTTTGAGATTTATCTTTATAATTCATTTTCAATAAAATACCGACATAAAGAATAGTTTTAGTGAAAACCGCAAATCAATCGACCAATTTTTCCGTTTTTTATAATCATTTGAAATTTAAACCCTCTGAACAAAGTTAAGTTTGTGCTACTTAACCACTCCCAACTATTCAGATTTTGAGCTCAAAATTTAAGTTTATGTCTAAGCTTACGAAACCATTTAATGTGATGCAAAATATCATGGCAAAAAATAGTTTTTCATTACTTCAAAGTCTAAAGCGCCCTCTATCGGCATTTTTCGAAATTCATCTTTATAATTTATTTTCAAGAAAATACTAACATAGAGAATAGTTTTAGTGGAAACCGCAAATCAATCGACCAATTTTTCCGTTTTTTATGTGTATTTGAAATTTCGGATACCAAACTTAAATGGCGGCTATCTCCTTTGGAAAACGTTTGGGACCCTAGGTATCCTATTTACAATTACTCGTCTTGATGTGTTCTATCACCCCCTAGCGTATATACCATGAATTTAGGGACACCCTGTATACGGTAGGTAGGGGGATCTTAGTAAGGAGATTTCGAATAGGAATGTGGGTATGGAAATAGAGCGTTGAGGTGGTGGAGGGCGCTGTTAAGTTCAGCATTTCGCATTCTATATAAAAGAATTTCGTTAGCTTGAATCGTCATTCTCCGCATGGAATTTCAAGCATCAGCCATCGTTACACCAATGCGCAGTTTGCCGACATGCATTTCATGAATGAGGTTTTGTAAGAAAATAGAGCATTGGTTTAAAGGATATACGACTTTTAAGTTGGAATCTGCCAGATCTCCGATAATTTGGGCGTCTCGATTGGGAGTTGTGCGCAAGTGGATCATTTTATGACTCGAGGCACTAGATGATAACGCAGAATTCATGCAGTGAAAAAAGCAGTAGTATGCACAGTACAGGGATGTCTTTCGAAAAATTTGAGAACTGTTGGATGTGTGTTTGGTGTGAGCAAAGCGTGCGCAGAGAAAACTACGCCCGGGGCAGAGTTTCAATTTGGCGCCCCTCTTCCACCAACTTTTTCTTGTGACAGGCCAAAATAACGTTGATAATATAAATTTAGTGCTTCCTAAATTTTCGCGCTGCCCGGGAAGACTACCCACTTCGACCCCTCCCCTTTCGCATGGCGCTGGATGTGAGACATTTCCTTAAGAATCCACACAGATGAAATGCATTTTGGCAAGCTCCGCATGGGTGTAACGATGCATGTTTCTCAAAACCCGTGAGGGGAATGACGATTCAAATCAGCAAAACACTATCATTCTTCGAATTTAACAGTGCCCTCTACTGCCTCAGTGCTGCATTTCCGCACTCTCATTCCAGTACGAAATCTACTTATTAAGGCTACCTCTACCTACCTTTACATTTCTGATATATAACTTTGAAGCACCCCGGATAAATAATGCGTTAATATTATCATTAATAATGCCATTAGACTTGTCTAAAAGTATTAGACAAAATACATTAATATTTTGAGAGCCACTTCAGTCATCGGTGACAGACACTGAAATCTCCGTGTACGCTGCGGTATTCACCAGTAACTGACAGTATTAGGATTGTGTAATGGGAATCTTACTTCGCGGCCCAAACCGAAAGACACACAAAATAGACTGGGCACCTAACGTGTTAAAAATGTCTTACCTTTATCTAATGGATGCGATTTTGATAGAATATCCAATGTTCGTCCAGCGTTGTTCTTCGTTCGTAAGTCACATACTAAGAAAACAGTATCTGATGGTTGATTAGGTGCCATTAAATTGAACAAATAAGTAGAAGATTTAACATTACAGATGTTTTCTCGAGTATTATTTGCTTGGAAAACGAATGAGTTTTCTCTGTAACATGTCAAACCGAAATCTTCCAGTCGATATCCCTTTTCATCGAACTCCTTGTTGTAATCTTTAAAGGAAATTCTATAGGATACAGGATGCTTTGGAAACAGAGAATACACCCTGTCAATTACCAAATCGATGTTCCCTTCGCTTTCAAATTTAGCCTGGCCATATGGGAACAATGTCAAAATCCAAGAAGCCCCAGCGAAGGGAAACGATGGACTTTGCAGACCTTTATCCACTTCCTTTGGAATGGAACGTATTTTAGGTATCTTCCACGTGATAACTTCAACCTCAAATGATTCTACTTGAAGTTCGCCAAATGATTTGCAGGAAGCATCATTCGTTGTACTATAATTGCCTATAATAATAAAGAAAATAAATTCAAATATTCTACGAAATAAACTTTCAAATGTTTAGAATGTTTAAAAAAATATAATCTTTCAAAACATAACGTATACTCTTTAGTTTTATGCACTAAATAGCCAAAGGTGACCTGTCACTTGCGGTTTTAGACGTTAAGTTAAATGTTTAGAAAAATACATGAGGAATTATTCTGAAAATCCAGGTGTGTAAACAAAATACCACAGGTCATGTATTTTTAAAACGATTTTTTTTCCTCTGAAATTTCATAGGGGATCGTCAACAAATTAAAAAGAACAAATGTCTTTTCGAAAATCCTGTCGAAGCTAATATAGCAAAAGCGTTTAAAGTGCAGATTATTAACAAATGGCTTACTATAATAAACTGTTATCATTTTTATGATGATACCATACATACAAGTAAGGAAATAAATGTTTTTATAAAAAAAGTCCCAAATTTAGACACGTTTTTTGCTTATAATTTGCAGAGTTCTTAATATAAAAAAATATTATTTTAAGAAAATATGACAAACAACATTGTACATAATATCCTGTGATGAAAACTAAAAAAAATATTAAAAGTTGTATGAAAAATGAACAGGTTTACTAGATAATACTTCACTACTAAGGGATGACCGCAATCAAAATGTAATTTACATAATGCCTTAGCTAAATGTATAGAATAGCTTTTATAAAAGTTTAAAAAACATAGCTTGAAAATTCTGAAAATGATCATCGATAGAATGAGCTTAAAATCCGTTTTCCCAAAATGAAACAAAAAAGTGAGGGGCTGTATCCATATACATATTGATTAGTGTCAATATAGCATAGACAATATTGCACGTACTACTATATTTTTACTACTATACACCAAAAACTAATCAGATCTAGTTTATATCAAGGTCTCACAGAATCTAAAGTTTTGAGAAATTTAATAGTATTAGTTCTTGAGATAGAGCGCCCACAAAATTTTTGTCACATACACACAGACAGACAGACTCAGAGACAGACATTTTGTAAAAACATGTTTTTCGGGTTTTTTTGACTCCTAAAACGTAAAAATCAGTTGAAAACCAGATTTCGAAATTTTTCACGAATCCAATACTTTCTTCTTGTAAAGATAGAAGACCGTAAAAATGTGACATATAGTGAATAAGTTATAGTCTAGTATGTAGTTAATTGTATGTTTTGTTACCATATTTTCCATTTTCACAATGGCTTGAAGTAAGCCGTATGTATTCGCATGGCCATTATTCAAAATTCTGTCAAATGTCTGTTAAAGGGTAGGTTTCATACTATAAAATACAATTATCAAGTTCCATTTTGACACTCAGCGCACTGAAACACAGGGTCACCAAAAAGACTTTTTTTTGTTTCATTCGATACAAAATTAGCTATTTTTCGGCAGCGCTGAGGGTGAGCCATGCAACTAATGAGCTAATTCAGTTAATAGTGAGTAGTACTACACAAGTTAAACCCCAAAACTCTGGCTGACCCTCAGCGCATGGGACCATGAGGTCTCCAATATGGCGTTTTTTCACTTTCCTAAGTAATTCAATTTAGCTACTAAATGTAATGTTGTAATCACAAGAATTACTTTGGCTGATGTTCAGCGCACTGAGATAATAGAATACAGAAAGATGTCGATTCGAAAAAAATACTGGGTCGTGACCCGCTTTAGAAATTTTTGTGGGTCAGAAAAATTTTTTTGGGGGAAAAACAAAATATACATATCTTCTAAAATCATTAGAAGAAACCATAAAAAAAATTTCGGCAAAATCAAAAATGTCTTGTATAATGACACCCCCTTTTCTGCCCGACTCTTATAAAATCTGCTTCTTAATGTTAAATAAAAAATTACTTAAATCATTAAGGCTTATTCAATGTTTCCCTCTTGTTCTTAAAATGTTTTCAGGCCCATTACATGTTTTTGACGGTTTAAGCCAGTTTTTGGCGTCTTAAACCTATTTTTGACGGTTTAAACCAGTTTTTGACGCTTGTCATGTCAAAAACCAGTTTCTGACGTCAGAAACCCAACCCTGAACAGAATGCTCTTTAACTTCATTTTATCATCTTAGACGATCTCAAAATATATCCCTTTCATCATGGTTTCAACTGATATTAAAACAACCTGTACTAGTTCAAAAAATTATAGACTGTATAACATTCTTGGGAAGAAATCAGGGGCTTTTTCAAATGCCAGCATAGGATTTAATAGATAATGAGGACATTTAGAATATCATAAGAACATTTTTAAATAGAACTCTAACCTATTAAATTATCATTAGCAAAATTACTTAACAAGTTTTACATTATCATCTTGTTGTTGTTATTTTACAATTACCCTGTACCGAATCTAAATATAATTAAAACGCAGTGTAACGATTCCGGCACAAACTCATTTATTCAATCACGCCACTTGGCATTTAAACATTAGTTAAAGGGGCATGAAAGAGAAAATTTCCCTGTACCGAATCTAAATATAATAAAGCGCAGCTGGCGCGAATTCAACTTTTAATCACGCCTCTTGGCATATAAACATTAGATAAAGGGACATTAAAGAAACAATTTTACTTTAAAGAAGGCTGCGATCAACGACTCTATAGATCGTTTTAAATTCCATTTGCGCAGGATATGCTTGAGGTTTTCTATCCGAAATGACCCAATAAAACACCGCGTCAACACCGGTACGTCCGAAACATCTGTGCCAATATTTTTTTCAATTGTTTCATATTATAAGTGAGAACCATGACTTTTACTCACCGTCTTAAGTACGGGCATTTACACTAATGGAAGATATAAATAACTGTGTAATCCGAATAATAATAATGATAATAATATTAAAAACAGAAAAAATACTTACTTAAATATCCTGTAAAGAAATTCTGGTCGAAATCTATTTCAATTTCAGGATTTTTTTTACTATAGACTTCGCATACGAAAGTTAATGTATCACCATACCTATGTGTTTTATAGAAATCAAGTATACCAGTGGTCCATCTCATTGCAACACTCTTTTTTTCAGGGCTTGAATCAAAAACGAAAGTTTGACTTTTGATACTAGATTGTAGATAGTAGATACGGTGACTTTTGAAGAAACACTTGTAAAATATATTATGAACGGAAATTTGAGAATGTAATCTCTCCATTACAACTTCGAGGCCACCCATTTCATTTGGATGTGGGTTCATTTTAAAATTCCAAATAGCATTTTTAAAAGAAAACAATGGACTCTGCACACTATTATGTTCTGGATTTAACAGAGAGGTTACATTTGGAATCTTCCAAGAAATTATTGCACATGCAAATGGTGTTTTGATGATTTCTCCAACCTGCAGCTCTTCAGAATTTGCAGATGGCTCCAAAGGATCTAAATAAATAAATGATATATTTTTAAACTAGTTTGTTAATTAATTAAGAGTTAAGGGAAAAGTTCCATATTCTGTTCTCTTTTTTTAGCATTAAATGAATTGATGTGGTTGCCTTTGGAGTTGCTTTTTTACTACTGGAATGGACTTTAGCTGTTCATTTTATAATTTTTTTTTCATTTGGCATATTTTTTCAGAAAAAATTTATAGCTTTTGTTTAAATTTGACATCTGTAATATAAAATTATAAAAAAATTATACAAATATATAGTATTTGTTTGTGTAGATGTACATATTATGTGTTTACATATGTACATCCCTATAATAATTACATACATATAGAAATATATCTAGAATGCATAGTATATACATAAAAATATTTAAATGAACATCGTATATTTTTTAACTATTGTCATATATAACGTTTATTAAAGAAATATATTTGTATAAACCATTTAGAAATCCTGTTTCTCCATCATCTCGAGAAATTTGGTAGGTTGCTAAAATGGTGTTTTGTTGCCAATTTCGATTTTTTAGCCAATCGCGCCAACCAGAAAAGGATAAGAAACTCTTCCTTATGTATGAAATATATCAAATTATAAAAATATATATAAATATATAATATTTATTTATAGCTGTATATATTATGTATTTATATATGTATACGTCTATGTATAATATCATGTATATAGAAACATATCTAAAATGCATATACATGAAAATATTTATATAAACATCGTATTTTTTACATGATACCTATATAACATTTATTAAATAAATATAATATTTAATTTTTTTTATCATGTTTTTCTGCCATCTTGATAAATCTGATAAGTTGCTAAAATGGCTTTTTGTTGCCAATTTCGTTTTTTTTTTTCGCCAATCGTGCCAACCAGAACAGGATGTGGAACTCTTCCCAAAGTTAAAACAGAAATTTACGAACGGTTAAAAATATCAGAACATTATTTTAAAAGTTTATTCATAAATATTATGAGATATATGAAATTCTTTTCAAAGTTCTATTGCCAGTTTATCGGAGAAAGTTTTTGTTTGTAGTATATAACATATCTGTTTGTTTCAAATAAAAATCAAGAGAAATTGTACTTACAGTTAATTTCGTTAGAACAGTGATTCCCAAGCCTTTTTTAATTATTCTCCACCAAAGCATAAACCCGCGGCTTTGCTCGCGCAATTGTAGAAGCATACCAATTTATATATGCTTAATCTTTATTAGAAGAAATTACATTTTTATGTATGATTAAAAAACTACTGTTTAAGCCACAGTTTGACTAAACTTTATTATTACATTCCATTAAGCAGAAATTAGGCTTAAATTAATAATAAGAACAAAAACTAATTTTAAATAAATGATAATTTACAAAATTAAAGAAGCTTTTGTGCTTTTTGAAGCTTTTATGCTCATCTATTGCGTTTATTTCCGTATTGATTTGAAATTTTGATTTTTTTAAAAGTATTCTTAGCATACATTTACTTCTTACCAATATGCATCATATCGAATTTCAAGCTTCTTGCCTAATGATCTACCATCTCTCTGCTGGTAGTGGCATTAACATAAAATGCTTATGTTGAAACAGAGATTATCATCATTTATTTTCCAACGTTAATTTTAAAATCGGTTTAGTATTTCGTAAAATTTCATATAAAACATAATTTAGAAAGATTTTAAGGGCATTTTTAGAACACTTGTTATTTCTGCCAATTGCAGGTGGTAATGGTATTGGCAAAAAATATAGCTTATCTGGGTCTGTCACTGTTGATTCGTAACCATTACTTTTTTGCAATCGGTTTATTAATTTCCTGAGATTGCATAGAAATAATCATTAATGACTTCTTTAAAACTACCACTTTCGCTCCGTCCCTTCGCTTTACACTTTCTTAATTTTGAATTTATTTTCCACTGTCTCTTAGAGGACACTTATATTTTATAAGTAACTACCGTAACATATTTAAAGTTTCTAACCTCTTCAGTAACACAGAAATAGCAATTTAGAATGTTTTTTGCTTCTGCAACCGTCTGGTGGAGGTCACACTAACCAAAAAAAAAAAAAAAAAAAAAGCTTACTTTTGAGAAGTTTTTAGCAATACGAATTTGCAACTGTTATTTTTGAAATCGGTTTAGTATTTCCTGAGATTGCGTAGAAATAGCAATTTAGAACTTTTTTAGAATGCTTTTTGCTGATTTCATCCTTTTAAATTTGGAATTTTGTTTCTACGATTCTTAGAAATTATTTGTAACTTTTAAGTTACTACCATGCCAAATTTCAAAATGTTAGACCTCTCAGCATCACAAAAGCGCAATTTAGACCATTTTTTACTTCTGAAACCCGCAATTCTAGTGACAACACAAAACATAGCCTATGTTGGAGCACGATCTGTCACCATCAGTTTGCAACCGTTATATTTGAAATCGGTTTAATTTTTCTTGAGATTGAGTAGAAATAGCAATTTAGAACGTTTTCAGAACGCTTTTTGCTCATTTCATCTTTTTAAATTTAGAGTTTTCTTACAACGGTTCTTAGAAAGCATTTGCATACTATAAGTAATAATCATGCCAAATTTCATGTTGCTAGTCACAGAAGTATCACAAAAATCACAATTTAGAACTTTTTTGCTGGTAGTGATACCGACATGAAATAGAGACTATATTGGATTAAGGGTGGTCATCATCGATTTTCAAACATTACTTTTGAAATTAGTTTAGTTCCTCCTGAAATTGTGTAGCAATTTCAAATTAAAACGTTTTTAGAACATTTTTCGCTCATTTTTAAATTTTGAGTTTTATAGAATTTTTTTTCTTAGAGATAATTTATATCATTAAATTAAGTACTATGCCAAATTCCATGTAACATAAAAATCGAATTTTTGAACATTCTGTTGCTTCTGCACTCCTTTTAGTGGCACTGACATAAAATAGAGCCTATTTTTGAACAAAGGTTGTCACCATCTTTTTCATGCCAATATTTTTTTTAATCATTTCGGTATTTTCTGAGATTGCGTATAAATCGCAATCTAGAATGTTTTCAGAACACTTTTTGCCCATTTTCACACCTTTAAATTTCGAATTTTTTTAGAAATGTTCTTGGAAATCATTCATATTTTATAAGTAATTACCAAGTCAAATCCTATGTTTCTAGTCCTTTCAGTAACACATACACACAAAAAAAACCACATTTTTAGAACGTTTTTTGCTTCTATCTTTGCGTTAGTTATAAAGGCATAAGATATTAGCCTATGTAGGAACAGGGACTAACACTATTGTTTTGTTACTATTACTTTCGAAATCAGTTCGGTAGTTACAAAGATTATTTCGTACAAGCAAAACTTTACTTCTTTGTAATATTAATATAGATTAACATTTTTATAACGTAAATATAATATTTTTAGCCCAAAAAATTTCAAGTTCAGGTGATATGATGTTACCGAGAGTTTGCGAATCCTCGCTGAATATTACACAACTTTGCCAGGATTTTTCTCATTCTCATCGAAAACATGCCGTTTTTACATTTTATGACCATGTGCAGGGTTCTCGCTGCCGCTTGATATTGCGCCAAATCGCGACAAAATGCCTCAATTGGCGAGTAACTGAACAATTAAACTCGCCAAATGGCGAGTGCTCAATTTCTGCTCTTTTTTGTGTGTAGTTACAGTTGACATTCTTGTATACGTTACTGTACGTCACTTTTCATCCTCAATCGCACAATGCCATTTACATCATCATTAATAGAGATACTGGCTCAAGACAAATTCAGCTTAGCAACAGACAAAAACACAGAAAGGATAATCGATAAGAATTTCTGTGTTTTCAGTTTATCACTATTTATCACCGTAAAATTACAACCAAAATTACTCGTATCAATCGCCAAGTTCAGAAAAATTTTGCTGTAATGCGGCGTTGAATTTGTCATTTACGGTACTGCAAACTATCACTGGCTATCATAAACATTTTCTATCGATTATAGGCAAAATCTCATAGCAATTTGCAGGGAAAAGAATGTTTGAAACATTTAGACGACATTTAGGATGCATTTATTTTTAATAGTTTTTGTAGCGTATAGACAATAAAAGCTAAATGTAGATTTTCCAGTGTTTCAGATCAAATCTATTTTGCTATTATTATTTTCATTTGGCTATTGTTTTTTATTTCTTATTCGCAAAATCGCTATTGTTGCCCAAAAGCCAGCCCATGTGTATAACTTTTTTAATGCATAGGTAAAATTTTGAAGTAAACTGAAAAAAAAAAGAAAAAAGATTTTTTGAAATTATCCAAAGTAAAATGTGCTAGAAAATTGTGAGAGATTGTCGTATATGATAAATCTAATAAACGCCAAAAAATGTGCAATTTACGGGATTAACATACACACACATACATGTGTATTTGTGTGCATTTATCATACTAAATTTATTTTTAGGACAATTTCGCTTTCGGCCGAAATCAAGACTATCAAAATTCGGTTTCGTCTTAAAAGCTTGTTTCGGTCAAACACTAATTATAGTAGAACCTCGATTCATAGCTTTTCAAGAGGTGTTGAAAAAAAAACGATAAATGCGGGAGAACGATGAATGTGGATTAGCTTCAAATCACGAAAATACACTATGTTTATGCATTAATAATGGCATGCAATGTACACAGTATACTTATAAATACAAATTAGTTGCTTACTAAACTGTAAAAGAAATAAATAAAAGTTATAGAAAATTGATATTTCTTTTAAAAAATCAATAATTTTGTCTGGTTTTCGGTCGTTTTTTTTCAAATCAAAAAATTGAATTTTCTGGATATACAAATTTTTTCTAGTCTTTTTCTGTAATTTCATATGTATACATAAAATTTCTTACAGTTTCAAATGTGATTATTGCATCAGACAGACTTTGCAATGGCGACTCAGTTTCTTCGGCAATAACGTAATCCTCTGCTTCATCGTTATTATTTCCAATTTTTTAAACATCACACATTTTTCTTATGTTAGAACACTACATCTCGCAACATCTTGATCAATAGAAACATAATCGCTTCTTCTGCTATATACAACCACTCTTCATCTTCATGATTGTCACCATCATAAACACAAGCAGCACAAATGAGTTATTTTAAAATAAAAGAACTAATTCTAACTTGTATGTCATATGGATTCACATTACTTTCAATTTCATTTTGAGGAGGAGAAAAATTTTACAACGATGAATGCGGGACAACGACTTTTTGAAGAATGATGCTTGCGGATTTCTTTAACATTATTTAAGTATAATTTGTGCAGAGACAGTTAGAAGTAAAACGATCAATGCGGGAAAACGATGCATACGGAAACGATAGATAGGGGTTTCACTGTATAACATATTTTTACGTTTCAGGCTTTCTCTTCCATATAATTGCCAGTCAGTATTGAATTCAGGGGATAGCCCGGGAAGATTTTTTTTCTCGAAGCAATGAGATTCCCGCTCCCCTGAATATTTAAGATTTTATGTTTCCAATGGTCAAAATGTGAAAAATTCCCGCGGAACTCTATATTGTCCCCCTTGGACCATAAAAATCCCTCCCGAAGAGAAATATCTGAATTCAATATTGTTGCCAGTTGACTGTCGCACAATCTGTCTTATTTAAAATTTATGTTTATATATTGCATATAAGGCTTTCATCGTAGCCATAAGAAATTTATTTCCAGTTGACTGATGTATTGTTGTCAAGCATTATCCCGGTAAAAAAAAAGTAATTTTTTCTGAAGAATATTTTAAATTCAAAAATATTTTAAATTTTATCTGAGTGAACACAGATATGTATTTCTGTTACGAAAACCATGTTTTAGAAAGATAAAAAATATAATCGTTGATTTTAGCTGTTTTGACCCACAAAAATAATGCAATAACTGAATTATTTAAAATTTTTCTTTCTTCAATGAGACCTACTCCATGTAAAATCTTCTGAGCACGCGCGTAACGTGCGCTGCACATCTGAACAAACCCTAAGAAAAATTAAAAGAAGTAATTACCTAATTTACTACTTTTTTGGGTGGTGCCATGGATAGATTTTGAAGATCGATTGTAAATCAATCAAGAAAACCAAATCATCAAAACAGGAAAAATAATCAAATGCGTGTGCAATTTGTTGCTAGCATTCAGTTGTGAAATGCCGTCGTTACACTTATATTTACCGATTATTCTCATTGGCTGGGTGCTTCGTTGCCATAGATTGGGGGAAAGCTGCAAATATCCTCTTACCATGTAAGTTTTAAAATTTTTTTAGAGTACACTTTAATTTTATTTGAAGTGCACTTTCCGGTGTTAGCATCGACACATGGCAAAAATTTCAGAGACCTGGGTATTATAATTGCGCCGTTACCCGCGGTCAGACAGTCAGGCTGACAGACATCTCTCATTTTATATATACAGATAACACGTCAATCACCAGTGACTGACGTTGAACTTTCCGTTTAGGCCGCGTCAATCACCGGTGTCTGACAGTGTAAAATATGATATAAAACTAAAAAAAAAAATATTTTTTAATGAATTATTGAAAGTTAATTTAAAATTTACTTAACTTTTATTTATTAGAGGATTATATCCTTAAATAAGAGGCGGCTTAAAGGGAAAGTTCAATGACAGTCACCAGTAACTGAAGTAACATTCAATGCGGTAAATGAATTATTTTGTGGCATTGTTGCAGCACACCGATTGGTTTGCAACAATGAATCATTGAGAACAATTGGTTTACAACAATAAACCTAATACAGCTGTTCAAGAAACAACGTAAGCTCAGTGCTGGTGAGATACGATTAATTTTCAGCCTTCCAAACATAACATTGATTTGGGAATAGAATAACTGATTCTCATAAAATAAGATGACAGCTTGGTTTCAATTGGTGAACTGTTCCGTTTTTAAACCGAGGTTTAGAACAAATAAAGTTCGTAAATCAAAATACTGTTGGGGAGATTTTTTTTAATTAATTCCCTAATTTATCAACCAACAATTATTTGAGAATATTTGCTTTGTTTACACTGGTTATTTCGGTTAGAATTTAACGACCACATTTTAATTTATTGACTTCCTAAGCAAACCGCTAAAAGTAAGAATAGGATTGACTCAGCCAATAGAAGCTTTGGAGGTTATCTATTAACCCCTTGAGGAACGATGGAATATATTTTATCCCATCTAATTTAAACTAGATTCTCACAAGGAACTTTTAACAAAATTTTATTTCTTTTTAACTTTAGCGGCAAAATGGGTGGAAAAAATGTCTTTTCTTATTTTAAAACAACATTTTTTCGATTCTTCCGATGATAATTCAATGTTACAAAGAAACTGTTGCTTGGTCCTCAAGGGGTTAAGGAAACCATAACCAGCAATAATTTATGTCTAGGACATTCCTAAATATCCAATTGTTCGAAAGTTTATTATTAATTTCTTACTCAACTCAAAATTAATTACTCATATCTGGTTTTAAATAGTTTATTCTCATGAGAACACTCATCTCAAATTCTTTCGAACATAGATAATTTAACAAAACACAACTCCAAGAAAAAACCGTAGCATTTTTTCACATATTCTCATAAAAAACATTCTAATAAAAACTCAAAAACAAAACGAATATTGTTTCACACAGCTTAGGTAAAAGCTGAAGAAATAAAACAGATAATGTATTTATCACAAATTATCGTTTGCACAGAAAACTTTTTACATTTTGAAATAATCAGATATATCTTGGTTGCTAGGCAACACCGCCAGTAGAAAATTAAATAGCATTTTATCAAACAATTCCCAGCAGTCAGCATTTAACAGTTTTTATACTAACCTTTGAAAATTGAAGTAAAGGACACTGGATTTTGCCTGGGCATTTCTATAGACGATTCTGTAAATGAAAATTATAATTGTAAAATCTTATATATCCACAGGAATATTACATAAAATGCTAATAGGTTGACAAACTCGGAGTGAGTATTATACTCGTCAAATATATTTTGCGGTTGAATACTGCCGACTATTTAGTGAAATATACAGCGGGTTTCATTCAAACTGAACTTATGTTCCCATTAATAATTTTGTGAAAATACAGGATGATTAAAATTAAACGACATTTACTCATAGGCTCATAATATTGGTTCTTTTGAAAGGATCAGAATGAAACTTCAGATATATATTATGTAGAATAAGCAGCCGAAATTTCCGTAAAAAAAAGGTTGAAACTTTGCCACCAGATGGCACTATACTGCTAAAACTGCATGCAAATGGGTAGATAATTTAATTTCGCAGTAAAAACGGTACTAATTTTAAAATAATTGCATGCAGTGAACACGCCGCTAAAGAAGAAAGGAAGAGCCTTGATCATAAAACCTTTTTTTCAGAATGAGAGTAATGCTTCAGCAGGCTTCTTGCTTATCAACGGATCGAAATCTTAAGTCGCGGACCCATGTCCGTAAATGCACGATTCGTAATTTTGAAAAAACTGTTTAGCTGGATGTTGCACCGGGAAGAGGACAACGTGCAACTAAGCCAGCAACTGTGGAGAAAGTTGCAATTTCAATAGCTGAAACATCTGCAAATTCTTCAAATGCTACTGTAAGTGGCCTCCCAATAGCACAACCATTGGACGTTCTGTGGGTAACCGTGCGCATGAGTTTACGCAAAACCTTTCAAGATGCATATTGTGCAACAGCTGAAACAGCAAGATCTCTTTTCACGTCTTGATTTTGCATTGTATTTTCTGGCGCGGATACAAATGAATGGGTGTTATCAGTCACATATCTTATGTACAGACGAGGCTCATTTTCACTTAGACAGCACTGTGAACACACAGAACTGCCACATATGGGTTTCACTAATCTTCATGTCGCACAACAGTAGCCGCTACATTCCCATACGTCACAGCTTGGTGTCGATTCATGATGAATTTTACGTTATTCCTCTATTTGTTTCTCTAAAGTTACAATGAACAGGTTTGTTAGGCGTACAATAACAGGTGACCAATACAGACTCTTCGAAAATCATGCTGTCCCGGTGTTAAGACAAAGAGGTTATTTGATTATTTTAATATTCATGCAAGATGGAGCAGCTGCTCATACGGAGGAGATGTATAAAGAATGCGATTCAAGTCAACATATGTGATGAGCCTGTCAACTCTCGTGTATTTTCCTGATTTCCTGGCCAGTAAGGTCACCAGATCTAACTGATAACTGACTCATCCCTACTGATATGTCACATGTGGCCTTTGATAACGCGGTGGTACGCTTTTAGAATATTGTGGACCGACAAGGTATGTTCATAGAGCCCACAGATGTGTAAATAAATAAATATTCCGTTATTATTTTATTTTTGAATTATTAACTTTCATTTTATATTGTCAAAACACCACCTGGCGGCAAATTTTGAATTATTTTTTTTACAAAATCTTGGTCGCATGTTCTACATAAAATACATCTCAAGTTTCATTCGGATTCGTTCAGTAGACCCGGAGTTATGAGCCGCTGAGTACCATCAGTTTAATTTTAACCAAACTGTTTAAGCTATTGCGATAGGAATTAATTTGATATTTATTTACCTTGTTTTGTTTGAAATGTGATAACATGCCGAAAAGTGTTAAATAACATAGTTATTCAATCAATGACTACATTCTAAAATAGAGGGCTGTAAATAATTAGACAGGGATAATTGAAACATCGAGGTGCTATCACATTTCGCAATTTATATAAATCTTGTAACGAAAACTATAAATCAACCTCAAATCATTCAGTGTGGAATATCAACAGGTGGAATTATTTAAGACAAAAGGAGCATATTTCCTAAATAAATCCAAATATTAGACGCATGATTTCCGTATTCAGGTACTTTTTAGAACACTGCGAATTTCATTCTTATTGAAATATATCAATAATGGAATGTTAAAATTATAGTGCTAAATTCACTTTGAGTAAATAATTAAAAAAGTCCTTCCGGCAATGCCGGGAGGAAGAGGTAGCTTTCATATACTTATATATATATTTATTTATTTTAAAGTAAGTTACATTGTTCAAAAATACTAAGCTCAAATTAGTGGAAATAATCTTATAAAATTAGTGATTTTATAAGATTGAATACTAGTTTTTGTCAACACTGAATATTAATAGGAATTTTTAGAAATTAGTCATCTTTTATTCAACCTGATTTTATTTTAAGCGATTTAGAGAGTCACCAAATTCCACGATATCATGAAGTGTGTGCCATTTTAAAGCAACATGATGGATTGTTCAGATCAGACCGTTTCAAAATGTCAGCCATAAGCAAAATTAAAAAAGCTATAACTCAATCATTTTTTAAGATATAGACAAAATAAAAAGTGTTCTGGAATCGTTGTTTTAAGTTCAAACACGTAAAAGAAAAATATTTTTCAAATTTCGATTTTTTCGCATTTAATTTTAAATTTTAAATTTTTTAAAAAAATTAAAATGGCCACCATTTTGAAACAAAATGGCGGATGATGCTGGCCAACGAACTCGGTCGAGACATTTGTATGTACTATGTACATACTAAGTTTCATTAAAATTGGTTCATAAATACGCGTGTTATTACGTGACAAAAATCAGATCGTTTCAAAATGTCAGCCATAAGAAAAATTTAAAGTGCTATAACTCAATCATTTTTTAAGATATAGACAAAATAAAAAGTGTTCTGGAATCTTTGTTTTAAGTTCTAACACGTAAAAGAAAAATATTTTTCAACTTTTAATTTTTTCGCATTTAATTTTAAATTTTAAATTTTTTTAAAAATTTAAAATCGCCGCCATTTTAAAACAAAATGGCGGATGATGCTGACCAACGAACTCGGTCGAGACATTTGTATGTACTATGTACATACCAAGTTTCATTCAAATCGGTTCATAAATACGTTAGTTATCGCATGACAAAAATCAGATATATATATATATATATATGGTTATATATATATATATATATATGGTTATATATATATATATATATATATATATGTCAACATTTGAACGGAGGGTGGTTTTGGGGTCTGGGGGTCATGATCGGTGAAAATATACCAAAATTTTCCGGAAGTGCTTTCCTCCGGACGGCTGCAATAGGTAGCTTTTTACTTTTAGGTAGCTTTCATTACAAAAAGTAAAAAGCTACCTATTGCAGCCGTCCGGAGGAAAGCACTTCCGGAAAATTTTGGTATATTTTCACCGATCATGACCCCCAGACCCCAAAACCACCCCCCGTTCAAATGTTGACATATATATATATATATATATAACCATATATATATATATATATATCTGATTTTTGTCATGCGATAACTAACGTATTTATGAACCGATTTGAATGAAACTTGGTATGTACATAGTACATACAAATGTCTCGACCGAGTTCGTTGGTCAGCATCTTCCGCCATTTTGTTTCAAAATGGCGGCCATTTTAAATTTTTTAAAAAATTTAAAATTTAAAATTAAATGCCAAAAAATCAAAATTTGAAAAATATTTTTCTTTTACGTGTTAGAACTTAAAACAACGATTCCAGAACACTTTTTTTTTGTCTATATCTTAAAAAATGACTGAGTTATAGCACTTTGAATTTTTCTTATGGCTGACATTTTGAAACGATCTGATTTTTGTCACGTGATAACACGCGTATTTATGAACCGATTTCTCTGAAACTTGGTATGTACATAGTACATACAAATGTCTCGACCGAGTTCGTTGGTCAGCATAATCCGCTATTTTGTTTCAAAATGGCGGCCATTTTAAATTTTTAAAAAAATTTAAAATTTAAAATTAAATGCGAAAAAATTAAAAGTTGAAAAATATTTTTCTTTTACGTGTTAGAACTTAAAACAACGATTCCAGAACACTTTTTGTTTTGTCTATATCTTACAAAATGATTGAGTTATAGCACTTTGAATTTTTCTTATGGCTGACATTTTGAAACGGTCTGATCTGAACGATTCACAATGTTGCTTTAAAATGGCATACACTTTATGATATCGTGGAATTTAGTGACTCTCCAAATCGCTTAAAATAAAACCAGATTGAATAAAAGATGACTAATTTCTAAAAATTCCTATAAATATTCAGTCTTGACAAAAACTAGTATTCAATCTTATAAAATCACTAATTTTATAAGATTATTTCCACTAATTTGAGATTAGTATTTTTGAACAATGTAACTTACTTTAAAATAAATAAATAAGTATATAAGTATATGAAAGCTACCTCTTCCTCCCGGCATTGCCGGAAGGACTTTTTGTAATGAAAGCTACCTAATATGTAAAAAGCTCAAATAAAATGGTCACTGATGATGCCATGTGAGCTTGACCGAAAATGTTTTTGGGATTTTAATATTATTTTTAATGTATTTTAAATAATTTTATGTTATATATATTCCCCTAAAAGTAGTTTTAGCACATTTTATTTGTGCTTCATACGAAATATATGATATGGCCAATTCTAAATCTTAAATCAACATTAAAATATTCTAAATCTTCATTTCGTTAATTATAATTTCAGAAATAGTGCATAATAGTAATATTCTGCATGTTCTAAAAATGCTGCTTTATTTTGTTTGCAACCAAATGCACACAAGTTTTTCTTTATAAGGAAAAACTACAGCTGTAAGTTTTCTTTTATCAAGGCGTTTAAAAGCATGGTGTTATTTTATTGTTTACAGCAGTTCTTAAGTTGTATTAATGTATAAATGGTGTTCAGCGATATAATTAACTATGTACCCAGAGTTGATAAAAATCATAATGAAAAAATCAGATTTTTTAGATTCTTAGTAGTTAATATTTAAAAGATTCATTTAAAACTTAAAATTTTATTGTTCTACTAAAATTTAAATTTAAATTATTGTACATTTACCTATGCTATTTTTTATGTGTAAATTTCTAGTTAAAGTTATTAATTTTTGACGTGACAACGTCTTGTAAATTGGTTTGCCGGGAGACACTTCAAGAAACTGCGTTACGTTACGTTACGCTCCGCTCACGATACGCGCTCACTTTTCTCTTAACTTTTTCCGGTCACTTGTGGGACCATTTTCTGAACGTGAATGTGAATTCGCTGCAAGGAAGGGGCGGTGCTTAATAGGAATTTTAGATAGTATCAAACTAAGACGAAATACGTTATGTATTAGTTATTAGTATAAAGTACAAAGAAAATAAGTGTAGTTTATTTCGTAATTCGGTGGTATATTATGGAAAACTAATGATATGTGATTAGTGAAAGCCATTTTACTTTAGTTATATTCTGCTCATTGAAAAATTCTTTAATATGCTGTTTACAAAATTCAACATTTGACATCAATAAACATGAAGTAAAATGTGTTTAACAAACACAGTGTATTGCAAGTTATTGTATGTATATTTGTATATAAATACGTATGTATGTGTAAAGGTAAAAATAAAATTTTGTTAATATGAAATTCAGTGCGAGATTCTTTGTATAAATTAATGTTTTAAATATAATTCTTTGCATAAATAAATGTTTTAAATTGTTACTATTATTTCATCCTTCTTCCTACTATACGAATGAATATTCACATTAAAATTATTTTACCACTCAAAGTCGTTGTCACGTAAAACTTTCGCCCGTATACCGACTTTACAGGCAGCCAATTTTTATTCATGTACTACTCCAATACATAAATGACATATAAATACATAATAAAGACAGTTAAGAATGCTAAATGTATTGTATATGTAGTTCAACTGATTCAGATTCATTAATGCTATCTTTTTGATATAGACTGCAATTTTCTTTAAATTTTACATTCTTGTCACAACCCCATCATTTTATCACTACACTATTTGTATGTATTTCTATTGCACCTTTTTCAAAAATAGCTTTTTTACTGTAAAATAAAGCCACATTGGATCTTTCTTTCTGCCAGCTATTTTTCTACTGTATCAACAAATCCAGATAAACTCTTTGTAACTGTACCTAGTATTCAGGGACCGATTTACAAATTTGGAGGCCCTAAGCACAGATGCTTATGGGTGTGTCCTTGCACCAATAGTTACAGGGGGATTGACTAAAAAAGAAAATGAAAGAAAAAGATAGTTACTAAAATTACCATTATTGACTTTAAAATATCCATTAGAAAATTAAATATGACTTTTAAACAACTATTTCACAATTATGAAATTTAAATGAGTAGACCTTTTAAATAAACTGCGTGATGCTAATTACCTTTTCAAATGCAAGTCTATGTTTCTGAAATGATAAAGTATGCAAAAACTAATAATAATTTTTCGGCAATAACAAGCTACAATTATTTAAAGTACTAGCTTTTGCCCGCGGCTACGCTCGCGTTAAATACAACAAACTATGTAATCGACCTCTTAAAAACTTTTAGAATTATTGAAGGATAAGTTCAAAATAAATTGTACTTATTATTTTCATATTTATTTACTTTAAACCAAAAACAACAAAACCAATTCACGAAGCAAAACTAAATCCAAAACCAAAGCGATTGTCTTATTCCTTAAAAGTCCACTAATATTATAAATCTAGACTAAACCAATTAACCCAATCCGAAAAACAACAACGGTAAAACCGATTCCGAATGTGAGTTTGTTTTCGGAAATCGGAAAACCAAACCAAGACAACAATATCAAATCGCAAAGCTAAACACAAATAGCTAAAATTCGAAAGCAATTAAATCAATGTGAATCAATTGTCAAATAACAGTATAGGTACCTATGCACTATAGTGTAAAGCGCAGACCGCACTTAAGTACAGATAGAGAGCACACAACGTTATCTTGTTTCAGAAACTTATCAGCGCCATCTATCGGAATCTATGAGTGACACTTTAGGATTCTAACTTAAAGTTACGGAATGCTCCATACAAACTTCCACCCCCCCATTTTAGGGAAGAGGGGGGGGGGGTTAGAAAGAGGCAAAAAGTAGCCTATTTCACTCTCTATCGCTTCAAATATCTCCACTTAAAAAAATCACGTCAATTCGTCACTCCGTTTTGCCGTGAAAGACGGACAGACAGACACACACATACACTTTCTCATTTATAATATTACTATGGATTAGGGGATTCTACAGCCTGCAAGCTACATTCACCAACACTGAAATAATCTGACAATAATAGGAAAAGAATTAACAAGAATAAAAAATGCAATATATTTTTAAAGTGATAAAGATAAAACGTATTCACTATAATAAAGTAATAAATGGATATTTCAGACAAGAATATACAATATTTAAAATTATAATACATAAAATTATAACATAATAGAATGTAGAATGAAATGTAAAATTTTATTGAATATTAAACCTAGATCAAACTTTGGACAATAATTGATCAAACATTCAGTAGTATTTGGGGCACGCTGAAAATCAGGGATCCTGAGCCCGTGCCCCGAATGCCCTGCCATAAATCTGGCACTGCTAGTTTTAGTAAATGGCATTATTGTTTCAACTTATGATTCACACTATACTATACTAATGTAATGATTGACAAAACAGTTGTGAGGACTGAAAGATAATCACGTAACTGAAAGCTTGTAACTAACAATTGTCGGTGCTATCTAGCACTCAGCCGTTGGCAATTTCAGCAATCAATTATTCTTAGGTGATAGTAGGAATGACTGCTTAGCTTAGAAATAACAGGTATCTTTTTTAGGAAAAATTTGAGTCCTTTAAAGCGCCCTTCACAATTTTTTAAACATTAAGACAGGACTCTTCTCATATATTTTCAACTTAAAACAGGACCCTTTGCAAATTCTTTAGCTTAAAAATATCCCTTTCCCTAAAATTTTTGTCGCCAAACTCTTTCACAAATTAATAGTTTTAAAGTCAAATTTAATCTGTCACAAAACAGTTGAAGTTACCAAAGTACCTATTGCACACACTCTTTTATTTTAAATAAATAAACGATCTTGTTAAAAACATAAGCAAGAACCTAATATATAATGATAAATTCAAATTCACGTGAGTGTAATTATATTTTTCAAAAAAAAAAAAAAAAAAAAAAAAAAAAAAAAAAAACTTCACAAAAACAGGGCACATAAATCCTGGACAGACCCATGAATAAGGTACAATAATATTTCTTACATTTTCAATTTTAGCAAGCAATGAATTCTAGGGAAAGAAAGGGAAAAGGGATTAGTCGCAGATATTATCATATTTTCAGTTATAGAAGAAAGATGGAATCCTATAATTCTATACTAAATAAACATGAGAAATATTTTTTATGTTATAATTAGTCCAAGTATTGATTGTATTATTTGATCACTATATCAAACATCAACATATGTTATGCAGTAATTTTATAGGGCTCATATATTTTATCAGGTCTAGGCAAAGCATAAAACAAACTCGTGAATTGTATGTACTCTGATTCTGAAGAAGTAATTCTCCACTAAAAATACCTTTATGTTAAATTTTTTTATGTTAAATCTATTTAACAATAGTTTAAGCATTTAACATGCAAAAATGAAGTAATTATTTAACAAGTAAGAAAAATCATGCGTTAAGCATAGATTATGAAGCACTTTCCAACACTTCATGTAATCTTTAACAAAACTTTGTTATTTCGGGAAATAATAGTGTATAGCCAAATATACACAAATATGTATTACAGTACTTTTGAACAGCCCTGTATTTCATATGTCAATTGATATAATGGGAAAATTTAGTCTAGCAAGAAAATGCCCAATAGCTTGAAATTTCTTTTTTCAGCAATTCATACTATTAGATGGAAACATATTTGAATACTTTTGTTCAGCCCTGTAGTTTACCTTGTACCTTTATTACACGTCAGCATTAAGCTAAAATTTATTGTAAACTAAAACACTTTTAAAACAACTGAAATCACATTCTCATAACTTATCATTCATAGGCGTCCATGTGCCGAATTTCTTGTGTGGCCCTGTATATCCTTTTATCTATATTCTGCAAACATTTCTCAGTAAATTCAATGCAGCTTAGCGTAAAAATGCATAGCTTATTTAAGAACCACTTTTAAGTAATTTACGCTTATATTCAGTAACGTTGGCGAGCTCTTTTGGATACCCCTGTATATCAACTATAACATTTATACACACCATATAATGTGCATATGTTCAGTTAAACCTAAACTTACATAGCATAGTTAAAATGCATTTCATCCCTCCATCAGCCATTATCGGACACATATACAGGCCTAGGACCGCTGAGTCACTCTTAAAAAAAGAGAGAAAAGAGACTAAATCGCAAGAAAAAGAGACTAAAAGAGACCAAAATTTAAAAAAAGAGACTAAAAGGAGACCAAATAAAAAATATTTTTTCTCTTCACTTAAATGTTTTTGGTATACAGACAAGCACTATACGATTTAATGCGGAATACATTTTCAATGCATTTCAGTCGGTTTTGAAATAATTGCAAATATTGTTGATTGGCTGCAGAAAAATATCTCAAATCGCGACAATTCATCATGGAAGAAAATCAAAAATTCACCAAATGATCACATGTACAAAATCATGAAATTCCAGGAAATATAGTGAAATTCATCAAATTGTCTCAAAAAACAAGTCACAAAACTTGTCACATGATCTCGGGAAAAAAATTCTCAAAATTAGTCAAATGTTCTTAGGGTAAAAAAAAATAACAAAAATTATGAGATGGCCCAGAAAAAAAAATCACAATATTAGTCAAATGGATCTTGTGTTTAACATCGTAAAATTCATCAAATGGGTCTCGAAGAGAGGGATGAATCACAAAGTTCATTAAATGATTGCGAAATTCAAAGAGCGATCATACAAATAATTGCTAATTTTGTCGAAGGTCACGGAAATAAATAGTCAAATTTATCATCTAGTTGTAAAAAAAATAACGAATTTCGTAGAATAAAGCCATAAAAAAATAAAAAATAAAATAAAATAAAATAAAATAAAATAAAATCAAGGGTGCCTGTCAATGGGTTACATTAAAATGTGCGAAAATTGGTTGCAGTATAAAACAGTGAAGTTTGTCAAATTATCTCAGGAAAAGAATGGCGAAATTTATCAAATAGTGTTGGTGAAAAAAGTGAAATCAGGGATTGCACTGGTGCCAAGTAATATTTCATTTGCCAAGTAATTTGCAATTTTTTTTCAGTAAAATTTGTGATTTTTTTTTTTTTTTGGCTTTCATTTGCCAAAATTCGCAATTTTTTTGCCATTCTTTGCAGAAATTTACTATTTTTCTGTGTTTATTTAACAAAATTCGTGATTTTTTTTCCTGCGATCATTTGTAAATATTTGCAAAATCGCACAGAAAAAAATCATGATTGCAAAGAAAAAAAAATCATGAATTTTGAAAAGTCAAAATTTGTGATTTTTTTCTGCGATCGTGGAAAAAATGAATTTTGGCAAATAAACGTGACAGAATTTTGAATTTCGCAAATTGATCACCGAAAAATTGCGAATTTCGGCAAATGATAGCAGAAAATACAACGAATTTTATCATATAAACACAGAAAAAAGTGAATTTCTAAAACAATGGCAAAAAATTTATCATTTACTGTATTTCGGTAAACAATCGCAGAAAAAATCGCAAATTTTGACTACCGGTCGCGTAAAGAAATAGAAAATTTTTTCGCCGATCCTTTCATGAAATTTGCATTTCTGTGCGATTATTTTTTCCACACGCAAAATCGTATTGTTCATTAGTACACTTCGAACAAAATCCGTACATTGTACGGCCAAACCGTACAAGTTGGCATCTATGAATATCGCTTTTCGATTTTACGATCATTTGACAAAAGCTCGGCCTTATTTCGGGATCGTTTGACGTAAATCTCAGGGTTTTTTTTTTTTTTTCCTGAAACCGTATGGCAGAAATCTCCATTTTATTTCGGGATTGTTTGAAAATAACAACGATTTTATTTCGGGATCGTCTGGTGAAAATCGCGGCTTGATTTAGTGATTGTTTAATGAAAATAGTCTTTTTTCCGGTGATCAATTAATTAGAATCGTAGTTTTGCCAGTGATCATTTTATGAAAATCACAGATTCTTAAAAATTAAAAAACGTGAAATTCTGCCATTTGTCGAAAAAGTGATACCTGTATATATAACGACCGAAATAAGACTTTTGAGATTCCTTCCTGCAATCCTCTGACGAATTAGTCAATTGTTTTTCACAAGATCGACTGAGAAATTTTGCAATGATTCTGTCACTGATTGACGGATTATACGCGTTATTTTTCTCGCGAAAATGACAAAATCGTGATATTCTTCCCACGACCGAATGACGAAGTTTATGATTTTTACCCCTCGAATGATTATTGAATTTCGCGTTTTTATCTTGCCACAGATTGACCAAATTCACTTTCTTTTCAGTGTCCGACAGAAAAGTTTTGTGATTCTTGCCCACGATAGAGTGACGAAATTTAGAATTTTTCCCCCTGCAAATGAGAGACAAATTTGGCCCTGCAGCAGAATTTTTTTCTGCAGTCTGCAACACATATAAAAACTTAAAATACAGTCTGCAGACCAGTCCCTCGCATTACATTATTTGCACTCAAACCTTCAAGTATTTGTGATAGACATAAAAGAAAAGTATACTTTAAAAAAGAAGTTGCCTTTGTTCTCAGAATTTTTAACGCCTCATACATTGTCCAAAAGAAGGAGGGGGGGGGGTGCTCCTCTTTGACAAAATTTGCGGTTTTTTCACGATTTTTTGACGAAATTTGCATTTTTGCGATCTATTGACGAAAACTACCGTTTTCTTGCGATCTATTGAAGAAATTTACCTTTTTGCGATCTTTTGAAGAAATTTGCAGTTTTTTCGTGATTTTTTAACGAAAACTGCCGTTTTTTCGCGATTTTTCGAAGAAATTCGCTGTTGTTTCGTGATCAATTTACGAAACTACCGTTTTTTTGCGTTCTTTTGAAGAAATTTGCCTTTTTTCACGATCTTTTGAAGAAATTTGCCATTTTTTTCGTGATTCTTTGACGAAAACTGACGTTTTTTCGTGATCTTTTGAAGAAATTTTCTTTTCTTTGAGATTTTTTGAAGAAATTTGCCTTTTTTTCGGGTTTTTTTTAAAAAACGAAATTTGCCGATTTTCGCAATTTATTGAGAAAATTTACCGTTTTTTCATGATTTTTTTGACGAAAACTGCCGTTTTTTCGTGATCTTTTGAAGAAATTTGCCGTTTTTTCACGATCTTTTGAAGAAATTTGACGTTTTTTGTGATTTTTTTTAAGGAAATTTGCCGTTTTTTCGCGATCTTTGGACGAAATTCGCGTGTTTTTCGCGGTCTATGATGAAATAGATTTCTTTTCGAAGACTGTTTGTCGAAATTCGCGATACATTTTATGTCCGAAATTTTGGATTTAGGACCGAATTTTTTTAATTTTTGCTAAATTTTTAACAGTTGAAAAATAGTCTGAGGACCTTCACAAGAGTCTGCGACGTGCGTCGCAGCGTTGCACCGATTCTGCTCCTGGGAAATTTGGGATATTTTTTTTCGCGACTAAGTTTCACTATAGTTTCACGGAATTTCATGGTTTCATCCTACAAGTTTTCCGATATTTCCTCACGACAAATTGTTGAATTTCGCGATGATTTTCCCGCTATCAGATGAGGAAAATTGCGCTCTTTTTCCTGCGATCGATCGATGGGTAAAAAACATTAAAAAAAAACATAAAAATAGGCGAAAAAAGAGACTAAATCTGAAAAATATAGACTAAAAGAAACAAATGAAAAAAAAAAAATAGCGAGAAAAGCGAGTTTAGCGACTCGCTCCAAGGCCTGCATATACGGTACTTTGGAAAGAATATGCTATTTGAAATCTTTTGTGTGGCCCTGTAAATGCTGTGTACTTCATATTATGCAAGACAGTATCGTATAATTTATATTAAGCTTCAGTGACATATATCAATTTTATTATACATGAAACAGTTTAATATATTTAAAATATATCGCAAACAATTTCCTCCTTTATTATTGTGTAATGGAATTCTATTGAGCGGCCATGTAAATGAATAATAACTGTATTTTCACTGCATACATTACAGAATGCATATTTTAGTGCGCTTTGCGAATCCATATGAATATGAGTATGTTTGACAGGGTGTAACACCTTTAAAATTCATTTGAGCTATTTTTCCCCTTAAGGCGATAATGTAAAGGAAAACTTTTGACTCTCCCTGTAAATAAACTAATCATGTTAGAAACTTCATTTTCAATAGGATTCGTGCTAGGGAAAACATCAATAAGGTATAAAAATTTCATACCAATCTGAGTATATTTACGGCAGTTAGAGCGCGGACAGACGGCCAGACAAACCGAATGCACTTTTTCAACTTTGTTGGAAAGCTTTAGCACTTTTCTTTAAAAGCTAAAAAAAAAAAAAAAAAAGCTAACTTTTAAAAGCTAACTTTTTTGAAAAACTAAAAAAAGCTTTCTTTAAAAGCTAAAGCTTTAAAAGCTTTTTCTGTAAAAGCTTTAGCACTTTTCAACTTTGCTGGAAAGTGCTAAAAAATAATACAATTTAAAAATGAGAGAGCATTTATTAGTATTTTTTGGAAAGGCACTATAGACAGATAATATTTTTAATACAGTTGCATTTACTTTCATAAAGTAGTTAGTTTGAGATTATAGAAGTTTCATTTAACATTATTAAAAAGATACTTTTCAATCTGTTATAAGTGGTTGCTTTTCTTATCACGTGAAGGATAAATTTGATTCTTATTTAGCCTGTAAATATTAACTTATAAAAGCTATTTAAATCAATGATTTTTTTTTAAATCATCATTTGATTTAAATCATGATTTAAAGCACGATTTAAATGAAGAAGATTTAAATCAAATAACATCGGCACGAGCACCTCTTTAAGTTGAAATATTTATAGTATAATATTGTATATCATATAACTTCATAATTTGTGCATAAAGTATACCTTTAACTGCCCAACAATTTTGCTCAAATATGTACAAAAACTTATTTAAGTTTTAATATTTATCAATAATATCGTATAACAAATAACTTCATAATTTGTGCATAAAGTATACCTCTAACATAGCTGCCAACTTTTACACATTTTTGCTACCACTAAAATTGTGCACAGATTTTCTATTTGGTTAATCATGAAATTTCGACTATTAAATAAGACAACATTTACAATAAAATTTTTGTGGCAGGAAAAATGTGTAAAAGTTGGCAGCTATGCCTTTAATTACTCAACAGCATTGCTCAACAATGTACAAACAGTTCTTTAAGTTGTAATATTTATAGTATAATATTGTATAACATATAACTTCTTTATTTGTGCATAAAGTAAGCCTTTAATTACTAAACATCATTAAAAAAATTAATAATACTCACCTACAATAGGTTGTTCCGATACCACCTGAGAATTAAGTCGAATTCCAGATGTTTTAGGAATCCTGAATTCACTTATTATGGCAACAGTTCCAAACTCTCGTTTAGATGCAGCAAACATTAAAAAATCATTGTAAGATTTCAGTTCAATAACGTTTTCTTGAGCATGATCCGAGTCAAAAATAAAAAATCCTCTGACACCAAAATCAAAGCACCTTGTACGGCAATTATTTATTAATGTTTCATTCTTGTCGTCAAATGTAACTCCAATTTCGTATAAAAGAGGGTGATTTCGAATGTGGAATTGCAGTCTTTCAATCACTATATCGACCTTGTTTTCAGTTTTAAATTTTGTTTGGCCATATAAAAACAATTTCAAAATCCAGGATGCACCCGCGAAAGAAAGGACCGGACTCTGCACTCTGTTATCCACTTTAACTGGAATGGAATGTATTTTGGGTATTCTCCATATGACAAAATCTATGTCAAATGATTCTACAAAAAGTTCGCCAGTTGGTTTAATGGAATTTTCATTCGTAGTAATATTAGGATCTGTAACAATAAAAAGATATTTACCTAATTATATAATTTGATGAATCCTTAATATCATAAAATTCTAAATATAATTTGAAATGTGTGCTTCTAAAAAGCTGTCTGTAGAATGGTTTTGTAGTGAGATAGTTAATTTCATTTAAATTAATTCAATTATTACTTACCCATCATACGTAGTATAGATTATATTTTCTAGACACGTATAAGACTATTTCATATGTAGTATTAAAGAGTAAGCCTTGTAATGGTTTTGAAACTCGAAAAAAATTTTTGGCGGATTTACACGTTTCAGACACCGAGGTTCCAAAAAATATACTTTTAGAAAAAAATTTTGCTGTCCGTCTGCGTGTCTGTAAACGCTTCATCTACGGAACAAATTGAGATAGAGACTTGAAACGTGGCAAGTATTTGGTATTTAAAAAAAAATGTCCTAAACAGAAAAAATGAATTAAAGGCACACCTGGTGGCAAAAACAGGAACTAAATAGATGGTAAATGGGATCAACATTTTTTATTCATATTTCTAGATCTGTGATATCAGTTCGATAACTTTTCCATTATTAGAAAACAGGGTTGGCAAGTTTTTGATAGTATGCGGTTTTCTCCGGTTTAATCCGTGGTTTAAACCGTCATCTCAAAAACCTCTTGTCAAAAACCTCGTCAGAAACCACAAATGCTACACTGATAATTTCACAATAAATATCATGTCACACATAAACAACATTAGATGTAATATTAAAAATTCACTATTACTGTATTGTATAGTATCATTTCCGAGAAAAAAAATCCCTGTCGGCTGGGCCTATAGGCGGAGGTAGATTTCGAAGAGTGCTCAATTCAACAAAAAAAATGTATGATTAGAGATAAACCCAGTTTAATAACTTCAATTGGCCGTTTATGAAAATTTTTTAATTTCATTTTTCTTCAAAAACTGGTTTTATCAGAATCATCTTAAGAAAAATTCAGCTCAAATGCCCGTTTTGACAACATATTTTGAAATAGATTCTGAATTTATTAAAAAAAATCGACCAAAACAGTACATTATACAGCTCCTAAATAACAAAAAAACTGTCAGTTGAATGCATTTGAAAAAAAAATGAATTTAAAAATGAGTCATTAAATAACCTATTTGTTGTTTGAATACATACTTAATTCTTTATTCATGATTGCTCGGAAAATTTTGTGCAAAATACTCACTTTGACAACATTTTAAAAAGTATATTCTATCTTTATCCAAAAACTGGCCAATGCGTCACAGTATATAGTTCCTAAATAAGAGGATCTGTAAATTGGATGCGTTTGAGAGCGAAAATGGATTTTAAAACGAGTCATAAAAAACGCAATTTGCTATGTGAAAACTTCCTTAAATTTTCAAATCACGAAGACTTCGGGAAATTCTGTTCAAAATACCCTTTTTGGTAGCCTTTTTTAAAATATATTATGTCTTTATCAAAAAACCGATCAATGCATCACATTATATAGTTCCTAAATAAGAGGATCTGTAAATTGGATGCATTTGAGAGCAAAAATGGATTTAAAAACGAGTCAGAAAAAACGCAATTTCTTATTTGGACACTTCCTTCAATTTACAGTCCGGATGACTTTCGGAAATTCTGTTCAAAATACCCTTTTTGGTAGCCTTTTTTTAAATATATTCTGTCTTTAACAGAAAATTGACCAATGCGTCACTTTATACAGTTTCTAAATAAGAGGATCTACCATTTGGATGCGTTTAGAATCAAAAATGAATTTAAAAAGAGTCAGAATATAAGCAGTTTGGATTTGAGGTTTTTTCTCCAACTCCTATTTTTGTTTAATTTCTTTTTGCTATACGAAATGATCCTATGAAAAACTTGCCAATATAAAAGTTGTAGATATTTTTGAGAAGATGTAAAATAAATTTAATTAGATTTGATATCTTAAAAAATTAGGGAGTTATGGATTTTTCTCTTTTTTCAGCGCCCTTTTTCTTTTCGTTTTTAATTTTTTTCGCCGGTAAAAGTTGGTCCTATCAAAAACTTGTAAAAACAAAAGTTTTAGATAATTTTAAGAACATTTACAAAAAATTTAGTTG
The DNA here is from genome assembly GCA_964019185.1 of Maratus speculifer. Taxonomy (NCBI): domain Eukaryota; kingdom Metazoa; phylum Arthropoda; class Arachnida; order Araneae; family Salticidae; genus Maratus; species Maratus speculifer. Next base: position 101,843,056 of record OZ025303.1, read on the forward strand.
GACTTGATATCTTGAAAATTGACGAAGTTATGAATTTTTTTCTCTCAAAATCCCTGTTTTTTTCGCCCCTTGAGCCCACTTCTAAATTTATCAAAAATCTGTCATGCATATACTTTTGGCCCATTTTTAAGAAGTAATATAAACTTTAAACCGATTCGATATCTACTTTAATTAAGAAGTTATAGCGTTTTTTCGGTTTTCACAAAAACGCCCCCTATTCCGACCCCCTTGGTCCGATTTTGCCCATTAACGAACTTAGCCAAGATTTTATCCCCTTTGATTTTATGTACAAGTTTGGTGGAGATTGGTGAAAAATTATAGAAGTTATCGTGTCCATAAAAAAGTGAGATATATATATATATATATATATATATATATATATATATATATAGATAGATAGATAGATAGATGAACTGGTGCGATTGCAATAGGTAGTATTTCTTACGAAATCTACCTAAAAGAATCTGTCATAAATTTGAAAATTTGGCCAGCCTCTAAACTTGCTCAACTAGCAATACTTCTGCTATCAAAGCCCTGCTAGCTCAGCATCAATTCAGAGTATATTTTCTAACTTTGGCTTCATACACTCTAAACTCAGAAATCGCTTGAGTGTAAATAAGTGAGCTAAATTGATTATATGCTATAGAAAGCTGTGGGGTACAATTCATCCAGATTATTAACTGTAAAAAATCATCTTCTTCTGTTTGAGCATTCTAAAAAACCAAATAGTTTTATTGCAATTAAAGTAATTTAATTTTTTGTGATTATTAAATTACAGTAATTAATTTTAAATAAAAATTACTTAACTCACTAAAACTTATTCAATGTTTCCCTCTTCTTAAAATGTTTTAAAGCGCATTACATGTTTTTCACGGTTTAAACCAGTTTTTGACACTTGTCATGTCAAAAACCAGTTTCTGACCCAATTTGTGACGTCAGAAACCCAACCCTGTTAGAAAACTACCTGATGTAATACGATAACTGCATCCCCCCTCTTTCCGAGAGGGTAAAATTAGGGGAAAGGACACGAAAAGTACATACCATGAATGAGTTTTCACAGGGCTTTCGAATAAATATCACAAGAGTTGGTTCGGTTAAATCTAGAAAAGTACCCCCTCGTGGAGACAAAGTAGGGGAAGGGGCGCTGGAGGTATATAATTTAAAATAACGGCTAGCGAGCTTTCCAATGATATATCACATGAGGGATGTATGCCAAATTTAGAAACCCCCCCCCCGCCCCGCTCCAGAGTTACAACTATCACACCTCCCCGATATAAATCCTTTCTCTCTCTTTAAATTTTCTTATATAATAATAATATTTATCAGGGGGCGCCGTAAAACAATCCAGTCTGTAATGATAAAACACTACAATTTAAAAAAATTTCGAAAACTGACCCCCGGGGGACATTTTTAGTAAGAATCACGTTTTGAGCACCAGCCTTGGCGAGTCGGCGAAAGCGAGAACGTTCAGCTAGCTGCATCGCCAAACACAAAATAAACTAAGTTCATATGTGTCATAAAACATATGATTAATAGAATTATATTTATTACAAGAGAATCTTTACTACAGTTTTTAATTAACTTCTCAATTTCTTCGAACATAGCGAGTTAAGGAAATATTATTTTTGAATTAAGAAAAAAAAAAAACCCCTATGTTTAGATGTTTTGTGAAAATTAAAGCATTTTAATCTGAAAAAGCTCTTTCTTTTAAGCTATGTTTTAATCGTAAACAACGGTGAATAACATTTCCTCATATTATAGTCTTTGTTTGATAACATTTACGAAAAAAACAAATGAACAATAAGCGCGATCTCTTTGCAGAAGGAAGGGTTGCTATTCGCTAGGCGTTTGACATCACAAACAAGCACTTACTAGCATTCACTTCATCTCCGCGCCAATCGTTGTTCTGGCGATAAGGTGCTCAAAACGTGATTCTTTCTGAAAATGCTCCCGAGGGGAGGAGCAAATTCGGATGCGGGAAAAAAAACTTTATAGTATGAAAGAGCGGTCCGAGGGCTTTCCGATGATGTTACATGACGAGTCGAAAAAACTTTTCGAATTTTTTACCCCCACTTTAACTTTCTCGGGGTGGAAATTTTAAAATTGCTGAATCATGTCCTAGACTATTTTTTTAAATAGATATTTTTTTCTGCCGTTTCACGCTTCAACTTAAAACGACTCCTGAGATGTGCCAAATGTTTTAAATTGTTCGGCCCACCTTTTAACCCCCTCAGGGGGGCAATTTCTAAAATCGCTAAAGTATGTGCTTAATTATTTTTTTAATAGATTTGTTTTCTGTAATTTCACGCTGCTATCTTAAATGGATGCTTAGCTATAAGATGTTCCAAAATTTTCGACCCTCGTTTGCCTCCCTTAGAGGGGTAATTTTCTAAAATCCTTTCTTAGTGCACGCTTAAATCATAAGGTGTATATTTCCCCCTATTTTCTTGTTTTTACGTTAAATAATTTGCGATGTACGTTTATTATCAGTCAGTCAAGACAAACTATTCTATATATTTATAGAGTACGCAATATACACGTATCTTTCTGTAAAAAAAAAAAAAAAAAAAAAAAAAAAAAAAAAAAAAAAAACCTAAAATTTATTCAGAATACTTTTGTGATTAGAGGAATGTTTCTAGCATCACCGGTACAGGAGATGGTTTCCATTAAATCTAGTATTTTAAATTATTCGGCAATTTCTTAAATTACTAAAATACGTGTTTAATTATTTTTTTAGTAAATTTATTTTCTTGAATTTCACGCTGCAACCTTAAATAGTTGCTGAGATTTAGGAAGATTTTCCGAAATTTTCGACTCCCCGTTTGCCCTCCTTAAAGAAGGAATTTAAAAAAAAATCTTGTCTTAGTGCACGCTTACTTCATAAGAAATATATGTTCCCCAATTTTTATATATCTACGTTCAGTAGTTTGGGCTGTGAATTGATTATATTAGTCAGTCTGGACAACTATGTACAGGGTTGTTATAATTAAAGTTTGCCTATTCAGAAGGCTCTAGAGCCGGTTCTGTGGCTCCAAACGAAGCAAAGTTTCACTAATACGTAGTTGAAGAGATGCGCTCTGCGAAAAATTGAAAAAAAAAAATTAGTTAACATTTTTGTCAATAGATGGCGCTGCGTCAATATTTAAGCCGATATTTGCAGATTTCTTTATTTTTAAAAAACAAAATACGGGAAATTTTATTTAACAGTTTATAAAAGTAAACTTTTGGAGATTTGTTACATCAATTCCGGTCAATCGAGATGAAACGCACAAAATTACAAAATTTCACCCAACGCTTGAAAAAATAACATTTTATTCAATCGACGAACGACGTCAAAGTGACGTCGCAACTTCGAAAACTTGAAATACCCTTCTAATCAATTGACGATTTAAAACTTGCTGATAAAGTATGTCTGTGATTTCTTTGATACTGGTACAGTTGATTGTTTCTGAAAAGCATTTGAATCTACGCTTTGTGGAGAATGGTAACTTTAAAAGAAAAGGCACTTCTTAAAAAGTTATTTTATCAAAATAACAGCAACGCAGCTGCAGCTCTTCGAGAATTCCGGAAATTGAAAGATATTAGACGTGGACCAATGTCGGATCGTGTAGTTCACAATAATGGTTAAAAAGTTCGAGGAAACAGAAAAACTCGACATTCTTCCTGGCAGAGGACGAAAAAAGGTAGACATTTCTAGCATTGAAAATATTGCTACTGCTGCCGTTGATTTAGCAAGCCAGTCATCATTTGGTAATGCAAGTGTGCCCGCTATTGCGAATGAAGTCGATATGCTGATTTCCACTGTGAGAAAAGTGATGCGTCAAATTTTGCGCTACTACCCATACAAGATTCAGAGGGTGCAACAACGAATACAGATTGAACGATCATTTTTACTACAGTTTCTTGCACGAATGAATGTGGACAATTCTCGGCACTGAAATATTCTATGAAGTGATGAAGCGCATTTTTATTTAAACGGGCAAGTGAACACACACAACTGTCGAATTTGGGCGAAAGAGAATCCTAATGTTGTCCAAGAAGTTCCATTGCGTGCAGCTAAAGTGACGGTGTGATGCGGTTTTAATGCTACGTTTATGGTAGGGCTATATTTTTTGAGGAACTAACATCCACAGGACCCATTACATGTTCCGTAAATGGAAGAAGGTATCTCAATATGTTGTCACATTTTCTGATTCCCGAGCTGCAACAGCGAGGCTGCCTTCAAAATATCGTGTTTATGCAAGAGGGTGCACCACCGCACATTACTAGAGCAGTTCGGACTTTCTTAACAAGCCATTTTACAGAAGACCGCATCATAAGTCGTTATTTTCAAACAGCCTGGCTACCACGATCTCCTGATCTAACACCATGCGATTTTTGGCTGTGGGGATTTTTGAAAGATTCTGTATCTAAAGACAGATGTCAGACAATCTCTGATCTGAAAGATAGTATTAGACTTCACATTCACTCAATCTCACAGGACAATTTACGCAATGCTCTAGAAAACACAATTCTGAGAATGGAATGCGTTATTGATAATGGTGGAGGATTCATTGAGCACTCTTAATGTTATTTTCGTTATTTCCTCGCTGCCGAGCGACATGTTTTATTTTAACTGATGCAGATTACATCACATAAAATGATATTCATTTTTCTGTATTGTTCGTAGTCATAGGTCAGGCACTAAGAACTGTCTGATTAGGTGAACTTTAATTATAATAATTCGCAGTTCGTCGAAGTTTGTCGAAATTTTTAAATATGTGTGCTTCGTCTGGATTGACTGAAATTGATATAATGAATCTGCAAACATCGTCTTAAATATTGGCGCAACGCCACCTATTGACAAAAATTTTAACTATTTTTTCCGATTTTCGCAGAGCACATCTCTTTAACTACGTACTAGTAAAATTTTGTCTCGTTTGGAGCCATAGAACCGGCTCTAGAGCCTTCTGAATAGGCGAACTTTAATTATAATAACCCTGTATAAACTAGCAAAGCCCGCGGCCTTGATCGCGTAATTGTTGGAATATGCCAAGTAATACTTGTAGAACTAAATTTTATTATAAGAAATTATACTTTTAGGAATAATTCAAAAATTAACATTTACGCCACAGTTTGACTAAACTACAACCTTACACTGCATTAGACAGAAAAGAGATGAAATAAATGAGAAAATTTAAAGCTAATTTTAAATAAATTATAACCTAGAAAATATTTTAAAATTGTTATGTTTAATCCATACGTTTGTTTCAGTGTTCATTTGAAATTTCGAATTTTTTTAGAAACTATCTTCTTAATTATGCATTTACATCTTAAAATTCACCATCCTGACGAACTCCCAGCTTCTTTTCTAACGTCTACCTTCTATCTAGGACTAGTGGTACCAGTATAAAGTGTTTATGTTGAAACAGGGGCTGCCATTATTAATTTGACAGGATTGATTTTGAAATCGATCGAGTACTTCCTATTATTCTGTAAAAATATTTTATTTTATTTTTTTTTTTTAAGAAAAAAGAAAATCAAAGTCTTTTTTTTAGAAAGTTTAATGTTCCTGCCAACCCCAGTTGTTAGTGACATCGGCTTAAAATATAGCTTGTGTAGGATCAGAGATTGTCACCACTGATTCGCAATCATTACTTTGATAATCAATTTATTATATCCTGAGATTGCATTGAAATCTTAATTCAATAATTTTTAGAATGCTTATCGCTCTTCCCTATCACTTCACATTTTTTAAATTTCTAATTTACTTTTGACTATTCTTAGAGGACAATTATATTTTATAATTAACTATCATGCCATATTTAAATTTTCTAGCCTCTTTAGTAAAACAGCAGTTACAATTTAGAATGCTTTTTGCTGTTGCAATCCTCTGGTGGTAATGGAACGTACATAAAAGACATCTTATGTTTGTACAGCTTTTATCACCGCCAGTTTCCAACCAATAATTTTTTTAATCGGTTTGGTATTTCATAAGGTGCATAAAGATCATAATTTAGAACTTTTCAGAAAGGTTTCCTCTCATTTCATCATTTTAATTTATTTTTTTTATTTAATATTAGCCTCCGATGCTATTTATTTCAGACAAGCTAAAAAGTGTCGAGTCAAAAAATCTGGCCCACTTTTACTTACCTATCATACGTAGTATAGGGTAAGTCTTTCAATCGTTTTGAAAATCGAAAAAAAAAATTGACAGATTTACACGTTTCAGATACTGGAGATTCCGAAAAACATATTTTTAGAAAAGAAAATTGCCGTCCGTCTGTCAGTAAACGCTTTATCTCAGGAACAAATGGAGATAGAGACTTAAAATTTTGTATGTACTTAGTAAGTAAGAACAGGACGAAGCCAATTTAATATCAGTAACCTCGATTATCCGGAACTATTTTTTTCGAACTCTCGAAAAATTCGTTCTGATGAAATGTACATAAAAATTTTCGATTTTTTTTATTTTGAGGAAAGGACGTAAAAGGCAATAAAATAACACTAATTTTGCATCAAGAATGAAGTCGGTCGGATTAATAGTTGCCGAAATATTTGTAATCCTGTTTTCCACATTCTTCGATTTTTCATGACCCTGTATTTTCTTCAAATTTCAATTCAGAGATATGTTTTAATTGGAAATGAGACGCTTAATCTGACGCAGTAAACTGTTAGTTAATATGATTATTGTTTTTGGAGTTATAAGGATGTTTCCTTTACGCAATCTGGTACTACTTGTGTAGTTTGGTATTTTACATAATTTGTCGAAATGGGTTCATCAGCAATTCATTAATGGAGCATTACTATGTATATTAAGAATATTTAAATATACGTTTAAATTTTGTTTTTGAATTGCAATGCATTTTATAAATAATTTTCACATATTTTATTTTCACATGTTATATAATACATATCCATGATGGGTAAGTATTACGGTGGCCCCCAACGACTAGTTTCGTAATCTGGCCGTTAAAACGAGACATTCATACAATTTTATTGTTAAAATGCATTTCCTTTTTCTCAGAGTCTATAAAAAAGCATTTAAACTAAAGAAAAAAATCCGTTTTTGATGAATTTAGTCAATGAAGAAGTAGCATGTCAAATTGTATGTCTTTATTATTCCGCAATTCCAATGTCTCAGAGAGAAATTGCTAATAAATTGGGTATTTCACGCCGTTCTGTTAGCTATTATATTGATAAACATAAGAAAAATGAAGTTAGTTCATTGCATTCTAAACGGGGTCGCCCTTCTAAAAGACCTCTATCGATTTTTTTTTTTTTTTTTTTTTTTTTTTTTAATCAGAGGCGAAACTGAATTCTGCAATGGCAGAATCTACATTCAACTTTTATTTGTTTTGTCTTAGGGTGAGCACTTACTCATTGCAAAGTGTGCCAATGTTAATCTCTATGTTATGAAAAGTTAATTGAAATGACGTAATTCTTTCGCAAGTATTTTATCTTTTGTTGTCATTTTTCCCTTACAACCGAAAAGAAAATTTAATTAAAATTCGTGCTATTTCAAAGTATTTCAAATATAAATGAATGATTTCTGATAAAACATGGAGCTATTACAAACTATATTTAATTTTAAGTGTCTATATTAATGTTACAAACAAATAAAGGCATATGAATAATTAGATAACCGATTTTTTTTCCCGTTTATATTAATATTTTTTCCCAACGGAGAAGGTATTAAATTTTGAAAAAGCAGAATTACTGTTTTCTATTTTTAACGTTACATCTGTTTTATCATGGAAGCGTTATTATTCCGCTGTTTTTAGGTTACAGTAGAGTCCCTAGGTTCCGAACAAAGTTTGGAAAAAAATACCGATTTTTTTTAGCTTAAAAAACACGAAAATTTAAAAAGACATTAGTGAAAAAAACTACTTATACACTATACAAAGACTATATTTACAGTTATACAAATACGTTAAATAGCAAACGCTTCGAATCTAAGTTTGATGAAATTGTGTAAACAAAATTGAAGTGATAGCTGGTTATTATTATTATTATTATTATTATTATTATTATTATTATTATTATTATTATTATTATTATTATTATTATTTTATCTTTTTTTTTTTACGGTTTCCAGAAAGCACTTGCATTTTTTAAGTAATTATCATGCCAAATTTCAAAATGTAAGACACCTAGTTGCACAAAAAACGCAATTTAGAACATTTTTTACTTTTGCAGTTCCCAGGTGGTAGAGACAACAGCATAAAATATAGCCTATATTGAAGAAGGGACTCTCACCGTCAATTTGCAATCATTACTGTTGAAATTGGTTTGATATTTCCTGAACATATAAATCGCAATTTAGAACGTTTTTTGAATGCTGTTCACGCATTTTCACCCCTTTTAAATTTCGATTTTTTTAAAACTGTTCTTGGAGAGCATTTACTTCTTATAAGTAATTACCATGCCAAATTTTAAGTCATTTTTTTTTACTGCTTACAAATCAGCATTCAGAACGTTTTCAGAACGCTTTTCATGCTTTTTCATCCTTTTTAAATTTTGATTTTTTTAAAGAAATGTTATTAGATATCATTTACTTCTAAAAAGTGACTACCATGCCAAATTTCATTAATCATATCTTTTCAATAACACAAAAATCGCATTTTTAGAATGTTTTTTGCTCTTAGACCCTCTTTGGGATTACGGCAATTGGCATAAAATACAGTCAATCTTGCAGTAAAGTCTGTCACAATCATTCCCACACCATTATTTTTTAAATCGATTCGGTATTTAGTGAGATAGCGTAGAAATGGCAATTTCGAAATTTTTTTAATGCTTTTCTTGCATTTCCCCGCCCCGCTCCTTTTTAAATTTCGATTTTTTTTAGGATGTTCTTAGAGATAATTTATATCTTATAAGTAAGTACCGTGTCAAATTTTTATGTTTCTTTATTCTTTCGTAAAAAAAAGAAAAAAAAAATACTCAATTTAGAAAGTTTTATGCTCTGTATCCTCGAGGTGGTAGTGACATTGATATAAAATAGAGCCTAAACAGGGTATCCCAGAACTTCGTGTACAAACTTTGAGGCGTGGTAGAGAACATCGTTTGAAATCACAATTACATAATAACGCATGGGCGGAAACGTCATCCTCACTTGTTAACCCTTGCCCAGACAATGGCATGTCTATGAAACTACAAATTTTTAATCAGGGTTGGGTTTTTGCCGGGAGAAAGTGGTTTCTGCCGTGCCAGTGGCAGAAAGTGGTTATAACCGGTTTTAACCGGCAGAAACTGGCAACAACTGGCATAAAGACATTCTTTGACATAATCTCCGATTTTTTTTAAGTAATATTATATTTATTAAGTAGTTCATCCTTAAATAATTAGTACTTAAATAATTCAGAATAAATATATGCACACAAATAAAATATTGTGGATAGTTTTAATTTTAAAAAAATTTGATTTTTGAAAAATTGAGTAATGTAACAGATATTTTTTTTTTTTTTTTTTTTTTTGTTACATATGCATATGTAATTTATGTTTAAACAATTATTTTATACAACTCAATATTTTATACTCAACAAATTAAGAAATAATCTGGGGGCAGAAAGATTAGCAAAATTAGTCCTATGTTATGGAATGCTTCATGGAAAAAATGCTAATAGTATATTTGAGTGGTAATTTGTTTCTTTAATATTGTAAAATAATTGTACAAGATATTTCATTAAATTTTCTTTGTCTATGTTATTTTTTGTGCTTCAATTATTTACTTATATATTTTCACAAGAAATTGCATTATGTTATTTATTTAAAAATAATCTGAAAAGTAATTTGTTATTAAATCAGAATTTTTTGTAAATTTATTTTTAAAAGAAATAGAAATTCAACTGTAAACAATAATATTAATAATTAAACTTGTACAGTATCAGGTTATTGTTGTGAAAGTTTCTGTTTTTCAAGTGAATGAAAATTAGTGTTTTAAATAAGCAAGGTGTGTATTTATATGATTTTTAAACGTTTTGATACTTTGAATAACATTCATAATCTTATGTTTTAATTTTTAGCTCAATGGTTTACATATCAAATGTAAGTGTGAATTATGAATCATTGCTGAGTAAAGTTCTTATTTAGTACTGTTTCTTAGTTTCTGCCAGTTTTTGCCACTTACTGGCAGAAACCAGTTTCTGCCATGCCGGTTTTAACCGGTTTCAACCGCTGGTTTTAACCACCCCGGCAGAAACTTGCCAACCCTGTTTTTAATACAAAATGAACATAGACACAAGAATTTAATATGACTTTTCCAATTATTAGGTATGTGAAATGTATTTTTTTTTTCTTCTTTGCAAATACATTTTTCCGAAATTTCTGATGTCATTCATATTTTTCCATATTTTAGCAATTTCTAATAGCTACTAAGATATTTGATTTTAAAGAAACATAATTTTAAATTTAATTTAAAATTAAATCATTTCTTGTATGTTTTTCTATGTAATAAAGCGTTCTACACTGCTTTCCGCATTGTGTCATAACTGTGTCTTTATGTTTCTTTGAGCTTTTCACGGACAAAGCACTTCCATTGCTAAAATGTGGAAAAATATGAGTGACATCAGAAATTGCGGAAAAATAAATTTGCAATGAAGAAAAGCCAGACATTTCACATACATAATAAATGGAAAAATCATATTGAAATTCTGGTGTCAATGTTCATTTTGTATTAAAAATTTTGTAGTTTCATCTACAAACCACTGTCTGTGAAAGGGTTAAGAAGACGTTTTCGCCCATGCTATCCTATGTAATTGTGGTTCCAAACGATGTTCTCTACCACCCCTCAAAGTTTGTACACGAAGTTCTGGAATACCTTGTATAAGAGCAAGGGCTGTCACTATCATTTTTAAACCAATTTTTTTTTTTTAATTGGTTTAATATTTCTTAAGATTTCGTAGATATCTCCACTTAGAGCATTTTATAGAATGCTTTTGTTCGCATTTTCTCCCATACAAAATTACGTATTTTTTAGGAAATGTTTTAAAGATCATTTATATCTCATAAGAATTAATATGCCAAATTTTATGTTTCTAGGCCCTTCAGTAACCCAAACCTTGCATTTTTAGAACTTTTTTGCTCTTCTACCCCTTTTCAAATAGTGACACTAACACAAGATAACGTCTATGTTGGAACAAGGATTGTTACCATCATTTTATATCAATATTATTTAAATCAGTTCGTTAATTCCTGATATTTCTTTAAAATCGTAATTTAGAACGTTTTTAGAACACTTTTAAGATATTTTAAACCTTTTTTAGGAAATTTTCTTAAGAGACCATTTATATCTTATAAGCAATTAACATGCCAAATTTCATGTTTCTAGCCCCTTCAGTAACACTAAAATCGCATTTCTAGAACGTTTTTTTTTTTTTTTTTGTTCTTGCACCTCTTTGGGCAGTGGCATCAATACAGAATATAGCCTATGTTTGATTCGGAGCGAACATCAACTTTTTAGTGCCATCACTTTTGAAATCGGCTCGTAGTTCTGGAAATTATCCCCTACAATTAAACAAACTTTACCTCTTTATAATATAAAAATAGATAGAAAAACACGTGTCTTCATCAGGAAAAAAAAAAAAAAAGATAATTTCAGAAAATTTATTTTATTTGTTTATAAAATGGATTTTGTTAATAGTCTTTTAACATATTTGTGTGTTGGGGAAGAAAAACGTGAGAATTCTTTTAAGGAAATATGTTTTAATCTGATGCCAATTTCTCTTTTGAAAAGATTTACTATATAAATTTCATAAAACTAATTATGAACTGGGGATTTACAGTTATTTCCATGCAAGAAGCTGTTATAAATTGAAATATTGCATTTAGAATAATTTTAAATGATTTTTTTTCTTCTTCTTCTGTTAGATAATAAATTTCTGGTCTGCAACTCCATATCGAGCGGAGAAAAAAGAAAGAGTACTGTAAAATGACTCACTTGTGCTAAGGTATCCGATATTAAACAATTATGTGCATGCATACCCAAATAATGATAGACCGAAATAATCAATTTTATTAACTATAATAATTTATAAAAAAAAATCCTATAATTGTAAGAATAGTTTATTTTTATTTTTACTCACAATACTGTATTTTTAACATAAAAGCAGTCAATAATAAGGAAATAAAATGTCAATGTACCTTCAGCTTGTTTGATAAAAATATAATGCATAAATTTTCTTTTAAGTTATAACGCATTTAATAATTTGTAATTTATAATTGCATTTAATAATTTCTTTCCGTGTATTGTAACAAAGAAAGTTAATAAAGAAGTAAGTAATAATAAACAATGGTAAGTAAAAGTAATACTGTAAGTCCCGTGTTCAATAATAATGCATTTCCAAAGCTTTAAAAAAGTTCATTGATAATATCCAAGATTAATCTTAACACTTCTTGCATAATTTTAAAATACAATAAAATAAATAACCACAAAGTATTTAAAAAAATATGATAATATTGTTTTTTTATATGTATATAAAACCAAATTGTAATGCATGTTGTGTATTTTTTTTTTTTTTTTAAATGAATGCAAACTGAAATACAGGTGGTCAAGTTCCCCACACCACCATTCTCATACAGACGAACGAATTGGCTTTTGGAGCTTCCGGTTTCAGCGTATAAGGGGATGAAATTTTTGATATCTAAGAAATACTAGAAGTGTGCAACCCAAATATTCAGGGGCTCTACACTGTAAAAAAAAAAGGTCGATCTACTAAAGAAACTTTAGTGATCCTTGTAATTACTAAAAAATTTTTAGTAATCTTAGTCGGTTACTAGAAAATCTGTAAGAATCACTAGAAAAAAGTTAGCAACGAATAGAGTTAATAGTTTTATATTTTTAATAACTCTTACTAAAACTCAGTTGGTGTGGCCTTGATAGCATAGTGTTTATAGTAACGGACTTCAGGCTAAAAGGTCATGGTTCGAAACTTGCCACTGCCGAATACATCCCGAATGTCTGTAGTGTCTCGTTAATAAAGGAATTATGAAAATCCGGTCTGAGCAGTAAGGAATGTTTAGTGCTGCCATCTATTGCGGTTTTGCCGAAAATCTTCCGCTTCAGAAGTTTGATGCAGCTCGAAGGAAGCTCCTCCACTTCGGTTGCACGTAATGGTTATTAAAAGTAATTTTGGAGCTATTACTAAGATTTGCTTTGTGGCTCATACTAAAAATTTTTAAGTTAGTTATACAAAAAATTCTTTTGTTCAGTTTACAAAAGAAATGCTTGTTTCACTTGCAAAAAAAGTTTGTAATGGTTACTAAAAAATTCTGTGGAATACAAATTTACTAAAAAATTTTTAGTAACCTCTTGAATTTTTTTTTACAGTGTACCACGAAGGTATCGGAATTTGATCATTCTCGGAAAGGAGTTGGGCTAATAAGGGCTATTTTTCGCCCATCATATACCCGAAAAAAAAATTCGAATTCCGATAATTGTTCAGTGGCTGTGCATAGTTAAAGATATATATTTTTGTTTAGTATAAGCTTTACATGATAAATAAAATGGTAAGTCATAGAAATTATAGCCTAAAAACAGAGTGTTTTGGCTTTTTTTCTACATTTTTGACGTTTTTTTGCGTCTTTGAGTTAATTTTTTTTTTTAAGAAGCACTCGATGAACCCAATTACTTTTGACATGCAATGATACTACTCCTAATAAGCTATCATAGGAACATTATTTTATTTGGGTTCAATGTGCGCTTCTACCTTTAAAAGAAAAAAAAATGTATCATCCGGTAGAATCAAATTCAATGTTATCAGAGCGCGTTCAGTATTGTTTTTACTTACTCAAAAAATATTTATGTTGTTGAGAGGTCAATGTTGTTTTCTGAAACTATTTTTGTAAATATTTATTAAAGAAATTACCAATAAATAATGCTTGGATGTCAGTGGCATTGTTGTAAAGAATGACGAAAAAATTTTCGTATCTCTTCTAACTAAAAAGTTATATCGATACTTAGATGTTCGAAAAACTGCGATCTACAGAGTGGTTCTATATAATACTCTAAATGTAGACAGTATGAAATTTCGTGATATTCAGTCTCGAAATACTTCTATTTCTTCTTCTGATTGTAAAAGTAAGAGATTATGCGTCAATGATGTGTTATAAGTGACTCTATGGATTAACTATGTAATCCTTACTAACGGTAGCTATCACGTGTAACCGCACCTGAGTTTAAGTTCAGTTCCAAAGTTCTAAAAAGTTTGTACGCGTTTTATTTATGTCTTGTGTAGTTTAATAAATGTTCGTGGAATGTATAAAAGCTGCCTTATATTTAGTTAAACCTCCGATATACACGTAATAACAACACATGGCGGCAGCGGTTAAACGTTTTAACGTATTGTGAACATTTTTCCGTTTGGAAAAAAAAATCATAATTGAAAGTTTAGTTTTATCGTAACATATAGTGTTATGGCAGGCATTCAGTTACAGCCACCGGAACATTTTTCATTTTGTACACCTGCAAACTGGTCTAAATGGAAAATCCGCTTTGAACGCTATCGGATTGCATCTGGATTAAATGCGAAATCAGGAGAAGAACAGGTAAATTCTCTTATTTACATTATGGGAGAACAAGCCGAAGATATATTTGCTTCGTTTGGCTTACAGGGAAATGATTTAACTAACTTTACTGTTGTTCTTAATAAATTTAATGATCATTTTGTAGTTAAGAAAAATACTATTTTTGAAAAAGCACAGTTCAATAAAAGAATACAACTCGATGGTGAATCTGTAAACACTTTTATTACGGCATTATATAAATTAGCTGAAAATTGTGAATATGGTGCTTTGCATGATGAACTGATTAGAGACAGAATTGTTGTTGGGATAAAAGACAAAAATTTAAGTGAAAAATTACAGTTAGATTCGAAACTTACTTTGACGAAAGTTATTGATAAAGTGCGTCTAAGCGAATCCGTTAAACAACAACAAAAGAAATTGGTAGCTAACGAAGTAACTTCAGTAAATGCTGTTTTCTCAAATAAGTCTTCAAGTTTACAAAACTCGCGAAAATTTAAAAACGAAAGTAAACAACCTATCAAAAATAAAACGAACGCGAATAATTTCAAGACTAACCAGGCATCAGAACAGTGTAAATGGTGTGGTAAACAAAAACACGAAAAACGGAAGTGTCCTGCTAGAGACGCTAAATGCTTAAATTGTTCCAAAATTGGACATTATGCTAAAGTTTGTCTATCTAAAAAGCAAGGAAAACACTCTGAAATTTCGTTTTTGGGTATAGTTAAGCAAAAAGGGGGAGAAAACCAGAACTGGACTGTCCCTGTGAAAATATGCAACCAAAATTTTAAATTCAAAATTGATAGCGGTGCTGACCACACAGCAATACCTGTTACGGTATACCGAAAATTTTTGTCAAAGCTGAAGTTAGACACAGCTGATAAAATTTTGTGTGGACCTGATAAGAATCCATTAAAAGTGTTAGGAAAATTCAAAACGGATGTTAAAATTTTATAGAAATGTTGCAAAGAAGAAATTTATGTAATCGACGGTCTGCAAACTTGCATTCTTGGTAAGCCAGCATTACTTTCCTTTGGATTGGGGCCAAACTTACATAATCTTCATCAAATTTCAGTTAATAAATTTACTGCAGAATTTCCTGAACTTTTTGAAGGCTTAGGACTAATGAAAGGGTGTTATTCAATTAAATTGAAACCTGGAGCTATTCCGTATGCAGTTAGTTCACCACGACGTGTACCAATACCTCTTTTAAGAAAAACGGAAAATGAAATTAAAAAGATGGTCGAACAAAAAGTTATAATTCCTGTCAGTGAGCCTACAGATTGGTGTTCACCAGTTGTTATAGTGCCCAAATCGAATGGAACAGTAAGAATTTGTGTCGATCTGACAGAACTTAATAAAAATGTTTTGCGAGAATTTCACCCACTTCCGAAAGTAGAATATACATTGAATTTGTTATCAGGTGCTAAGTTTTTTTCAAAGTTAGATGCCAACTCAGGATTTTGGCAGATTCCACTGGATGAAGAGTCCTCCTATCTCACAACTTTTATAACCCCATTTGGAAGATTTAGATTTTTAAGATTACCTTTCGGCATCTCGTCAGCTCCAGAGCATTTCCAAAGACGAATGTCTCAAGTTCTTGAAAATTTAAGTGGAACAGTGTGTCACATGGACGATATCTTAGTATGGGGATCTACCGAAGAAGAACATGATCAGCGGTTAAGAGAAGTTTTAAAACGTCTTCAGAATTCTAATCTAACTTTAAATGAGAAGAAATGTGTTTTTTCAGCAAGAAGCATAAAATTTTTAGGACACATTGTTGACAGTGAAGGAATACACCCAGACACTGAGAAAATTGCTGCCATCCAAGACTGCAAACTGCCAACAAATAAGAAAGAATTAAAGCAATTATTAGGCCTTGCTAATTATTTAGCACATTTCATTCCAAATTATGCCGATCTACTTCATCCGTTGACATCAATGCTTAGCAATAAAAGAGACTTTGTATGGGATCATGATCAACAAAAAGCATTTTTGAGCTGGAAGAAAATTTTGTCTTCGGATCCAGTTTTAAAAATATTCGATCCAAATAAAAAATCCATTGTTACGTCAGATGCATCATCATATGGCTTGGGAGCAACACTTCGTCAGAAACAAGAAGATGGCAGTACTTCTGTAATTGCTTATGCTTCAAGAACACTCACTCCAACGGAAGGTCGTTATGCCCAAACTGAAAAGGAAGCACTAGCCATTGTATGGGCGTGCGAAAAGTTTCGAGATTATTTAACAGGAGCAAGCTTCAGAATTGAGACAGATCACAAGCCTTTAGTTCCAATTTTTTCTCGTAAGTACTTAGATGACCTCTTTCCTAGGCTGCAAAGAATGAAACTCAGAATGATGAGATATTCTTATGATATTGTGCATATTCCAGGAAAGGAATTATATGCAGCAGATGCTTTGTCTAGAAGTCCTCAAATGCAAGCAACAAAAAGGGATGAATTGGAGGAAGAAATAGATGCCTACATTCAGATGATTACAGATACTCTCCCAGCATCTCGAAATAGGTTAAAAGAACTCCAAGCAGCACAAAATGCCGATCCAACATGTCAAAAACTTTCTTCATATGCAATGATGGGATGGCCTTCTAAAAAGGATCTGGATCCTCAGTGTTTACCTTTCTGGCAGCATCAATTCGAAATATCAATTCAAGAAGGATTGCTGATGAGAGGATGTAGAATTATTATTCCCAAATCACACCAAGCCGAAGTACTGAATCAAATTCATGAAGGGCATCTTGGTATTACAAAATGTCGAGTTCGAGCCAGATGTTCAGTGTTTTGGCCACAAATTAATAAACAAATAGAAGATAAAGTGAAAAATTGTATAGAATGCATCAAAGAAACAAGTAATAGACATGAACCACTAATTCCAACTGAGTTTCCAGAACGTCCTTGGGAAATATTAGATCTTGATCTGTTCAAATACAAAAATTCCTGGTATATTCTTGTTACGGATTACTATTCACGATAACCTGAAATCGCCAAGCTAAATAACTTGACATCTGCAGAAGTAATAAACCATTGCAAATCCATCTTTTCACGTCATGGAATTCCAGATGTTCTGAGATCTGACAATGGTTCTCAGTTCGACCCTGTGAAAACTCGAAAATTTATGGAATTTTCAAAAAGCTATGGGTTCATGCATATCACCAACAGTCCGAAATTTTCTCAAAGCAATGGATTTATATAATCGTCAGTTAAAATCATAAAATTAAGAATCAAAAAGGCTAAAGACCCTTACCTGGCACTGATGGCTTATAGAGCAACTCCTCTTGAAAACGGATTCAGTCCTGCTGAACTCTTGATGGGCAGAAGAATAAAAACGACTCTTCCCATGTCTAAAGCTCAACTTCAACCTCAAGCTATCAACAAAACTATCTTAGAAGGGAAAGAAGAAATGCGGATAAAGAAGCAGAAAAGGAATTATGATAAACATCATGGAACCAGAGATCTTCCAAATCTTAAGAAGGGTCAAGCAGTGTGGATTACAGACAAGCAAGTAACAGGCAAAGTATTAGAAAAATCACCATATCCTAGATCATATCTTGTGCAATCGGGCAAGCAAATTTATAGAAGAAACAGGAAGAATCTCGTACCATCTCCAGATTTTCAACCCGAATTGGAGCCAGAAGATGATTTTGAATCGCCTGGTACTGAGGTGACGACTCCAATGAAAACCACAACGGCTGAGTTGCCCAAATCTCCTACAAAGCCTGTACCTATACATAAGGAGTATATAACAAGAAATGGCAGAACTGTTTGCCCTCCCAAAAGACTGAATCTTTGAACTTTCAAAGAAAGGGAGATGTGTTATAAGTGACTCTATGGATTAACTGTGTAATCCTTACTAACGGTAGCTATCACGTGTAACCGCACCTGAGTTTAAGTTCAGTTCCAAAGTTCTAAAAAGTTTGTACGCGTTTTATTTATGTCTTGTGTAGTTTAATAAATGTTCGTGGAATGTATAAAAGCTGCCTTATATTTAGTTAAACCTCCGATATACACGTAATAACAACACATCTGACTGCCGACGAGACCACAAATAAGAAGATTATACATTTATCAGTACCTCATTGTGAGTACTCTAACACTTGTTGTATATTGTATAACTAGCAGGCTATGCACGCTGCGCTGGTCCATTTTCCCAAACGAACCTTGAATTAAACAAAATGGCGATTTAAATTTTTTATTTTAAAGCATTACAGCCATCACATGGAATTTACTTCCACATTGCTGAAAATGAATGCAACGCCATTGCGATTTGATTCCTTGGACAAAATTTGGGCAATTAAGAACCATCTCTTTTATTTGATCATTTATAGGAAAGTTTCGTATGAAAATGAGACAACAGGTTATGACAACAGACATCAAAATGCTCTCTAGTCATCACACTATTAAATTAGAGAGCATTGCAATGATTACTGAGTTTGGTTATCAAACTCTATTAACTGTCGTATCATATCTTATCTTTTTTTTAATTCTTTAATTCCCGGCTTCTGAATTTGTACTGTATAAAGTTCTAATAGCCTAAATGCAATTTCATTACATGTTACATTACGTTTTTTAATAAACATCCTCTTCTGGCAGAGTAGATTAAGTAAAATATGCAAAGAATTATTTACAGATAAAGCAGAGTGTTTAACTTGTATATTTATTAGAACAGTGAAATATAAAAAGCGTGTTTTAAGCTGAATTATTTGAATAAAATTAAAATTGCAGTAGCTTCAGTGCCTCTTCATTTTATAAATTAGTTGCAAACATGTAGCCGTTAAATCGGAATAATCTTGATGGCGAAATTTTGTAGAAAAATAAACCTTTAGCTTGCATTCAATAAAATCTGTCTACCTTGTAATCGATCCCATTATGATTTTTCACGTCAGACATTAGTAGTGCTTGGTACGATATTGTTACAAACGAATCATTACTTATTTCGTGTTTATTGTCAACTGAACGTGAAATTTATGATAATCCATTATTGCCATTTAATCTTATAGTTTGGCGGTAGTTTTTTCGTCGACGGTGTAATATAGTAGTATCTAATATTTATTTTTGATAAAATTCAGCTAATAGGGCTTAATGTTAATTAAAATTGCTACGTAATCATAAAAAACAAAAATTTTTATTGTGGGGTATTTATATATATATTTTTTTCTTAGCCAATTTTAAATTATATGTTTATTTTCCTAACATTTTTTTTTAAACAAAGTGAATGATAAATTAATTACAAATATTTCTTTTTATTCTACATCATTGTCATTTCAAAGATTTTTCAATATTGTAGCAATATTGTAAAAATATTGCTTTTTTAGTGATAGTAAAATAATTGCAGATGAAAAATCATCATCATCTATATAATAAAAGCCCAAGTCATGTGACTGTCATCAACACTTCCGGGCTTACCCACCTCACTCTTTATATCCTATGCAGCCAATTTCATGTTAGACAGCGCAGGTGATAAGTCGCCAAATTATTGTACAGGTTATTGCTATTATAAGCGCATTTGGCTGTCATCAACAGATTGTCGTGATGACCACTTCGCTTTTCATAGGCCAAGCGGCCAGTTTTAATGAAAATTATTTTTCCGGATAAAGCTGTATGCTTTTATAGAGATCGCTTGAAGAAAATAATATTTGAGAGATGAATTACATTGAAGTACATGAATATTTTGCGATTACTTCAGTGAAATTTAAATTAACTTCCCAAAATTTGTTTCCACCAAAGTAAACAAAAAAAGATTCATTCTCCAATGATTGAAAAAAGAAAAAATATGGAGGTAATAATTCATATAGCAAGTTCGCCAACCATCAATCTTGCCATGCAAAAATATTTGAGCATGTAATCCAATCAAACTTCAGTTTCATTCTGCTAGGTGAAAAATTATACAACTCAACTTTCAAAACGTTTTCTTGACAAAGTGAAATGTAAATAAGCCAACTCACATAATATTTAACATACAATTAAATGATTGGCATTAAATGAACGATATTTTGGTTTAATGTAAGGGTAGACATCATTAAAGGCCTTTTACAGAAAAAGTCAATGACCAAAGCCTAAGACCTGGAGATCAAACTGGTCGCCAGGGCGGCTAGTATATAATAGTAAGGCTAAAATACAGAATTAACAACTGCTTGGCATATATCTTGGCGGAGACTCGATAAGTACGCCAATTCTATCAACCTAAATATCTAGTTAGAATGTTAACAAATAATGGGTACTACTTGATGGGTACTACGTCCATCAAATTCGCCAAATTATACATTTTGCTAAACTATTCGCCAATTTGTACAAATGGACATAATTTTTATTTTAAATACCGAAGAATCAATGAATTACTTAAATTTAAGAGAAATACAAATATAACGTCGAATTAAAAATTGGTTGATGACGAAACAAACACGTGCAACATGTTTAATGTCAAATGAATGTGACATTTACGATCATCCATTATTGACATTTAATCTTATACTTTGGCGACAGTTTTTTGGTCGATGGGATAATCAAGCAGTATCATATAATGTAAACAAATTATATAAACAATAATATTGTCAATAATGTTTAGATACAGATGTCATAGTCTAAGAGCCCGTGACTGGCAGACATTCGTTATTTTATAAAAGCTGAAACTTTCTCAGCGCAGTCTTCCAACAAAGATAGGAACGATGGGTAATTATGAAATTTGGATCATGGTGGCTTTGGCAGTGACCAGGGAGCAAAGGTGTAAAAAATATCAACTTACTTTCGTCATTTTATAAAGCGTAATTTTTTATATTTCCTTTGGAATGATGTTAGAAAGCACGTCCTCCATTGGCAGACACTTCCTGTGGTTCCAACCCCCGGCCGACAACCACTATACTTCAATAATAGGAAAATCTACTTTCGTCATTTTATAAAAGCTGAATTTTATATATATTACTTGAGTAACTACCAGAAGATATTTCCTCAGTTGGCAGGCAGTTTTGGTGGTTCCAATCTCCGGCCGACTGACATATACAGCGGCTTCTCAATACATTAGAGCATAGGTTCCCAACCTTTTCTGGACCACCGCCCCCTTTACATGAGAAAAAAATGCGAACGCCCCCCCCCCCTTCTTCCATAATAGTTAATTATATAAAATGTTAAAATATTGTTGCATATTATCTACATTTTATCTGTTTATCTATCTATTAAGAATCACAAAGTAGAGGTTAATTAAAACGACCATCAAACGTAGTAAAAAATCGTTTATTAAAAACTGAAAAATGAATTTAAAAAAAATGCCGAAAATGTTGAGGCTGGTGGAGTTTTAACAATTTGTTCATGTCGGATTCCAATTTCTTTAACATCAGTCACAAATTGTCAGGTTCAAAGATGTCTGTTCCTTTTCTTATACAGCAAATTAGCTACTGCACGGAACCCACTCTCAGCAAATCTGATGAAGGAAAAACAATTAAAATTTTATATAATCGCACTCACAATCCATATTAGAAAACTGTTTTTTTTTTTTTTTTTTTTTTTTTTTTTTAAGTTAGAACTCTTGGTATCCATTTCTGAATTTTACTTTTAATTCTCGTTTGTTGTGAGTTCCATGATTTCCTCGTCTAAATATGATGATACTGCTGTATCTGCATTTGCGAAGTAAATATTCTGTTTTTACAAACTGCGAATAATGTGGCAAAGTGGCTGTATTCTCATTTACTTAGATTTTATTTGAACAAAAAAAGTTTACCCACAGAAGCAGCTATGAGGTTTTTTGTTTTAATTAAATTCAACTCATCATATTGCAATCATCTGATGCCTTATTGAAATATTTAGAATGTTTAACTTGATTTAGTTAAAGACTCTAAACAGTTCTGTCAAATTATAGGTGTCATATTTTCAATGTAATCAGGTTTTAGCGTATTTTTACACCTCTGTTTTCAATTAAGTATAATACTGAATCAAATATATTGAAAAACGATTCAGACAAGTACCTTTTCAAAGACAACGAACTTCTGTCTGCAGCAGCAAACAATTGTAATCATTTGCAAGTCTGACGCAATGTGATAGTGGCAACTGCACTACAAAGTGAAACAATTGTTTCACTTTGTTTTGAAATGATTTTTACTATAAAGTTGGCTAAATATCCGGTCCTTCAATAAATTGCTTCTATTCATGACTACTCTAATACTGTTATGAAGCGAAGTATACTGGTGTTCATTCTAATTTTTTTAAACCAAATGCTGATGATGTGTAAAAGAATGCACAGAGAGTACATTTATTACTGCTTGTTTAAAATGTGTTAATGAAACCCTGATGATGTTCCGTCGTTGCTGGAGCAACATCAATAACAAGATATTTCGAAAAGGAATTTCTCTTGGACTAACTTCATGGTATTAAATATCGATTTTCTCTTCGTATTAGTTTCCAAATTTTTAGCTAATAATAATTCTTAATATTTTTTTCTTTTATGAGTTTTTGTTATTTGGTAACGCTGATCCATCGAGTTGAATGGAAAAATTTCAGGTCTTTAATTAATAGCATAATGATATTTCAATGCCTTTAGCAATCTATTCTTCTTTGTACAAAATTATTACTCAGTACTAGATGGAACCCGTCAAAACTTGACGGCACCGAAGAAAGAAAATGGTATTTTCCAGCTATTAAAGGATTTTTTAACGACTAATCTTCAGCAAAAATTTCAATAAATAAAAGAACAACCTGCATTTTACATCCAGGCAAATGACCCGCAATTGGCCGAGTTACATTCAAACATGCTGTCATTTGATAATTTTTCATTTACAAATACAACACCAATAAATTGTACATAACATGAATAAATCATAAATTACTGTCATCACTCATTTCATACAAAATATACATACTTCACTTACTTCGTAGCAAAATAAGACTGAATTTATAGTTTGCCATTTAGCAACAACTATAACAATGATCCTCTCCGTGGTTAATTTGTTGTTACATTACCCACCCCATTCAACAAATAAACATTTGCATTTTCAACTACTTTTCTATTACCTTTTCATAAATCAAAAATACATGTAAATTTCACATATTAAAAAAATTAATGATAATATTTATTCTGGCTAGGTGAAGCCCGTCAAAACTTGACAGCAACAATATGAAAGAATCAAAGAAAAAAAAGTATTTTGCCACTATAAAAAAATTTTCAAAGAAAATTTTTTTTTAAAGATTAATATTTATTAAAAATTTCAATATGCTTTTCCATTTACCAACGTAACACCAACATGACATGATCCCGGGTGCAGAATTGGTGCAACGCTGCGACACACGTCACAGACTTGAAAATGTTTGCAGATTATTTTTCAACTGTTTAAGTTTTTTAAAAAAAATGCTAGAAATCATTTGCTATGTACCAAAGTTTGTCTAGGTACCATAAAAAACACAAATTCTGGCAAATAATCACAAAAATTAGAAAATTTCATCAAAATACTCCCCCCCCCCAAAAAAAAAAAAAAAAACATTGCCCGGAAATTTTATAAATAGATGTGGGAAAATAAAACAGCAAATTTCGTCAACAGATTGCAAAAAACAACAAATTTCTTCAAAAGATCTCTAAAAAATTTGTCAAAAAACTGCAAAAAAAAAAAAAAAAAAAAATTGTCTAGATATCCCAAATAAAACAAATTTCGCAAAAGTATTGCACAAAAATAAAAATTTTGCCAAAACGTCTAAAAAAATGGCAATTTTCATGAAAAATTTTTAAAAAAAAAGGCAAATTTTGACAAAAAAATCCCTAAAAAATGGCAAATTTGTAAACATATTATGAAAAAAAATTCAAAATATTGTGAGAAAACAACAAATTTCGACAAATGATTGTGAGTAAACAACAATTTTCGTCAAAGGATTGAAAAAAAAAGCAAATTTTATCAAATAATCACAAAAAAGATAAATTTTGCAAAAAGATCTTCAATAAACGGCAATTTACATTGAAAAATCATGACAACAGGACAACTTTCATCGAAAGAACTCGAGAAAAACGATAAACTTTACCGAAAGACCTCAAGATGACGAATTTCGTCCAGTTATCATAAAAGACGTGAATTTCGCCAAAAGATCTCAAAAAGCACATACAATTTATCCAGGTAATCGCAAAAAAAGGTAAATTTAGCTAAAAATAGTGGAAAAAAATGACAAATTTCTAAAAAAAAATAACAAAGAACAACAATTTCGCAAACAAAAATCACGAAAAAAGGATAAATTCGATAAAACAGCAAATTACATCGAAAGATTGTGAGAAAAAAATGACAAATTTCATCGAAAATCCCCGAGAAAACAAATAATTTTGCCCTGGTACAATAAAAGATGGTAATTTCGTCAAAAGATCTTGAAAATACTTTAATTTGTCTAGGTACTTCAAAAAACGCAAATATTGGTAAACAGATTGTGAGAAAACAACACAGAGAGACTGCATTTTTGCTATCACTGTTTAATGCAATGCTGTGATAATTATATTTTTTTTCTTTACTTATCTTATAATGATCGAAATACGTTGGTTTTTTCACTTTACGTAAGTTATTTTATTTCCAAGTGTTTATTTACGTTCTTGGCTGATAAAGCATTTTCTATATTGTAAATCTTTCTTTCGTCTAAAAAAATGGCAATTTTCATGAAAAAATTTCGAAAAAAAAAAGGTAAATTTTGACAAAAAAATCCTTAAAAAATGACAAATTTGTAAACATATGAAAAAAAATTCAAAATATTGTGAGAAATCAACAAATTTCGACAAATGATTGTGAGTAAACAACAATTCTCGTCAAAGGATTGAAAAAAAAGCAAATTTTATCAAATAATCACAAAAAAGATAAACTTTGCAAAAAGATCTTCAATAAACGGCAAATTACATCGAAAAATCATGACAACTCGACAACTGTCATCGAAAGAAATCGAGAAAAACGATAAACTTTGCCGAAAGACCTCAAGATGACGAATTTCATCCAGTTATCATAAAAGATGTGAATTTCGCCCAAAGATCTCAAAAAGCACATAAAATTTATCCAGGTAATCGCAAAAAATGGTAAATTTAGCTAAAAATAGTGGGAAAAAACGACAAATTTCTAAAAAAAAATAACAAAGAACAATTTCACAAACAAAAATCACGAAAAAAGGATAAATTCGATAAAACAGCAAATTACATCGAAAGATAGTGAGAAAAAATGACAAATTTCACCGAAAATCCCCGAGAAAACAAATAATTTTATCCTGGTACCATAAAAGATGTGAATTTCGTCAAAAGATCTTGAAAATACTTTAAATTTGTCTAGGTACTTCAAAAAACGCAAGTATTGGTAAACAGATTGTGAGAAAACAACACATTTTGTCAAAAGATGAAAAAGAGGCACATTTCAAGAAAAAATTGCAAAACAGGTAATTTTTTTCAAAGAAAAAAAAGCGAAAATATGATAAATTTCTGAAAATAACAAAAAAAAAAACTACAAATTTAACAAAAAAAGCATAAATTCGATAAAACGGCAAATTACATCGAAAGATAGCGAGAAAAAAACGACAAATTTCACCGAAAATCCCTGAGAAAACAAATAAATTTGTCCTGGTACCATAAAAGATGTGAATTTCGTCAAAAGATCTTGAAAATACTTTAAATTTGTCTAGGTACTTCAAAAAACGCAAATATTGGTAAACAGATTGTGAGAAAACAACACATTTTGTCAAAAGATGAAAAAAAGAGGCACATTTCATCAAAAGATCGCAAAACAAGTAATTTTTGCAAAGAAAAAAAAGCGAAAATATGACAAATTTCTGAAAATAACGAAAAAAAACGACAAATTTTTAAAAAAATCATGAAAAAAGCATAAATTTGATAAAACGGCAAATTACATCGAAAGATAGCGAGAAAAAAAATGACAAATTTCACCGAAAATCCCTAAGAAAACAAATAATTTTTTCCTGGTACCAGAAAAGATGTGAATATCGTCAAAAGATCTTGAAAAAATACTTTAAATTTGTCTAGGTACTTCAAAAAACGCAAATATTGGTAAACAGATTGTGAAAAAACAACACAGAGAGACTGCATTTTTGCTATCACTGTTTAATGCAACGCTATGATAATTATATTTTTTTTCTTTACTTATCTTATAATGATTGAAATACATTGGTTTTTTCACTTTACATAAGTTATTTCATTTCCAAGTGTTTATTTACGTTCTTGGCCGATAAAGCATTTTCTATATTGTAATTTTCAAATCATCTAGGTACCACAAAAAATGCAAATTTTGCCAAATAATCATAAAAAAACCCAGCAAGCAATGAATATGGTATATAAAGACTGCTTTATCATGATTGAAAGCTATGCAAAAAGAGGGATCTCTTCTGATAATTTTATTTTTCTTTGTTGATTATAATGATCTTCATATTTCTGAAAAAACATTGTTGAGAGATCAAGATCAAGCGATTAAAAAAAAAAAAAAAAAAATAGCAAATTTCATCAAAATATTCCCTCCTCCTTCTCCCCCAAAAAAACTCAGCAAATTTTGTCACGGGAACACTTTTTAAAAAAAGTGTACTCAAAAAAAAGTGAAACATTAAAGAAATATTAATGATTTACAAAGCTGTTTATAACTGGGATTATTTTCATTTCATATGCAATTTTCTATTATTCGGCGAGACTATGAGATGTAATGTAAATACTTCCTAAACGTTATGAATTTGCTCAAAAATGAAATTATAAGTGGGAAAAAAATCACCGTTTTTTGACATGAGTATAATAAGAAACTGAAGCAAAAATAAATAGTGATTTGCGAATCTGTTTACATCCATGAAGTCAAACTATCCGTCGAAAATCGCACCATCAAAACACGAAACAAAAAACAATGTGATTTCCAGCCTTTTTTTTTTACACATACTAATAAATAAATTTGAAAATTACAATATAGAAAATGATTTATCGGCCAAGAACGTAAATAAACACTTTAATCATTAACTTATTGAATGTTTCAATTTCATATGAAACATCTCTACAATTAAGCCTAAGATTGCCGGCAATAACATTGCAAAAAAAGAATACAGATGGAAATAAATTAATTAACTTACGTAAAGTGAAAAAAACAATGTATTTCAATCATTATAAGATTAGTAAAGTTAAAAAATTAATTATTATAGCATTGCATTAAACAGTGTCTGCATTCTTATCCCATATTTACAAACGCGCTTTGCAAATGCTCTTACAGACAGTAACTACTCTCCTCCGATTAACCAATAGGAGGAGACTCTCAGAGACCGGCGCAAGTATCGATGCGTAGAGACGCAATTAAACCACGATTACTTTTTCTGCCTTTCGTTTTAATATATAGATTTTTTCCGGTGACATCTGGAGGTTTCTTATGATGAAGAACATTTTTTATTATCTCTCTAACTGCCGGCAAGATTAATTTCTCGCTGTTTGTGTGCTGTTTTCATACTTTTGCGATTAACAATATATTATTATACGAGGCTCGTAGTCCGTCATTTTGTTTAGAAGACGACAGAAAAGGTTTGATATAACTGACAGTTCTAAATTTTTCTTTTCTAATCTTTGAAAAATAGAACATCTTTTCCAGAGCTGCCAAGTCTCCGTCTTTTTTCGGTGCCAATATTTTAATTCAGAAAATGTTTCTTTATTTAATTTTAACATTTGGGCGATTTAAAATAACCATATTCTTACTAAGATAATAGTGGTGTACTAAAAGCCAAAGACTTGGCAGCTCTGCTTGTCTATCAGCACGCATTTATTCAAATGCTTTCGTAGCCTAGAAGGCTTCATTGCTTAGTTTGAAAAAAAACATTTTTTTTGAGAAATTAAGCACATTGGGAATGAGTGATTTGTAGGAGAATGCGTAGATCCAAACAATTTCATATTTAAGTTTAAATAATTTGAATTTGAACAAACTTATAGATATAATGATTTTTATCACTTTCCCAAGGAAAAAAAAAATTTCTTGAATTGATTGAAATCACAGGTTCATTTAAAAATCTCTGTTCAGACATATATAGTCATATTTCAGAATTTTTCTAAATACAGCTTAATAAAAAAGAATTCTGTTTAAAACTTTCAGACAGCAAATTATCGCGAATTTTGTATTATACAATTTTTAAATTCATAATAATTTTTAAAGTGAGTCATAGTGATTTTTCGTGTTCCGCTGTGATATTTTGACATTCATGAAAGAATTGCAGCTACAATATTTTTAGCCTGATATAATAAAATTTTGTTCTCCGCGATTTTAGCCCTTTATCGTTTTCCACTTCAATTTTTTTTTTTTATACTAGTAAAATAAATTTAAGGGGACTTACTCGAAGAGAAGCTACGTTGTCGATTCCCATGTTAGTCTATGGGAGAAAATAGATCGCTGTTCTTTCATTCAAATAACAAAATTTCAGAATTTTCTTTTTTTCAGCACATAAATTCGAAAGCTCTTCACGTCATTATAAGCTTAAAATATTTTTAAAACAGTTTTAAGTATTTTTAAATTCATGTTAAAATTTCAAAAAAACCCCAAAAGTGAGATGTGTTGTCTTTATTCGTTTATAACTTTGGATTGAAGAAAGATATAAAAAATTAGAGCTTATGCATGCAAAATTTGATTTGTTTTCTTTTACGTAATTAAGCAACTTTTCAACTTTATTCTAATTAAAACGTTGTAATTCTTAAATTAAAATTAGTTACATCAAAAATCCTTTACAAAACTGTCAAGCTGTCAGCATTATCAAATATATTAGTTTAGCTCCCGATATAAGAGGATTCGCACCGGGGGGTGTAGGGTTGCTAAAAGTAGAAAGACGCCAGATTTTTGCAAAAGAATTCATTCTTGGCATAGTACTTTTGAATAGGTCATTCAAAGATATCCCCCTTTATTATTCACTTTATCTCTCTATCTCTCTTTTGACCGTGTGTCACGTGACTGCAATAAAGAGTCAAATTACACCCTCTCCTTTTGACCACAACCTTCTAATAATGTAAACTTTGGGAGACTTCTCATTCGAGGTGAAGTGAAAGCAAGCGGACATTTTCTGTTTTGCTACTTTGCTTTATTCCGAGAAGAAACATTTGCTGAAGATTTTACTATGGGTCGCTATGGAAAAGGAGGATAGCTGTATTTATCAGCTAGAAGACGCAAAAGAGGGCAATATTTATCTAATTGAAAAAACAGATAAGAATGAAATGGCATTCTTTTATTAACCTTATAAATATTCTTTATAATTCTGTATTATACTATTGTTTTGTTTTTCCCATTATATAAAAAAGTAGATTTTTCCATATCTGTTTAAAAAAAAAAACTTATGTATTTGCAATCCGTTTATTTTTGGATATATTATTGTTGATATTTTATTGTTTACATTTTTTGAATTAAATTAATGTAGTTTAATACATAGCTTATCAGGAAGATAAATTAAAAAAAATAAATCATGAATTATGTTATTTGTTTCCATTGCTAATAAAATCAACTTCAGTTTCAGAATAATAATTTCGAGTACACAAAAACTGAATTTAAAGGAAAAATATGAAAAAAAAAAATTGATCTTTTTACGTAAAAATCTTCTTTAAATTTATTCATGGGACCGTTCAAATATTACGCAAGCATATTTTTAGACATTTTGTATACCTCGCTTCCTTTTCTAAGGAAAATAGGCAAATGCTACCCCCCCCCCCCTTGCTTACGTAAGGTTTTATGACGTTTTAACATTAACACTGTCATAAAACAATACCATAGGCGATAAATTACATTATTAATCCAAATAAATAAACATATAAGGATTGTGTTATCGAAGAAAAACAAAATCGGTTTAATATAAATACATGATATGAACTCTAAAATGTCCAGATTTACTTAAAAGGCTTTTCAAAAAATCAAATTACAGATGTTAATTTTATTTAAAAACGGTGTTGAATGATTTTATATTTTTAAATGGCAATATGTCCAAACGCGTCTACTGTTTGTGGGGAGAGGCGATTACCTTCAGCAATACGCACTGCACATTTTGGTCTTTTTTCAGCAAACGAACCCTGAATTCATATGATTATATATATTTTTAACCACAATTTATCCAATAGAACTAAGAGGCCTCCGTTTTATCGATTGTTGATTTAATTTCGGATATTTAGATGTATTAACTTTTTAACTCTGACCAAAATTTCCTCAGAAAATTTTAATAATATTACCCTCTCCCCGCACCCATTTATTTTTATTTTTTTCTATTGCAGATAGAAGAAAGTATTGTAATCGAATTTTTTTTTTGTTTTTCTACGGATTTACACATTTTTGAGGTCAGAGATTCCAAAAGATATGCTTATGCAAAATGTGTATCTGTCCGTGCGTCGCTATAATACTATCATAAAGAGTGAAGTTATGCATAGAATCAAACTAAATATTTTGTGCATGTTTTTGGCTATGGCAAACAAGTTCTCCTTCAATTTAGTAATATTTCGCCGGAATTGGGTGCTGTAATAGCGATGTCTGTGCCATTTTTATTATTGTACCATCGAAAAGTGCATGAAACTATGCATAGAATTGAACTAAAAATTTCCCTGCGTGTTTATAGCTATGGCCAGCAGATCCTCCTTGAATTTAAAAATAATCCCCAGGAAAGCGGCACTGCGATGGCGATTTTTGTATAATTTTCTCGATTTTTCGTAGTTTTTTTTTTTTTTTTTTTTTTTTTTGTCTATCGGTGACTTGTGCAGCGACGGAAACTTGCACTCTACTAAGCCGGCTATTCACAAAAAGTTGATGGCAACAGATTAAAGGAAAAAATGCTTATAATAAATATGATCTAGATTAACTCGTTTTTACTTTAATTAGCTGAATCAGGAATTTAACCCTTTGCTTACGGGGTTGGGATATATGTCGTCCCAGGGAAGATTGCTTTATTATATTCGCGCCACTTTTTTAACTAATAAGTGCCATACATTCGCACCAGAAAAATTTCAAGACAAATCTATGGCAAACATTTTTTTTCGTAAATTGTGGTACGAATGAATATATAAAAATCGCAATTTCTATCCCGTAATCAAAAGGTTAAGATGAAAATCAAAATGGTATGGCATTGAATTAATAATATTGGAGTATTAACAAATGTAACTGCTTTTTAAAATAATAAGACATGTGAGACAGAAGAAAATTTAGGGACTGCCATATACAACTAGTTAAACATTATATATGGTAAATGCATTACATATTTCTGATTAGAGATGGGAATGCTTGAAAAAAAAAAAAAAAAAAAAGTTTTTTTTTTTCAGTTTTTCCTGAAGGCTTGTTTTTCCAAATCGGAAAAAATGGAACTTTCATTTGTAAAATAATATATTGGAAATTTTGTAATAGCTACATTCTCATGCTTTTTATTTTATTTATTTTTATGTTGAGTGTCCCACATGAAAATTTTAATATCTAATCTCTGATCTATCTGATATCTCAGCAGAAATCTGTTTGAGAAGATTTGAAAGGATCCTTCACATTTTTTTCTTCTTTGAAACTCAAGACTCTTCACAAAATTTCTCTGGAAAATAGACATTTCAGAAAAAAGTTTAATCTCCAAATTGAATCTTTCGTAAATGCAATAATTGAAGAAAAAAATATTCATGCCATATAGCAGATGAATCTAATGAAGTTATATGGTATATGTATGAATAATTTTATTGAAAATGGTCTAAATAGGAATCTAAATATAGTAATTTCTAATTCTCAAATTCCAATTACATTTTGTACAAGTGTATGCAAAAAGTTCACAATTTCACAGAAACATGATTACATGGAAGAAAAAAAAATTCTAGATATATAATTAAATGGAACTTCTCTTGTTAAAAGTGAATACATATGCAAAAGAATTATTTCAATAATTTGCTGATTAATGGAAATTGTAAAATTAAAAATTTAACATAAAATTAGAAGCATGCATTTATTACTTTCTTTTATCTTTACAAGAAGTAAGTATTAAATTCGTGAAAAATTTTATCTCCAGTTTTTAGTGGCTTTATATGTTTCAGCAGGTCCTGAACGCGATTTGGTGGTTTTCGCAAACATGTGTAACTCTGTGAGTCTGTATGTGACAAAAATTTTATGGTTGCTCTATATCAAGAACTGATGCATTTAATTTCACAAAACTTTAGATTCAGTTACACCTTGATATAAACTCAAGATGTTTAGTTATTGGTGTATATCGTCCAACAGATGCTGCTTTATTCATTATTTCCACAATAGCTCTATCTCAAGAACGAATGCACGGATTTTCATAAAACTTCAGATTAAGTTAATCCTTGATATAATTTGGTGCTGATTACTTTTTGTGCAAATTACTCAACAGATGACGCTGCTATGCTGCTATAACTTAAGATTGTGGAGTTTTAGGTAGAAACGAGTTTTGTCATAAAGTTATAAAAAAAACGAAAAAATGCGACAAAGGCGAAGAGAATTATTCTTTATTAACAAATTAAAATATTTTAGTTAATGCTGTTTATTGTTTTAATATTATCAAAAATGTTTTACTTAATGTTTTGACATTAATAATTGAAAAAGAAACTAGGCAAATTATGAGATTTTGATACACAAGAAATCATTTTTTACAAACTTCGTACTTCTCGGATTTAATTAAGCATGAAATAACCCACAATTTGTAGCCCTCTTTCCCTTCCCCCACCAAAAATAAATAAATATTATGAGCATTTTTTTTTTCGCATTCTAAATGGAAATGTCAATCAAATCAACTGTGAAGCGAATAATGCCACTACTTCCCGGAACTTGATTGTTTTTTTTTTTTTTTTTTTTTTTTTTTTTTTTTTTTTTTTTTTTTAACAACGGACAATAATATGCAACTAAAAATGTATAAATTGGTTTTATATTCGGAAGAGATACATTGTAAAATTGTATTAAAATTACAATGTGTCGGTTTTTTGTCGGAAATAATTAAACTACAATCATTGGAAGGATAAAAAATTAGAAGTATATAAAATGCATTAGAATTTATTAACTAGTAAAACGTCAGAAACGTATCATGAAGAGTTCACGATATCATGGGAAAAACATTTTTATACATGCAACTCGATTTCAAAAAATTCGAATTCCCATTACAGCTATTCACCCAAACAGTTATTCATATAACTGTAATTCAAGATATCCTATATATATATATATATACATATATTAAAGATATTGAGCCAATCCCTGTCACGGTATCTCATAGTTAAATACGCTAATAAACGAACTTAAATACACATAGTTTTTAAAAAATTAAAGTTTAGTTAAGTTAGTTTTAAAAATTAACTTAAATATTCAAAGTTTTAAAAAATTCTCGCAGATTTATATATGATTCATTTCCTTTTTATGGTATATCAATGTCTTTAATACCAATTACTTTCTTTTTACTTTACGAGAAAACTATCACTCATTCTACAATAAAAATAAAACAAGAAAGAAAAAATCAAGCGTCAAGCATAGATTATGAAGCACTTTTCAATACATTCGAAATAACGTAACAAACTGCACCATTTAAAAAATTAAAATATTGCGCCTTATTTCACCATATAAAAAATGTATACCATTTCAAAACCGATTTTCAGCTGTTTTTACCTACATTCGGAAAATTATCTGGAATTTTTAGCAGCTATGTATATATTGTATTTATTAACAAGTATTAAAAAATTCAATTCATTTTAGAAATACACATATTTCAGTTGAAAATTCTCCTTCAGTAATTTTCTGTAATAAAGAGAATGGTATGGGAATTCTCCTGTGTACGCCTGTATATGAGTTATAGATTTTATACATAAAGCAAAATATGCAAAAAAATAATTAAATTTAAAAGTGTAAACCGATTTTTAAAACGTACTCTACAGCAATTACTACGCAAAGATAGTACTGTAACTTATTTCTTTTGTGTATTCTTGTAAATTAATAAAAAATGCTATGAATGCTCTGTTTTAACGTGATTGTAGTGAAATTCAGTGATTTATAACATTTTCAATACATTTGAAATAGCGTAATGTCCTTAAAATACTCTTCAAATTATTTCCCACCATATACCATAATGTCACCGAATTCTTTTGAGTGTCCCTTTAAATGGACCATTAATTGTACATACTTCATATGCAATACCAAACATGCTTTGATGACCCTAAATAACATTTATCAATTGCATGAAAACCCGGGAGTTTGAGCGTGGACAGACGGAAAAGCAAACCGAATGCATAAGCACTTTTCAACTTTGTTGGAAAGT
Source organism: Maratus speculifer (assembly GCA_964019185.1). Classification (NCBI taxonomy): domain Eukaryota; kingdom Metazoa; phylum Arthropoda; class Arachnida; order Araneae; family Salticidae; genus Maratus; species Maratus speculifer. The sequence goes on from OZ025303.1 coordinate 101,877,768, forward strand.
GCTAGAGGAAAGAATATTTAAACATTAAAACTATTTAATTGAAAGTGAGCATATCAAAAATCTTTCTATAGATATCAATAACTAATAATTTGAATTATGTGTGATAGAAATGTTCTTCTCTATAATTCTGTTCATATTCATATATGATGCAGAGTATTGATAGAAAAAAACAGCGACACAGCTGAATGCTGTAATAGGGGAAAGAATGACTTAAAAAAGACTTTAAAAAATTACTATTTTTGCAAAATCTATAATTGTGAAAAAATTATAAAGTTTTGCGAAGAAAAATCAAATCTAATTCCTACTGCCAAAATTTTCTTTTTTGGAGAGCTCATTTTGTTTTCGAAATTTCAAATTTTAACAAATTAATAATAATAACAACAACAACAACAACAATAATAATAATAATAATAATAATAATAATAATAATAATAATAATAATAATAATAATAATAATAATAATAATAATAATAATAATAATAATATTGGCTTTTATGGATTGTAATTTTGTAAATAGACCTTTTTTGTGAAAAGGATTCTATGAAAGACCCTCTTTTTATTAAGTGAAATGTTGTGAGAGGATCGCAAAGAGGACCCAATTTTGACCAGGTTCGACTACTGATGCTGCATATTATAAGCATAGAAATAATCATGGAAAATACATCAGTTGTGAAAAATTTTCCAATTTTATCGGTAAAATTTACTGCTCGCATTTTCGAACATACATTTTATTAGCTTTGATAAAAATGCATAAGGACAGAAAGCTGGTATTAAATTTCAACAGTTGTGTTACAGATTCTGGGCTTAGCAGATTTTGTAATCCCTTATTACTCTTGAATAATTTCGTTCCAGAAATCTATATTATAAAGGCCAAAAGTATCTGTGCGTAACGCATATGTCATTTTGAGAATGGCAACACTTTCCCACGTAATTCCGGTTTTGCAATTTTCGCTACTGCAAATTTTACACTTCTAAACATCACACATTTTAAATTTTTACATCGTCGTATAGAGAAAAAAATGTACTTTTAAATGCTATTTGTTTGAAAGCTATATCGTAATTTGTTTTTGAGATATTAATTTTTTTATAGTTTTTAGTACCATTTTTCTAATTGTGGCAACAAGATCACTCCATTTTTTCTTAAAATTGAAAAAAAAAATAAATAAAATGCTTATATTTTGTCAAAAATATCGTCTGTTATAAAATTCGGTGATTTTGGTTTTATTTCGTTTTTATTCGTGAATTAAATATCTTCAAATTTTGAGTTAAAGAGATTTTAAAATAATAAAATTAAAATACCATTTTTTTAAACATGGTGAAAACGGATATGAGAAGTACGTGTGTAAATTTTGACAAGATGAAAATGATGACGGGTTTTAATTTTGCGTGAAATTCTATGATCGTGTCAATTTGGAATAAATTTTGTTTTTTCATTCGTATTTCTACCAAACATAAGAGCCTCAATTAATAACTTCATCATAATGATAATAACTGATCTTTATTATATTTTACTGATTACATGTGCGATTAAAGTTTAATAATTTGGACAACTGACTTTTATAGTATTTTGTTAATTTTAACTTAAAATAATATTTATTTGAGAATTAGCCTGATCAATATGAGATGCATTTTTTACTGTAACTAATTTTGTAGATTTATTATTGATGAATGGAAAAGCTCCTTCTTAAGCGTTTTCTTTCGTCGAATTTCGACGGGTTCCACCTCGTAATTTTAATTTTCAAGTAACTACAAGGTATAAAAATGGAAATTGTAGCCAAAATAAATTAAGTACATGTTTTCTAATTCATGTGTCCCAGGCTGTTTTTTCCCCTTTCCTGTGTTGTCGCTTCCGGTAATTCGGTTCATATCACCAAGTTTGACATAGTTTACTGAAAGATTTTATGCTTTTACTGAAAAATGGAAAAAACTTTTCGATTATCTAGTTTCTGAATAAGAAAAAGCATTATAAATAATTCTGTAAAAATGGTATAAGTAATAAAATGACATGCATTATAATATTGTACTAATTCACAATTTATAGAAGTGCTATTTTTAAGCTACATATATACAATATAACGAACTTTTCAGTTTGTTGGTTTTGAATGCATTTTGAAATCTAATGATAAATATGTCAAAAATGTTATAATGAAGAATATTAAAAATAAAGTGTTTTCGTAACCAACCTGAGAAGGTTAATGATAAATGTTGATGATTATACTAATACTAGTGTATGGATTTCTTGATATATTTTTCTTTCCATTTTCAGTTATTTTCTGATGCTAGTTTGAATTCCTAATGCAATTTACATTTATTTCGTTATACAATTTTCTGAATAGGTAATTTTTTAAAACTCTATTAATAATTAATTGTGTAAAAATAGTAAAAAAAAATAAAATAATTTATTATAATAGTTTACGATTTTAAGAATTAAAACTTTAAAACTACACAAGTACAATATACTAGAGTTTTTACATAAATTTTGCTACTAGGAAACAAATAATTAAAAAAAAAGTGAAAAAATCGATGAACAATTCATGTAGTTTCTAGATAATTAATTAGATGTTCTGCCCATTTTTAACTCTTCAAGAACTTCATTTTTGTTACCATTATTTGTTTGGCCATTCTGTTTTTTTTTTTTTTTCTTTTCTTTTCTTTTCCTATTCATTTAAAACGCTTACAAGATTCAGTACTTCGGTTTTGTGAGAACTGGTGAAACGGGGGATAAATTGCCAAATCTGTCATCTATGTACCGGTCACTTCACTGTTTGATCATCCCGCTAAAAAGTGGGGAGATTTCCCAAAGTCGTAAATTATACCCGCCCACAAATAGTTAGCCAATTTGAGATGCAGGTGGCGCTCGCTGCAATTTTGACTTGTATTCCCGTAAATAAGCCCCCTTAACACTCACAAGGAAGGTCTCCATACGGGCATACTCAGAAAAATCTGAAAAAATTATAGAATGTTCTTCTCATACAGTTATATATGTTTATAAAAAAAAATTCGGCGGAACCTCCTTATAACGTCCGTAAAAAAATAATAAAAATTTCGTTTATTTGGCGATTTATCTCCGGTTGGCAAAAAAACGAAATTTTGAAAAATACGCTTTTACGCTTCGAATACTTTTTAAAGAAAAAACTTTCTATGTTCAATTTATTTAAATAAGTTTAGTTTAAGTAATTTTAGTTTTGCATTTTTGCTTTACTTTAATTTTGTCATATACGTTTATATGTACTTATAACAAAATGAAATTAATGTATTTTATCATTTAAAACACAATTTAAATTGATTAAAATTGTTCCAAATTGAAAAATACACTGTTAAAAATCTGCTGCATTTTGTTGCAACGCACTCCCTTGCTTGTATAGAAAACGGTTACTTGGCCGTGAAATTGAGCTTTCTCATTGGTTGGAATAGAGATATTATATACAAGCGGTGGAGTGCGTTGCAGCAAAATGCAGCAGATTTTTAACAGTGTTGCACAAGCTACAACACTGCTAAAAATCTGTACCATTTTTTGCAGCGTCACTCCACCGCTTTTATAGAAAACGGTCAATTCACCGTGCTATGGAGCATTCTCATTGGTCAGAAGAGAGCTATTCCATAAAAGTAGTGGAGTGACGTTGCAGTAAATGCTGCAGATTTTTAACAGTGAAGTCAATTAAAATCAATTTTCAGATTCGTTAAAATCGTCTGCTTTTGGCGAGGAAATACACTGCTCGCCAAATCCCGCGTCGCTTTCAGCTTTTCACGCCAATTATTCCAAACTATTTTATTTTTTTACATATCTAATAATGTAATTCCGCCGCTAATTTTCACTGATCCTTTATTACCAACATGAGTAGTTTAATTCGTATTTTTTTCAAAAAATTCTGAGTATGCCCCCAATGAGACCTTCCTTGTCAGATCTAGGTCTGCATATAATTTCATTTAAAGGTACAGTTAAGATTTTCGTCACGGACTGAGCAATGCGGAGGAGATCAACTATTTTCATTATATAATTCCTATTTATGCAAGTAAGCTATGACCGCCCCCCTTGACCGTCCTAACAAACCCTCCTATTTTTCTCCAGATCCGCTACCGTCCCCCTGGAAGGCTCCAGCGCCCACTGGGGGGGCGGTACCGCCCCCGTTGGGAACCTATGCACTAGAGTCTGCGCGAAACAGACATTTTCCCCGTTTTCCCTTGGGTCGGAAATTGGCCACAGTTATTTGAGGTTGCTGCATTGAAGAGAAAATGAAGAAGGAAAATCCTATACATTTCACTATTTTAATAAATATATGTGCAGATATTTTTAGTTAAAACTATGTACATCTAATGCATTTTGCTTTTTATAGTATTTTCCATGTTAATTTTGACTCCGTAAAACATGATTTGCATCCTAGTTTCAATTAAACTGATTTTTAAAATTCTCAAAAAAAAAAAAAAAAAAAAAAAAAAAAAAAACAGATGGAAATTTTTTTTACGCGCGAACGGATATTTTCTCACAGTACTTATTTGTTCATTTGCTTAGCATATAAATCACGTTGAATTTACATTTTAAATATTAAAAGGCATTCAAATGTAAAACTTTCATTGCGAAATATATCATTGCGAATCTATAGCCAAATCGGCAATATTTATGATTTCTTAATTTTTGTCTTCAAATTTAGCGATTTTTTAAATATTTGGCGATAAGTGTTTCCAAGCTTGGAGAGAATTCGAAGCTAACGTTCATTAATACTCATAAATAAATAACTGTAACACGCGCTTTCCAAAGGAATAAAAGAAAAAAAAATAGACTCACGCGTCACGTGACCTGAGTTTTGCTAAATTAAAAAAAAATGTAGTTGTAATATTTCTCGTTTAAAAGAAATCTGGCAACACTAGTTCTATTAAAAAAATATTCTTTTTTTTGGTGATATTGGAATGTTGGTTGTGAATTGTGGTTTTATCTTGTGATGGTGGCGTGCGCCAGAATTATGTAAAAGCTTTATTTGTATATAATGTGTGTACGTTAGTGTTATATTTGTAAGTGTCGTCTTTTCAAGTAATAAAAAGATTATAAAGAATAATGCAAGCCCCGAGATATTTATTAAGATAAGTTATAACTTCTTTCTTTCTTCTCTTCTACATTTGTAAGACGACTTCTTACAAAAATGGCTACCCAACGTCTGGCTACGAATCAATTTCAAAGTATTCAGCTATCTTAGTTCCAGAAAAGTTCGATATTTTTATAATGAAATATGATTAATAAGAATGAAAAAAAAATGGCTCGAGCGGTCGTGCTCGTCTGTTTGTGAAGTATATTTTAAATGATTAACATAGCAAGTTTGTTTCGTTGATGTGAAATCATTCGATTGTGAAATACGCACGAAATAAAAATGCATGCATGTTTAATGCAAGAAAATGGCACGAGCAGTCGTTGCTCGTTTGTTTGTGAAATGTGTTCTTCAATGCTGTGAAAAAATTTCCACGGAATAATCATATGCCAAGCACCATTTTTATTTGTTTGCGATATATGTTCTCGAATTTAATCTTGCTTCGATAACGCCATTTATATTTGTTTGTGAATTCTACGTTTTCTATGCTTTAAAAAAAAAAACTTCAGTTCTTGTGCCTGCAGGTGTAACTCAATAAATATTTATTTAATCTTCAAGTTACTTTCTTAAAATGGATCCATATTTTTATCAAAAGAATGCATTCTTTCCACAAGTGTCTATATTTTGTTTTCTATTTGTAAAATTTTTCATATTTTTAGTTTTAATTTATTGATTTATTTTACAGCTCATTTATATATTGTGTAATTCCCCTTCCCTCCCCATGCTTATATTTTTTATTCTTTTGTTTATTTTCATTCTCTGCATGCATGTTTAATTTTTATCTTGATAAACTAACAAATTTTCTTACTTCGAATTTAAAAAAAAAAAAAAAAAAAAAAAAAAAAAAAAAAGTTGAGAAATAATGAAATAAGTAATTATTTGTGTTGATATTATTTTTCTTTTCTTTTTACAAAAAGGGAAATAAGTTGAGAAGGAAAAAAATATATTAAAATACATTGATACCATCAATACAAGTGTCATACGGTATGTGTTTATTAATTATTTTTTGTTTGTTTTGTTGTTGGTTTCGCAAGGTAACAGAATTTAATTAGAAATTTTATTTGAGTGTTCTATTGTTAGTTGTTTTAAGCATTTAATTTAGAGTTCTTGATATATTGTGAAATAGCATTGAATACGATTTTTAAAACAGATTGAGTAAGTTTTTGCATTTATTTATTTATTTATTTTTATGAAATAAGACTTTTTTTTCTTTTAAAGTTATATTGAAAAAAAAACTATATTACGTAGTCTTGTCATGATAATTTGATAATAATATTGATTGACATTTTAATTATTCAGATATGTTTTGACTTATTTAGAACATTGTTTATGAATGTTGCCAACAATTCAGTACTAGTTTTATATCAGTTAAAATAATGTTTTGATTAAATGACACGTAATGACAAACTAGTTTATTTATATCAGCAATAATTTAAAGTATATTTTCTTAAAAAAAAAATAATAAAGTTTAAATTTTAAAGATACTTTTATGAAGTTTTATGAAGTTTAATTATTTTAAAAGTATATTTTGCTAACGTTAAAGTTCACTGTTTTGTTTTATTGATGTCTTGTTTTTATGAGTTGTAAAGCAAAGCTCACGTCTGGGGAACAATTTATTTAAACGAATTTTTAGCATTATTGGGTATATATCTTGTTGTTTGCTAAATTTACAAATGTCCGACCTCAACAAAGCACGAAAAGAAGACCTGTTTCAGGTCGCTTTAGAAATGAATTTAGATGTACAACCCTCTATGACTGTTGTCACATTGCGTGATAAGATTAAATCCTCTCCCTCGTACGAAGTTGATTTCGTAAATTCGTTAGTCAGAAACCAAATTGCGACTCGCGAGGAAGAACAACGTAGACGAGACTTAGAGGAAAAACAAAAAGCAGCTGAGTTAGAACAGCGTAAATTAGAAGAGAAGCGTCGTTCGGAAGAACTGGAATTAAAAAAGTTTGAGATGAATTTTGAGCTTGAGAAGCTTAAGTTACAGGCTCAGAGCCAAAGTGTTTCCAGTGGAGCGGTAGGTGGTAATGCGGCAGGGATAATGTCTCATCCAGAGAGTAAAATAGATATCCAGAAGCTGTTGCCTACATTTAAGCCAGAGACAGATGATGTAACATTGTTTTTGGTGCTCCTGGAACGACAGTTAAAGCTTTCGAAGGTACCAGAACACCTCTGGGTTTCTTATTTACTAAGTGTTGTACCCTCTTCTATATCTACGCTTATTGCTCGTGAAAAAGAAGAAAACGCTTCAGATTTTTCACATGTTAAAGGTCTACTTCTAAAAAGGTTTAAAATTAGCGCTGAAAGGTTTAGGCAGCTGTTTTTCACGCATTGCAAAGATCAAGAAATTACTTGGAGAGATTATTACTTCGAGTTACGTGCTTACTTTGAAAACTGGCTTAAAGAGTTAAATGTAACGTCTTTTGAAGCTCTTCAGGATCTGATCATAGCGGATCAGATGAAAAGGCGCGTGCCTGTCGAATGCAAACAACATATGTTAGATGATTGGGAACATTTAAATTCACCAGTCGACCTTGCCGGAAAATTAGATGCGTATGATACCATAAAATCTACGTTCCCTAACGAAGACCCGGTTGTACCCCAGAAGAAAAAAGATTATTCTCGTCGAGAAAATACATGGAAGCAGAGTAAGCCTCCAAAAGATAAATCTTTCCCCACGTTTGATAATCGTCACTTAGAATCCGAGATATTCTGCTATGGTTGTGGCAAAGTGGGATTTATAAAGAAGAAATGCCGAGATTGTTCCCCTATGTTTGAGAAGCAAACAGTGCAAGCTCAACGTCTTAAGCTGTATAGTTTAAATACATCAACAGTTTCAGCTCTAAATGTACCTATTACGATCTGCAATAAGAAAGTATTAGTCTGTGCAGATACAGGAGCGAATCGTTCTATTGCAGGAGAACGTATGTATAAATTATTCTTGGAAGCTGGTGTTGCAATGAAACCTCATACTCATGAAGTAACATTAGCTGATGGAACTACGATGGCTAGAAAAACTCTTTCTGCCACTGTGCGTGTAAAGATTGAAGGCCGAGTTTTCAAAACAGAGTTTATTGTATTCCCAAATGCCAAAGGTAATAGAACTCTTTTAGGAATGGACTTCCTGTGCAAAGCTAACATAGTGTTAGACATAGCTAACAAAAGATGGCATTTTAGTGACAAACCTCATAAAAAGTTCTATTTTGTAGATGAATACGGAGAAGAACTTAGAACGTGTACTGATACACTTGAAGTATGTCCGCATGCCTTACGTGAAGATGTAGGCAAAAATCTAAACTTCGATGAAAGAATGAAACTTAAAGTTAATCCGAAAAGGTATGGAAAATGTTTTCAACCAGGGGGAGCGAAGACCCCATATCTTAAACATCTTGCAAATATTTCGAAAGGTGTGAAAGAACGTGTTGAAGTGAAACAAGATCAGAGGAAGAAATATTATGATAAAAATCATAGACGAATCTATTTCAAGCCTGGTGAAAAGGTATGGATTAACCTACACCCAGTTAGCAATGCAAGTACAAATAAAACATCAAAATTAATGCCTAAGAGAGATGGCCCATACATAATTTTGACTCAAAAGTCACTAGTGACATATGACATTGCTAGTCTGGAAAATCCTACTGAACGAATTGGATCTTACCACGTTTCTGCCTTGTTGCCTTTCCAAGCATCTGAAACTATTCTAGTTGCACCCTTGAGAAAAAGAGGAAGACCCAAAAAGCATCCTGTTTCCTCTCCGAGACGTAGATCGGAAACAGAGGGGGAGGATGTAACACGCGCTTTCCAAAGGAATAAAAGAAAAAAAAATAGACTCACGCGTCACGTGACCTGAGTTTTGCTAAATTAAAAAAAATGTAGTTGTAATATTTCTCGTTTAAAAGAAATCTGGCAACACTAGTTCTATTAAAAAAATATTCTTTTTTTTGGTGATATTGGAATGTTGGTTGTGAATTGTGGTTTTATCTTGTGATGGTGGCGTGCGCCAGAATTATGTAAAAGCTTTATTTGTATATAATGTGTGTACGTTAGTGTTATATTTGTAAGTGTCGTCTTTTCAAGTAATAAAAAGATTATAAAGAATAATGCAAGCCCCGAGATATTTATTAAGATAAGTTATAACTTCTTTCTTACTTCTCTTCTACATTTGTAAGACGACTTCTTACATAACTAATTTTTAGTAATTTGGAAAATAGTTGTTATCCTCTGTAGAGAATTTGGAAATCCGAAATATATCTCTGAATGTTTTTATTGGTTGAATTCCGCATTTTATTCATTTTCTGATTGGTCCATGTTTAATGTCCAAAATGGTTTACTTTTGTTGCCACAATGACAAAAAGTAATAAAAACTTTAAATAATAATAATAATTTGAAAACAAAATGTTATAAAAATTTCAAACGAATTTCATTCAAAAGTGCATTTTTTTCTCTATGCAACGGTATAAAAATTTAAAATGTGCAATGTTTAGAAGTTTAAAAATTTGCAGTTCAAAAAAATTGTAAAACTGAAATTTCATTTAAAATTTTTATAAGATGGGTCCAGGAATATTAATGTTTAATCCATGTCATACGTAATAAGAGGCAGTCAGCCTGATTAACTCCATCAAATAAAAATGCACATTTTAAACAGTCAAAGTTATATAACAATAAACTACTGGGTTTTTTTTTATTTATGGTCTAGGAATATTAATGTTTAATACATGGCGTACGTAATATATGACTCGTTATGGTCATTCTAAAAATGGTGTTTATTATTAAGTTTAGAAATCCTTTTTAAGTCTTTAAAATTTTTGTCTTTGAAAATATCATTTTCCAAATAGTCGTTCTAATTTGTTAAATTACATTTTTTTTTTCTTTCATTGTGGTCTTTTTTCAAAATGTCAACAACCGTAGAATTACATGCAACAACCTCAAATAACTGTCGCCAATTTCCGACCCGAGGAAAACCGGGGAAAATGTCTGTTTCGCGCAGACTCTAGTGTACTGAGAAGCCGCTGTATATGTCTGTCGGCCGGGGGTTGGAACCACCAAAACTGTCGGCCAACTGAGGAAATATCTTCTGGTAGTTAGAAGTTATATCTTCTAAGTTAGAAGTTATATATAAATATATTCTGGTAGTTACCCAAGTAACGTATATAAAATTCAGCTTTTATAAAATGACGAAAGTAGAATTTCCTATTATTGAAGTTTAGTGGTTGTCGGCCGGGGTTTGGAACCACAGGAAGTGTCTGCCAATGGAGGACGTGATTTCTAACATCATTCCAAAGGAAATATAAGAAAATTTCGCTTTATAAAATGACGAAAGTAAGTTGGTATTTTTTACACCTTTGCTCCCTGGTCACTGCCAAAGCCACCATGATCCAAATTTCATAATTACCCTTCTTCCTATCTTTGTCGGAAGACTGCGCTGAGAAAGTTTCAGCTTTTATAAAATAACGAAGGTCTGCCAGTCACGGGCTCTTGCTCTATCATGTACGGACCATTTTGGCGCGTTTGTAACAAAATTGCGATTTGATGCTTTACATGGTAATCCGGTTATTGTTGTTTATTTATTAGTATTGTTGTTTATTTATTAGTAAACTGTTTCTTTGCTTTTCTTTTCTTTTTTAAAACTATATAAATTGTTTTGTTCTATAATTATTAATTAAACTTCATTTATTTATTATTATTTAATTTTTAACATAATAGAAATCAATTAAAAATAACATAGTATGTAACTGGTATTTGAAAACACAGTGTTCACCAAAATGGCGTCAGAAAAAAAATTGCGCCAAAGTGATGTGTGTATAAAAATAGAAAAATGTTTACAATAATATAAACAAAAAAATTAAAAAATAAATAAAAAAATGTAAACATATAATTGAAAAATAGCCATTTTGATATATTTGTTAAAATATATAAAGCAGTCGTTAATTCTCCAGTCGCACCAATAGTGTTTTTTTCTTTCATTTTTTTCAAAATGAAAAACCATAAATTTAATAATGTCTAATTAAATAATCTGACTAATTTTCTGTAATCGGATTGATGATCTAGAAATCTCCTTAATACAAAAAGGTCCAGATGTCGTATACGTGCCGAGTTTGGCGCGATAATTTTTTACGCTAATTTGGCGGAAACATCGTATTCCAATACCAGTTGCATATATATATTTAAATTACTTTCTATTTCTATTATTTAAACACACAACATTCGTGTATACTACCAAAAAAAAAAAAAGCATGAAAATGAGCTACAACTATTAATACTCACATACAGAATAAATATATGAATAGCCAGTTACATCTGAGATCCTCAAAATATTAATTAGAAACACTATTACCTCTTAGTGAACATATCTTGCTGTGCTTAAATAGTTGTACTTATTATATTAATTAAACCGTGTTTAAGAGCCCACAATAGTCACAGAAAAAGTACACAAAAAGACCCGGATGATCATGTAAAGTCTATGGGAGCGTTCTTTTCTAATATCTCGCTCAAATTTTAATATTTTTGCATGATTTTTTTTGCACAAGATAGCTGAGGGCAATCCACAACCGGGATAGTTTTTACTTTTTCAATTTTGGTTATATATTTTTTTATATTACGATAGTTTTAGTTTCAGAACCGGTTTAAACCGGTTTCGAAAGTTAAAATAATTTTTTAAAGAAAATCTGAAACAAAAATTGAAAAAGTAAAAACTATCCCGGTTGTGGATTGCCCTCAGCTATCTTGTGCAAAAAAATCATGCAAAAATATTAAAATTTGAGCAAGATATTAGAAAAGAACGCTCCCATAGACTTTACATGGTCATCCGGGTCTTTTTGTGTACTTTTTCTGTGACTATTGTGTGCTCTTAACATTTTTCACCAATTAGTTCTTTTTCTCTTATACATTCTTTGACAAAATGACGGGAGAAAAAGAAGTTTTCGACAGCTTCTTCTTTTAGCCAAAGAGGAAAAGTTCTTGTCGTTCACCGCAAGGTGGCGCAGTGTTCTACCTGAGATATCCGTTTGAGCTCCGTTTGGGAAATTAGACGTTTTCCGCTCCGATTCCCGACCGGTTTTTAATTCATAACTTTTTTAATTTTGGTCCCACGGTCTCGAAAATGCCCGAAATGACTTTCTCGGAATTTTTCGAATCGAAAGACACCTCTCGCGGCTTCCAACTCGCCCGCATTGCGAACTGTAATCGGCTTCAAGCAGACAGACAGACAGAGGCGCACGGATTTTATTAGTGTAGACTAGCGAGCTACGCCCGCCAGCTGGGCCAGTTTTTCCAAACGAACCTCGATATTAAGCAATATATAATAAACAAAAAAATTCATTTAATAAGAAAGTCTTGGTGTTCGAATCCTCAAGCACAAAAAAAGTAAATTAAGAGCTATGGTTGTTATGCGCCCATTATCCCGTTAAAAATATGTGATTTCGCACCGTGGGCTCTACGCTCCATGGTCGCCATCGTCCCATTAAAAATATTTGGTTTTGTACGGTTGGCTCTGCGCGCCCATAAGACATTTTCTCGTATTTTTTGGTTCATCAGAAGCAGACTTTTACGCAGATTCTGAATATGTAATCAGTTTTTTCTACTTTAAAAACTGTCTGCATGATGGTTTAAGAAAAAACGCGCAAAAAAGGGAGAAAAAGAGGTTTTCGGCTGCTTCTTCTTTTAGCCAAAGGGGAAAAGCTCTTTTCCTTCACCGCAAGGTGGCGCAGTGTTCTGCCTCAGAGCTCCGTTTGAGCGCCGTTTGGGATTTGAGACATTTTTCGTTCCGATTCCCAAGGGGTTTTTAATTCATAACTTTTTAAATTTTGGTCCCACGGTCTCGAAAATGCCCGAAATGACTTCCCCGGAATTTTTCCAATCGAAAGACACCTCTCGCGACTTCCAACTCGCCCGCGTTGCGAACTGTAATCGGCTTCAAGCAGACAGACAGAGGCGCACGGATTTTATTAGTATAGATGTTGAATTTTTCGATAATAATAACATATAATTGCATAAATTTCCTTTGAATGCATATATTTTCTTCTTAAGTTAGTAAATTTTAAAACTGTAATTTTTCTTTTGAGTGGAATTCACGAAATGGCGCAAGAAAAACTAAATAAACAACAAAAAATATTTGCTTAAAAAAGCATTATATTCGTTGATCGCATTCTTCAAAATTATGGCGAAAAACTTTTGAAAAAGTATGTTATTATTTTCCAATATGTGTGGCAAAAATTCACACAAATGCAAAAATTTAAATATTTGATTCCAATTTTTAAAATATTAACTCACTAGCTTTCCGCCCGCGGCTTCGCCCGCGTGAAATTCGGTTGAATTGCGGTATAAAGCACAACTATAAGAAAACGTCTCATTTCCACGGAAAAATGTAAAAAGCGCGATGTAACGCTGGATACGATTAGTTGTTAAACCAAAACTAAATGGTACACTATATTATATGTTTTCCCTTGTGGAGCAAAAACATGCAGATTTTGGGCACTTGAAACCCGGGAACACGCTACATAGAGCTGACCATGCGAAAAACAATGTTTTTCCAAGTGTACTCCAGCAACCCTTAGAGTTTGGCCTTGTGCTTTATTAATGGTCATTGCAAATGAAACCCTTATAGGATATTGCAGTCTTTTAAATTGAAATGGGAGGTCTGTTGGAATAATCGGAATCCGAGGAATGAGTGCACTTTCACCCTTTGCTGCGCCAGTTAAAATAGTGGCTGTAATAATGTTCCGCCCAAGCTAAGTGACACGCAGCCTGGTACCATTACACAGTCTAGGGGCATCGAGACTACGCATGAGCATCACCGGAACACCTACTTTTAGTTTTAATTTATGAGAAGGCACCCCAGATAATTCCAAAGAATTTAAGAACTCCACAGGATATGAGGTACTATGTTCTGTTTCTATCACTGTGTGTACAGATAAATATTCAGTATTTTCTCCCATAACTTCATTCAAAATATTTAATTTTCATTTATTTTAGTGACCGTTTCATTTTTTGGTGCTAATATTGCGCGTTCGCAGAGCCATTGGTCATCATTTATATGATCGTGTATGTCAGTATAAACTTTTGCTACCAACTCCGATTCGCTGCCCACAACATAACAAAACTCTTCCGCTAAAGTTATCATTCCCTCTGCATTTACTGTTATTTTCCCATCACCGATTTTTAACAATGTTTCCGCCTAATGACCCGATTGAATGTCGTTGAATAATCGCACTCGCATGTTTGTGGTTAATTGAAACTTTATGACATGGTCCCACAACTTGGACGATTTTAGGTAAGCTTTTATTTCATCTGCTGGAGTCCCCCTTTGTATGACTGGCAGTGTTTGCCGGAAGTCACCTGCTAATAAAACTACCAATCCTCCCATTATGCTTTTGCAGTCCCTTATATCCTGCAAAGTCCTATTGAGAGCTTCAATAGCTCCTTTGTGCGACATGGTACACTCATCCCAAACTAACAGCTTACACTGGCGCAGCATCGCGGCCCGACCACTATTTTTACTAAAATTGCAGATTGGAAATTCCTCTTGAGCAAGATTTAGAGGCAGTTTCAAAACGCAGTGCGCAGTTCGTCCTCCAGTGAGCAGCGTGGCAGCAATTCCAGAGGAAGCAACGGCTACTGCAATGTTTTTATCCTTTCTGACATGAGCCAGAAGAAAATTCAGCAAAAAAGTTTTTCCAGCGCCCCCCGGAGCATCAAGCAAGAAAAATGCGCCATTTCCTGACTCTAAGTAGCGTGTTACTTTGTCGAATACAGTTTTTTGCTCGGGTAACAATTGTGGGACCATGTCATTTACTTGCTGTTGCAGTATAGTAGCATTATAATCTAGCTCTCTGGCGATGTCAGTTACGCTTTCTTCTGATCGTTGTGGGCTAGTCATTCCAAATTCACTCAATTTTTTACCGATTATTTTCATAGTTTTATTTTCTATTTTAGTGAGAGCCTCGTTGTAAATAAAATCATTGTGCGTGATGTCCGGATGTGTCATCTGCAATCTTTTTAAAATATCTTCTGCCATATCATTTTTATATTTTTCCCATAGCTGTTGAGGATTAGAAACACCGCAGGTTGAGATCAAGGTGGCAAACAACTCTCTTATTTTTGTAGGTGATCTGCATTGAACTGCTTCTATCATGGTTTCCTCCCAATGATTTTCATTCTCCAACAGACCAAGAACTTCACATGCCTCTCTGTATGTTGCGCACTCTTGACCGTTCACAATTTTAAGGTCGCTGTGGCTAGTTGGTCGACGAACATGGTGCAGAAGCATTCTTAAACAAAAACACTCAAAATTGCACACGTGAACAGTATATACACGACCAAGAGCAACCCCTGATTTTACCCCGGGCCAGTTTTCTACTGGGGTGCCTTGAATGCGACGTTTCCACTCTTTTCTAGAGGCATTCCATGTATAGTATCGGAGAACCTCTTAATACAAAAGGGTTTTTGAAAAGGGATCGATTTGGCAAAGATGGGAAAATGCGGTTAGTGTTGTCTTTGGCGGAGACGCCATCCTATCATGAAAATTGCTTTCATTAAAATACACACGCTTTCCGTTTTCTAAATGCACGGCCAAATGAGTGACAGTGGGGTGCCTTTCATGTAATGGGAATCCTAAAAGTCGCCATGCTGCCTCATTGCTGCTCACATAACGCCCCTGTTGGAAAGCTTGCACTTTGTTCATGACAGACGATCCAGCTTCCTGCATAAAATTGAACACGGCTTGATCGGTTCCTTTGTTAATATATTTACAAATACATTTGATAGCGCGCACCGAACCGCAGGCCTCCACATTTATATGGGCATCAAATATTATACATAAAATTGGCGAGTACGGTACAATCCAACTATTGACCATAGTTTCAAAAGCTCCGCTGCGGGTTTTGATAGTAACCGTTCGGCCCCGTCTTCAGGTGATCTTCTTCTGTATAACGGATAGCCCTGTTCATTGTGGATAGTGTTTTTTATAAGTGATCGCGGGTACTTAAAAAAGTGCATTTAAAAGTGCATTTTCCCTCCTTCATACACGGTGACGTAGAGTTACGAATGCCACAGGGACCATGCATCATGTTTTTAACCACAGTGTTGTGCAACTCCTTATCTTCTGTAGGATCAGGAATTTCAGCGCTAATCAGATTGTCAATGTGGGTAGGTCGCAATTTCTCCTTGAGCCAAATCAAAATATGAACATGTGGCAGCCCCCTTTTCTGCCATTCGATGGAGTACATAGAACATTGCACGTCACCAAATACTTTACCTTTGATAATGACACCCATAGGTTTCTGTACTTTTAATCTGAATACTCTCGCTATCAAGTCGTGTCTGTCAATTGGTTTTTGACCTGACATTAACTCATCGGTTATCTCCTTCCAAGATGGGTTACAGGTGAATGTAACAAAGAGATCGGGACGGCCGTGAGCACGTACGTATGCAAAAGCATCTTGCGTATATTCGTGAAAGTAGCGCGGGCTATTGATAAAAATTGATGGGAGAATAACCATCTTTCCTAAATCACTGGGATTTACATTGGCATCGTTACTTACTGCATCTTGCAGGTAAATGTATTGTTCAGCTCGTAATTTTTTTTTGGTTAAGAGTTATATAACCCTTTCCGGCGCACTACTCTTTAAAGTTCGAATTTAAAGAAAAAAAATTAGGCAATCTATTTAGGCCTAGAGGAGTACACGGGTATCGTTTTGTAAAGATTGCACTAACCATTTTAATTATACAGCTGTTGCCGAAGAGGTAACCTCCCATAAGTAAAGCATTGATAAACGCAGTGAGAAGAGCATTACTGTCAAGCGCATGTTACAGTAAAACATTTTACCTATTATTTAAAAACAATAGAGTTTGATCTCTGTGGTGCTGAAATCTAGAACTCATAAGAAAGATTTAAAGTAGCCATTAGAGTAGTTTTTGAAATATTCACGGAGTTTTTGTGTCTCTAAACAGGGGGAACTTTAGGTGTTGCCGACCCGGCAACACTGCGCGTTAAGAGGATAACGGAGGCGCTCGCTCTCGATTTTAACCCACATGTCCACTAAAAAAATTAAAATCATTAAGTAAAATTATTAAAATCATCAATAAAATCATCAATAATTATCATTAATCAAAAATTAAAAGTTAAAATCATTCTCACGTAACATCATGTGATAAGCATAAAACTTCATACAGTATACTTTTTTATTAGGCATGGGTTGACCTGTAGTTGAGTTGATTAATGGCAGCTCAAAATGATAACTTTCTTGGCCTTTGCTGAAAATCAAGGGATACTGAAGGGCGTCATAGAATTGTGAGTATCGGGTACGCGTGTCAAAGTATTATCATGCGCTCGGAGAACGATGTCGCGTGATGAAGAAAATTCACCACAAACCACTGCAGCAACATCATTGATGAGAGGCGCATTGAATCGTCTCTCGTGTTCTCCGTGCGGAGTGCGATCTGCGTGAATAACCAATTTGTATTGTTCGTGAGGCATGCGGTCTAACGCCGTTTTAAAAGTATTAATAAGTCGATTGTGCTCATGCAACATTCTTTGGATTTTTAGTACGATTTCCCTCTCAACTCCTTGAATGTACTGACATCGCCGATCTGCTACATTATCTTCATCTCCCATGAAATATATCTGAAGAAATTTATGTTGTTCATTGGCCGCGGGAAGCATAGAACCGATCCTGTGGTAAACTTGGCCCTGGATAGTAAAAGTTGGTGAAAATCCGGGCATGATTATTTCCCGGTCTACCCCGAAAGATGTCATCTGGAAACAGGAATTATATTTTCGAATCCTATTTAAAAAGCGCCGTGACTCATCGGAGTCATAAAAAAAAGAGTTTTGAGGGGTTCTTCTGGTGCATCCAATGTAGGAATACATACTTTCCCATTGACGCAACAGAGACCTGCTGTTTCGTCCTTTCATTTAAGGGCATCACAAAACCTACATTTTTTATTCATTAACCCGATGACGACCAAGGAATGGTTTTTGTAATCGATCAAAGGATCGTATTCAATTGCAGTATTAGTAAACACAGACCAAGTATTTCTCATAAAAGCTCGACGCCGTTCAGCTTGCATTTCTGCATGCGTAGAAGCTGCCTGTCGCCCAGCTTGCTCCTCTAAACGTTGTTGCGTTTGAAGAGGCGTCTCATTAGCTCTCAAAATAGCTTGTCTTTCTGCTTGCTTCTCTAAACGAAGCTGTGTTTCAAGGGGCGTCTCGTTAGCTCTCAAAACGGCTTGTCTTTCTGCTTGCTCCTCTAAACGAAGCTGTGTTTCAAGGGGCGTCTCGTTAGCTCTCAAAACAGCTTGTCTTTCTGCTTGCTCTTCCAAACGTAGCTGCGTTTGAAGAGGTGACTCTAACGCCCTTAGTGCTGTCTGACATTGAGCCTGTTGCGATAAACGGACTTGAGTACGAATATCATTCTCAGAAGCCCCCAAAGAAGCTTGGCGAGCGGCTTGCTCCTCAAGTCTTTGCTGGCGCTGAGATGGTAGCTCAGCAGCTCTCGAAGCAGCCTGCCGCTCTGCTTGTTCGCGTCTTCTTAATTCAGCATGGAGAGACGATTCTTGAGATCGGACAATTTTCATTGCCCGAGCTTTGGATGAGGTACTCGACAAATTAGATTTACGTTTGCGAGGCATTGTGAAAATATGAGTAAACTATAAACTTAAACTAAACTAAAATCCCAAACTAAACTATAACAATCTAAACGACGAACAAAGCGACGTAATTACCTATCGAAAAAACAATAACTACTTTAGATATCTACCTAGAAAAAAAAGCACTAAACTAACCTAACCTAACTATTATACAGCTACTGCACATCGTTACCAAGTTTTAAAAACACCCAGCGCCATCTATCGCATTATTTTATCTTGTTTTAAACGACACACAGCGCCATCTCCAATCCATCCATCAAGCAAACTATATTTTTGTTTTCCCTCGGAAATATCAATTTTTTCCGGGATAAAAAGTACCCTATTATTTAATCCGGACTTCTAACTTTATGTCTGCAAAATTTCAAAGCAATCGGTTCAGTAGTTACGGCGTGAAAGCGGAACAAACAAACAAACTCACTTTCCGATTTATAATATTAGTAAGGATTTCGCTTTTGACCCATGAGAATACTCCGTGATAGGCTAAAATAATCGTTTTCTATAAAAGCGGTGGAGTGGGAAAACGATGGCGGCAGTGGAAGAAAAGGCAAGTGTTGCATAAAAGATTATTGCCAAGAAATTGGCTTATATTAAGATTTTAAAAATTTCAACGATTTAAACTTTACCTGTAAACAACTAAAGAATCACATTACTGATCATACTCAATATTGATTTGCCATCGATGAGCTTAAAAGGAGAGGGTCTCAGGCCGAGATTGGAGTCACAAATACAATGAACGTTTGTGCATCGATAAAGTATTCTTAATAAATGACAGCCATAAGGCGCAAAATTTAGTGGCTCTTGAGAAAATAATTCACAATATATACGCTACAGCTTATAATCGGATAAATTTCCTTCTTCGGCAAGCGGTTCTATAGCATAGGCGTCAGCGTATCGGATTCGAGTAATTTGTCCCACAGTTCGAATCCCACTCGGACTTTTTTTCTGAGAAAAAATTTTCATCAGTTATTTTAAATATTAGTTATTCCGAAAATTACGAAAAATTTAAATGTAAGTGTTTGTTAAGTGGAATGTTAACTGCAAAAAATTTCCTGATTAAATATATACTAAAACAATATAGGCATATTTATATGTCTATAGACAAGAATATTTCTCTGTTCTTATTTAAAGTTATTTTCAGTCATTTTAATAAATATCCATTATTTTCACCAGAGAAATAAGGACGTAAAGGAATATTTTATTTTCCTTTTTTTATTTAATGCAAAAACTTTGAGAGCCATTATTTTGAAAATCAGACAAAAAAAAAATGACATTTTGATAGTAGTAGATTTTTAAAATAGCTTGATTTTTTTTTTTTTTTTTTAGTTGAAAAAAATCACGTTTAATCAATAATCTTCAATTTTGAAACCCTGAAAATTTTTTCTCTCCCTTTTAGAAAACGTCAAGTTTTAAGGTTGTGAATGCGATTTTTCATGAAAAGTGAAATACTGGTATGTTTGGAGCCCTATATCTCTCGCAAGCAACAACATCCCAAAATTCTTTTGAGATAAACTGTTAGGATACCACAACCAGCTTATTAAAATTTATTTGTTTCCATGGGGTATTGTTACTTTACATTGTTATGTTGCCACAAAGAGTAGTCAAAATGACGCTTTTGTCCATCTTCCGCACTTATCTTATTTAAGCAATAGTACTTCAAACTTTTTCTTATACAAGATATGAAAGTGCACTACTAGGACAAGCTAAATAATATAGTACAGTACGGAGATATCGTTGCTGTTAGTAGATATAACCTGTTAATTATTCAAAATTTGCAAAATTTGGAACATTTAAAGTAGTGATATTTCAAAAAAGCGCCATAGTTGAATGAAACAAAATATATCATGTTGTAAGTGAACATATGTACAAAAACATGGAAAAGAAAGAGAAGTGGGATCGCGTGATTTTTTAAGCAAAAAAATGACTAAATTTATAAGAAAAGCTATGTCCATGATCACATTTTTTCCCTAAGAGAAAATGAAACATCCCATTTCTCTATCGAAACGGATAACAAAAAGGATATTTCATTTTCTCATAGGGAAAAAACATAGAACTAGGAAAAAGAAATAGGATTTTTCATTTTCTGATAGGGAAGAAATTTGATCATCGACTTTGTTTATTTAAAGAGTTTGTCATTTTTTCAACTAAAAATATCAAAAGACCCCAATTTTTTTTAAAATTATGTTTTTGTACATATATTAACTTACAACATGATGCATTTTTGTTTCATTCAACTGTGGCGCTTTTTTGAAATAACATTACTTTAAATGTTGCAGATTTGGAAAGTTATTAATGTTTAACAGGTTATATCTACTAACAGAAACAATATTTCCGTGCAGCATTATATTATTTAGCTTGTCCTAGTAGTGTACTTTCCTATTCTATAAGAAAAAGTTTGGGGTACTAATGCTTAAATAAGATATTAAGTACGGAAAATGGACAAAAACTTCATTTTGACTGCACTTTGTGGCAACATAACAATATAAAATAACAATGACCCATGGAAACAAATAAATTTTAATAAGCAGGTAGTGTTATACAAACAGTTTATTCCAAAACAATTTTGGGATGTTATTTACTGTGTGAGATAAGGACTCCAAAATAGAGGTCTGCACGGGCCGGAATTTCCAGGCCCGGGCCCGGCCCGTTGTAAAACTCAAAAGTTCGGCCCAAGACCGGCCCGGCCCGTTCAAATTTTTATATTTTAGGCCCGGTCCGGCCCGTAGAGAAATCAGGGAAAACAAGCCCGGCCCGACCCGTTTCGGCCCGTTAAAATTTCTACGATTTCTAAAAAATTCAGATTTTTATCATATAATTAAGATTTGTTTTAAAGAGTACTGCATACATATCTATGGAATGATTTTACAGTATATTTTACAGGAAATGCACATTAGTAACATTAATGATTACTAAGATTCTTAGGCTTTCAACATTCAAATAAAGATTCATTAAAAAATTAATATGGCTTAGAATAAAAGAAGAAAAAAAGAAATTTAAAAAATCGTAACTTTTGAAGCTGTTTAATAAAGGAAGATTTATAAAAAATATTTCTATATCATTGTATTAAAGATTTTAAATCCAAATTCATTCGTTAATTCAAAGAAGCTCCTTTCTGATACATTTCTAAATTCATTTTTTTCTCAGAAATGCATAAGATTAGCAGGTGTCTTTATTCAGAAACTATATAATTGAATGGCGTTATCCATTTTTTGATACAAGCAATTTAAGAACACTGCAAGCAAATAAAATATTGTCATAGTTAGCGTTTTGAATAGAATTTCCGGAAGCGATAGCATGGGAAGGGAGAAACACCTGCAACCAAATGGTTGCAGGTATTGTATCTCAACTATTGTATCTCAACAAGGATATACAAGTATTTTATTTACCAAAAATGAAAAACGCCATTCGATTCCAAATCCCTTCAGTAGTCAGGCTTATCACTTTTATATTTTTATAATTAAAAATTAATGTAAAAATGTGTCAAACTTTCGCGTTATTGAAAAATTAATTTAAAAACCATCAAGAAGTATATATCCAAAGACTAAGCTAACATATGTTCTTTATCGTTGTTCATAATTTTAGAAATTGTGTTGTCTGCCCTACAGATCTTGAGAACAATTAAGTCTTCTTTCGGTCCGGCAAGTCTATATGTAGAAAAATAATGCCTTGATCTCCAATTTTGATCTAGGCCCTGCACGAGTCAGTTTAAAAAATATTAAAACGGGTTACACACAATGTAACTGTCCGATGCCGATCTCTACACTGCACAAGTTACATTTTTATATTGATGCTGTCAAACTAGTATGGCTCGTGACGCACATTTATATTTATTCTTATTAAAACCATTTTCGTTGAAAATAGGTTTATATTTTATCGTTTATGTTTAAATCTTCAAAACGGTCCGGTAGGCCCGAAAATTTTTATATCGACCCGGCCCGGCCCGGCCCGTACGGCCCGTTTAATTTTTTTACCGGCCCGTTAAAAAAGACATTCTAATTCTGCCGGCCCGGCCCGTTAGCAAATTCGAAACGATTCCGCCGGCCCGGCTTGGCCCGCGGGCCGGACCGGGTACGGGCCACGGGCCAAGCTCGGGCCCGTGCAGACCTCTACTCCAAAATACCAGCATTTCATTTTTCATGAAAAATGGCATTCATAACCTTGAACTTTTACATTTTCTGTAGGAATGAGGAAATTTTCTCAGGGCTTCAAAATTGCACATTATTTATTAAATATCTACTTCAACTTAAAAAAAATTCAAGCAAATCAAAAAATACAACACTTTGTCTGATTTTCAAAATAATGGCTCTTAAATATTTCATGGTTTATTAAAATATGATTTTATATTATTAATATAATTTTTTATAATCTGGACGTTTTGATTTTTAATTAGAATAAGCGTCTATGCTTTTTTTTTTTTTTTTTTTTTTTGTCCACGGTTTAATATGTTTATATAATTCAGTTTAATTATATAAATATAATTTTAACTGTGATTATTTTACTATTAATGAAAATGAAAATGAAAATAATAAAAATAATAAACCTTAAAAAGTCATTTGGAACTTTTATAGACCTTAAAATTATGCTACTTTTAAAATTTATTAACCGTTATTTATATAAATAAGCTGTTATTATTTAACCCCTTCGGGACGGAAGCCTTTTACGAAAATTTTAATGTTTTGTCACCGGTTTTAAAAAACATATTTTTGTGCCTTATTGAATCGAGAAAATGCTCCGATTTAATTAGGCAAATTTTACAGTAAAATTTTACTGGTAGGGATAAACGATGATTTTTATGCCATTTTGCGACAAGTATACGTATCACTCGTCCCCGAGGGGTTAAACAATGATTTAAAATACATTATATGAAACTATAACATGCTGCTATATATTTTTTAATTGTAATTTTTTTAATATCGTAATAATATGAAAAGTATCGTTTTTTTTAACAAATAGCTTTTTCAGTTTAATTTTTTTTTTTTTTTTTTTTTGGATTTTTAAACTTATAATTAGAATAACTTTCTTTGCGCTTAAAAATAAGTTTCAAAAATACATTGAATTGCTGAAAATAGTTATTAATTAGGCAATAATTACAAAATCAATAATAAAAAGAATATTTCTGCAAAATTATGAAATGTTTAAAATATTTGCATTATGAAACAAAGTAAAAATACTATACAGTCGAGTCTCTTTACAACGAAACTCCATCTAGCGAATTTCTCAATTTAACGAATTTTTTGTAGGAACGGTCAATTTTTTTCACAATTACATTAAAAAATATCTCCATTTAATGAATTTTTTCAAAAATGCTCTTTCATATTTTCAGAAAACGCTTCAAATTATTTGTGGTATAAGTTTTTTTCCGTGGATTTCTGGTTTATATTTTACAGATTCACTCCTCTACCTTATTCCTTATGAAAAAAAAAGGCATTCACCTCCTCTCCCCTCAAGAAAATCATCCTTTTTTGCATGGTTACACTTGACTTTCTTTTAACGAAGATGAGCATGCTTTCTTGGAAAAGACTGAAACATATCACAAAGCATCCTAAAAGATAAAACTATTCCATTGTCGCCTTGAAAATGTTGTTTGCTTCTTGGGTTGGATAGTAAAGCAGGGGTGAAAGGGTAATTTCAGAAAAGGCCGTCTCAGCAGGTTTTCATCTACCTAATCTAACTTTCATTATTTTTAGAATTTAGAGTTGATGTTTGTTGTTTGTGGTGACTTGGAACATTTTTTGTTGTTAGAAATCATCTGAATGAAGAAATATTACTGAAAGTCATCTATGCTGGCGTGATTTTCTAGTGTATTTGCATAAAATCGCTCCTAGGATAAGCATAGCTCTCTGTGAAAAGTAATAATTTTGAAAATAACATTGGAAAAAAAGACATTGGAAAAAAAAGGAAGTAGCAAAAATGTTTGAGATTCTAGCAAAATTCCTTTAAACATTTCAAAAACTTAATTAAACAGCTCAAAAAACAATACTGTTTCAAAATTTAAACATTAAATGAAAAAATTTTGCCGTTCTCTATTCAACTAATTTTTCTATACAACGAATTTTTTGACTGAACAATGGATTTCGTTATATAGAGACTTGACTGTATTTATTCATGTATTTTTATTTTTCTGTGAAAAATAGTCGATTGTTCCAAGAAAGAATTGCAAATAACTTTAAATAACAGCAAACAATTTCAGGTCCATAGACATATTATTTTTTTTCTTTCATTAAATATTTAAACATACAAAATTTTATAGTTAAAAACTAATTTAAATGATACAAAACATATATTTAATTTATATTTTTAGTAAAATTTATTTATAATGGAAAGCTTTGTTCTAAAAAAAAAAAGTCCTGGCGGGATTTAAATTGAAGGACAAAAATCTCGAATCCGGTACGCTGATGCCTACGCTACTGAGCCACTTGCCATCAACGGAAATTTGTAGGATTTTCTACCATTGTGCCTAGAATTATTTCTATTTGCGCTTTAGTAACACATTAACGAATATGTTTTGCTGCAGGAGCCATTATGAGCGTAGAACACGAAGCAAGAAAAGAAAGACGATCATTAACAAATAATAGCGACAGCAAAAATTTCATTACCTGTGATTGGTCATTCAGAATCCGATGTCGATGAAAGTTTAATCTCTCAGTTTCAAATTCGATATGTTTTTCCGATGACATCATGGCAGCACATAAAGTGAATGTCGGATTTGTTTTGTCGGAAACATGCTATTCCTAAATCGAATTTTTCCCGACTCGGATACTGTTCGATCTCCTCATAGTAGGGCCCCAGTTTCGGACTGCATCCAAAAATGAAAATAGATCTCACATATCCGATAGTATCGGAAATGTTCCTATTAGAATACTAAACATTCCAAGTATATTATACATTATAGTCAGTAGTATTTATCTCGTCATATAATGCTGAAAATTCATTTAGGTTAAGGATTTATTATTTTGTTTATTATATGTATTTTGGGTACTACTTGGTTCAACCGTCTACCAAAAAACTATCGCTAAACTATAAGATTTAATGCCAATAATGGTTGACAATGTAACATTCAATGACATTAAATACGATACACCTGTTTAAAACGTCATTAACCTATTTTTATTTCGACTTTTTATTTGTATTTTCATTAATATTCTACTAATTATTTGTTTTTTCGTTATTTAAAATAAAAATTATTTCAATATGTATGATTTGGCTATTAGTTTTATGATTTGTATAATTTGGCAAAATGGGTCGACGGGATGCATTTTCAGAAAGAATCACGTTTTGAGCACCAGCCTTGGCGAGTCGGCGAAAGCGAGAACTTTCAGCTAGCTGCATCGCCAAACACAAAATAAACTAAGTTCAAATGTGTCATAAAACATATGATTAATAGAATTATATTTATTACAAGAGAATCTTTACTACTGTTTTTAATTAACCTCTCAATTTCTTCGAACATAGCGAGTTAAGGAAATGATATTTTTGAATTGAGAAAAAAAAAACTATGTTTAGATGTTCTGTGAACTTTAAAGCATTTTAATCTGAAAAAGCTCTATGTTTTAAACCATGTTTTAATCCTAAACAACGGTGAATAACATTTCCTCTTATTATAGTCTTTGCTTGATAACATTTATGGAAAAACAAATGAACAATAAACGCGATTTCTTTGCAGAAGGAAGGGATGCTATTCGCTAGGCGTTTGACGTCACAAACAAGAAAGGATGCGTAGCATTGACTTCATCTCCGCGCCAATCGTTGTTCTGGCGATAAGGTGCTCAAAACGTGATTCTTTCTGAAAATGCCGACGGGATAGTACCAAATAATATCATATTTTGTTAAGAGCACAACAATTTCTTCTGAGCAGAGCTGACAGGCAACTATTATTTAATAAATTAAACCCTATTTCCGAGCTGTAATATTTATGTAAAAATTTGTATTCCTAGGCATAGCATATTTGTGAATTTCAAAAATAGATTTTCTGGGACGTAGCATCTTTCGTTCTTCCTTATTTTTAATTTATATCATTAGAAACTGAATTAGAAATGCTCGTGTTTTGATTCTACCTTTGATAGTGACTTCTATAATTTTGCAAAATATCAGAAAAATATTCTGTGTAGTAAATAATTCATTTATTAAAAATATTCAATATTGCCAAAATATTCGCAAAAAAATAGACACACCACTTGAGCTTTTAGCGGTAGAGGTAATAAAGAATTTTTAATAAAATAAATTTCGTGAATATTTTTATGATTTCGTTAGCATTATTCAAAGTGAATTCTTCTTCTTCAATATTTTGCTGCTGTAAATAAGGAATGATTAGATATGGAATTTCTTTTAAATAATTCAGGAATTAATAATAAATAAAATTATAACTGATACTCACCTAAACCTGTTTCGGGTGATTTTGTTTCGAAATCCAATCCAACGGCAGCATCCTTTTTGATTAAAATTTTGACTATTAAAGTGATTGTGTCATTACACC
The DNA here is from genome assembly GCA_964019185.1 of Maratus speculifer. Lineage (NCBI taxonomy): Eukaryota > Metazoa > Arthropoda > Arachnida > Araneae > Salticidae > Maratus > Maratus speculifer. The sequence continues at coordinate 101,904,967 of OZ025303.1, forward strand.
TATGTCCACTACTATGATAAAATAACGAATACCAGTTTGGATTAGTCAAACCAAAGAACATTTGGCTTTGTTTGTTATAGAAATTGAAATTTAAACGCTGATAGTAATTTCTATCTGAGAAATCTTTATGATTTTTCAAGAAAATTGTGTACAAAAATTCGTGCTCGGGAATTTCGGAATGCAACCTTTCTATGCGGACGTCTATACGATTCCGCACAAACGGGCACATTTTCAAAACCCAAACGGCTTTTTTATAATAGAACCACGGACTCTGCACTTCTGTATCCTCTGCGATATGCAGAATTGTTATATTGGGTATTTCCCATGTGATTGTTTCACATTCGTATGGTTCTTGGAAAACTTCGCCAATTTCAGGACTTTCTGGATTTTTACTCATTGTAAATTCCCGACCTAAAAAAGTAAAAATATATTTTATTAAATATACACATGTGAAATATAGATACAATAGCAATTCTGTTTCATTAACCTTTTAAATTCTACATAAGTCATTAAAATTTTAAATTTAATTTATAAACACAGTGAAACATTATGAAAGTATTTCAATTAGGAAAATTCCAAGTCAGTGTTACCATTTTTACTATTTTATTTGTTTATATCAAATGGATAAAAAATATAAAAAGTTTATTAAATTCATTAGACTTTGAAAATCACAAGATTTCAAGAACTTCATCTTTAGCAAATAAATAGCAGAATGCTATATTCATCTTTTAAAAAGGTAAACTTAAAACTAAACTTTGTGTAAATTACTTTACAAGATAACAAATAATAATAATAATAATAAAGAAAGGTGTTAAATTACTTTTAATCCTTAGTACTTTCATAAACACAGCCATCGACAGAATATAAAAATACAAATATTAACATCTTATTTTTCAAAAGTAGCGGATAGGGACAGCTTAATGCAACAATGTTAAAACTTACAAGGAAGGTCTCCATACGGGCATACTCAGAAAAATCTGAAAAAATTACAGAATGTTCTTCTCATATAGTTATATATGTTTATAAAAGAAATTTCGGCGGAACCTCCTTATAACGTCCGTAAAAAAATAATAAAAATTTCGTTTATTTGGCGATTTATCTCCGGTTGGCGAAAAAACGAAATTTTGAAAAATACGCTTTTACGCTTCGAATACTTTTTAAAGAAAAAACTTTCTGTGTTCAATTTATTTAAATAAGTATAGTTTAAGTAATTTTAGTTTTGCATTTTTACTTTACTTTAAATGTAATTTTGTCATATACGTTTATATGTACTAAAATGTTCCAAAATGAAATTAATATATTTTATCATTTAAAACACAATTTAAATTGATTAAAATTGTTCCAAATTGAAAAATACACTGTTAAAAATCTGTTGCATTTTGTTGCAACGCACTCCCTTGCTTGTATAGAAAACGGTTACTTGGCCTTGAAATGGAGCTTTCTCATTGGTTGGAATAGAGATATTATATACAAGCGGTGGAGTGTACTGCAGCAAAATGCAGCAGATTTTTAACAGTGTTGCACAAGCTACAACACCGCTAAAAATCTGTACCATTTTCTGCAGCGTCACTCCACCGCTTTTATAGAAAACGGTCAATTCACCGTGGAGCATTCTCATTGGTCAGGAGAGAGATATTCTATAAAAGTAGTGGAGTGGCGTTGCAGTAAATGCTGCAGATTTTTAACAGTGAAGTCAATTAAAATCAATTTTCAGATTCGTTAAAATCGTCTGCTTTTGGCGAGGAAATGCACTGCTCGCCAAATCCTGCGTCGCTTTCAGCTTTTCACGCCAATTATTCCAAACTAATTTATTTTTTTACATATCTAATAATGTAATTCCGCCGCTAATTTTCACTGATCCTTTATTACCTACATGAGTAATTTAATTCGTATTTTTTTCAAAAAATTCTGAGTATGCCCCCAATGGAGACCTTCCTTGTTAGACAGCATAGGGAAACGGGGAAAAAAATCCCTATCCGGTTTCGGCGAGTTATTTTCTTGGTACAGATTTTAAAGTGATGTTATACACTTATAAACTTAGACAAAGGTTATGATGAAAATATTATTTCTTCAATTTTATTTTTTAACGATGATTTTAATTTCTATTTTATAGATATGTACAATGAAAGCATGTTATAATATTTTTAGTATTACAATATTAATAATTATAATGCATCCTCTTCAAATATTAAAGACACAATCCTAAACCAAACCAGACACTGGATTTTGGCGATTTTAGTGACAAGCACTCTCAAGCGAACTGATTTTTCAGAAACCTAAAAATTCTTCCCAATCACAACGCGGAATTTTCGGCAGACAATTAACACTAGAACCGCCATCAGGGGTCATTTTGACCCTTTGCCAAAATTGATAATAGTCGATTCGAACCAGAAATATTTTTTGGAAATGTATAAAATCTATGTAGTACAAATTTAAGCTAATTGAATAAGTTTAATTATTTTAAATAAAAATTCTGGTTTGAAACTCATTTTCAAAAAACATGAGTAAAAACAGCCGGCGGTTCTAGTGTTAACGATGTGAACAGTTCCAAGGATGATTCCTAAGCGCTGCGCGCCTATTAAAACGAAACAACAACAACAACAAAAAAATCATTGGGAACAAGAAACTGATTGAGCAGCAGGCTCTAAAATGGACGAAACTCGTCAATGCCGCAGTAACTAACGTACATGAGCGCTGCGCGCCCATTTAAACCAAAAAGAACATCACTGGATTCATGAAACTTGCTGTGCACCAGTCTCTAAAGTGCATGAAACTCGCTGTGCAGCAATCTCTAAAATGCACGAAAATCGCTGTGCAGCAGTCTCTAAAGTGCATGAAACTCGCTGTGCAGCAATCTCTAGAGTGCACGAAAATCGCTGTGCAGCAATCTCTAAAGTGCACGAAACTCGTCACTGCCGCAGTCACTAACATACGTAAGAGTGCTGCGTGCCCATTTAAACAAAAATAATCACTGAATGCATGAAACTCGTCAGTGCCGCGGTCAACGCGCTTATGAGCTCTGCGCGCCCATCTAAACAACAAAATATATATATATATTACTAGATGCACGCAACTCGTTGTGCCACAACGAAACTCGTCAAACCTGCTGTCTCTAACGACACTAAAACCCAAAGAAACATCTCTGAATGCGCAAAAGTCGCATTGAAGAAATTTCTAAAATGGACAAAACTGGTTAATGCCGCGGTTGCTAACGCAGGAATCAAACTATTAAAATATATATAAGTTTGTTCAAAAATACGCGATAAAATTTTGAAATATTTTTCTAATCTATATAATAAAGGCCAAACGTATCTGTGCGTAACGCATACGTCATGTTTTGAATGGCAACACTTTCCGATGAAATTTCGGTTTTGCAATTTTCGCTATTGTAAATTTTTAAACTTCTAGACATTTCACGTTTTCAATCTTTATACCATCGTTTAGAGAAAAAAATGCACTTTTAAATGCCGTTTGTTATAAAACTGTATCTCAATTTGTTTTTGAGATATTAATTTTTTTGTAGTTTTTGGTTCAATTTCTCTAATGGTGGCAACTTTAGTATCGCATTTATGTGGGAAAAAGAGAAAAAATAGCCATAGAGTAAAAAAGAAAAAAAATAGAGATGCAGTTTAGTGGCTAGAGGTGACGCCAAAAATGTAACTCTAAAATTCGCTGCATTGCATCAAACACAACGGCGTGCTTTCACAAAAAAGAAAAACTTTTAGCGATGCAATTTTAATTCATAATACAATGAAATGCTATTTTATAATGCTAAAATATATTCAGATCTTTTTCATTTAGAGAAAAAATGATGTTAAAAAATTTTGTCTCTGTTCCATGTGATTGTTTTGTTTGGGCCGAATGAGAGACTTATATTGGAAGAATAACGCCCATCAAACCGTTTTAATCGCATTACTGCACCTCCATCTATCTCTTTTCTCCATGGAAAATAACAGATCGCTGTATATTTTAGTTGTCTTTTTTTCCTAGCAAATGAAAAAAATAGTAATTAAAAACCTGTTATGTCAATATATCGTCGGCTATAAAACCCGGTGAATGTTGTTGGTTTTATTTCGTTTTTATCTATGAATTTAGTGACTTTTAGTTCGTTGTAAACTTACTTTACAAAAGATACATCAATTAACCTTTACAAAAATGCATTTTAAAGAATATCTGGGTGTCATATTTTCTTAGTTGTTTTTAAAAAACTGAGAATGCAATTTTATTCTTTGGCGAAATCTTTGGCTAATAACTGCTATATTGCGTCTAATACGCAGGGCCATAGTGAACAATAGGGATGGTTCAAGAGAATGTAGGGGGGCTCATAGTTTTTTTTTCTCTCTCTCTGACGCAGAAAGATAAATTAGTGCATATTCATATTGTAGGTACTCTGTTTCTTATTAAACTGTTAAAATAATTTCATTTTATGCTTAGAAAAGTATATGATGATGAAGTTTTGAGTGCATAACTGGTGCAAAATAGCCCATTATGTTAGCTTCATATGTACAAATAGGATGAGGGAGTGTTGAAACACTTATTTTAGATACAATTTAGTAACTCTGCAAAACTGTGAAAAGGTTTCAAAAATAAATTAGACTTTTAAACAATATTTCATTTGAATTTTCGGAACAGAAATTCATTGAGTGACCTTAGAATCTTTTCCAGGGGGGCTCAAAATATTTTAGGGGGGGGGGAGTGAGCCGCCCATAGCGCCCCCTTAGCTACGGCCCCGCTAATACGGAAGTACCGATAATTTTTATAGCTGTATATGATTACATAAATAATATGTTTCATATAAAAGTGCTATTTGGAATTAGTTGGCAGTTTAAAAAGCCTATTACGCAGAAAAAATTTATTAGATTTTCCAATTTTAAATTTCAAAAAAGTTTTTCACCTTTACTTTGTGACCCGGGAACCCCGGGATCGGTGTACTAGTATTTATAAGGTATAAATATTATGCTAATTTTTAAGCAAGGAAGAAAGTATTTGTGATATAAGATTTGCGCTACTATATTAACACATCACATTATAATATTAAGAGTAATGAAATTATGAGAAAAATAAAATATTAAGATTAATGCACAATACAATGTAAAACAGAGGGAAAAGTAACCGAAACGAACATCAATACCAAGAAAACAACTCGCCAAAACCGGATAGGGATTTTTTGATTTTTCCCCTGTTTCTCTGTGCTGTCTAAGTTTTAACATTGTTGCATTAAGCTGTCCCTATCCTCTACTGTCTTGACAGGGCTGTTGCTGAACGATTGTACTTTAAATCTCTCAAATATTCTTTGATGCGATCTTTAAGCTTGCCAGAAGTCATTTCTATGTATTCGAGATAAATATTTTCTGTTTTAAGTGGAATTAGATATATTCTAGAAATTTCATCTTTTGGAATTGGGTCTATTTTGGCACTAATTAGATCTTTCAATTTTATCGGAGGAGTGGCGATTAAATTTACGTTTTTCGAAAAGTCCTGATATCTAGGAGAGACTGGCGTAGAATTGTATGGACCCAGGGGCTCTCCCCCCCCCCCCCTTTTCAATAATTTTTTCAGATGGGCTGTATTTTTTTATGTCAACCGATACAGAAAAAAAAATCAGAAATTTTGGAATTTATATAATTTATGGAATCTCTCAGCGTACATTGTTTACCAGAGAAATTTTTTGTTTCCTAAATCCATTGTTTACTTTTATTCTTTATAAATGGTTAAAAATAACCTAAGAAAACTTTCATCATATTTTATGAGCACTCTCCACGGATTTTTCATTCGTTTTTAGCTCACAGGCTATGAAAGCCTGAGAGCTTATGTGCCCGCCCGTTCTGTCTGCATGTGCGTACGTGCGTAACCCGATAACTCATGTTAAAAATATCAGAATCACTTGAAATTTTGGATATAGGTACATTCTGATAAGGCACTTCCCTGATTAGTTATGGGAGTTCATTCGATAAGAATAAGAGGGGGAACGGGGGATTATGCCGCTCCCCTTAATTTATGTAAATGGGTTTTTCATGCAGATTTATCAGTTTTCGTTCAAAATTTAGATATAGGATCATTCTGATGAGGCACCTCCGTGATTAATATTAGGTATTGATAAGATAAGCATAAAGAAGGGGACCAGGCGGCTAATGCTCCTCCCATTAATTTATGTAAATGGGTTTTTCATTCAGATTTATCAGTTTTCGTTCAAAATTTAGATATAGGATTATTCTGATGAGGACACCTCGATGATTAGTTTTGCGAGTTCATTGGATAAGTCTAAGAGGGAGGAAATGGAGGACCCTCCACTTAATTTAGGTTAATGGGTTTTTCGCACAGAATTTACCGATTTGCTTAAAATTTTGGATATAGGTTTATTCTGATAAGGCGAATCTGAATAGTTTTAGAAGTTTAATGGTTAAGTATAAAGGACGGGGATAACTCCTCTTAAATTATGTAAATTTGTTTTTATTATATAAATTATATAAATTGGTTTTTATGGGCCCTGATTTGTTTTTTAATTTATTGGACAAGTATAAATGGGGGATTGGTGGGACTACCGCTTTTAATTTCAGTAAATGTTTTTTTCTTGCAGAATTAACCGATTTGGTCCAATTCTTGGATACAGGTTCATAGCGATAAGATGCTTCCCTAATTTGCCGTGGGGTTCTTTTTTTGAAGATAAAGGGGCTACGGGCAGTTATCTCCCCCATAAATTTGATAAATTGATTTTTATGCAGAATTATCAGATTTGCTTTAAATTTTGAATGTAAGTTTTTCTGATTAGGCGAATATCTGAATAATTTTAGAAGTTTAATGGCTAAGTATAAAGGAGGGTGATAACTCCTTAAATTATATAAATCGGTTTTTATTAAGAATTATCCTATTTGCTCTGAATTTTGGATATAGATTTTTTATATAAAAAGGCATACCTCTGATTAGCTTAGGGTGTTCAATGATTAAGTATAAAAATTGGAAATGGGTACGTAGCACCTATAGTTGTCGTTCAGTCCGTCCGTTTGTTTGTCTGTCTGTCCGCATAGAACAACGCAAAAACTACGCAACCAAATCGTTTGAAATTTAAAATATATACTTATTACATAATTTTCACGAGTCATTTCAAATTTTATGAAAATCGGATGCATAGTTTAATTACAAGGGCAATCAAAATTATTCCATCACATTACGGCCAATGGGAAAATAGTTTTAAGTACATTTTAATGATGTTACACTCTTTCGAATATAATAAAATTGATATGTATCTATGAAGTATATACTGTAATATACATTCTGTAGAATTTGAGATGCAAAGAGTATTTATTATTAATTTACAGGGTCACAGAAAAGTATTCCCCTACATATAGTGGTATACGGGGAAACATTGTTTGGGACGTGTTTTAATTATATTAAATTAAACTATTTCACATTTTAAAAATTGATATACGTTGCTGATGTTTAATACAAGTTAGTTCTTGTATAATAGAAAGCAGAGTATTTACAGGAACACACAAAAGATTTCGACAACTATACTGTATTCAAAGTTCTGTATGCTATAACAGCAAAATTTGAATATTTTTAAAACTTCGTTATAGTACGAACGCACATGATTTGCGACGCTTCAATTTCCAATTTGTTTTCATGTTAGCTGGCGCCAATAATGCTAGAATGCATCATACTAACAAAACAGTGTTGAATTCACACTCTTCCTTCCGGGAGGGGGGGGCATTTTAAAATTCCGGGGATGAAATTGAAAAAATTACTGAAATACAGTAAAACTCGTAATAACAGAATAAGATGGGACCGAGAAGGTCTGTCTTAGACAGGTTTCCATCCTTGCTGGTAGATTTCTTCTGCCAGACCGTAAAAATTTTTCGTTGTAGACAGGTTGCGTTTTAATATGTTTACTCCATCAATTTTCATTCGATAAAAATTAAGAGAGCGAGTTAAATTACTAGGAAAAAATCGAAATTTATAAAGTTAAAATGCTTTATAAATTTCGAAGAGATGCACAAACTTGCATAAAAAATTACAATTTCAACATAAATATTGACATTTCAAACTAATCGGAATAATTTCACTCGTTCTAATCTGGAGTTACTATTGATAAGATAGGCCTGAGATGAAAAAAGTACAAGGAAATTAATAGCTAAACTCTATGTATTTTTTTTTTGTGCTGATTAAATAATAGTAATAATAATAATGAAAAATTGCTATTACGCCATGTTCTCTTGAAAAACTCAATTTTACTTGGACTTCAATTTTACATTCTATCCAGCATATCCCACTACACATGCACCTGATGTACCGGTACCTTTAGGTAGAAGTGAATAATAGGAGGGCTCAAGAAAATATAAGGGGGGAGGGGTCATATTTTTTCTCTCTCTTTCGTTCTAATGCAGAAAGATAAATTAGTGCATATTCACTCTGTAGGTACTATGTTTCTTATTAAACTTTTGTAATAACCTCATTTTATACAAAGAAAAGTATATGATGATGAAAAATTCGAGTGTATAACTAGTGCAATATTAAACTCCATGTTAGCTTCATATATGCAAATAGGATGAGCGAGACTTGAAACACTTATTTTAGTACAATTTAGTACTTTTTCAAAACTGTGGAAGGGCCTCAAAACTATATTAGGTTTTTGGACAGAATTTCATTTGGATTTTCGGAACATAAGTTCATTTAGTGACCTTGGACCCTTTTCTAGGGGAGGCTCAATATATTTGGGGGGAGGACTGAGCCACCCTAGCATCCCCCTTAGTTACGACCCTTCCTAAAACTGAACTGCCCGTCATCTCTTCATAATCTCGGAATATCCAGAAAAGCAAAGCTCGTATACCGAATTAAAATCCTCTGGAGGCAATTCATCTTAGCCCTTCCCTCAGGTTGAACTTAAGGGGGCTGGTCCACTCAGTTTCGGAATTTTCCTAGTCCATGGATGCTTGATGCATTAGTCAACGTGAGGGGGCTCGGGGCTTGAAAACTTTTCAAAAAATCGATTTTTTTATGATCTATTTTGATTATTCAATTAATTCTCAACTCAGTGCAAAAAATCGCATAAAAATATTTGCATTTTTAACGGAGTTATAAGCATTTATATGGTATCAACACTTTCATAGCCGCACCCATATAATTTCAACTTTAAGTCGCGTTTTCTCAAAACTTGATTTTTGACGACTAACCGCAAGATTTAAAAAAAACTATTTGATGGAATGGCTTAAATTATTTTTTGCATGCATACAACATCATTATCTATAGAATGAATTCATATATTTTAGATAGTTTAATATTTTGAGTATTTTTATGAAAAAAAAAAGTTGTACACGACTTATACAGCTTTCAGGCTAGACTTTGAGGAAACCCTCGAGGAGCGGGAACACCTAATAACAAACAGGAGATATTTCATCTGCAGCGGAGACTTTAACGTCCAGTCACCCCTTTAGGGCTATGAGCAGCAAAACCCGCGATGTGAATTTCTCACCGATCATCTGGTAAAACACAACCTAGCGATAGCCAATATAGATAACAAAATTCACACGTTCGTCAAAACCAATAGCAAAGGCATAGTATTGGCCAAAGGATTTCCGGATCATACTTTGGTAAATCCACTTGCCCATAGCAAAATCAGGAATTGGCACGTATCAGATGTTCACAGTGACTCAGACCACAAATATATCTCTTACGACTTTGAAATTACACCAGATTACACCGATTCAATACCACTAGGGGGAATTTACGCAAATTTACACAAGTTATTAAAACACACAAACCCCTTCTCAACCAACACCTGCAAGATACAACAGATACAGACTCCTTAAACACTTTAACTAAAGTTCTCATCGAAACAATGCAAAAAGCGGCAAAAGCATCTTTCAGATATAAAAACACACAGAGATCAGCTATTTTCTCCTACTGGACAGCAGATCTCAGAGCCAAACGTAATCAACTCATCGCAATGCGAAAGAAATTGAGAGCACTCAAAATTGACGGAGAGGACACAGAATACTTTCGTACTCTGGTAGCAAATTATAAAAAATTGGCAGCAAAATATAAGCACAGTGTTCTGGATGCCAGGAATGTGGCATGGCGGAAGTTCTGCAGCAAACAGACAGATCCTCATTGCACTGCTCAGAAATTTTTCAAGGGAAAATTTTTTTAAACCTGAAGAGATCAGGCTTGAGCTGCCCTCACATAAGTCATCCAAACAATCCAATCTTGAACGTCTAACTAAAGAATTTTTAGGCCCCTCAACATACCCCCAACACATATTCCCCCTGACCTCCCCTTCACCAAAGCAGAACTGTCTTCAGCATTGCACAGTCTAGACGATTTTAAAGCACCGGGTCCAGACTGTATATATTCTAGAATCTTAAAATTGACTTTCAAAATTATCCCTAAGATTTTCATTTGTTGGACAAATCTTTATTTAAATTCTAATTACTTCCCACTCCCTCTGAGGCAAGGGGAAGTACTATACTTCCAGAAGCAAGGGAAGGATCCCTCTGAACCCGCCTCCTACAGGCCGATCTGCCTCTTACCGACCTTAGGAAAATTACTAGAGAATCAACAAACAATATCCTCCATCACAGACAATATGGGTTCAGAGAAGGCAGATCTTGCGAAAAAACCTTGGATGATATTCTGTCCTCCTGCGCCTTAAGCATAGATGCTGGAAACTACACTTCCCTGGTCTCCTTAGACATAAAGGGTGCTTTCGGCAAAGTAGAGCGGCGGGATATACTACTCCAGTTAATTGAAATTGGCTGCCCGGGAAACATAGCTGGAACCATCAGCTTATATTTATCAGAACAAAGAATAATTGCTAACTGGGGCTCTGGTTCATCATACCACAATCTTCAAAAGAGCTGCCCGCTGGGATCATGGTTAGGCCCTATTCTCTGGCTACTAATAGCTAATGTAATTCTAAAAGAGCTAGAAAAACACGGGTTCCTCCTATATGCCTTTGCTGATGATTACAGCTTTGTCTTCTCGGGCCATGTTCGTGTGCACATTGAAAGAGAAGCAGCTCGGGCTTTCCCCCTCTTCCTCCAGCTGCTAACTAGCATACATCCCCAGCTCTCCACAGGCAAATCACAACAACTAACATTTGCAAAACCACGCGATCTTCAATGTCCACCCACGATGAGAATCGATGGGCAATCAGTTAAACATGTACAAAAATTAACACTACTAGGCCTCACAATTGATAAACATATGAGCTGGACGGAACACATTAAAAACATCAGAGAGAAAGTCGTAAAACTCCATAACAATTCACGCAAATTAACAGCTAAAACTTGGGGCATTAAACCCCAAATGCTCAAAGTTTGGTACCATTCAATAGTGGAACGGATCATCTTTTACTGCGTTGGTATCTGAGGAGGCAGCCTCACCAAACAGGTGAAGGATAAACTAACATCTATTCAAAGGATATTCCTATTCCAGATGAGCAGATGATACAAAACGATTTCCTCGGAGACCGTTGCATTTATAACAAGGATCCCTCCCATTACAATTACACTTGAATTTGAATATCTAAGAAGCAAGATCTTGCATCTCCAACATGACACAATACAACAAGCCCATTTCACAAACACAAACATACAACGAAAAGTCGGCACCTGGATCCTGCATCCTGCGAGGGAGACGTCGCATTTGCAAGTAAACTTCGAAAAGCATTCTTACAAACCAACCAGAGGTCCAACTATACACACCGATGGATCCCAAACCGAATCAGGCGTGGCATCAGCTTTCTGTGTCATCAGTGGCGGCGAGGTGACCCATCAGTAAGCCTGCAGGATTGGCGACTTTAACTCCGTATTTCAAGCGGAGCTACTTGCAATCCTGTGGGCACTGGAATGGATCTCTGGACAACCCTACCCCTTCATCAGGGTTTACAGTGATAGTTTGTCCAGCTTGCAAGCCATTTTCCCCATCGTACTAAACACCCCATAATCCTAAAAATCAAACAGCAATTAATGATCTTAGTCAATAAAACTTCCCTTGGTCACGTCTCGGCCCACATTGGCATTGAGGGCAATGAACGGGCTGATTCTCTGGTCAAGGCAGCAACAGAAAATCCAACAATAGAAATTGAACTCCCAGTGCCTTTCTCCCATGTCAAACGAGTCCTAAAAGAAAGAACCATACCCTCCTGGCAGACTAGGTGACATGAGTCTAACAAGGGACACCATACCTACAACCTCATCCCAAAAGTATCTAAGCTTTATTTCCCTTTCCCCACCCACCACAGCCTTCCTCACTGGCCATGGATCCTTTAAATAATATCTAAAAAATTCCATTGCGCCTCTTCACAACTCTGTGAATGTGGCGAAGTGGGATCCCCAGATCATACCTACTATCACTGTACTCTGACTGAAGCTTGGCATCTCAGATACCACCCTTCTCCTTCTAAATCCCGGCGACAAGGGGTGTTATCTCGGCCAGCGTTTCTTGCCAAACTAAGAAACATTTATAATTACTTGATGTTCATTTCCATTCTAACCACTTAGCGGTCTGTCTTTCTCTAATATGGCAGGAGATCGAGAGTTCTCCACCCCACCTCACCAGTTGACGGACATCAGCGGACAGTGCACCATAATTTCATCTTTTTCTCTGCCGATCTCTGTCGAGAGGGGGCAGTCTGTGCTCCAGCGGATGAGTTTTAGCATGTAAATTTTATATATTTTATTGTAACTAAAAAAACTTTTTTAACCTTAATAAAAGCGACCGGGAGGGATACTATGCTCTACAGACAAGGCTTCCTTGTCTGAGCAGTCCCTCTTAGGCATTCAAATTAGTTACATTGAATACTTCTGTTTTTATATCGAAGCGAGAGCTCTGTTTATATGATTTTCCGCATCGATCAAGCCTTAGCCCCCTTAAAATATCTCCTCAGGAAATTAACATTTTTAACTTGTTTCGATGTACTCTTCTTAAAGGATGTTTCCTTTTGTCTTAATTCTCAAAATATTTCTGTAAAACATGCTTAATTTAATAATTTATGTGTTAAAAGCTGACGAATTGCGAGTAAAATTGCGAGTGCACTTCATATAAAATTAAGTATGTCCTTAAGAAATATTTTGATAGCTAAGAAATACAGAAGCATCTTTTAAGAAGTCTACACAAAAATAGAAATTATAATATTAACTTCCCGAGGAGCTATTTTAAATATAGAAATGTATCAAACGCACCTACACTTTACATTAGTGAGGGAATTCGGAAGCTGAGGGACTAATTTCCGGGGACTGAGTCGTCTTACTCTTTACCTGGTGGTGCAATTTAACAACGTGTAACATTTAATTTTTTATTTCTCAATCCCTATGAAAGATAAATACATAAAAAATTTAATATAGACAACTTAATATCTCTTCTCTTTAAAGTTTTTTTTTTTTTTTTTTTTTAAATATTCTATATTGAAATTTTATTTTATTTTATTTCTGTTTAATTTTGATCAAAAAATTAGAATTGTTCTTTCATTTGGATCCACTGCGCGCAACATTTCTCAAAAACTGATAAAGCAATTTGCATGAAATTTGGTAAATATCTTCATTTTAAACCAAAGAATAATTTATACTGCAAATTTAGTAAGATAATTGCATTGGATATTTAAAATTGACAATATTTCAACAATAAAATATATTTTTTTAATTTATAATTTAAATTTAGATTTCAAATAAATAAATTGTTTTCAAATGAAGTATAAGTTCAAGATACATTACTTTTACATCATTATCAATATTTTGGGGGTCTTGAACTAATAATTTTGCTAAAGTCTTGCGCACAGTAGATGCAAGCCAAAAAACAATTAAAATTTTTTTTTATCAAAATTAAACATTAGAAAAATAAAATAAAACGTCAATGTAGAATATAAAAAAATTACTTTAAATAGAAGATATATTACGCTGTCGATGTTTAAAGTTTTATAGGAACTGAGGGGAAAAAAATGAAAGGTGACGTTGCTTAACCCTTTAACGTTCATTGGTTTCTCTCCGAAACCACAAAATTTTAATTTCGATATGCACCAACGTCACCGGAATTTTAATAAAAAAAAAGTCCATTTCGTTATGTATGTGAAAAATCACTTTTTCTTATTTACAAATATATTTGTTCGCCATTACCGGTGTCATTCATTTATTTCAAAATCTTAGCAATGAAAATGCTTTGTCCGTTAAAGGGTTAATTGTACTACCTGACAAAAAGTAAGACTCTTGAGATCTGTTGATTTGACTAACGATCTGGGCCTACTGAATTGCAGGGATTCAGATTGAAAGAAAAAAAAAAAATTGGCCAAAGGAAACTCATTTTATCGCTACAAGAATCTGATTGATCGAGAGAATTCTTTTACAAATAAAAATTTAGCAAAAATATCGATATAGATATTACAAAAAATCCTGCCCTGATGAGGAAAAAATGGAAGTCATTTTCGAAATCAGCACACTAAATACCATAAAAGCAGTGTTCAATATCATAAAAACAGCGTGTCGTCCACCGGAGCCACAGAAATCCCTCCCGGAGAAAAGTGTCTGAATTCAACACTGCATAAAAATCAGCGAAAAGTTGTTTTGTATTCTTTCAAAACTGCAGTTTCCCATGCCTGTGAAATACATGTCTTTTCCTTAAATATTATTTTGTTATAACAATTTCTTTTGTCACTATCTACTTTCAGTAATGATAGTATAGGTCTAGGCATTCCTTATTATGACTTCATTTATGTTTTGGCATTTAGCAATAACAATATTAATAAAAGTTTGCATATATCTCTTTGTAGTGTTCGCAATTCATTTATTTTGAACATAATAATTTTTACTGTCTAAATTTAAAGGCTCCACCAGAGGACGAGAGGTTCTGACTTCCAAACTGACCGACGGTAGATGCTGGGCTCGATCCCAATCGCGACCGTCGGCCTAACCGTTCGGAGTTTTACGTGGTTTTCTTCAAACCTTGAATTTCCTTGCGTAAATACGGGTTAGGCTCCTTTAAAAAGATTTTCATGGAGGGCATCCCTCCCCCTTACGCCCTATGTCCCACGTGTAGATAATTGGCCGACATAAATACAAACCAAACTTTAAATTTAAAATATAGATTACTTTTCTGATCAATTCATATGTGGTAAAATAAAAATAAAAATGTATTACAAAAATGTTATATCTGTTGAATCGAATTGTAATGCGATATTTTCTAAGCGTTTCCAAAAGTTCCTCCGTAACCAATTGTCAAAGGAGTATGAATTGAATAGCATGCAAATTAACTAAATTCGTTAGATTTCAAATATTGGCATATTCATACAACTTCAGTAAATCTATTTAGATAGCTACTATTAACATTAATGATTTTTTTTAAATTCAAAATTGTAAAAAAAAATCGGACCTGAAAAGATTAAGACCAATTAAAAAGTTTTAGCATCCAAAACATAACATTTAATCAATTATTCTAGCTAAATTTCCTTTCAATAAATGTTGAAGTTTAAAAATGATCTGAATTGCCATTATAAAGCATTATTTGAATTGCATTACACTTCGTGTACTTCATTGGAATTTAGTTGAAACTTGGCTACTTGTAATTTGCGTTATTAAAACAGACTAATAAACGTCGTTTAAAGTGTTTTGTTTAAGTGGAATTTACACGTTTACTGGAATTTCTATATTTGTGCATAATCATAGAGCAAAAATGATTATGCAACTATGATTTGCATAAGCATAGCTCCATTTATTAGAAACTTTTGCTCTTTTCGATAAACCCATTCCAACGCACATTGACCAATATTATCAAAATTGGAATTATGTACCTTCTTTCGATTCTAATTTCCATTTTATCTCTGTTCTTTTTGAATTTTCTCTGCATTGCGTTATATATTGGAAACTTACGTCTGCGATATTTTAAAACCTTTTGTTATATGGACTTATGTTTTCTTATTTAACGCTTCCAAAACTTAGTTTATCAGAAAGGTTTAAAGCTTTCCATTTAGAATTCATAGCAATGCCTTTTTTCTAAGACAAATGCGACTAAAATTACAGAATGCAAAAATAATCCACATTGGCCAACTTATTTCACCCATTAACAGAAAAAGTAGAAAAGATCATTTGACCTGTCCATTACACACCTACCGGTCGTAATCATTGCGGGAAGAACTGAAAATTTGTTTTCAGTCTCAATGAACCGAAATTGACAAAAGCTGAGTAAAAATTCAAGTTAAAACGTGTTTTTTGAGCCTGTTTTCAAACATTGGTCACCCATATGTTATTCGAATATGCGGGGAGGGAAAAATATTCGGTTAAAGCGGGGGAAAATAACATTGAGCCCATGACGATAAAATCGGCTCCGGAGAGTTCGATTCGAATAAGCGGGGCGGGGTATTCGATTATCCGTTATTCGATTAAGTGGGGAGATCTGCTACTTAGTATAATAAACAGAACTTTTTTTTTACATATGGTATATTTTAAAAATTATCTTTATAGTTTTTCTTATTTTTTTAAATAGTTTTATAAATTCAAAAAATTGTTCACATGTGCCCTAAACGGTGGGGTGGTTGAAAACAACACTTGGGGCCAGTGGCGCCAACTTACATGGGCCCATGGGGCGCGAGCCCACGCAATAATTTTATATCTTTATCCACCCATTATTAATTGAGCCCACCCAATATTTTTCAAAAGTTGACGCCACTGCTTGGGGCACATGTGAACACAAGGGAAAATTATCCTTTGACATGTTTTTTGTTATCTTATTCATATGTTACCATAATCATTAGTTATACTGGAGGGGCTTTGATGATTGAATGCTAAAATATTGCTGCAATAAAATAAATTAATAAGAAGTGATCTTCAAGAAATAATTAAAGCATTTAAATTTTGCTTAAGAGATTTTGTTTGAGGCGAATTTTAGGGAGGGGTGATTTAGATAATATTTATGAGAAATCTGCAGAAATGAGAAAAAGTCTCACCCCTATATCTGTCTTATTTATCTCTAATTTATGTAGAAACAAGTTGGAAATTGCACATAAAGCGTAGCAAATGAGGTGCGTTCGTTGATAACGAAGTTTTAAAATATTCAGATCTTGCTGATATAGTAGAGCGTACTTTGGATACACTATAGTGGTCAAAATCTTTGTGTTCCTGTAAATATGCAGGGAGTAATTTTTATTATACTTCATTAATGTATATCTCATTCATAAAATGTGAAGTAGTTTAATATAATTAACCCCCCCCCCCCGAACAATGTTTCCCCGTATAACATTATTTAGTGGAATACATTTGTGTGGCCCTGTAATTTAATAATAGATATTCCTTGCATCACAGATTGTACAAAATGTATTTTTTAGTACATATTTCATAGATTCATGTCAATTCTGTTATATTCAAATGAGTGTAACACCATTAAAATGCACTTGAAACTTTTTTCCCCGTTGATCGTAATGTAACGGATTACTTTTGATTGTCCCTGTAATTGATAAATGCATCCGATTTTCATAACATTTGAAATGACTCGACAAAATTATGTAATAAATATGCGTTTTAAATTTCAAACGATTAAAATGCATTTGAAACTTTTTCCCCATTGACCGTAATGTAACGGAATCCTTTTGATTGTCCCTGTAATTGATCTATCCATCCGATTTTCATAAAATTTGAAATGACTCGACAAAATTATGTAATAATTATGTATTTTAAATTTCAAACGATTCGGTTGGGTAGTTTTTGCGTTGTTATATGCGGACGGACAGACAGACGGACGGACTGAACGACAACAATAGGTGCTACGTATTTACATAATTATGAACGCACCTAAAAAGGGTTTTCCGATTATAAACCCCCTCCAAACTTAATTCCTTTTGCTTTTGATCGACGGGAGGGGGAGGGGTGAGCTTATAATCGAGATTTTATGGTAGTTGTATATTTAAAAATTATACTTTTTGAAAATATTATATCCATATTCAAAGCATCAAATAATGTAGCTGTTTTAGATATGGAAGTAAACTAATACTGCAAGTTTAGAACAAATGAATTAGAAAAATTTGCAAAGTTGCTTAACGTAATACTTTTTGTATTAACGATGCATAAAAAATGGTATTGATAATCGTTAAATAAAATAATACACTTACTGCATTTTAGAAAACATTAGATTTATTGAAATTATAATTGAACGTAAAGGGGCGTTCAAATATAACGTTATGATTTTAGGGGGTAGGGGAGGTCTGGCATGTGATATCGTAAAATATCTATAGGGGGAGGGGGGTTTGTTTTTTATATCGATATCATTTTTGATTCACACAAAATTTCCCCTTTTTATTTGTAACATGCTTTTTAGTACAAAATACACGTTGTTATCTTTTAGTTTGTTATCTATTTTTATGAAAATAAAAAGTTTTTATTAAAATTATTAAATAATTATAAATTTATTTAATTCTAAAATACTAGAAGATAGCTTGTCAAAATGACGTGTTTGCATTTTTAAAAGGATGATGAAAAATTACAACTGTGGTCAATCATAGTCACTTTAGGTTTAAACAATTTTAAAAAATACAGTGATTATACATAGGAAAAAAATCTAAAAAAAAAAAAAAAAAATTCAGCAGAAATCTGCATTCAAAACTATAACAAAACCATCTGGTGGATTGGGAGGGGGGGGATTGTAATGAACAAAAATGTAAATACATAAATTTTAAAAGAATAAAGTAAGGCAAAAAATCAATTATAAAAGAATATATTTTGAAACTACAGCCAAAAAAATATAAAAACACTGAGAAAAAATAATAAAAATTTTCCCATTTTGTCCATTTCCAGACGAATATGCAAGGATAGCCAGTTATTGATTGAATGAGTAAAATAATGGCATAGAATATGTAGCTAATGAATTTCACTCACAAAATTAGCGTAACTATTTCACAAAACACATGCAAATTAGCACTAATAAAAGAATATGGCATTTAAAACGTACCTTCGCTTTCCTTAAGGCCGCACACTAGGCATAGAAAAAGACCCGGATGATAATGTAATGTCTATGGGGGCGTTCTTTTCAAATATCTCGCTCAAATTTTAATATTTTTACATGATTTTTTTGCACAAGATAGGTGAGGACGATCCACAAACGGCCTAGTTTTTACTTTTTCGATTTCGCTTATATATTTTTTATATTACCATAGTTTCAATTTCAGAACCGGTTTAAACCGGTTTCGTAAGTTAAAGTACTTTTTTTAAAAAGAATGTGAAACCAAAACTAAAAAAGTAAAAACTAGGCCCGTTGTGGATCGTACTCATCTATCTTGTGCAAAAAAATCATGTAAAAATATCAAAATTTGGGCGAAATATTTGAAAAGAATGCCCCCATAGACATTACATTATTATCCGGGTCTTTGTCTGTGCCTAGTGTTGCGCCTTTAATAAAAAGCTTTAATTAAATGTTGTTTTTGAAATCGAGAAATATTTTAACACGCAGTAAAATGTAGTGACGTCATTTACAGCTCCCACTGTAAATCTGACCAATGAGAACGCTCCATTACGATTATGGAACGTTTTCATTGGTCAGAAGATAGTTAGCCTTTAAAATCAGAGGAACTTTTTACAATATTTTTTATAGATTTGGAATTTTTCATTTTTGAATGGCAACAGCATTAATTTGCTTACATCGTTTGTTTTTCTCGTAATTGCTGTTTGTTTTATTTAAAACTTAAACATTGTAATTAGATAGTTTTTTGTAGGTTTTAAAGAATATGAGTAATGAATAAATCTTTTACATGTAGGTCTTTTTTTTTTTCTTGTGGATGGGTTGACCCCGGAATTGTCATACACAGACGGGTTTAATATATTTAATGGTATACCCCAATGTTTGGCATTCCTATTCTTCTTTATATGCATATTCATAAATAATCACGGTTCGAGAAACCATAGGTGAAGTATAATTGAAATTAATGTTGTGTTTATTAATAAATAAAAAAAAGAAGGAATCTTGTCCACTTGTTTTATTAATAAGAGTTTCTATCTGCCCCCACACCTCGCAGGTATCAGTGTATCAGGATTTTATTACTGTTGAATTCATTATGTAACTAAAAGCTACAATAAAATATCTTTAAATAGTAACTATTTCTTTTAAGTATTATTTGATATAAAGTTTTTTCATATGCAAAAAATATAATATTAATTTCTCTTCATTTTCATCATAAAAGTAAGCGAAAAGTCAGTGTAACTAAATTAGTATATCACTTCAAATAAAAGAAATAAATTGTATAAATAAAAAACATTTCTACACTTTGATAACGATATCTTTACCGGGCGGCGAGGGGATTCGAGGGGGGGGGGGAAGTAAAAAATTATCAAAAAGTTGATAACATATTTGCACAGCCCCAAATGAGTTTGTTGCTTTTTATCTATTTGCTGATAGATATGTTTGTAGATGTTTCAATAGAACTTTTTATGACGGAATGTCTTCTATTTCAAGAAAATTATAGTTATTAGAGCTGATATGTATTTCTCAGGAAATTAACTGCAAGGAACAGAATCACAGAATGATTATTGGGGAACTTAAGAACTGTTCATATTTGCCCCAACTAGATTGTTCACAAGTGCCCTATATTCCCACTAAAGTTAAAATGAAAAATCATCAACATTTCTCAATTTTAGAAGTTTTTTTATCAAAAATATTTATTAGTATCTACAACATACGTTAAAACATTAAAATTTAAAAAAGGAATAAATAAATAAAGTTATTCTTTTAGCAAGTTGAAACAGATTTTACTTTCGAGGTCAATAAACAGTGTTTTGGCTCCAGAGGACAAACAAAGTGTCGAAGAGCTTCAACAAGTATTAAAAAATTTACCCTTTGTCTTCAGGTGTTACCCTGTTTGTATAATTAAATAATAATAATAATAATAATAATAATAATAATAATAATAATAATAATAATATTTAATAGAAAATGGCAACGTTCACATCTGCCCCATGTTCACATGTGCCCCTGTCTCCCCTACGAAGTTTAGTACTAATCACTTCCATATTATTAAAAAAATCTACTCCAATGTTAAATTATTTAGCTTTCATAAGAAATATTATCTAAACATTCTCTACAGGGATGTAGTGGAGGATATACGGGAGTATACGACGTATACCTCCTGAATTTTTTAAAGGAACACCATATACCCTGTATTTCTCAAAAAAGCTACACTAGCTATAGTATATACACTCTAGAGTTTACCCTCTGCCTTGAGGATATATCCTCTGTTTAGAGCAGGCATGTCGAACACGTGGCCCGCGGGTCACAATTGGCCCTCCAGGAACTTCTCTGTGACCCGCCAAGCCTTTGGCATTTTCGTATGTTTGATTCAGTTCTCAGTTGATGTCAGAAAATACACTTTGCATTACAATTATTGCAGCGTTGCAAAAATTAGAGAATGATTTTATTCAAAATATCTACCATTATTTCAGAATATTACATTTAATGGCAGATATTGACATACATTAATTTTATTGATCCGCAATTAAATAAAAAAAGCTTAATTTTTTTAATTAATTGTTGTTATTTTGGATGAAATTTTATTACAATTCGGCATAGGAGATACAAACAACACCGATTCAACAACATTGTGGCATAAAAGATGCAAACATATTGTATTAAATATGATCAAATCTAATTTATTTTAAAATTTCGTTTCCAAGGAGATAGGGTATGCAAATGTTATCAATAAGAAAGTTAAGAAGAGCATATCTTAATCTAAAAATTTGAAAATTGATAAAAGTTTTATGTTTTTATTTTCTTTTATTATTTTTTTTTAATCTAATAGTTTATTTCGTGTTTTATGTTGAAACGAATACATTATTTTACTGCTCTCTTTGATTCACTATAACATTACAAAGTAACGCGTAGTATTTGTTAGGTATTAAAAATGTATCGAAAACCAACTAAAATACAACGCTAATTTTTAATTAAAAGTTTCTAAAAAATAAAGAGAAATAAATAGCTTTAAAAGGGAAATTGACGCGATTTCTTGTCTTGTAAAATAATACTAGTAATAATAATAATCCTTCTATATCTATAAAAAAAAAAAAACTAGCCTTAAATATAATGACTCCTGGAATGATGCTGATGTGTAAGATTTCCAGAAATGACGAATCCGGGTGGACCACTCCTTCCATGAGTCGAAGAGCTACGTCTATGCATCGCGAAGCAATTCCAACCGGGATTGCAAAGCAATACCCAACGGAATCCCGAAGTGATTACGCGGGGGGTTGGCGAGCGTAGCGAGCAGGGGGGCGGAGCCCCCCTATAGATTAAAACAACTGTCACTGCTCATTCAAATTACGCATATTTGGGGCGCCGCACCCCACTTTGCCCCCCCCAAAGGGGAACTTTTTAAATTTTTATATATAGCACTCGTGTTGCATATCTTTAGAAAGGTCTGCAACTGTTTATTCATATTATGGATGGCTTGTGTGCCATCCCCCCTCTGCCCCCCAGAGGAGGCCCATTTTTAATTTCTTTACAACACCAGTCGAGTGACACATCATTTGGAAGGTCTGCAACTGCTTATTATGGATGTCTTGTGTGTCACCCCCCCCTACTCTGCCCCCCGCAGTGGGGGAACATTTTTAATTTTTTCACAACACCAGTCATGTGACACATCATTTGAAAGGTCTGCAACTGCTTATTCATATTATGGATGTCTTGTGTGTCATACCCCCCCGTCACTCTGCCCCCCCCAGGTGGGCACATTTTTAATTCTTTACAATACCAGTCGTGTGACACATCATTTGGAAGGTCTGCAACTGCTTAGTCATATTATGGATATCTTGTGTGTCACCCCCCTTCTCCCCCCCAGGAGCGGCACATTTTTAATTTCTTTACAACACGAGTCGTATGACACATCATTTGGAAGGTCTGCAACTGCTTATTCATATTATGGATGTCTTGTGTGTCATACCCCCCCGTCACTCTGCCCCCCCAGGTGGGCAAATTTTTAATTTCTTTACAATACCAGTTGTGTGACCATCATTTGGAAGGTCTGCAACTGCTTAGTCATATTATGGATGTCTTCTGTGTCACCCCCCCCCCTTCTTTCCCCCCCAGGAGCGGCACATTTTTAATTTCTTTACAACACGAGTCGTATGACACATCATTTGGGAGGTCTGCAACTGCTTATTCATATTATGGATATCTTGTGTGTCACACCCCACTCTGTTCCCCCAGGGGGGCACATTTTTAATTTCTTTCCAACACCAGTCGTGCGACACATCATTTGAAAGGTCTGCACCTGCTTATTCATATTATAGATGTCTTGTGTGTCACCCCCCTACTCCATCCCCCCCGGGGGGCATATTTTTAATTTCTTTACAACAGTAGTCGTATGACACATCATTTGGGAGGTCTGCAACTGCTTATTCATATTATGGATGTCTTGTGTGTCACACCCAACTCTGTCCCCCCAGGGGGGCACATTTTTAATTTCCTTACAACACCAGTCGTGTGACTCATCATTTGAAAGGTCTGCAACTGCTTATACATATTATTGATGTCTTGTGTGTCATCCCCCCCCCACACCGACACCCCAAGGGGGGCACATTTTTAATTTCTTTACAACACCAATCGTGTGACACATCATTTGAAAGGTCTGCAACTGCTTATTCATATTATGGATGTATTGTGTGTCACCCCCCTCTGCCCCTCAGAGGGGGCACATTTTTAATTTCTTTACAACACCAGTCCTGTGACACATCATTTGAAAGGTCTGCAACTGCTTATTCATATTATGGATGTTTTGTGTGTAACCCCCCACTCTGCCCCCCACCAGGGGGCATATTTTTAATTTCTTTAAAGCACCAGTCGTGTGACACATCATTTGAGAGGTCTGCAACTGCTTATTCATATTATGGATGGCTTGTGTGTTACCCCCCAGTCTGCCCCTCCCAGGTGGGGCACATTTTTAATTTCTTTAAAACACCAGTCGTGTGACACATCATTTGAAAGGTCTGTAACTACTTATACATATTATGGACGTCTTGTGTGTCACCCCCCCACTCAGCCCCCCCCAGGGGGCACATTTTTAATTTCTTTACAATACCAGTGTGTGACACATCATTTGAAAAGTCTGCAACTGCTTATTCATATTATGGATGTCTTGTGTGTCACCCCCCTCTCCGACCCCCAGTTGGGGCACATTTTTAATTTCTTTACAACACCAGTCGTGTGACACATCATTTGAAAGGTCTGCAACTTCTTATTCATACCATGGGGTATTGGCGAGCGCAGCAAGCAGCGGTAGCCTAAAACTTGGAATAACGAAGCGATTACGCGAGGAGTTGGCGAGCGTAGCAAGCAGGGGGCGGAGACCCCCTAGTAATAACAAAAAATAGTTATCCTGTTTTTATAATATGGCTGCATACATAGTCGAAAGTGAGAATTTTGGGCATAAGCTCATTAATTAATTTCATTCTTAAAGGTTACTAAACGTATCATTGTTAATTATCCCTGTGTGATGTTTATCTTTCTTGATGATGAAGATATAGCATCACCGATTCATTAAAGTCAATATGAAATATTTTTTTATACTCAAACAAAGTCTGGAAAATTGTGTTTAATATGTAGAAACTTCGTTGGTGTTTTCTAAGAATTTACTCGCAAATTTTTCGAAAACCCCATGAATATCTAGAAATAATTTCGAAAAATAAATAGATTTTAAACTGAAACTTTGTTGAAAAAAGTGTTCTTGTGAAACTTATTAAAAATAAGCATCGTTCAAATTAGAATAAACAATGTCCAGAATAGTTAAATAAATTCAAAAATAAGCAGGGGCATTTCTGTACATATTAATGATGTAACCAGAAATTTCAGTAATCGCATGAAATCTATAATTTCAATATGTGTTGCTATAACTGAAAATTTTCTTTAATTAATAAATTTTCATTAGTAAATAGTAGCTATTAATAGCCACCGACAATTATATCTATAATTACCATTTTTTCTAATTTAGTGGCCCCGTGGCCGGTGGCTAGCGTTAATTTTGCCCTTTAACTTTATAATTCTTAAAAATATATGTGCAAAAAATTTTACTTTGTGGGCAGTTTTTTTTTTTTTTTTTTTTTTTTTTTTTTCGCAGACACTACGTGTACTTAAAAATACGTGAGGAGAATCAGGAAAACTTTCCTATGCCAAATCAAAAACCATAGCTAATATATTTTAATCAATTATGATTTTTTTTCATAATATTATATTGAAAATAATTGTGTTCTATCAATGATTGGTTTTATAAAAAGTAGCAATTACAGCATAAAAGAAAATACAGATATTAGGATTACAAAATTAATAACACATTTTTGTTTAATTTTGATTGCGATTTAAATTTTAAAATGCTCAAAATGTGTTTAAGCATATTTGTATTTTTATTTTAACTTACTTTTCATTACATTTGACACGTAAGATGCTTTCGCGAAAGATTTGTCGTTACTTAATAAATATTTTCAAACATTTTCTGGTGTTTGATTTTAATTTTTCCAATAAATAGTTTTAAAATTTTTGTATGTATTTTTGTTTGTTTGTTTGTTTTTTAAAACAATGCTGTATTTTTAATGTACATTTTTCATTTTGTGCGATAATCATCAAATTAATCTGCTTCTTTATTTTCGATAATGTGGCCCGCGGCTTTGTGCACAATACTAAATCTGGCCCGCGGTAGTAGACGTTTGGCATGCCTGGTTTAGAGAGTATATCCTCTGCTATTTCTTACGACTACATCCCTGATTATCTCCTATGTTGGAATTTCTGAAAACATTTTGCATTATCTACTCCCCTACCTGATCCCTTAGGGGGTAGTCAAAACTTACCCCCAGTTAAAAACTTTATTTATCTATTTATCTATATGTATTAGTTACTTTTTATATGGAAATGATTAGTTCCACAATTCTGCACAAATATTTTTTAAACTGATAACAGTAAGGAGCAGAAAATCTCGTAGAAATAGAGAGAGTTTCTATGAAATCAGAAAAAAAAAGTCTATAACTCCTTAATTCATATCAAATCAGTTCAAATTTATTAATTCTTGGAAAAGGGCCAAAAAATTATGTATAGCAGATTTTTGATATCCAAGGGACAAAAAAATAAACTTTTAAGAATTAGAAAATATACTTTCGTCCATTCATAAGATAACAAATTCACTTAAATTTATTATAAATATTCATAATCTTAACTGTAACTTTTATATTGACAAGTTTTTGTTAGGACCAACTCTTCAAGCAAAGGGGAAAATCGTCTTAACATGATTTTGATAAATACCAGCTCTTACAGGAAAATAAAATTAAAAACTTGTCAAATGCGGCCAGATAAATTAGTTAAACAGGTTTTATTTCTAATCTTGATTTAGTTTTTATTGATAAAATTAATATTTAACTGCAAAATGTATCTCCGCCTGTGGGTCAAGCCGGCAGGATTTTTTTTTATATATACAATAACATCTGGCCGGGAAAATGTTCCATTTTAAATGGATTTCCATCTTAGTAGGTATAATTGTTTTAAACAAATTTTTTTCGTTTAAAATGAGGTTTTGTTTAACGGGGTTTTCTTGTATTTTTTTTTTTTTTTTTTTTTTTTTTTTTTTGGGGGGGGGGGGGAAAAACTGTAGAAGAAAAAATGCGCTTGAAACTATTGTATTGTGTAAGATATCAAACCACGAATTTGCATTACTTTTTTTTTTTTTTTTCGTTTTTAATTTTTAGCCTGCGTTCATTTTATAATTTTTTCTTAAATTTCATCGAAACTTATAATTTTTTCAAAAAAATTCAAAAAAACATTTTTGAACCAGGGAAAATATAAATAAATAAACAAATGTAGTAAAAACTAGGAAACGTTCCTGTTTTTGACGAAAAAAGAATCACAATCCCATTGAAAAGAATTTCACACAATTAAACCTGGAAAAACAAAATCTGTCTAAAACGAAAGTTTTACTAATCCATTTTAGGTGCGTTCGTAACTATATAAATACGTAGCACCTATAGTCTCATTCAGTCCGTCTATCTGTTTGTCTGCATATAACAACACAAAAACTACCCAACTGAATCGTTTGAAATTTTAAATACAGTCGGCTCTCGTTAATTCGAACTCGTCGGTGCCACAAGAAATATTCGAACTATCCGGAGTTCGCATTATGAAAAGTATAAGGGGAAAATATATTTAAAGGGGTACTATTACAAAGGAATTAATGTTATAGTATTTTTTAAACTTATTTCGTTTGTTATCATTAGAATCTGTTTTAATATTAAGTTAAAAGATATAAATGCATAAACTGATTGGGAATTTTAGGAAGAAACATAATGGAAGAAAGGATGGAGGTGCCACTGATAGACAGATGGAGCCCTAAGAAAGCGGATATCAAACACATGGGATTATCTGTATTCTAGTTTCGAATAATTATGACAAAAATGAAAGAAAAAAAAATTATTTCAAGGATATGAAATCCGTAAGAAAGAAAGGAAAAATGAAAAAAAAAATTCTCGTTAGTTCGAATTAAACGATTAAAATGCTCATTTTGACAGAATTGTTTTTTAAACCCGTCTGCCTTTATCGAAAAAGGGAAAAACAGTTCGATTACACAGTTTCTTTATGAGAGCATCTGTTATTTTGTTATGTTTGCGAACAAAAATGAATTAAAAAATGTGTCAGAAAGGGTATAATATCTACCAATCTATAGCTCAAATACAAGTCTGAAAAAAAAATCGGACGGAAATTAATTGATATCAGTTTTTCAAATGTGTTATGCGTTTTCGAAAATGTTTACTTGAGTATCGTCTTTACCTTAATCACCCAAAATAACGAAGCTTAGTAAAAATATTTTGGAAAATATTGGAAAGTATTTCATAATTTATGTTTGACACATATTTTTTTTCATTTTTGTTGATTACTAATATCGCTTCTTCCGCAAACAATATATAAGCAAAAATACATATTTTTTATTAATTTTATTCAATTTTAAAAAGAAAACACTCGGGAAGGTGCCCCAGAAATAAGCTTAGCAAGAAGATTATTTTCGCAGATGTAAAATAAAAAGAAAATGTATTTTACTTACTCAGTAACAATAAACAATATCCTTATATATCCTTATAACAGCACCACATTCCTTAAAACATCTCCAATTACCAACAACGTCGTTGTGAATAAATATAGTACCTTTATTACAACATTGTTGCTATTAATCAAGCTATTGGAAATTTTCTTTTGTTTGAAATTCTCTTGTTTCAGTTGCTATTTCCATATTTCCATAAACACAAACTTAAATATCTCCCTGACAACGTACAGGCAAGTCAGTATTTCAAGACACGATTTTTAAAGTGGAAAATCAAATTGGTGTTGATCAGTGATGGTAACCTCCTCACTGAAATTTTCCCTCGAAATTTCCCTCATGAGCTCGATTTTCCCCTCAAAATTTCCCTCGTGAGTTCAATTTTCCCCACACTGTTAAATTCAACAGTGCTGCCCTCTATCGGCAAATGATCAAAATATATTTTATACTACTTTTCATTTTGGTTCTTCAAAACAAAAATCCTTCAATCAATCGAAGAATAGAAATAATTTCATAAACATAAACATAATATAAAAATAAATTCTTAGGCCAATAATGATGATTATTTTTTTTTTCAAAACTGTTATTCATTCATGAAAGTTCTATGAAACAGAAATTTATTTTTGTTATTTCTCTAGAATGAACTGGTTAGTGTTTAAAGTTAATTTTTCCATTCACACAATATTTATTTTCAAACGTAAAAAGTTTATTCTGATGAAAATAAAAGCAGATTGTTTACAATAAATTACAGAGATAATGTCAGTAAAGAAAATTGTGAAAATTAGTTTCCAAAATTATTTTTATCATATCAATAAAAAATAAACTTTACTCTAAAAGGGGTTTTGGTGGCTCTGGGGGGGGGGGGGGGAGATAAGGAACATTATAGAATTCTGGGAAGGAAATTGCACTTTTTGATCATTGAAAACACAAAATTTCACATCTTCCGGAGGGATTTTCATATTTTCCGGACCGAAAATCGAATAGAATAGTTCCGACTGACGTCATAATCTTTTTTTTTCCTTCCAAAAATTCCCCAGGTTTCTCTACTTTCATTCCTTGAGCTTTGAGCGATAAAGGATCGGTAATTTTGATTGGTTGGTGCAAAATTGGCGGCATGTGATCACGTGGTTGAATCTAATTCATTACGATAAAATTCGCCAGGAGTTTTGAAAAACAAGTCGAAAGAAAGGGTTTTCTAAAAAGTTTTGCAGAAAGAAAGGGAAAAAGCGCGTTCATGAGAGTGAAATTGGAAATTCTCAAAATTTCCCACAAAACCTTAAGTTTCCCCTTTTCCCCACACAGCTCTGTTTTCCCCACACATGTGGGAATTTTCCCACAAGTTACCATCACTGGTGTTGATGTCTAATAAAACTGCAATTTAAAGCACATGAAGACTTTTCGACTTCGAAAAAAATATATTATAAAGCTTTTTTTTTTTTTTTTTTTTTTTTTTTGTGTGTGTGTGTGTGTGTGTGTGTGTGTGTTTAAGAGAGAAGTAAAAATGCGTAGGGATTTGCTTTTAAAAAAACCGTATTTTGATCGCTCAAAAACCAAATTTCTATTCATTTTTATTGAAAAATGTACTTTTTTTACCCTAATTTTCTCGGCATTGCACATCATGGTACAGTCGGCTCTCGTTAATTCGAACTCCTCGATGCCACAAGAAATATTCGAATTATGGAAAGTATGAGGGGAAAATATGTTTAAAGGGGTACTACTACAAAGGAGTTGATGTTATAGCATTTTTTAGCACTTTCCAACCAAAATTAAAAAGTGCTTATGCATTCGATTTGTATGTCCGTCTATTCTAGCACGAACCTATTGACGATGAAGTTTCTACCTTGATCAGTTTATTTACAGGGAGAGTCAAAAGTTTTCTATTACATTATGGCCTATGGGAAAAATCGTTTCAAAGGAATTTTAAAGATGTTACACCCTGTCAAATATATTAAAATTTATATGCGTTTAAGAGGTGCACTAAAATATGCATTCTATAAAATATGTGGTAAAAATATAGCTACTATTCATTTACAAATTTTCTCACAAAAGAATTGTATTAGATAATGGTAAAGGGTGAATTGTGTGAAACATATTTTAAATATATTAGACTTTTTCCTGTATAATAAAATTGATATTTGTCACTGAGGCTTAATATAAATTATACGATACTGTCTTGCATAATATGAAGTACATTGCATTTACAAGGACACACAAAAGATTTCAAATAGTATATTCTTTCCGAAGTACTGTGTATGTATCCGATGATGGTTGGTGGATGGATGAAATGCATTTTAATTATGATATGCGCGTTTAAGTTCCATTATATGATGTGTATAAATGCTATACTTGATATACATGGCTACCTAAAAGTGCTCGCCAACGATACCGACTACGAGCGTAAATTACTTAAACGAGGTTCTTAAATAAGATATGCATTTTTACGTTGAACTGCATTTAATTTGCTAAGAAATGTTTGCAAATATAAATAAAATGATATACAGGGGCGCTCAAAGAATTGGGAACTGGATGCCTATGAATGATAATTTGTTAGAATGTGATTTCAGTTGTTTAAAAGTGTTTTCGTTTAAAATAAACTTTAGCTTATTACTGACGCGTAATAAAGGTACAACTACAGGGCTGAACAAAAGTGTTCAAATACACTGTAAAAAATAACGGAAGATTTAACGGAAGTATTACCGGTAATCTAGACGCCAGTACTATTTACTGTTTTTTAACGGAAAAATTTCCGTAAATTCCGGGAAAAAGTCGAAAAAAAAACGGAATATTCACGGAAATTTTTCCGTTAAAAAACAGTAAATAGTACTGGCGTCTAGAATACCAATAATACTTTCGTTAAATCGTCCGTTTTTTTTTTTTTTTTTTTTTTTTTTTTTTTTTTTTACAGTGTATGTTTCCATCTATTAGTGCAAATTGCTGAAAAGAAATTTCAAGCTACTAGGCATTTTTTTTATAAACTAATTTTTCCCATAATATAGTATGTATATCAACTGACAGATCAAATACAGGGTTGTTCAAAAGTATTGGAATACATATTTGTCTATATTTGGCTATATACCCTTATTTTTCTAAATAACGACGTTTTGTTAAAGATTTCATGAAGTGTTGGAAAGTATAATAATAATCTATGCTTAACGCATGATTTTTCTTACCAGTTAAACTTATTTCGGTTGTTATCATTAGAATCTGTTTTAATATTAAATTAAAATATATAAATGCATAAACTTATTAGGAATTTTAGGAACAAACATAATGGAAGAAAGGAAGGAGGTGTCACTGATGGACAGATGGAGCACCAAGAAAGCGGATATCAAATGCATGGGGTTATCTGTATTCTAGTTTCGAAGAATTCTGACAAAAATGAAAGAAAAAAAGTTACTTCAAGGATCTGAAATGCGTAAGAAGGTAAAGAAAAATGAAAAAATTAAAATTCTCGTTAGTTCGAATTAAACGAAGTCAACAGAAAATGAGTTCGAATAAAGACTAGTCGTTGGGGGCCACCCTAATACTTACCCATCATGGATATGTATATGAAAATAAAACATGTGAAACTATTTATACAATGCATTGCAATTCATAAACAAAATTTAAATATTGTTAATATACATAGTAATGCTATATTAAAGAACTGCTGACGTACCAATTTCGACAAATTATATAAAACGCCAAACTACTCAAGTAGTACCGAACTCCGTAAAAGAAACATCCTTATAACTCCAAAAATAATAATTATATTAAATAACAATTAACTGCGTCGGATTAAGCGTTTCATTTCCAATCAAAATATACTTCTGAATTGAAATTTGAATGAAATACAGGATCATGAAAAATCGAAGAATGTGGAAAACAAGATTACAAATATCTCGGCAACTAATAATCCGATCGACTTCGTTCTATATGCAAAATGTGTGTTATTTTATTGCCTTTTACGTCCATTCCTTAGAACAAAAGAATTCGAAAATTTTTATATACCTTTCATCAGAACGAATTTTTCGAGAGTCCGAAAAAAATAGTTCCGGATAATCGAGGTTGCTGATATTAAATAGGGTTCGTCCCATTCTTACATACTAGCTACATACAAAATTTCAAGTCTCTATCTCAATTTGTTCGGGAGATAGAGCATTTACAGACAGACAGACAGACAGACAGACAGACAGACGGACGGCAAATTTTTTTTTCTAAAAATATGTTTTTCGGAATCTTCACTATCTAAAACGAGTAAATCCGTCAAAAAAAATTTTTCGATTTTCAAAACGATTGCAAGACTTACCCTATACTACGTAGGATGGGTAAGTAAAAAATCTTAATGTTATTATGTCATTGAACATTTTTGGACATCATGTTTAGTTGAAATTAAACGAATTAACGAGAGTCGATTGTATATAATTGTTGCATAATTTTGACGAGTTATTTCAAATTCTATGAAAATCGGATGTATAGTTTAATTACAGAGACAATCAAAAGTATTCCGTTACATTACGGCCAATGAAAGAAAAAAAAATAACTTCCAAGTGCATTTTAATGATGTTACACTCTTTCGAATATAATAAAATTGATATGTATCCATAAAGTATGTACTGCAGTATACATTCTCTACAAATCTGTAGTGAAAAGAATATTTGTAATTATTTTAAAGGCCGCACAAAATATTTCATCACTTAATGGTATAGGGTTGAAACATTGTTTGGGGCGCGTTTTAACTCTATTAAAACACGGCTTATCATGCTTCACATTTTATGAAACTAATATATGTTGCTGAAATTTACTATGAATTACCTCCTGTATCGTGGAAAGTAGATAGTATTTACAACTATCTGTTCGAAAGGGAGGGAGATTAAGGGGGCAGTCACCCCAGGTGCGGAAATTTAGGGGGCGCCAAATTTATATTACCAACGTCATTTTTTGACCTGTCAGAAGAAAAAGTTGTGTGGGGGGGGAGATAAATTGAAACTTTGCCCCGGGAGCAGTATTCTCCTTGCACGCCCCCGAGTATTTACAGAGACACACAGTGGCGTAGCTAGGATGGGTGACGTGTAGAATTGTAAGGAGCGGATGTAAAATTGTAAATAGTGTCACTTCCCCAGTCTGCCACTTTTTTTTTCAATTAAAATTTCGCGTTATTACAAGAAATGACCATATCATTCCTTATTTACCTTTTGTCCTCCTGCGCAAAAAAAAAAACAAAAACAAACAAAAAAAAAAAAACAGAAGTGATTTATCATTTAACCCATAGTCCGCATAAATCAACATGATGTCGATATGTAGAAGAAAATTCTTTCTTTTAAAGTTTGCTTTTGCTAGCCACTTCATGGATAGGTTGGTTTTCGCTCAGCAGTGAATATCTTATTAAGAAACTCCATTCTGTACAAAATTTCACATTCTCAAAGAAAACAAAAATTAATTAACTGTATTGCGTCGTGTACTAGAAATTTTATTTTATTTCAGAATTCTTTCCCAAAATCTTATAAGATTATATATATTTATATATATATATATTTACAGATAACGATTGGGTGTCACCCGGCGCGGACCGCTCCCTCCGCTCCCCCCTTACTACGCCACTGGGACTCACAAAAAATTCCGGATACAATACTATATCCGAAAAGCAGTATAGCATTACTTCAAACTTCAAGATCTGGATATTTTTAAAACTATGTTATAGCACGAACGCCCCTCATTTGCTACGTTTGACATGCAATTTTCGACTCATGCTTTTAGGCTTTACTATATATATATAACTAATCTAAGTTCAACAAAACATTTCAAAACTCAAGTACAAAAACTTGAATAAAATGTTCAGAAGCTATACATATGTATATATACCATTACAGCTCTTCTTATCTTGCAGTCTTTCAACATATTTGACGTCATAAAAATAATACTGACAACTTGAATTAAACATATGAATCAAGAATGAACCAAAGGAATAAGGTAAAACAAATATTACTTACATGGAGCTTTCCGATAAAACAATAGCCACTTCAACTTTTAGGAACAAAATTGAAGTCTCAAAAGTTAAAATTTCTAAAGAATAAGATTTTATTAAAATTTTATAACTTTTTCTCCTTCAAATTTATATAATCCAAAGCCTGTTACCCGTACGTTGAAATCTCTACTGATAATAGTTGTTTATCTTCCGTGTTCGATGATTAGCGCTATGAATAAATATAGAGTGGTAGAACGTCTTGCGAAAGGTTTGGAGAAAGAAAATCGGTCCCAAAAAACTTTTGAAATAGATGGCGTTTATGTAGCACAGTTCTATTTATTTCTCTGTTTCTTCTTTAAAATTGCAAGAAACTTTGATGGAACCAGCTTTGTAATAGACGTTTGGTTTCATATATATATATTAATTACTTTAACTTACAGAACCAGTTAAAACCAGTTCTGAAATTGAAACTATCATAATATATATATAAATATGAAACTAAAATCGAAAAAATAAAAACTAGCCCAGTTATGGATCGTCCTCAGCTATCCTATGCAAAAAAAAAAAAAAAAAAATCATGTAAAAATAGTAAAATTTCAGAGAGATACTTGAAAAGAACGCTCCCATGGACTTAATATTATGATCCCAGTCTTTTTTAGTCAATAGTGTGGGAGTTAGTTATTATTAGTTGTTAGTTATTTAGCTCCTGAATTCCCCTCCCGCAATGTTAAGTCTATAGGCATTTAATGCATTCTTATAATTAATATATCTTCTCGGGAAATTAATATTTTAAACTCAATGTTCTTTTCTCAAAAAATGTAAGTTTTTTTTTTCTTACTTGTCAAAATATCTCTAAAATCTAGACTGAACTTAATATTTTATGTTTTAAAAATTAACGAACTGGGAGTGAAATTTTTACACTTACATATAAAATTAATCATAGATTTTAGAAATATAATGAGAGCTAAAGAAAATAAACAAAGCTATGATTGTCCTTTTCAAACATAATCGTTTCGAAATTCAGAGATTTACATCAGTTTCAATGCGTGTGAAATAGCATATAATATCATCGAAATACTTTTCAAACAATTTTTCCCTACCATAATGTAATGGAATTCTTTTGAGGGCCCCTGTAAATGGACTATTAATCCTGCAAACTTCATATACAATACCAAACATTCTTTGGTTACCCTAAATCATTCTTATCAATTACATGAAAATCCCAGTATTTTTACGAGAGTTAGAGCGGACGGACATACAAACCGAATGCAAAGCAAAATACTTTTCAACTTTGTTGATAAGTGTCAAAAAGAGACGTTTTATAAAAAGAGTGCACAGAAAGAAGAAGTTAAAAATGTTAATTTCTTGAGGAAGATATTTTAACTACCAATGCATCAAAGCCTATAGATTTAACATTACCGTGCGGATTTCTGAAACTGAGTGAATAGCAACCTTAAGGCCCCACACTATTCACAGAAAAAGACCCGGATGATAGTGTTAAGTCTATGAGGGCGTCCTTTTTAAATATCTCGTTAAAATTTTAATATTTTTACGCGATTTTTTTTAAATAGCTGGAGACAATTTATAACCGGACTATCTTTTACTTTTTCAATTTTGGTTTCAGATTTTTTTTTAATTACTTTAACTTTCGAAACCGGTTGAAACCGGTTCCGAAATTGAAACTATCATAATATAAAAATATGTAATCAGAATCGAAAAAAAATAAAACTAGACCGGTTGTAAATCGCCCTCAGCTTAGAGGTCTGCACGGGCCCGGGCTTAGCCCGTAGCCAGATTTAGAATAGTTTTTCAACGGGCCGGGCCGGGCCGGGCCGGGCCGGGCCGGGCCGAGCAGGAAAAAAATTGAACGGGCCATACCGGCCGTTCCGATAAAAAAAATTTCGGGCCTGCCGGCCCGTTTTCAAGATTTAGGCAAAAACGATAAAATATGACCTATTTTCAACTAAAATGGTTTTAATGAGAATAAATATAAATGTGCGGCACGAGCCATAGTAGTTTGACAGAATCAATGTAAAAATGTAACTTATACAGTATAGAGATCGGCATCGGACAGTTACATTGTGTGTAACCCCTATTAATATTTTTTTTAGCTGACTCGTGCCGGGCTGAGATCAAGCTTACATTATTTTTCTACATGTAGACTTGCCGGAGCTTGCTTGGAACAAGTCTTAATTGTTCTCAAAATCTGTAGGGCAGGCAACATGGCTTGTAAAATTATTAACAGCAATAAAGAACTTATGTTAGCTTAATCTTTGGATATATACTTTTTGATGGTTTTTAAATTAATTTCTCAATAACGCGAAAGTTTGGCACATTTTCAGATTAAATTTTAATTTTTAATTGTAAATATGTAAAAGCGATAAGCCTGACTATTGAAGGGATTTAGAATCGGATAGCGTTTTTCATTTTTAGTAAATAAAATACTTGTATAATCTTGTTCAGATACAATAATTTCTCAATTGGTTGCAGGTTTTTCTCCCTTCCCATGCTATCGCTTCCAGAAATTCTGTTCAAAGCGCTAACTATGACAATATTTTATTTGCTTGCAGTATTCTTAAATTGCTTGTATCAAAAAATGGATAACGCCATTCGATTATATAGTTTCTGAATAAAGACACTTGCTAATCTTATGAATTTCTGAGGAAAAAAAATGAATTTAGAAATGTATGAGAAAGGAGCTTCTTTGAATTAACGAATAAATTTGGATTTAAAATCTGTAATAAAATAATATAGAAATATTTTTATAAATCTTCTGTTATTAAACAGCTTCAAAAGTTACGATGTTTTAAACTTTCTTTCTTTTTTCTTTTATTCTAAGCCATATTAATTTTTTTAATGAATCTTTATTTGAATGTTGAAAAACCTAAGAATCTAAGTAATCATTAATGTTACTAATGTGTATTTCCTGTAAAATATACTGTAAAATCATTCCATAGATATTTATGCAGTATTCTCTAAAGGAATCTTAATTATATGATAAAAATCTGATTTTTTTAGAAATCGTAGAAATTGTAACGGGCCAAAACCGGCCGGGCCGAACTTTTGAGCTTTACAACAGGCCAGCACAATCAAATTTCCTACGGGCCGGATCGGACCCGAGCCTGAAAATTCCGGCCCTTGCAGACCTCTACCTCAGCTATCCTGTGCAAAAAATAAATAAATAAATAAAAATAATGTAAATATGTCAAATTTAGCAAGATATTTGAAAAGAACGCCCCCACTGACTTAATTTTGTCATCCGGGTCTTCTTTTTTGTGTGAATAGTGTTGCGTCCTAACTTACAAAACAGATAGTTCCATAAAAGTTATGCATTATTATTTAAATGAAGAAACAAACTAATAGAGTCGTGCTATATAAACGCCACCTATTTGAGGAAACTTTCGAGACCGATTTTATTTTATCACACCAAATTCGCAAGAAGCTGTACTACTCTTATGTTCAGCGGATGACCTTCGAAAACAGAAATAAAACAAGTATTGCCAGACAGGAACGAAACTTCAAGTAGCGGGTAATGATATCTGGTAAGAGTTAAGTAAAATTCGGACGAGGAAAAAGCTAAACAATTTTCACAAAATGTTATTCGCTAGAAATTTTAACTTTCAGACATGAATTTTGTTTCGAAAAGTTGATGAAACTACTGTTTTATCAGAAAACGGAATGTAAGTTTTTAAAATATGTTTGTTGTATCTTTTACCTTTGATTATTATGTTTAATATAAGTTATGAGTAATATTTTAATGACGTAAAATATATTGAAAGATAGGCTGTAGTGATAAACGCAGTATAGTATTCTTTTTTAGCACTTTCCAACAAAGTTGAAAAGTGCTTATGCATTCGGTTTGTCTGGCCGTCTGTCTGCGCTCTAACTCCCGTAAATATACTCGGATTGCTATAAAATTTTTATACGTTATTCAGGTTTACCCTAGCACGAACCCTATTGAAAATGAAGTATCTACCATGATTAGTTTATCTACAGAGAGAATCAAAATTTTCCCATTACATTACGGCCTATGGGGAAAAATCGTTAATATACTCGGATTGCCATGAAATTTTAGGACGTTATTGAGGTTTACCCTAGCACGAACCCTAATGAAAGTGAAGTATCTACCATGATTAGTTTATCTACAGAGAGAATCAAAATTTTCCCATTACATTACGGCCTATGGGGAAAAATCGTTAATATACTCGCATTGCCATGAAATTTTAGGACGTTATTGACGTTTACCCTAGCATGAACCCTATTGAAAATGAAGTTTCTACCGTAATTAGTTTATCTACAGCGCGAATCAAAAGTTTTCAATTACATTACGGTCTATGGGGAAAAATAGTTAATATACTCGGATTGCCATGACATTTTAGGGCGTTATTGACGTTTAGCCTAGCACAAGTCCTATCGAAAATGAAGTTTCCACCATGATTAGTTTATCTACAGGGAGAAACAAAAGTATCCCATTACATTACGGCTTATGGGGAAAAATCGTTTCAAAGGAATTTTTAAAATGTTATACCCTGTCAAACATATTAAAATATGCATTCTATAAAATATAAGGTGAAAATGTAGTTATTATTCATGTACAGGGCCAAACAAATGAATTCCATTATTTAATGATAAAAGGGAGAATTGTGTGTGACATATTTTAAATATATTAAGCTTTTTCATGCATAATAACATTGATATATGTCAATGAAGCTTAATATAAATTATACGCTACTGTCTTGCATAATATGAAGTACATAGCATTTACAGGGCCATACAAAAGATTTCAAATAGTATATTCTTTCCGAAGTACCGTATATGTGTCCGATGATAGCAGATGGAGGGATGAAATGCATTTTATTTATGATATGCGCGTTTATATTTCGCTAAATATATGCACATTATATGGTGTGTATAAATGTTATAGTTGATATACAGGACTACCCAAAAGAGCTCACCAACGTTACTGAATATGAGCGTAAGTTATTTAAGCGTGGTTCTTAAATAAGCTATGCATTTTTAAGCTTGAGCTTCACTCAATTTACTGAGAAATATTTGCAGAATATAGATAAAAGGATATACAGGGCTATGCAAAGAATTCGGTACATGGACGCTTATGAATGATGATTTATGAGAATGTTATTTCAGTTGTTTTAAAAGTGTTTTAGTTTACAATAAATTTTAGCCTAATGCTGACGTGTAATAAAGGTACAATGTAAACTACAGGGCTGAACAAAAGTATTCAAGTATGTTTCCATCTAATAGTATGAATTGCTGAAAAAGAAATTTCAAGCTACTGGGTATTTTCTTGCTAAACTAAATTTTCCCATTATATAAACTGACATATGAAATACAGGGCTGTTCAAAAGTACTGGAATACATATTTGGATACATTTGGCTATACACTATTATTTCCCTAAATAACAAAGTTTTGTTAAAGATTTCATTAAGTGTTGGAAAGTGCTTCATAATCTATGCTTAACGCATGATTTTTCTTACTTATTTTTCTTCTTTTAGATAGTATCGGGAAAATGCATGTTAAGTAAATGCGTGTTTTATTAATAATTTATTATTGATATGTTATTATTATTAATATGTAATTATTAATATAATGCTTCTTTGATTAATATGTTAAATACAACTTATGAGTATTATTTTTATTGCTTAAAATATGTTGAAAGATAGTGTGTACACAGGGCTTTAGTAGTATATGCAATCAGGGGCGTAAACCACCCTAGTTGCATAGGGGGGTGTAGGCTCAAAAATTTCCGACTCCAAGAATGAAAATTTCCGAGTACTATGGCCAACATGATGACTAATATATATATATATATATATATATATATCATAATTCGCAAGATAATTATGACTTAGTGTATCGAGATAGTCAAATAATCTTATAGTATTGTATTATTAGTCTTATATAACAATATATTTTTCCCGTTATTAGACGATTTCCTAATGGAATACAACAACCTTACCACCCGAGAACGACACGGGTAGTACACAATATGAATAAGCAGTCACACGGCTTTCCAGCAATATATCACATGGAAGGTAACGGCTAAATTTAGAAAAGTGGTCACCCGTGAAGGCAAAGTAGCAATCCAATGATATATCACAAGAGAGATGTATTCCAAATTTAGGAAATTGTCTTCGGTCCCAGAATAAACCCTTCCCTTAAGGGTGTATTCTGATGAAAACTGCTTATTTTCAGATTTATTTTTAAATTCATTTTTGCTCTCAAATGCACCAAACTTTCAAAATCTCTTATTTAGAAACTCTACAAGGTGCCGTGATTGTCGATTTTTTGATAAATGTAGAAAATATTGTAAAAATATGCTGTCAAAAATGGCGTTTTGTACCAAATTTTCCGAAGTTGGAGATCTGCGAAGGAAAAAAAGGGTCATGCTGAGAAAATAATAGTTTATAAATCAAATTATAATGAATTCAGTGAAAAATTACATCGCACGGCACCTTGTACATCACTTCAAAAATCCCCTCAGCAAGTTTCATGTTTTTGTGTTTAAAATTGAGTCTGAAAATGTATCGGAAAATTTCAAGCTGTTGAAGGTGGAAAATCATTTTTTCAAATACACCCTTAACTATAAATTTTTCATATATTATAAGTAATATTTACCGGAGGGCCCCGTAAAAAAATACAATCTAAAATGATAAAAAGCTACAATTTGAAAAAAGATCAAAAATTGTCTCCGGTAGGGAAATAGGAGGGAGTCAGGGAGAGGGGGAGAAAGATTTATAACATGAAATAGTGATCTGAGGGTTTTCCTATGATATGTGACCATGATGGGTCCAAAAAAGTATGGAATTTTTCCACCCTCATTTTAACCACCTTGGGGGTGGAAATTTTAAAATATCGCTGAAACACATATTTAATTAGTTTTTAATAATTTTATTTTCGGTTGTTTCACGCTCTTATTTGAAAAGACTGTTGAGATGTGCCAAATGTTCTAAATTTTTCGACCCCCCCCCCTTTTAACCCCTTTAGGGTGGGATTTCTAAAATCAGATAACGTTGTTTAATAATTTTTTTAGTAGATTTATTTTCTGGAATTTTACGCTCCTACCTTAAATGTTTGCTGAAATATGGCAATTTGTTCCAGAATTTTTTACCCCTGCCCCCGCTTGTCCCTCTTAAGGGGGGGAGGTAATTTTAAAATTTCTATCTTAGTGCATGCTTACATCATAAGAAATATTTTCTCTCCAATTTTCATTGTTCTAGATTTAGTAGTTTGGGCTAAGCATTGATTATCAGTCAGTCAGGACAAAATATTTTATATATCTATAGATATCTCTACCAGCTGACCCGCCCGCCGCCGCCCGGTATTAGATAAAATATATAATTAGATACATCATATAAATATATTAGATGCAATATGTAGATAAATAACAAATAAATTTTTAAAGCAAAGTATGTAAGTTTTCAGCTGCGAATAAATTGAGTTTTCAAATTATAATCAAATTATTATTATTATTATTATTATTATTATTATTTTAATAAATAAGGCAATTAAATAGAGTACATAGTTTTGCTGTCTCCGTGGGAAAACATGCGCAAAATACCAAACAAATAAACGAAATGCATAAGTCAAAAGTAAAATTCTGGTTCCTTTTTCATCTATGCTCCCCCCTTTAAACACACACACACAGGCACATCAAGCACAAAAAATGTACCAGTAAAGTTGAAATGACTTTTCAAAATTTCAAATTGCAAAAGGGGCTTAAAGATCGATTTAATCATCAATTAGCTTTAAATAGTCAAAAGTTGCACTGTTTTATCCTCCCTCAAGGCTAAAATTATTTTCAAGTTTCAAATGATTACATTTTGATTCTTATCTACACACACACACACATTAAAAAAAAAATCTATCCATAAAATAATAATTAAAATATTCATATGCAGTGACCAAAATTATTATACTTGTACTATAACAAAGTTTTAAAACTATGGAATATTTTACATATTATTGACATTTGAACTTCAAAATAAAAAAAATTAACTTTCTTAGTTTGTGAACCTTGAGATAATAATAAAAAAAAAGTCGTGTATGCAAAAATGTATTAAAATATTGCATTACTCTTAAATATTAATGAAATAAAATTGATAAGATATAAAAAGATCTATAGTACAGTTTTAACTTCATAGATACTACCAAATACATTGACTTGCAAATTGTAAAACGGTTGGCAAAAAAAAGGGAAATATATTGAACGAATAAAATGTAGTTAAAAATAATAATAATTTCACGAAATTAAAATAATAACTACCTTGTCATCTCCAGTTTAAAACAAAACTAGCAAATAGTTCGGGAACTGCGATACTAACTGTTAAAAAAATTAATATATTTCGAATAACATTACATTTTTACAAACTATTAAATAATTTATCTGCCCCCTCAAAATCTATTATTAAATATGAAAAAAAATAGTTATTTACACCTTTTTATATATCTAAAATATTCTGTAATAAAGTAGCTTACTTACTTCAAAGGGAAATTTTGGAGCTTTAGTAATGCGAAACCAGGGGCGTGCCAGCAGTATTCGGCGCCTGTGTGCAGAACTGCATTTAGCGCCTTACACTCCCCCCCATCCAATCGCCTGTAAAAATAAAACTTTATCCCCCCCCCCCCAAAAAAAAAAAAAAAACTAAGAATATTTATAAATGTATAGTTGTCATTCTTTTGGAGTTTTTTTTTTTTTTAACTAGAAAATTTATTTAATGAAATATGTCTTGTTTCTTTACAGTTCGTATTTTACTTCATTAAATAAATAAATTTCTGTTTCCAAACATGCTTAAATTACTTGAAAAATAAAGAAGGATGGCAGCTATGTAAATAAAATTCGTAACACAGTAAAACCTGTGTAAATGAAAGCACTCTCTATCAGAATCCTGCGTTACCGTAAAATTTCATTATCCCGGAGAAAATAATTTAATGCAATAACAATAGATTGCATCTAAAAGAAAGAAGTTTGTTTGTACTTTGCATGGATTGGCGATGACTAAGAAAATCTACCGCACCTAGAGATCTGAAAATTTCGATAAGGATCGATGATGGTAGATGCACCTTGCACCTGATTCTTATTTTTTTCCGTTAATTACCCGAAATATTAATTAAAAACCCTTCATGATCATCGCAAAATGGCGATCTTTTATTCTTCAACGAGATGATGCTTATGTAATTCCCCAAGTAGTGGCTTCCCACTGACCAAAAGCGTAACGTTTGATTTTTTCTGCATTTTCAAATCGGGATATAGTGAGATCCCGGTAGATTTACAAATAAATAAATAAATAATAATAAATAAAGAAAGAAAAACGATTTCAATGGTATTTTTAATTACTATTTCAAAAAACCTTTTTATTTGGCAGCGATTCGCATCAGTTTTCAAGCTTTCCATTTCTCTGGAATTTCCAACGCATAAAAAAGAAACAAACAAACAAGAACAAAAAAAAAAAAAAAAAAAAACTGTTGATACATTCATGGTATTTTTCAGGTTCTAATAATATATCTGGTGTGAAAATATTAATATTTACTGTTCAAAAAATTTTTTGAAGTCATCTCAAGGATTCGCCAAACATATTTTTTCTCTCGGTGCAAATTATCTCAAGATATCGTTTCCCAATTAAGAAATATGTAATTTGAATATCATTTCGCGTTAATAAATAAAAAAATATGTTTAAATTTAAAATTGATGAGGGGGAGGGAAGTCGACTTAAACACGTATATACGGTAAATATATGTTGTGGGTTCAATAAAACCGTGTTGAATTCAAACACTTTTCCCCGAGAGGAACTTCTGTACTCCGGGAGGAGGGATATTATAGAGCTCCGGGTAGAAAATTGCACTTTTTCACCCAAAAAGTTTTTGACCTAAAATCCAAATTCTCGAATTTTGAGGAAAGGAGGGGGATGCTCTCTCCCGGGCCACCCCCCCCCCCTGAATTGAACACTGCAATAAAACATAAAAAAAATCATTCAGCTCAACAAAACAAGATACATTCGCACTATTCATTTTAAAAACCCACAAATTTATCTGTAGTATGCTGCCTTTTTTTTTTTTTTTTTTTTTTTTTAACACGATTAAAAAAATAATTTTTTTAAATTAAATTAGATTAAAAAAATAATTTTTTTATTCATTAAAAATATTTACTAGCAACTAACCAACTAAAATTCTATTTATATACATGCTTTCTTGGAGAAAATTAAAAATACAAAACAAAACTAAACTTTTCTGACCTGACATCTGTCTGTGCAGAGTAAAAAACAAGAAAAAAAAAATTCGCGAATACTCAATATATACAGTAGACTCCCTTAAATCCACAACCCTCTACCATCCGCACATAAGTTATGGATGTAAACAATCAAACATTCAGTTCAGATATGATTCGCAATCTTCTTACCAAATATATTTATGTATTAATCAAGTTTTTTATTTATTTATTTATTTATTAAGTCTGGCTAAACCTGAAATAAAACTTCCTTATTTTATGATTTTATATATGAATCAGTAATGTACCTTTGTGAGGCAAGTTTCATTAAATAGTTTAAGAAAAATACATTTCATCAATATAATGAATATGTATTCGTACATTATTGATTATTAACTTGAAGTCTGCTTTTAATATTTTAAT
This sequence comes from Maratus speculifer, assembly GCA_964019185.1. NCBI lineage: Eukaryota > Metazoa > Arthropoda > Arachnida > Araneae > Salticidae > Maratus > Maratus speculifer. Next base: position 101,949,572 of record OZ025303.1, read on the forward strand.
CATTTTAAAAATATCTAAATTTTTATTATTTTAGATTATTACTTATTTCAATATTTTATCATATTGTAAGTATTCATTATAGTTTCGTTTGCATCATTAATTGCATTCAAATTACTGTTTAAAAAAGTAAACAAAGCAATGACCAGAAATCCTCAAAATCCTTTGGTCCCAAGCTGTTTGGGTTTGAGAGAGTCTACTGTACATATTATCCAAACAAGTTGTTCGAAAATTAGAAATTTTTACATGGTGTTTTTAAATACAGCTTCCAAAAAGCATAATCGTAAGTTTGAACTAGAATATTATACGTATTATACTTATAGTATAGTATTAGTATAAGAATAGTATTATATGCGAGGTAAAGTATAAGTGTTTGAAATTATAAAAGTTCACATTAAGAAAAGACAGAATTATAATTACAAATGTACATGTAAAAAGTGAGTAACTTACCTTATTATATTAATGAAGCATCGAAATTTATCTCTTAATTTATACCTTGGATCCAATTATAATATCGATTTTTTTTAAATCTTTTCTTATTGCACCTTCTATAACAACGAAAGGCAGACTGAATTGCAAAATCTTCAGAATTTCATGTCTCAGCAAAAAGTGAATGTAACATACTACGGCGCCAATACAATATTGCTGAATTTTACCTTTTAGAAAGAATGGTTTATCTTAAACAAAAAGAGACAGCTTAATTCAATTTAATGTGGCAAAAAAGATACGTATTCATTTGTTAATTTGAAGTAAAATAAGTTATTTCTTCTTCGAAAAAATTTGACATTTTTCACATATTTTTATTATGCTCCGACAAATATGATAATTGTAGGACAAATTATTTTATCTGCTTCAAAGTGTATTTTAAAAGAAAAATCTAATTATAGGATAGGTATTATATCATAGAGGTCTGCAAGGGCCCGGCCCTGGCCCAAAGCCCAAAGCTTGCCGGGCCGACAAAAAAAAAAAAAAAAAAAAAAAAAAAAACGGGTCATACGGGCCAATAAAAAAATTATAGCGGGTATATCGACCCGATATGAATGTAAGAATAAAAACGATAAAATATGAACTATTTTCAATGAATAGGGCTTTAACAAGAAAAAGTATAAATGTGCGTTAAGAGCAGATGCTAGTTTGACAACATCAGTACCGAGATATAACTTGCTGAGCTTAGAGATATGCATGGGACAGTTACATTGTGTCTGACCCAGGCTTAATTTTTTTAGCAGGCTCTTGCCGGGCCGAGATCAGCCTTGTATTCTTTTTCTATATGAGCAGAACGGGAATTGGACTTAATTGCTCTCAAGATGTGTAGGGTAGACGATATGTTTTTTAGAAGTATTAATAGCGATAATGAACTTCTGTTAACGTAATCTATGGAATTATACCTAAAGGTGGTTCTTAAATTCACTCAACTACGCGAAATTTTCACACATTTTCTGACTAATTTTGAACTGTAAAGGTATAAAATTGGCAAGCCTGTCTATTAATGGGATTTGAAATCGAATAGCGTTTTCCATTTTTGGTAAATACATTACTTGTCTTGATATAAGAGATTCTTGTCCAGTGGCTGCAGATTTTTCACCCTTCCCAAGCTGCTGCTTCCGGAAATTAGATTCAAAACGCCAACTTTGACAGTATTTTCTCAGAAATGTAATGAAGGAGAGATAAAGTGTAGGGGGGCGCCAAATGAAGATTTTGTTTATCGATTTTTCTCAGGTTTAAGTTTAGAACGGCATTGTTATTATTGCCCTATCTAGATTATTCCATAGCATAGAAGAATCTAAGGATGATAGAGTATAAGGATCCTGTATAAAGCAGATTTTCTTTTATATTCTTTTCTATTTCTTTTTCATGGTTTTAATGAATCAATATTTTAAAAAATTGAGTACGCAGTTCAATATAACATATTTTAGGACTATATACTCTAAATAAGTCAGCTCTTTGCAACTTAGTAAAATAATCTTTGTAAATTTCATTTATGTAGAAGAGGTGGGAGCGCCAAAATCCATGTTTGCCCAGGGAGAAAAAAATAATAATTTTATTTATTAATTGTTTCACTTATATGTTGCCGATTGATATGATTGATTTCTCTCTTTTTCAGCAATTTACTTTTACATAGGAATCTGCATAACCTATAAAGTTATGTTGCTTTACCATTGTGCAATGCAGTAGCGTAGCAAGCGGGGGGTGGAGGGGGCGGTCCGCCCCGGGTGTCACCCTCTAAGGGAGTGACACCCAATTTTTTTTTCTGCAAATCAATATATATATATATATATATATATATATATATAATAATAATATATTTTTTAAAAGAATTTTGAAATAAAATGAAAATTCTAGCACAAGATGCATCAGAGTTAATTTTTTTTTCTTTGAGAATGTGAAATTTTTCTAAGTAAGATATCACCAGAGAACAAAAACCAGCCTACCCAACGAACAGGTAGCAAAAGTTAACTTTAAAATAAACACTTATTTTCTAATTACAGACACCACATTGATTTATGCGGATTATCAGCGCCGTGCGAAAGGGTGGGGGGGGGGGCGAAGGGGCATCGCCCCAGTCGCGGAAATTTTGAGGACGCCAGATTTATACTACAAATGTCATTTTCGGCCTATACAAGAAAAAGTTGAGAGAGGGGCGCCAAATTCTAATTTTGCCCCGGGCGCAATTTTCTCTAGTCTTTCCTGTCGTCTTTTTTTATGCAGGAGGACAAAAGGTAAATTAGTAATGGTATGCTTATTTGTTGTATTAACGCTGGCTTGGAATTGAAAGAATCGGCGGGGAGGGGGGGGGGTTGACATCATTTACATCCGCTCCGGTGTCACCCATTTTAGCTACGCCACTGGTGCATGTAAAATTCTACTTGTTTATATACCGTCAGTATGTATATCGCTCTAGTACTACAATAAAAGAGAAATGTTGCATATTTTCAATCTTTTTAATAATGGAGCCCTTCCATGTTTAAGTAATAGGTTGTTGCCTGGTGCAATATGATAAAGTTAAAATTAATTGAGCACTGAGGAAGATATGCTGTATGCTACCGAAACCGGTATGCTTGGAATACGAATGTTCTGGTGTTCTAACGTTGAAAATAATTTTAACCCTTCCATGTTTGCCAGCAGTTGTAGTGCGCTTCTGCTTTCTTAAATGTTGGACAGGCCTAGTGTAGAGCAGCATTTTTCAAATGCAACATTCAAGTCATTGCTCCAAATTTTTAAAGTTTCTGACTTTTTTTAATGTATTTCAGGTGCTTGATGGCGCCTTTAAGAATTCAGTGGCGCCTTTCAACCATGACTTTTCGCCACAGTGGTGCCCTTCAGTTTGAGACTCGCCCCTCCCCCCCCCCACGGCGAAACAGCTGAAGAGATATGCTAATATTATATACTTTAAAAATAAAAATGAACTCAGAAATGAATCAGAAATAAGCATTTTAGATTTCCAATACCGCTTTAATAAATTAAAAAGTTATTCAAATATTTCAGCTTTGCCTAAAATATTTGGCGCCTTTACTATTCTGGCGCCTGTGTGCGGTGCACACTTTGCACACTGGGTCGGCACGCCCCTGTGCGAAACAGTGTATGTAGTATGTATATGGAATGAAATTTTATCAGCATGCTTTTGTTTATTATGTGTGTTCCTGTAATCACTATCGAAAATGGAATTACATAATCCACATTGCACTTTTTGTCTCTTGCATTTAGGTGGGGGCATAACTGAGACAAAAACATTGAATTATTAACTATATACCAAAATATTTTCGCATCAACACTTTTTAATTGAATGATTTCGTACTATGAGCTACAATACTAATGGGTTAAACAAAGAGTTTATGCAGGCGCAATTTGTTTTGTAACTGACACATAGAGCGGGAGATTCAGCGCCCAATCGTCTAGGTGTCCAACCTTTACGTTGAAGAAAAAACAATGTTCTATCTCTCTATTTTTTAGCAATCAATTAAAATTTCTTGAGCGTTTATTTTATTTTTTTTATTTTTTTTAGTAAAATTGAAATCTGTTTGCTTGAGGAATATTTTAGGGGTACATGACATTTCGGTCCCGAGACATTTTCGGTCCCAAGACATTTCGGTCCCGAGACATTTCGGTCCCTGGCCATTTCGGTCCCCGGTTATTTCGGTCCCCGGTTATTTCGGTCCCTGGCCATTTCGGTCCCTGGCCATTTCGGTCCCTTGCCATTTCGGTCCCTTGCTATTTCTTTATCGGCCACCTTATAACTTGGTTTCTGATGAAGGCCTACTAAACGCTGTAAGCTCAACACTGTTCGGGCTTTTTTTAATATTTTTATTCTCCTGCCTCTCTTCCCTCAAATTTTATACAAAGCTGAATATAATAGTCCAATAAGTTTAATCTATTGTAACTCGTGATAATAAAATCACAGCGAGTTGAAAATTTAATTAAATAATGTTATATAATTTTACACTGTCTTTATTATTATTATTTAACAGAATGAATAGTTTAAGTTTTATCATATATTCTTTGTATTAGGTATTTTATCTATACAAAAAACGAAAATACATATTTGATTGATTGTTTTAGCACACTTTCTTAGAATCTTTAAATTAGTGATTTCGTAACTAGGCGTGCTATGAATTTTTTTTTTTTTTTTTATAAAAATGCTCCAAAGACATTTTTTATGTAATAATTATTGGATGCATTTTTTTTTTTTTTTTTTTTTTTTTTTTTTTTTTTTTTTTACAGTTTTCTCACTTTATGAAGACAATTTTTGAGAATTAATTTTATTGAAAGTGGGCCTATTTCTTTGTAATAAAATGATTATATTTTAATTTTATATAATAATGTAACTATTATTTTAAAGAATTTTATTTTCAATTTTTAACTGACAAAACTAAGCTTTTTTAATTTATCGTTTATTTATTTATTTGTTTGCATTACCTTTTCGCTCCTACATTCGCAGAAAAAAAATTGACAATTCTTATTTTAATTTTATTATTGATTGAATTAATAGTTTTAAATTTCAGTAACTTTAAATATAAAATAAATTAAACAGGTAAACAATAAGATTCAGTTTATAACTACTACAAAACATAATGATAAATTGAATATAAAACAGATTATTTAAAGTAAAATTCGAAATGCGTATTAATAATTTTATCAATTTAATTAAATAAAGATTCATTAAATTAAAAATACATATATTTAATAAAATATTAATTTGATTTTAATTTTTAAAATCCCTAATTGTTTTGAGATTTAATTTATTGCAATTATTCATCACCGTAAGTTTTTATTCAAAAATTGTTATTTATTTCAAAAAAGGAAATTATTATTATTATTATTATTATTTTAAATCAGTTAGTAACGTAACGTAATAATTAATTAAACATAATAATAAAACACTGTAACAATGCGTAAAAATATTTCTTAACAGTGTTAGGTAACATTATTATCCAGATGCAGATTTAAATTTTCTGAGTTTACAGTTCGCAAAAAGCAATCATATATTAATTAATTATTTTTAAAGAGTAAGAAAAATATCATAAACTAACCAATAAATGAATAAATAACATATTTGTTTTAAGAATCCTTATCATTTTTATATATGGGTGAATTTCACATGAACTGCCAGTTTGATGTCCTTATGTTTAAATCTAAATTTCATATTAATGAATTTACTTTTTGATATTCTAAAAGCAGGTAATAGCACATCTTTTTATGTTTAATTCAATGCATTCATTAAATTTTTTTCAGAGTTATCAAATAGTGGTCTTTTTTTGTACTTAAGTTAGCAAGTAATGGGAATTTACTTGTCCTGAATAAAAAACTTGGAAAATTTAAATCTTTTTTTATGCTTCCAAACATTTAAAAAATTTTATATACGGATTAAAAGTAAAATATCCTGAGTTAATTAAACAAACAGACATTTTATATTTTTAAAATATGTATGTAAGAGTTTAAAATTTAAAAGTATTTTGTGTCCGCATATGCAGAACATGAGTGTTACCTTAGGGAAGTTATTATTATTTCTTTTCAAAATATTTGTATATTGCAGTTGGCAATGGTAGCGAGAAAACGATGTTGTTTCTTCTTTACAGTGCGCTTATTTAGAACTCGATAATTTTATTTTATAACTGCTATTTACTGGAATGTTCATTTCAACATGGTGAGTATTTTTATTTTCTTACAGGAGTGTCACCCATTTATTTATTATTATTTTTTAACGTATAAAAATGTTGAGTTAGGAAATACTGTATGTTTTGTTCAGGAATCAACAGGTCCAACTAAAATTTCAATAAAACAGTTAGAATTCATTTTAGTGAAGAATTCCTTAATAAATGTCATGAGTGTTACCGTACATGAGTGTTACTTGGAAAAAGTAACACTCATGAGAAAAGAAGTAACACTGATGATTTAAAGCAACCAAATAATAAGTAAATCTACAACTATAGATATTGTATAAGATTTAAGTTATGATTATAATTGATTCATGGTTTAAGGATATATATTTATAATTATTTAAAAATAGTAACAGAATTTTCTTGTCTGCACAAGCATTTTGTAAGTGCTATTTAAGATTCAAATTTTAATTCTTAATAAATAATTTTCAAAGGACTATCTATTTTAAATAAATTATAGTTTAAACTTTTAAAAATCTTTATTTTTTTTCAATAATTGCAAAAATTGTTTTTTTTTCTTTTTTTTATTAACGTTGTACCAGCAAAGTTAAAAAGTGTTTATGATTTTGGTTTTTCTTACTTCGATAGCTTTGAAATTTTTGGAGCTTATTGGCGTTTACCCTAGCAAAAACACTAATTAAAATGGAGTTTCTAGAACGATTAACTTATTTACAGGGACAGTCAAAAGTTCCGTTATTACGGCCTGTGGGAAAAATCGCTTCAAATGAATTTTAAAGATATTACACACTGTCAAACATATTAAAAATTATATAAATTTGCAATATGCACTGAAATATGCATTATGTAAAATATACGATGAAGAAAATAGCTATTATTCATTTACAGGGTTACACAAAAGAATTCCATTAATATTGGAAAAGGGGAGAATTGTGTGACATATTTTAATTATATTAAACGATTTCATTTATGATAAAATTGATATAAATCACAGATGCTTAATATAAGTTATTTCAGACATAATACGAAGTGAATAGAATTTACAGGGACACACAAAAGATTTTCAAACAGTATATTCTATCAGAAGTACTCTATATTATTGATGATGGCTGATGGATAGATGAAATGCGTTTTTGAGTGCGCTTGTAATTATGTAAATACGTAGCACTTATAGTTGTCGTTCAGTCCGTCCGTCTATCTTCATATAATAACTCAAAAACTACCCAACCGAATCATTTGAAATTTACAATACATAATTATTAGATAATTTTGTCAAGTCATTTTAAATTTTATGAAAATCGGATGCATAATTCAATGTCAGGGACAGTCAAAAGTATTCTGTTACATTACGGTTTCACCCTTTATTTAAAGAAGCAAAGTAATACTCATGACATAAAAAACTATTAAAATGCTTTAAATTTATGAAATAAATAAAAACTAATACATTTTTCATTGTTTTTAAGATAACCTTAAGCATTTTTCTAAATTAATTATTGATACAAAAAAATTGCAGAATGTTTTATAGATGTCACACTTATGAGAAAAATAGTGACTGGCCAAGACATTTCTTGAAATTTCTCAAATATAAATAAAAAAACTTGCAAATAATCAACTGTTTAGAATGCTGTAAACTATAATCAACTCATACCTGAGTAAATTTTCATATTTAAACCAAATTATTTTTTCAAATTCTGTTTCACCTAATATGGCAATACATTTGAAAACCACCCATATCCTTTCAGTTAAAAAACTAGTGTTGAATTCAGACACTTTTCTCCGGGAGGGACTTCTGTGGCTCCGGGGGGATTCAATAGAGTCCTGGAGGGATTACACTTTTTTACCACTGAAAACAAAAAAATTCCGGGGGGGGGGTGCATTTGATAGCTCCGGGGGGAATGACCCGCCCCTGAATTCAACACTCTAAAATGTTCCCTATAAAATTATGTCAGATATTTCCCTTGCACAAAATTTCAGCTTGCTGGAGAAGGGACCGAAATATCTGAGGACAGAAAAGTCCAGGGACCGAAATGTCTCGGGACCGAAACGTCTCGGATCCGAAATGGCCTGGGACCGAAATGTCTTGGGACCTAAACGTCTCGGGACCGAAATGGCCAGGGACCGAAATGGCCAGGGACCGAAATGTCTTGGGACCGAAACGTCTCTGGACCGAAATGTCACGGGACCGAAACGGCGGGACCGAAATGGCGGGACCGAAACGTCCTGCTTCCATATTTTAAAGACAAAAATTTGTCAAAAACACGGGATATCTTAATATAAGTTTTAATTCTTTCTATCGACTAATTTTAAAGCAGCGTAACAATTTGGTGTCACCCCTCATTTTTCCGACTAAACAAAATGTAGTAATAATAAAAATATTTTAAAAATTGAAAACAATTCATTCAGGAAAAAGAAAACGAACGTATTATTTCTGAGAGAAGTAAACTCGTAGAGACCGTAAAATATCCAGATTATTTCGAGATAAAAATTCTAAGTATATGGATATTTTCAATTTTCATCCTGTATCATATAAATTTCTTAAGCACTTTTTTAAATGAATCAAAAATTGCATAAAAAGATAAATAAAAACAATTTCACATTTTTAATTTAATTTTTTTTAATAAAATAAAAAGAAAGCACAAAATTAGTTAGTCGGAAAAAATAAAACCATAATTATTTTCAATTAAAGATAAAATTTATATAGAGTGGAAAATATCCAGATTTTGATATGGAAAAATACCAAATATTTGTATTTCAGTTTTGAATTTTCATTGGATACTATCTAGATTCCGTGATACATAATTCTAACTAAATTTAAAGTTTAGATTAAAAAAATAGAAGTTTCTTCACTTCAATCAGTATATCTTAAAATTTCGAAACAAAACTAAAAACTTAATGACAATAAATAAATACAGGTGGATTTCGATAGTTCGAAGTCAAAAGGCACAGAAAAAAATTTCGGAATATCAAGGTTTCACTCGAAATATCACGGTTTCAAATAACATTAACATAGCTAGAATGCACATAAATATTTTTTTCGTCATATCGAGGTTTCCAAGTACACAATATTTGAAAATCATAAAAATAAAATCCTATATATTAATAAGGTATATTAATAAATTAGAAAATTAAAGTAAATAGTAAATTACCAATTAGTTAAATTAATTATTAATAGTTCCGGTTAATAATAAATTTGTTTTTTTTTTTTTAATTTGTTTTTTTTCTTTATTTTTCTAATTAGAAACTGCAAGGGTAAATAAATCCGACTAAGAATAAAACTTTATAGGTTTTCTTCGATCTAACTTGTTTTTCTTATTTAATTAGAAACTACAAAATAATTCTCCAATTCATAAATATTTATAGATTAATAATTTTTTTTTTTTCGGTTAAACTGACTTTTTTCCGATCGAATAACAAGAATTTTCCCGACTACTTTATGTTTTTCCAATTCATAAATTTTTATAGGTTAATACGTAATACTATTTTTACCGACTAAAACATGCCTTTTCCGATGGAACAGAAAATTTTCCGAATGGTATTTTCGTTTTTCCAATTTATGTTTTTATATCCAGACACTTTTCTTCGGGAGAGACTTCAGGGTTCCCAGCAAAACACGACGGGCAAATTCCCTTATTTTCCATGACCAAATCTCAAAAAATTCCCTGATTTTCCATGACCGAATTTCAAAAATTTCTTTAACCAAACCGGAATACAATGAAATTTGATACTTATTTTCATAATCTTTTGTTAAAACTAATGATTTTTTTTTTTCAATTATTCCCCCAAATTTCTAAGTTTTTACCCCTTGCGATCGTTTGATGAATTTTGTGATTTTTTTCCAGAGACTATATGATGACTTTCGTGTCATTTTTCATTTTTTCTCCAAGACTTTTCCACGACTTTTTAGAAAATATTTGGAAATTCTCTGACTTTTCCTATATATCTTGAAATTTCCATGACTTTCCCTGACTACTTTGAAATTCCATAACTTTCCAGATTTTCCCTGACTTTCCATGACGCTGGGAACCCTGGACTTCTGTGGCTACGGGGGGGACACATTACAGATCCGGGGGGAAGTTACACTTTTTTACCATTGAAAATACAAAAACTCAAATTTTCCGGGGGGACATTTGATGGCTCCGGGGGGATGTCCCCCCGGGCCGGGCCACCCCTTAAATTCAACACTGTTTATAATTTAATACCATTTTTTCCAATCGAACAAGAATTTTTCTGACTGATTTTTCCCTTTTTTCCAAGTTATAAGTATTTATATGTTAATACGTAATACTATTTTTCCCGACTAAACATGACTTTTCCGATGGAATGGGAAATTTTTCGAATTTTCGTTTTTTCAATTTATAAGTTTTTATAGGTAAGTACCATTTTTTCCGATCGAACAAGAATTTTTCCGACTGACTTTTCCGTTTTTCAATTTATAAATTTTTATAGGTTAATACGTAATACTATTTTTTCCGACTAAACATGCCTTTTCCGATGGAACGGGAAATTTTCCGAATGATATTTTCGTTTTTCCAATTTATAAGTTTTTATAGGTTAATACCATTTTTTCCCACCGAAAAGAATTTTTCCGACTGACTTTTCCGTTTTTCCAATTTATAAGTTTTTATAGGTTAATATCATCTTTTCCGACTAGAAAACGATGGTACGGAAAATTTCCCGAATGATATTTCCTTTTTTCGAGGTTATAAGTTTTTATACGTTAATACCATTTTTTCCGACTAAACATACTTTTTCCGATCGATCTGGGAATTTTCCGACTGATTTCTTCCAGGGGGGGTGCTGCACCCCCCCAAACCCCCCCGGGATTTACGCCCCTGTATGCAATACAGCATTCTTTCTTTTCTTTAGATAGTATCAGGTGTGTAGGTGTTATTTATGGAGGCCGATTATCTGCACATCAGATATAGGCCCTAGGGAGAGTGCCCACCGTGAGGGGTCTGTTTAAGGGAACCTAACCCGTATTTATGCAAGATTACCCAAGGTTCGAAGAAAAACACGAAATACTCTGAACGGTTAGGCCGACTGGCGCGACTGGGTACGAACCCAGCACCTCCCGTCTACCGGATTCGATAGCACAACCTCTCAGCGTGAAGCATAGCTTATGAAGCACTTTTCCAACGTTTCATGAAATCTTTAACAGAACTTCGTCATTTAGGTAAATAAGGATATAAATCCAAATATAGCCTAATATGTATTCCAGTACTATTGACAGCCCTGTACTTGATCTGTCAGCTAGTATACATACTATATAATGGGAAAATTTAGTTTAGCAAAAAATGCCTAGTAGCTTGAAATTTCTCTTTCAGCAATTAATACTAATAGAGGGAAACAAATTTAAATAGTTTCTTCAACCTTCTCATGTAGTTTGCCTGGTACCTTTATTATACATCAGTGTTAAGATAAAATTTATTTTAAATTAAAACACTCTTAAAACAACCGAAATCCCTTTTTCATAAATGGGCTCCATGTACCCAATTCTTTCGTGGCCCTGTATATCATTTTATTTATATTCTGCAAACATTTCTTAGTAAATCTAATGCAGTTCAGTGTGAAAAAGCATAATTTCTTTAAGAATCATCTTTTAGCAATTTATACTCAAATTCAGTAACGTTGGCGAACTCTTTTGGGTAGCCCTGTATATTAACATAGCATTTATACACACCATATAATATGCATAAATTTAGTGAAACTTATACGCGCATATCATAATTAAAATGCATTTCATCCATCTATCAGCTGTTATGGGATACATATACAGTACTTCGATAAGAATGTACTATTTGAAATCATTTGTGTGTCCCTGTAAATACTATGTACTTTATATTAGGGAAGGCAGTATCGTATAATTTATACTAAGCCTCATTGACATACATCAATTTTATTGTACATGAAACAGTTTAATATATTTAAAATATGTCACACACAATTCCCCCTTTTACCATTATCTAATGGAATTTTTTTGTGTGGCCCTGTAAATGAATAATAGCTACATTTTCACCTTATATTTTATAGAATGCATATTTTAATGCACCTCGTAAAAGCATATAAATTTTAGTATGTTTGACAGGGTATAACTTCTTTAAAATTCCTTTGAAACGAATTTTCCCCATAGGCCGTAATGTAATGGGAAACTTTTGATTCTCCCTATAGATAAACTAATCATGGTAGAAACTTCATTTTCAATAGGGTTCGTGCTAGGGTAAACGTCAATAACGTCCTAAAATTTCATGGCAATCCGAGTATATTTACGTTAGTTAGAGCGCGGACAGACGGACAGACAAACCGAATGCATAAAATTGATAAAAAAAGAAAAGAAAATGTCAGTGATTTTTTTTTTCATTTGTTTAATTTTATTTACTATCTTGTGTTACGATTCTTCCAAGGTCCGTTTACAAAAAAGTCCCGATTTTTTACCTGCAAGGAGAATTTTCGCTAAATTCTCATTTTTCATAAAATAAAGATGTTTTAGCAATTGAAATTTGTCACGGTATCATGATTATTTAAATTTTTAAAAAAAGTAAGAAAAATCATGCTTTAAGCATAGATTATGAAGCACTTTCCAACAATTCATGAAATCTTTAACAAAATTTCGTTAATTAGGGAAGTAAGGTTATATAGCCAAATATGTATTCCAATACTTTTTAACAGCCCTGTATTTGATCTATCAGTTGATATACATATTATAAAGTGGGAAAATTTAGCTTAGCAAAAAAAAAAAAAAATGTGTTTCAGCAATTTGTACTTATGAATGGGAAACATACTTGAAAACTTTTTTTCAGTCCTGTAGTTTATTACACGTCAGTAAGATGCTAAAATCCATTTTAAACTAAAACACTCTTAAAACAACTGAAATCACATTGTTATAAATTATCATTCATAGGTGTCCATGTACACAGATCCTTGCCTGGCCCTGTATATCATTTTATCTATATTCTGCAAACATTTCTTTATAAATTGAATGCAGGTCAGTATAAAAATGTATACCTTATTTAAGAACCACCTTTAAGTAATTTACGCTCATACTCAGTAACGTTGGCGAGCTCTTTTGGATAGCCCTGTATATCAACTATAACATTTATACTCACCCTTATAATGTAAAAAGATTTAGTGAAACTTAAATGCGTGTATCATAATTAAAATGTATTACATCCATCCATCATCCATCATCGGAAACATACAGTCCGTCGGAAGGAATATACTATTTGAAATCTTTCGTATGGCCCTGTAAATGCAATGTACTTCATATTATGCAAGACAGTACCGTATAATTTATATTTAGCCTCAGTGACATATATCAGTTTTGTTATACATGAAACAGTTTAATATATTTTTTAAATGTCGCACCCCCCCCCCTTCTTTACCATTATCAAATTGAATTCTTTTGTGCGGCCCTGTAAAAGAATGTGCTTTTAAATGTAATTTGTTAGAAAACTGTATCTTTGAGATATTAATTTTTTGCAATTTTTAATACCGTTTTTCTAATCATGGCAACAGGAATACACCATTTCTATTAAAATTAAAGAGAAAAAAGCGGGAAAATGAAGATTACCACTGATGTACCACGTTTGATAGAAACGATAATATAAAAATGATAATATTTTATAAAACGATAGAAATGATAATATTCTGTATTGAAATCTTATTTTATTTTTTGTATGTTTAATTTTGATAAAAAATTTTAAAATTGTTCTTTCACAACGCGCAAAATTTCTCAAAAGCTAATAAAGCAATTTGCATCAAACTTGGTAAATATCTTCATTTTAAGTTAAAGAATAAGTACTACTTCAAATTTAGTATTATAATTGCATTAATTGTTTAAAATTGGAAAATTTTCAATAAAAAATGAGTTTTTTTTTTTTTTCCAAAACTAAAATTAAAATTTTAGTATTATAATTGCATTTATTGTTTAAAATGGGCAATTTTTCAATAGCAAAATGATTTTTTTAAATTTTAAAATCAAAGTTAAAATTTCAAGAAAATAAATTGCTTTCAAATGAAGTATAAGTTCAATATACATTAGTTTTATATCATTATCAGTAATTTGGGAAGCGCTTGAACCAATAGTTTTGTGAAAAAATAATTTTTTTTGAATCAAAATTAAACATTTAAAAAATAATAAAATTTCAATGTAGAATATTAAAAAAAATATTTTAAATCGAAGAGATGTTAAATTGTCTACATTAAAATTACATTGGTTCTCAGTGTATCGGTGCACAGTATATAAAATTATTTTTTCACAAAACTATTGGTTCAAGCGCTTCCCAAATTACTGATAATGATATAAAACTAATGTATATTGAACTTATACTTCATTTGAAAGCAATTTATTTTCTTGAAATTTAAACTTTGATTTTAAAATTTAAAAAAATCATTTTGCTATTGAAAAATTGCCCATTTTAAACAATAAATGCAATTATAATACTAAAATTTTAATTTTAGTTTTGGAAAAAAAAAAAAAACTCATTTTTTATTGAAAATTTTCCAATTTTAAACAATTAATGCAATTATAATACTAAATTTGAAGTAGTACTTATTCTTTAACTTAAAATGAAGATATTTACCAAGTTTGATGCAAATTGCTTTATTAGCTTTTGAGAAATTTTGCGCGTTGTGAAAGAACAATTTTAAAATTTTTTATCAAAATTAAACATACAAAAAATAAAATAAGATTTCAATACAGAATATTATCATTTCTATCGTTTTATAAAATATTATCATTTTTATATTATCGTTTCTATCAAACGTGGTACATCAGTGGTAATCTTCATTTTCCCGCTTTTTTCTCTTTAATTTTAATAGAAATGGTGTATTCCTGTTGCCATGATTAGAAAAACGGTATTAAAAATTGCAAAAAATTAATATCTCAAAGATACAGTTTTCTAACAAATTACATTGTTAGAACTTCAGGTTTGTTGAGAAAATTTTCAGTTCTAGCATTGCCGTTCACTTTCAGTCCTTTCACTGCACCGTGTGCCACATCTGGCATACACCTAAAAACACTAAAATTTTCACTGTGTGCCATGAATTTGTTTGTGCCATGAAGAAATAGTTTACACTGTTTATTACTGGCTGATCATTTTTTTTCTAATGGTTAGAAGTCGATATTTCATAGCAATATTTAGTGTTATATTTTCACAACGCTAAATCGAAGATAGCTGTTTCTTATTTTTATTTAGGCTGCTAAAAAAATGTCTGAAACATTTACACATTTAGAAGACATTTGGAATGTATTTATTATCAATCGTTTACTGATGTTACGGATAGTCTAATTTCTATTTTCGATATACGGTTATTTTAGAACATATTTCAAAAAATGGAATACTATAAAAGATTAAAGATAGATTTTTCAATGTTTTATGGCGAATCTATTTTGCTAATATTTTTTTTTTTTTCATTTGGTGATTGTTTTCTAATTCTTATTCGCCAAAACGCTAATGTTAGTCAAAAACCAGCGAGAACTCTTCATATAACCTTCCATACTACATTATTTTTTTTGTAATGAGGTTTTGTGTCAGTTTATTAATTTTTTTTTGGGGGGGGGAGGGGGGGTGGTATTACACTGTTTTCATTATTTCTGAGAGCTAGAATAATTAATTTTATTTCAAACTTTAGCATTATGAGATTATTATCATATCAAATGTCTTTCATTGTAAATTTTATTATAAGTAAAATTTGTATGTATTAATTAAATGTTTTAGTCTTTAATCTTTTCCTTGTCCCATAATTAATTACGTACTTTTAACTTTATATAAGTTTAAAAAGAATTAAGTTGTTACTTAATTATTTTAATTTTTTTAGTTTTATGCAGCAATTTCATTTTTTTTTTTATTTATTTAATTAATTAATTAAAATATTATGCATTGTTGTGGAAAGTATAATTAATTATTCATTTATACTACAGTACATTTACATCTATTTTAAATTGTACTTAACATATAACCTTCTATATTACATGTTATTTCATTATTTTAATTTTCTAAATTCCTTTGCTTTATACAGTAACTTTATTTATTTTTTCTTTCTTTGATCTTCAATAGAAGAAAGTATTGTAATCAAAAAAATTTTCTGCTTCCGGTTTTCAACGGATTTACACGTTTTAGGGGTCAGAGATTCTAAACATGTTTTTACAAAATATCTGTGTGTCCGTATGTCGCCATTCTACCACCAAAATGTGAATGAAGATATGCATAGAGTTGAACCAAATTTTTTTTGTGAATGTTTTTGGCAGTGGCAAACAGGTCCTCCTTCAATTTTGAAATATTCTGCCGGAAAGGCGCGCTGCAATCGCGATTTTTGTGTCATTTTCAATATTGTACCGATCAAAGTGCATGAAGTTATGCATAAAAATTTAACCAATTTTTTTGTCTAACAAGGAAGGTCTCCATACGGGCATACTCAGAAAAATCTGAAAAAATTACAGAATGTTCTTCTCATATGGTTATATTTGTTTATAAACAAAATTTCGGCGGAACCTCCTTATAACGTCCGTAAAAAATAATAAGAATTTCGTTTATTTGGCAATTTATCTCCGGTTGGCGAAAAAACGAAATTTTGAAAAATACGCTTTTACGTTTCGAAAACTTTTTAAAGAAAAAACTTTCTATGTTCAATTTATTTAAATAAATTTAGTTTAAGTAATTTTAGTTTTGCATTTTTACTTTACTTTAAGTGTAATTTTGTCATATACGTTTATATGTACTTATAACAAAATGAAATTAGTACATTTTATCATTTAAAACACAATTTAAATTGATTAAAATTGTTCCAAATTGAAAAATATGACACAGACGATTAGACATTGTTGCTATGGAAACCTCTTTTTCAGATTAGAAATGCACGAAGACAGTTCCCGTAAAGGTGATTTTTTTTTATAACCGGTAAAGATTGTTAAATAATAAAAAAAAAAATAGTGAACTGGAGCGAAAGGGGGGGGGGAACAAAGGTGAAAGGGGAGACCGCCCCGGGCGCGGAGATTTAGGGGGCGCCTAATTTATACTACCAACGTCAATTTGGGTCTGTTACAAGAAAAAGTTGGGGGGGGGGGGGTCACCAAACTAACACTTGCCCAGGGCGCTGTTTTCTCTTCGCACGCCCCTGAATTCGAGAATAAAACAATGGGAAAATTTCCTTCAAATCGGTAACATAAAGAAAAGAAGAAGATGAAATATTTATTTAACCTTCTTTATAGAACAAATGTTCAGAAAGTTGAATATGTTGTACAAAAAATGGAAATTGTTCTAAATAGCAGGAGTTATGACTAATAGCAAATAAATTTTTGCAAAAAATCACATTTTACAAAATTCTCATTGGCAGATTAGAAATTTAAGCACTCAAATATTTAGATTTAACCCATTTTAGCCATTTTTAATCTTATTTCACTTCGTTTCCTCTGCATTGTATGTGAGAGTGCTTTTCTCCCTATGAGTGAAAAGGATTAAAAAGAAATATGCGGAACTTTTTTACTTTTTTAGAAATACGTATTAATATTAAAAAATCGAGACAAATAAGAGTAGGAATCATACTTTAAGATCTCCAAGGATACCCTATTTTTTTTCTTAACAGATGAATC
Organism: Maratus speculifer; assembly: GCA_964019185.1. Classification (NCBI taxonomy): domain Eukaryota; kingdom Metazoa; phylum Arthropoda; class Arachnida; order Araneae; family Salticidae; genus Maratus; species Maratus speculifer. The sequence continues at coordinate 101,967,269 of OZ025303.1, forward strand.
AACTACACCCTATACATTTTTCCTATATGTATTTGTGAATTTTTAATAATCTGTAAATATGTGAGTCCACAATCTTTATTACTTTTCCCAATTTGAACGTTCTACGTTCCATAGCTAAAGAGTAAAATCACAGTGACAGACAGATGCAGAAGTGATCTTATAATGGTTCCATTTTTACTTTGTAAGTACGGAACACTAAAAATTAGTATGATATGTAACAATTCGACACAGAATTATAAATTAATGATCTTTGTTTGTTTCTTTTCCTCAATATGTTTTACTAACGCCTTTCTTTCTTTAAATTTCACGGTTCCGGGTGATGGGGTGATACACCATATTATGTACTCTTAAAAGATATGCGGTACTTTCTGTTTTACCTACAACCTTGATATTTGG